>JAWWMO010000083.1:24776917-24886683 GCA_035047845.1 Dendrocincla fuliginosa | reverse complement strand
TTCCATTTTTCTCTCACAGGAACTAACCTGGGAACTGCCTGCTACCTCACCTGAGGGGAGAGCCCAGCTGGCCGGGCACGACAGCGCCACCCACTGTCCATGGATATAATCGCATTTCCCCTTTTTGGGGAGTAGCCAAGAGGACCTTTTTAGACTGTTTTGCCTTGTCACTTGGGGGTTTGTGGCAGACTGCTGTTATATATATATATATATGTGTGTGTTGTGGTTAAGAACTGTTATCTTTTCCTTTACATATATTTTTCCTATTTAAAGTTCTGTTTTCTAAATTTAAAGGAGAGAGATTATTTCTTGGCTAACATAGATATCTTAGTTCTTCCTTGAACTAAGACACATTCAAAGTCAGAAAGTTTAATATGGCTAAATTTGCACTTCTCAAGCAACATCAAGATACTATTACAGCCTGGTCTCCACGGAGTCTTGATACAAGAAACTCACAATTTCATACTTGTACTTTAAAGACAAATCTTCAAAACTACTGATTTTGTTAACAGGTTCCAGCAAACTGGTGGATCTATTACCTCTGTGCTTTGTATCCCTGGAAGAGAGTTCAGTAAAGACTTTTTCTTGCATTTTTTTCATGCTCCTTTTCTTCTGTCAAAGTGTTGCATTATTGGTACTATAGTTACAAACTCCATTTGGATTATAGTAATTTTCCAAAGCCATTTCCTTTTTAAAAGAAAAAAATTGCCATAAACTAAAATGACAAAGAAAGACATGGAAAAGACATGTTCAGTGTAGTTTTGTGATTGTTACAGAAAATGTAGGCTTTACTGGAACTGAAGGAAAGATATGAGCTATGTCAGAAAGTCTTGGACAATTATTAGAAAATGTAGTTTTATCTAATACTCTTTTTCTGGAGATCTGGAAATAGCTGTGTTTACCTAATCTCCCAAATGAAAGTCTAAAAAGGGAAATGAAATATCAAAGAATTTGTTTCGTATTTCTGACAAAGGTGAGAGTTTGCAGCTCCTGTAGTTCTTTTAATGCCCTACAATACCTCCTCTCCTGATTCAGATCTCTTCCCCAAAATTGTTTCTTCTGGTGGACTTTCATTCTTGTTACATACAAGGTACCAAATGTAACAAGTACTGAAGTAGGCATTTCCTGCCTCTTCCAGAAGGCCCTGTGCCTGTCTGGTTGTAGAAACTCAACAGCAAATGTACAAGCCAAAGGAAGTTCAGTTCCCTTGAAGTGTTAGCCTGTCCTGATTAATTGCTCATAGCAGTAGTACTCTTATGAGTATTTTTCATATCTCCAGCTTTCCCATCCCAGTGATTGATTTTTTTTTTTTCTGGAAATCATCACATTTGTGTCTAACAGCACAGCATTGGAAAGTGCATAAATACAGCAACAGCATGAGTCAGCCTGAGGATACTTCTATTGTAAATGTGTACACACACTGCATGATCAGAGCAGATACTGGTGGATTAGGTAAATTTCCAGGCTGCACTCTACTCTAGCACTGCACTCACCCTTCCATAAGCTGACACCAGTAATTGCACAGAATTGCCAGGGCAGATCTGATGGAGCACCATCAGGGCTGGTCAGGCACATCCCAGGCTTCTGAAGGGAATGAGGGCAAAGAGGATGCTGCCCTCCCTTCAGTATGCAGGGAGGCCCCATGTCCTCCCCTTCCCTGCAGCACTAATGGAAAGAGACGAAGGGAAAACCCAAGTTGGGGGCTGGCCCACCAGAAAACTCTGGGAAGTGTTAGAACAACTGAAACCAAAGTTTTACACTAGGAAGCAGCAGGAAAAGTTAAACATAAGTGCTGCCATCTGCACTGCTTATAGCATAAAGTACAAGATGTATGTCTGGGGCTGTCAAAGGTTCACAAATACATCCTCCTCTAGAAGCCCTGAAATGCAGCACTGGTGGTGGGACTGAGACAGGCTTTGGCAAACAGAGCTGTATTCAAAACTCAGAAATGGAACCATCTCATGCATTTTGAATGGATATGTTTGTCAAAATACTGTTTTACTGTAGCAGCAGAGGAGGCTGAGACTTACTTAAACCCCCGTCAAAACACTGAAGGCTGAAACATATATATACTTGCTTAGAAAAGACCACAGGTCTCAACCAAATAGGCTGTCTTTTCCACATCATTAATATTTACAGTTTTACACCTGGTAGCACCATTTACAGACAAAGTGACTGCTCACCAGACTTCATTAATATTCATAGTGGCAAGCCAAGTAACACAACTTACAACTGCTATTCCTGACATTTCACTAATATTTACAGCTCTATAGGTGATTTAGCTAACTTATATAGATTCACAGTGGTAAATCATAATACCAAGGTGAACTTACCTTGTGCCCTTTCAGGCGAAGTAGAATCTTAAAATAAAAGCTGGGTTATAAGTTAGTGTTACTATCTTCAGTAGCTTCCATTCTCATAGTATTTAGTCATGCAGTTCAGCTTGTATTGAATAAAGATTTTTTCATTGCAGCATAAAGACTCTTTGAAAAGTAGAATTGAAGCAAAGTCATGTGTGTGGCCTACTATGGTAGCAAGACTTTTACCAGAAATCATCAGCATTTTCATTATGAGTCTAGGCATACTTAGGAGATGTTACAGAGTAAGTTGGTATAATAAAATAACCAATTACTTGGATAGTTAATTCATATTTGATACAAACTTTAGTTACCTACTGAAGATCATCCCATGTATCTTTATTTAACAGTTATTTAGTCTAAACTAGTTCTCAGGGTCCCTCTGTACTCAGTGGGGATAACACAGCATCTTTGGAGGAAGATTTGGTCTGTCTGCCCAACAAACACTGTTTAATTCCCTTGTCAAAAACTAAAGGGGCCTTTTCCCACCTGTGCAAGGGAGCTGGAAGAAAGACTGTGTGGGATGCAGGATGCAGACTTGGAGACAACCATAATTTCATGGAAGGGCAAAGTAAGTTTCCTTATGTATTTGCATATATGTGGGTTTGGTCTTCTAAAGTAGTTCACAATTGTTTTGCGTGTAGATCAATGTGGTAACAAGCAGATGTCTTCTTAATTGTTTCTGACTAACAAAGTGAGTAATGGATCTCTAGTTCATATTGACAGCCTTTACATTGCATCCAAAAAATTTGGTCTGTAGACAGGCAGACTTTGGTCATGATCTCCAGCATTTTCACAGAATCACAGAATCAATAAGGTTGAAAAGATCTCTGAGATCACTGAGCCCACCCTGACTGTGAACACCACATGTCAACTGGACCATGGCACTAAGTGCTACATCCAGTCTTTCCTTAAACACTTCCAGTGACAATGAGCCACCACCTTCCTGGGCAGCCCATTCCAAGGTCTAATCACCCTTTCTGTGAAGAAATGCTTTCTAACATCCGTCCTAATCTTCCTTCGTGCAGCTAAAGACTATGTCCTCTCATCCTGTCGTTGGTTACATGCGAGAAGAGGCTGGCTACCTTCTTTCAGGGAGTTGTAGAGAGCAATAAGGTCTCCCCAGAGTCTCTCCTCTCCAAGCTAGACAACTCCAGCTCCTTCATCTGTTCTTCATAAGATAAGTGCTCCAGACCCTTCACCAGCTTTGTTGTCCTTCTCTGGGCACGCTCCAGCACCTCAATATCCTTCCTGAATTGAGGGATGCAGAACTGGACACAGGACTTGAGGTGTGGCCTCACCAGTGCTGAGTACAGGGTAAGAATTACTTCCTTAGTCTTTCTGGCCACATTGTTTCTGAAACAGAGAACTGATATTTCAAGTAATTCCAATTTTTCACACCCTGAAAAACATGTCACTTTGTGTAAAGGATTCCTATTCCCCCCTTTTAATCTTTTGAAAGACATAGACAGAACCCCCCCAAAACTTTATATAGTTTCAAGATGCTTTAAAACAAGCCATGAAGCATAAAAGGAACCTAGCAGAATAAAATATGCTGACGCAATCTTCATTGTTGGCAGGAACTCAGCAGAGGATGAAAATGCTGTTAAAGGAGCAAAATGCAGCTAATAGACCAGTGATGTCCCGTTTCTTGCAGGGGGACAAAGATTTGCAGCACAGCTGGTCCCTTCTGCTTACGTCAGTGCTCATCTCTTAGTCATGCCCACTCCCAAAATCTTCCAAAGTGCCCCCTGTGGTATAAGTTGTCAAATCCTGCAGTAACATAAATGATGTTTTTGCTACCAGGCATTTTGTGGTGCTGATATAGTAGTACACATTAAAATTAGTCAATAGTGCAGAAGCTACTAGCGTTCATCTTTTTATACACTTTTGCTTTCAAACTGATAATGTAGTAGAATCCATTCTCTCACCCACCCTGCTCCTGGGTATAGAAAAAAAATTTCCTTTTCTTAAAAAAGGAGTCTTGGGGCACTAGCTAATATTATAGTTCAAGTGCCTAGTACTTAACTGGGGAAACAGAAGGATTGAGATACAGTAGGAAACAAACAGTATGGGTTTAAATGCAAGGAACAAACAGGGTTTCTCAGTTCAGGGCTGCTCTCTCAGTTGTTTAGAAGGGCTGAGTATGGTCTGATCTACAGCTCAGTATGCTGGGAGTGCTCCAGCATCCACCAGTGTGGGTAGTACATCCCTACCCCACTCTAGATACAGAGACATATGAAAAACATGCTCATAAACCTCAAGTGAATGTTCAGAGTTATTTGGCTTTGTTCCATAAAGCAACATTTACATTAAAAGGAGCTCTAACCATCTGCTGAGGCAACTTTTGTCTCTCCCTGAGGTACTGCTTGGCCTTAGAATCTGTCCTGAGCTCTGTTTTGGATTTTTTTAGCCTGTCTTTTTCATACATGGGGGGAATCTTGAAGAGTGATGGAGCACACTCTAAGCATGGAGTAAAAGTGTGCAGAAAAGAGCTTTTTTCTGAAGAGATTGTTCAAAGACTCTCTCAAGACAAGTACTATCAGCGACAAGTGTCAGTGAAATTGTGAAATGTATGAAGGAAGCAGTGGAGAACAATAAACTCTTCTGGCCGCGCCTGCTTGATGGCTCTGCCCATCAGCAGCAGGCAGCACTAGAGACAAATGGGAAGAATTACTGAAGCATAATCTAAGAGGAAACAAGTTGCACAATGAGGTATGCACTCCTGGATATCACAAGGCTCTTGGTTTTAAGAATTAATTCTAACTCTTCTGACTGCTGGAGAATTACATCTATTAAAAAGAACATCAGGCACACCCATGTAGTCTTGAGTGCTTGGGTCCCACCTCACATCACCACTTAGTGCCTACACTGTGATCTCTTTCTTGCATTGTCACAGCTGGGTACAAGGTGAAGAGTCAGGACTGGGAGCAAAACCTTGGTGTTGTGTTGCATCTGTGGAGTGAGTCTTGGAATGGGAGGCCTGTGCTCCAAACCCCACTTTTGAATGGCTTGAGCCTCAGTTTGAGCTTTGTGTTCCATTGCCTCTCTCCATCATGCAATGTTACATGCTTGGGGGAGGTAGGTGCCAGGACAGCAGAGGTTTGAGAAATGTGTCACTGGCATATTTATTGGCTCTGAAACATGAACACCACACTCCCAAAGAAGCCAAGATTTCCTCCACAGTTTCTCCATTTTGCTTTTCATCTTAGATGATAAATACATTGCAGATGTAAGATTTTGCAAACCACCAATCAGAAAGCAAAGCAAGAGTCTGTGGGTTTGGGGCTGGAGATGAGAGTGGCTACAAGTGTACTGTCAACCAGCAAAGCACAGTGGTGGATTAGTTTATCAACCTGTCACCATTCCCTCTAACCAGGGGAGAACTTGACAACCTGTCAGGGCTGGGAGTGCTCCTCCCACTCCAAGTG
This sequence comes from Dendrocincla fuliginosa, assembly GCA_035047845.1. Classification (NCBI taxonomy): domain Eukaryota; kingdom Metazoa; phylum Chordata; class Aves; order Passeriformes; family Dendrocolaptidae; genus Dendrocincla; species Dendrocincla fuliginosa. The sequence goes on along the minus strand of JAWWMO010000083.1, from coordinate 24,880,895 downwards.
CTATGAGCACGTAGCACAAAGCTTGGAAAGGTGAGGAGGTAAATGCTCATAATAAATAATTTTGAAGTATTTAATGATCTAGAGAGAGGTTTTCTTGGAGGATGATTTATCCTCTGTCACACCTCCTGTTTAGTTCCAAATGGTGTCTTAATTGCTTCTCTTACGCTCATCCCTCAATTAAAGCCTCTCTTCACTTTTGCCTTCACTTTCAGTACGTCACTTAATTTTCCTTATTTACTTTTTAATTAATGATCTGGCACTTTTTGCCTTCTGTAAGCTCATTGCATTAAAAACTCTGTCCTTCACTACACTTTCTTGGGAGTAGGAAAATTAAATTTTTTTGCTCCAGACAAAATTAATTTGACTCCCTTTATTTGTTTGCTCTTTTCTAATGAAGCCGATGTGGTTTAAATCACTGATTATAGAAAATTATTTCCTGGGTTCACATACCCCCTCTTCTGTCATTTTTGGCAAGACAGGTACATTAAAATTAGTTCTCTTCTTCTAGCAGTATTTTTTTCTGGATAAATCAATATCTGAAATAATAATTTATGAGATTTAAACAATAGTAGTATTTTCTACAGTTTCTCATAGATCTATAATTTTTCCAATCTCTTTTCTGCAGATGACCCCTTGGCTATGCGCAGCAGATGTACATGTAACTCTTGAATAGCAAAGTGAGATAAACATGTAATATATATATGCTTACTGAAGAACCAACCATGTAGAAAAAAAGGGAAATGCACTCACTAGCATGGCTGTTAAGGAGATGCAATTTATCCACTTTCTCATAGGTCTGAATCATTTATTTGCTGTGATTTTTTTAAGTAGCACTGTCTTTCTATCTGTTAGCCCTATCATCAGTTTGTGGCTAGGTGAAGGTGAATGTGATGCCTATTGCCTCTTTTCCAATCCTCTGTAAAATATCATCACACAGAGAATACTAGATTTTGGGTTTCCTAGGGGCAGAGCCTGGCCAACCACTGTGAACAGATTGCCGAGGCAATTCCCTCTCTACTACAAACCCACCCTATCCCAAGTCTTTCTGCATCAGTAAGTGGGACTGCTTCTCATTCCCTTAACGGGAAGGAATGTGTTTCAGTGGCCTGGAGCACGATCTTGTGCACTGCCTAACAGCATGGGGAAGCACACAGCTAATCAGTCAGTCTCCTGGGGAATTACATTCTTCAGCAGAGAGTTGATCACAAACAGAAGTAGACAATAACCTCCTGAGAGACCAACTAAATATTGAATAATTAAGATTGTGTTTAAATGTCTGTGTTGACAGCCAACTCCTTACTCACCAGCTGCTGATACTACTGAAGTACAAGATCATACACAGCCCAAAGAAGAGTGAGCAGGGAGACTTGAATTCTGTGGAAATGAAGGAAAATGTCCTTATTTTGTCATTGAAGTTGTCAGTAGCTTCTCATAAGACATACAAGGGACACAGCATATAAATGATTTATCCTTAGTGCAAACCAACAGTCTCATGCCGCTGAAGGCACAGGCAGTTGTGTTCAACCACATGATGAAAATCAGTATCTTTTATGTTTGAATTCTTTGGTGTATTTGCCAACTGATCAGCCAAGCAAGTTCGGTCCTAGAAGTACATTTTGCGCATTGGTCTTACCAGTTGCTTAATACCTCTCAGCATCTCCAGGATATACCTGTGTCATTACTAAGGTGCATGTTTGTGACATAGTTTCATTTGGCAGAAATGGAACAGTATACAAAATAAAGCACTAATAGCTTTATGAATATTTGTGGTAAAGTCACGTAGCTACTATTGGTAACACATTATTCTCTTTTATGAGTGCTTTAATGACTTGCTGCTTTATTCATGCAAACAGATCAAACTCCTGGGTGTTGCACAAATATTAGAATTCATACCTCTCTGTCCTCCAGAATTGTAATTAGAGTCAGGTCCCATTCTGGGTTTGTCTTTAAAAAGACATCCATTTGCAGAGCAAAAATGTACAACTGAAATATATAATTGAGGTGCTTTAATTAAAATGCATTAAATACTAAGCAGTGACTTCTATACAAACAGCCTGCAAGTTAGGATTCGATGAACCACCTGAAATCAGGCCTAGTTCACAAAAAAATTCACAAGCAGGAATTCTTCAGATTATTTATTTGAAAAGGCAATTTCGGTCGAGCTGTATCCTGATGTGCGTACAAGCCATTCACACACTGCCTGGGAGCTGGTCTAACTACAAAGAACATGGCAGATCCACCCTGCTGAAACCCATTGCATCCTCAGTTCAGGTCACAGCCATTTCAGCCAGACCAGCACCACTTCATTTACAATTTCCACATGCACATTTCAGTGTGATTCGGAGGATAATAGAAATAGTTTTGAAAGATGGGATGAGGGTGTTCACTAAGCTGATCTGCAGATTTAAGGAATGTGTTAGGACGTCTGCTAGTATGGTGATTTTCAAAGTTCAAGATCATAAATTTGTTTCACTGTAATAAAAATAATCTCTGCCAGGATATGCTGGATCCAGGAATAATTGATTTAAAAAATGCAGTAGTTCCAGAAAGAATAATTTAGAAAATTCAACCCATTTAAAAAGAGCATCTCTTGCTTGCCAGTGATGTGCATTAACAAAAGAACAAAAAAAAAAAAAGGTAAGTTTCTTAGCAAGACTTCCAGCGAAAATGCTGATTTGTCCTCCAAATCTATGATGTTGGCAAGTGCAATAAAACTCTTTCAATAGATGGATGGTCTATACACCATTTGCTGGAGAATAAAAATGTTCCAAATGCCGTGTTAGTTACTATATTAAAAGAAAAATAATATAATTCCCTAGTCTGCAGAATCCTTTGAATTATCCTGATCTGCAACTTTATGCTGGTTTTTAGGTCTCTGCTCTGGGTTTAAAAGTTAACTATGATTTTAGTCAGCTTCCTGTAATGATACATTAGAAGGAACTGTTGCATCATTGTATTGCTCCAGATAGGATAAAATTACTATGGTTTATGGAAAACTGCATATGATTCATCTGAGTGAACAGCTGATCAAGTGGGAAACAGTTTCATGAGTATTTTTTTGTAGCTCTGAGAGTAGGTTTGCAGCATGGACTGGCAGTTTTCCTGTTTTCATTGTACCACCCTGACACTAACACTCATACAGACCTTCTAGGGACTAACATCAGATGATCCCAACATCTGCTATTTAAAGCAAAATATGGCAAATACTTCCAAACTCATCCTTGTATGTCCTGCAAGCATAAAAAGAACTAATGCTGAATCAGCCTCCCTCTCAAGATGAGAGACATGGATTAGGAGCAGATCCTAATCAGTAAAAATCCCTAGATGGACTCTAAAATGAGTCACCAATATGTGAACTAGTGTCCCTGTGGGAAAAAAATGCCTTGAGATGTAATTTGGCTTAGTCCTTCCAATAGAGAGAGATGCAGACCTGCAGTGACAGGAACAGTGGCTGCACTTCAGAAAACAACTGGTGGTAATGGAAACTGGCCCTAGGAAGATTTTAGGAACCAAAACAAGAAAAGAGACTGCATGTGAACTCAGCATGTGCAACAAATGCAGCAACTGTCACAGCTAAAGCCTCTTTCCTAAAGTGGCCTTTCTTCTGAGCTCCTTGGCTCCTTTGCAAGCTGGGCAATTTGGAGCTACTTTCGAGAAATTTTATCATTAGGTGGGAAAATGTTATCTGCCTTGTAACTTGTTTCTTGCTGAAGTTTGCTATGACAGAATAGGAAGGAGGAGTGTCAAAGCAGCAGCTGGAACAGAAATTCTGCTAGAACCAGTCTCTACAGAAAGAGGAGATTTGGGATGTACATGGAGATAACACTGTAATTGCTCTGGCTAAATCCATGTCAAGAAAAGGAGTGGATGTCGATTAATAAACACTGTTTTATTAAAGTAACAGAGTCAAGGCATCTGACAGAAGCTTGCTTCATTTCAGGTGTGAGTCCATCCTGATCACAGCACGGCAACTGCTCCCAGCTGGTTCAGGACAGACACCCTTACCCATAATATTTTGTCCTGTTTCTTATTTCATTGCCTGAAAGAAGAGCTCCCAATAACTCTCTGAGATCTTGCTGGGTTGTTATGGAGCCTCTCTTCCGCGGGGCAGCATGGTCTCGGCGTCTTGTTCCCCAGAGGTACTGACCACGCATCTCCTAGATGACACACATCTGCTTGTCATCACATGGCTGGTGACCAATTTTCTGGGCCAGCAGAGGAAGTTTGCCTTTCTGACAATATAAACAGTAAGTATTCAATCTAGTCTTTTTTCTGAGACTTGGCCTGAGGAGTTTTGCCCCTTTCCTCACAACCCTCTGGGATCACAGAAAGCTCTGTCAGATCTTGCTCATGGTACTACTCAGGGGAGTTCTGAGAGAAGTACCCAGGAATCCAGTGCAATTCCACCTTGGAAAGCACCAACTGTGGGCATGAGGAGATCTGCACCCATGCCATGAAGGCTACCATTATCACTCTATAATAGTGCCATCTTAGTGGTCTAGTTAATGGTAGGTGAGCACGAAGCATCCTAGAAGACTAGTCCATTTCTGTCGGTGTTCTGCACAGGGCTTTGGACTAATCCTGTTACAGATAACTTTGATCCTTTAGGCACTGAAGATGTGGGAAGAGGACTTGTATGGTTGACTTGCATGCTATTGTTTACAAGAAACAACGTATCTTCACTGTGTACTTTCCATTCCAATTAGATGTCTTCACATCCTCTTTTAAGGATGCACAGAACTCTCAGTATTTCTGTAATTGCTATACTCTGTGCCATAAAAACTGTTCTGGAAGAAGAGCTATCCAGTAAAGACAGGCATAATGAAACCTTTGTTGTTCACTTGTCTGCTGGGGAAGAGGAAGTAGTGCTTGCAGGTTTGCAGCAAGTTTATCTCAAGAAAGCTTTTTAAAAGTGTTTTTTTGCCTTATACTGTGAAAACTGGTTTCACAATGTGGGAGGTCAGAGTAGATTCTTGCCTCGTTGCAGTTGCTAACAACTATGCTTATTCATTTTGGAGGTGATTTTACTAAACTGAGGCAAAATTGTTTTGGTTTTTAGCTTCAGAAAGGTAGTATTTTGCACTTTTGCCATCAAAACATTGTGGAGTCAAGTGAGATAGCACCTTGAACGAAAAGCTGCCACTGATCTGCTTGACAAAGAAAGCAGAAAGCCCAAGACTGCTGGGAAAGAATTTTTATTTTAATGTTGTCAACTCATACTGAAACAGAGATGAAATGAATTTTTGGAAAATGAGTGCAGGTTTGCCAGTTGAAATTTTCTAGACTTTGGTTTTATAATTTAAATGGCCCAGGTCTTAGATTACTGAAATGTCTTTCAATATTTCAGTGCTAGAATATGCCCCTGTGGTAAAATTAGTTAAACTAATCTTTAGAAACAAAGAAAAACAGACAATGTCTCTAATTTATGTCAATTCACCTTTGCAGAATTGTCAACTTCAGTGGACCATTTACTTCATCTGTCTGAAGAGAGAATAAGATATATGAATTTACTCTAAATGTATAAATTTGATCAAGTAGTTCCATGAAATAACAAAGTGAATTGAGAATATATGGATTACAGCTGTGCTTGAGAGAGGGAATTAAAAAGTAATTCCTCAAAACAAATGGGCTTAAATAAGTGTTTACTTCAAAGAATCATTTTAAGGATTTCTGGAGAGATTTTGTTTGGCATTATGTCTCTATTCTGAAAGGAACAATGATGCCCTAAATAGCATGCCTTCAGGATTGTCCAATGAAGTGCTGTCATTTGCTAAATGGTAGAGAACTGGCAAAGCTTCTTTTGTTCACTTTAATGCAAAAAACTTAAAAATGTTTAAGCAGTTTGAAAGACATAAGTCTGCCATATTGCAAAATGTTGAACATGTTCCCCAACAGTTAAATAGTTGTGAAAACTTTAATAATACAGACATTTTCACTGTGACAAACACTGATGTGGTAACATATGAGTAGCTCACCCAGCTTTAGTACGCTAAGAGGCTATGTACAGTGAAGGTGTAGATGGAAAGAGTTTAAAAGCTGGACTTGTAAGAAGTTACAATTTAGCTGTGATCTCTGCAATGACAATGTCTTGCATCAGCTGTCTAATGGGTCTCTGTGCATGGTTTTCTCTAGGCACAAATGCCCTGTGTTCATTTTTCACTAGTTGATATTTGGGTCTAGACCCTCAAAGAAACTTCACTGATGACATTATTTGAGATGCCTCAATGAGAGAATCAGTGTGCGTCACACTGAGCCCAGGTCACTGCACCTTCTCATCTCCACTGGAGATGTGGGAATCCAGATGTCCCCAAGGGAATGAATCTGATTCTCAATGGCTGAGCAGTCACTGAAGTGAAGGAGCACCAGAAGAGTGTCATTGTGGAGTGGGACAAAGTACCTACTACTTCTTTTGTAAGGACAGGCTGATGTGGGGTCCCAACAGCTATGGGACATTATGCCTCCGTACTGCTCCACCTGAGTTGCCTCTCTTTTGGACAGAGATAAGTCTTACAGGCTTCCTCACAGACATTTCTCATGAGGTAGCTGAGATGACTCCCAGCTCAAGGTCCTGGTTTCTCATTGTCGTAAACCTGTTTCTGTTCTACAGAGCAAGGAGAGTATAAGGTACTTCAGCCATGGCTGTGCCTTCTCTAGTAAGATGGAGGCCATGGCCTATATAACTGAATCCAGGAGAGTTCATGTTCTGTGTTGGATCCAGGCCTTTGTCTAGAATAATTTTCTAGAATAATTTTGTCACATTTTACTTGTGAGATATTCCCAGAGGCAACGACTTTAGCAGAGGGGCTTTTTAATCTACAAAAGACCTTCATTGCACAGATCTTATTTAGAGAAGTCAGTCTCTGTAGAGAGGTATTTGTTTTTAGTTTATATTAAGTATGCTATTTAAATATGTTATAACGTGCAGTTTATTTCCCCCTCAAATACACTTACAAGCATAATGGCCACTGGCATATCCAGTACATGTCATGAAAGTCTTCTAAAATGTAGACAGCGTACTACATTCTGTGAAGCAGTAAGAATCTCATTGCTTTATTCATAATACCAGACATTGCTGTGTTGAACAATGACTATTTTAATTTACTATTGTACTTTATTGCTACTAAGGAATAGTTTAATGATTTTGAAACCAATGGATATGATGTAGAAAATCTTCTGGATGAAAAAGTGTATCTTGTACTAAGAGAGAAAATTCTGAAAATGATCCCAGGATTTTATGATAGTGTGTCTGTCCATTGCAGAAAAACTGTAGATGTGAAACACAAGGCTACACAGCTACAGACTGTAAGCAAGATAAAACATGTTTCAGTATGAAAAGCCACTCACAAATCTAATTTCTAGACTTATTCTGAAGGACTTCTTGAAAACCCTCCCACAAATGCTGATTTAAAGTCTGAAGGCACAAACCCTTCCTGGGAAGCCACCAGGAATGGACCATTCCCAGGGAAGCCAGTGATATTTGGGCAATGAGGTGACTACCCTGTGGCTCAAGGGAAGTATTGCTTTGGGAAGCACAGATGGTAGGAATGGAAAGTGAAGAAAGAAAAGGTCCCAGGACAGCAGCTACTCTCTGCAGATTGAGCTGTCAGTGACCCTGGCTGAAGAAAGGAAAGAAATATTAAATTCCCCTGAGGATGTAGAGTGGTTTATACTTTCATCCTTGAACACTTTCTGTAAAATTCACTTAAATGCACATAACACTTCTCTTATAATGATCAGTCTTATACCTCATCTTCAAAGCATCACACGATTTCTGCAAAATTTTAAGATGAGAATAACTGAGATGTATGAGAGTCTCAGTAAATTAGGACATGATATTTTGCAGGAATACTTGCATGTATCTGTTCTGTGTCAGGGTGAGGAGGATTGGTGGTACAAGATTCTTTCTGGATATTACTAAGAAAGGCACAGTTACAGATACTGTAATAAAATGGCTGTTTTAATTAGGTAGAATAAAAAGAGGAATATAGATCGTTAGCAAATCTTACAACCCTTCAGGTGCTGGTGATCCCACTTTCATGCATTGGACATTGGACAGACCCTGGCTGCATTTTCCCATGAACACTGTGTAGATCACATTCATGGAGACCTTTGGCCTCTGTCCCATACAGTGGTACCTTTTATTGTTTGTAATAAACTAAATCTTATACCTTCTCCTGACAAGTGTCTTTCATAACACCCACCAGAGCGGAGCACAGGCCAGCACTGGATATTTCAGCACATTCCTTACAGCAGCTATATATGCTAGCTAACATTTGGGTTTCTCAAACCCTAAGTACAAGGTCCAACAGAGCAGATACATCTTGCCCAAGATTACTCACTCCTTCCACAGTGCTCCTAATGCAGTAACACAACATCTACCAGAGAAGTGCTTAAACACAAAGGAAATAATAACTAACTTTCAGTGTAATTAAGCATCATTTTCACCTAAAATATATCATAGAAAAAAACCCACTGTGTCACACACATTCCTTTAAGAGATAGGTGAGAAGCATCTAAATATTGAGGTTTAAGCCTACAGTATGGTGAGGGATTGATCAGAGCTCACGGAATGATGTGGTGGTTTAGCATCACTAAGAATTTTTTGGTAGATTGGATAACTTCATAGAAACTAAATGATAATCTAAACTTGTTATGACATCTCTGATCATTCTTCAACCTGTGCTCAACTTCAACAACAATTGTGGAATTTAGCCAAAGAAATATTCCATTGAATACCAGGTCAGTAACCTGAGCAAGTCCTTCTGGCCCTGAAACAGTCTATGAGTGCTTTTCATGTGCTTGAAAGAGTGGTGTTCATCAAGCAGCATGTGCACTTAAAAAACTGAAGCAAACTGTAGTGACAGATGAGTTTGTGTCTTACCTCAGGAAGATCCAGTTACTGTCTGAAGATATTTTCACAAAGCAAAGAGTTGGAGCCATAGATGGGATGTCAGTGTGTGTGCCGAGGTAGAACAGGGTGAGGGTCCGCATCTGACATGAGCGATACAACCCATGTATTGTATGGGAGTGTATGTTCTTTATTTTGCTTATGTCATCAATTATTTGACTTGCAGAAGTTGTTTTGTGAACAGAAGCTGGAGCACAAGCCTATTCCATTTTCAATAGCACCAGGACAGTTCTATCTTCAGCTATTTTCTCTGGCATTATGTAAATCAGAGCATGACACTGAGTGCCTCTAGGTAGACATAAAAAGAACAAAAATATTTTCTCCTATAACAAAAAGTAAGAGACAATCCAAAACTTAAAACTTTAGATTTAAAAAAAGTCAGTTGCTATTTGAAGAATTTTGGGTGACAAAATGCATTTCAACTTGCATCTCTTCAAGTTGACAAGCTTCTTTTGCAATGTAAATGACACTCTTGAGCGTAGCATGGTGGTGGTGCTGCTGCTACATTCATCCCCTAACCCAACATGTCCACTTCCTTGCAGTTACCGCTGCACTTTTCATAGCTTCAGACTGAACAATGGTATTTTAGAGCAGAACATCCACAAAGCTGGTACTGTCTGTTGACAGACTTCTACAAAAATCAAGCTCAGAGCCCAAATCAAGTAGTAGAAACAGGTGTGATGTTCTAACATGCCAGAAGATGCCCGCGTACGACATATGTATGCAAGGGAAAAGGAAGAAAGGAAGCAGGAAAGACCCTGTGGAAGCCCATCAGTGTTTTAGTTTTGTGAAAAGAGATTCCTAATTTTTGCACACAATTTTAGAACATTTGTGGAGAAGATGGAATCTGTTGAATCAGACAGGAATTGGTGGGTCTGAGGAAACTCCTTTTCGAAACAAGATTGGAAAAAAGGTAGGCAAGAAATGAAAAAGAATCAGTTTTCTTTTCCTGTCTGCTTCCCTCTTTCTGGTATATTAAGTACAGCAATCAAGACATTTAAAAAGTGTCTGGTCAGACAAGATTTCCTGTATCAGCTCCACTAGGGCTCCATCTTGAAGGTAGCCTTTCTTTCAGAGAAGACTTTATCCACAAGGTGTTTGTCACAGTGAAGAGCTTTAGTCCAGGACCATGTTTAATTTTTGAAGCATAATTTCTCTTATTTAAATAGGATGACAGGATAACACATGTCTGGGAACAACACAGGGTTTGGAAACCCTGCTATGTGCAAGATGGCACAAAAATAAATACCCTGAATTTGACAGCACAGCATTGCCAGCCAGTCGATGGAGGTGATTGTCCTGCTCTGCTCTGGAGTGGTGTGACCTCACCTTGAATATTGTGTGCAGGTTTGGGCACTGCAATATAAGAAAGATATTAAGCTATTGGAGAGTGTCCAAAGGAGGGCAGTGAAGATGATGAAGGGCCTTGAGGGGAAGCCATATGAGGAGTGGCTGAGTGGCTCAGTCTGTTCAGCCTGGAGAAGAGGAGACTGAGGGGAGACCTCATTGCAGTTACAGCTTCCTCATGAGGGGAAAAGGAGGGGCAAGCACTGATGGGGAGGATGTGTTTTTTGTCTTTATTTTTTGTCATCCTACTCTATTTTAATTGTCAATAAATTAAATTAATTTTCCCCAAGTTGAGTCAGTTTTTCCCATAATGGTAACTGATAAGTGATCTCCCTGTCTTCATCTCAGTCCATAAAATTTATCATCTTATTTTCCGCCCGTGTCTGGTTAAAGAGGGGGAGAGATAGCAGCTGGGTGGGCATCTGACAGCTAGTTAATGTTACAGAATCACAAAATCACAGAACATGCCGAGTTGGAAGGGATCCACAAAGATCATCAAGTCCATCTCCTGGATCTGCACAGAACAGCCCCAAGAGTCACACCATGTGCCTGAGAGCATTGTCCAAATCCTTCCTGAACTCTGCCAGGCTTAGTGCTGTGACCACTTCCCTGGGGAACCTGTTCCAGTGCCCAATCAGTCTCTGGCTGAAGAACCTTTTCCTAATACCCAAACTAAACCTCCCCTGTCACAACTCCAGGCCATTCCCTCGGGTCCTGTCACTGGTCACCACAGAGCAGAGATCAGTGCCTGCCCCTCCTTTTCCCCTCATGAGGAAGCTGTAACTGCAATGAGGTCTCCCCCCAGTCTCTTCTTCTCCAGGGTGAACAGACTGAGTGTCCTCAGCCTCTCCTCATACGGACACTCCTTAATAGCTTGATCTTTCTTATATTGTGGCACTCAAAACCGCACACAATATTCAAGGTGAGGCAGAGCAGAGCAGGACAATTGTCTCCCTTGAAGGGCTGGCGATACTTTTCCTGAGGTACCCTAATATGTCAGCCTACAACATTCCTCTACCAGGAACGTTTTATTGGATTCATTATTTGCACCAGGAATGCAGTACTGATACACGAGGGAAAAAAAGAAATTACTTAAAATACAAGACTCTACTATTGCCTCCATGCAGACCGCACTCTGCCTTTGGACAAAACATGTGGACGGAGAATAGTGAGTTAGGTCAATAAACAAAAAAGCAGGAAGCTTGAGATTTACAAAGGCCACCCAACCCAGATGAGAATGCCTCATTCAGATAGGTTTTTTTCAAGGCTGATGAATTCTTCAGCACTTGCCACCCCTTTCTCTTTGCTTCACACAGATGATTGTTCTGATCTTTGCGAGAAGCTTTCTGCAGTGCAATGTTTCACCTGCTCACAACCATCATGTACTCAAGGGTGGAAGTTTGACTGTTATTGACTGTGTTCAATATCTGCTAGGAGTCTTGAAAGCAGAAACGTTCTGTTCTCTGAGGCCTGTAAATGGGAACAAACTTACAAGGCAACCCTTCCCCTATGTGGGAAAGAACAAAAGAGTTCTAAAAAAAGAACTTGTTTTCTTCCTAGTAAATACTGCATGAAGGGATGTTTTCCCTAATGTAACCTTTAGCTTCAGTGTGCAGTGATGATTTTACTCAGCTGGCAGCTTTTAAAGTTTTTGGCTATGCTTTATAAATGGCAGGGATGCACTTGCCAGGCTGGTGGGAAACTGGCATTAACTTCTGTCTGGAGAAAAGAAAATGGTTTGTCTGTGAGAAGTGCTCCAGTATTACACAGTGCTACTGTTTAAGTAGGATGACCATCACATCATTGTTGGGACAGTCATGAGGAGGTATTAAAAAAACTAAAAATTGTGGCAGTTGCTTCCTGATGTGAAATGCCAACATACTTCTCTTTAACGCTTTGAATTGGTTTGTTACTGAGCAGCCACAGATGCAAGCCTTCACTGAAGCACAGTGTCTTCACAAAACCATAGTCTTACAGCAGGCTGAACAGACAAACTCATGCTAGAAATTGGCTAGACTTTGTGTATCCCCTCAGTACTTTAATTAAAAAGTGAGCTGGAGCACTAGACTGAAAAAAAATGGAGGACTATTCAAAAAATCTTCCCACTTTGGACAAACCATGGCTCTTTCACTGACTTGATGCCTATGTGATTTCATCAGATTTTTTGGATATTCAGTAATATTTTAGTACTTTCTTAGGTGTGCATATTCATCTTGGCATAATGTTTAACACCTTGTTTCTTAATAATTTCATCTAATTTTCCAGACAGCAATAACATAGAATCTGGGATGAGAAAGAAATCTATAATTTAATAATCTGCTGATGTCATGGACAGTCATGAAAAGTGGAAAACTACAATTAAATTATCACCATTGTCTCTCAATGCAATCTGGAATTGATGGTTGTTTCCTTATGTAATTAATATGTCTATTCTTATTTAGAAACCTTGGGCCAGGCCCATGGCAGCTATAAACTGGTGTTTTCTTACAGACTTCAAAAGACTGCAGTAGCTTAATTTGGCTGAAGAACTGACTAGTCAGACTCTGGTGACTTATTCTGGAAACACTGATGAAGTATAAATCCCTTAAAGAGGACAGCCAAAAAGTATCAGTTACAGAAAGGCACATGGCCTTGCAAAACCACCTTTGCCTAGCTTAAAGTTGTTTCCCATACCTTGTGCACATTTGTGCCTGCTTGCGTCTCTGCTCCAGGTACTCAGGCCTCCATTTCAGTGGTAACATTGAGCTTGTGTCTAAAGATTTTGAAAAAGGTGAACACAAATGATGATCAGTCCCTTCATCCTCATCCAAAGCTGCAATCCCTAGGCAATGTCCATTTTATTTTCCTCAAGGTTCTTCTGTTTCGCTTCAGTGTGTGATGCTTATGAAAAAGCCATACTGAGATGATATTAATTTCATATTCATCACTAAAACAAAATTGAGGGAAATCACAATTTTCAAGCATGGTTTGTGAGGCGGTGAATAACTACTACTCTTAGCAGAAGTCAGTGGGAACTGAGCAAATGATCAGAACCTTCAAAAATCTGGCATTTTTCTCCTGGATAATCTGTTTGTGTAAAGACATTATACAACAGATCAGATCATGTTTTAAATAAGCCAGACTCACGGGCAAAACCTTTAACTTTAGAGGAATCATATCCTGGTTTGTACCCAGCACATTAACACATTTTACAATGTGTTAATGGAAAATGCAAAACAAACTTTTTGGAACCTTGAGTAAAAGAACTGGATTTTTTTTTAAATCACTGAATCCTTCTTTTCCTGGTTTGTCTTTTAGTGAACAGTGTGCTGCTGCAGGAAAGAAAGCCAATGGGAAAGGGATTATGGTTGCATCAACAAGGGTATCACCAGCAGAAATAAGGAAATCATTATCCCACTCCGCTCAGTGCTTTACCACACCTGGAGCACTGTGTTTGATTTTGGCCCTTGCTATGCAAAAAAGATGTGGACAGGCTGGAGAGGGCCCAGAGAAGGGTCACAAAGATGACCAAAGGACCAGGAAACCTTTCTGTGAGGAGAGGCCTGCAGAGGTGGGTTTGTTCAGCCTTGAGAGAAGAAGGGTTAGGGAAGACCTTATCAACATGTTCCAGTAGTTAAAGAGGGGCTACAGAGAAGATGGTGACTCCCTTTTTACAAGCAGTCACATGGAAAAGATGAGGTACTCCTGCGGAGATTCCAGCTGGAGACAAGAGGAAAATTTTTCAGAATGAGAACAACCAAGCATTGGAATAATCTCCCCATGGAAGTGGTGGATTCCCCTACATTAGACAGCTTTAAAATCCAGCTGGACTGGGTGCTGGACCATCTGTCTAGACTATGCTCTTTCCAAGAAAGGATTGGACGAGATGATCCTTGAGGTCCTTTCCAACCTCATATTTTATGATTCTACGAAATTCTTGATTTTTTTCCCTATCTATCCCTTCTGCCTGGCCATGGTGTGTAATTTCTGCCTATGGGCTATTGGTCATGCTCTAGCAGGCTACCAGTACACTGCATCTGACTATTTTTCAATCAGTTACACAAGATCTGGGGGAAAAAAAGGCTCAGCAGCAAAAGACAGCAAAAAAGCTGAGAAGACTCCTAACCTCTTCCATTTTCCTTTAACACATAATGTCCCTGCAGCAGAGCATCCTATTGTTCTGCATCATAGAAAAGTGGATAATTTTCCCTGGTGTAATATTCTCTCATTTGAAAATATACTTTAGCAAAGCTGCATATTCATGTAATGAAGAATTTAATTCTATTAGTAGGGTGGCTTAACTCAATTTATTTTTGTTTGGGAATGTTTAGTCTTTTCCTTTCTTTTTGAAATAACTGTCATTTCTAAATGTGTTGAATCATATTGGTAGGAGTGGAAAAAGAAGACACTGAAGGAAAACATCTTACCTGACTTGCCTTCTCTCCAGGCTTTTCCTCAAATATTTGTTTCATGGAAATTTTCATGTGGTGGTCTGTTCTGCTTCAGAATGAAAACAAACTTCAAAATAATGAAATTTCCTATAAAATTAAAATTCTGGCTGCCACCTTACATTACTATTTACCTGTCTCAAAATGCCGAATGAAGCCTTTGAAGTACCCAGGGGCATTACAGTGAAGCAAATGGGCTGTGGTTAAAGCAGGCTTCTATCCCTTAGCAGTTTTCTCACATAGTTAATACAGCTTTCCAAATAAAAGGAAGCTATCAGCATCCTATGGTGTTATTGGCATTTAATTGATGAGGTGAAGGAATGGTGCATCTGTTTCCATGAAGGTTTGTGTAGTGCTGACAGAGTGAAGGAACATTTTGGAGTCAATGTGTGTTAGGTGGATCTGATGTTTGTATTCAATGTCTTTTCTCCTGACGACAGAAACTATAAATGTTATGAAATGTCCCCCCAGGCAATTTTGGTGAAAGCAGTTTGTTCATACAAGCATATGTCAGAAAACTAATAAATGAAGGGCACAGTGTCATTAAGCAGGGTTTTCATATTGGCATTATGAGGAGTTTGTAACAGGATCTATACTGTGACATTAGTCATTGATGGAACCATTAGTAGAAATAACATCACTTGAAGTCCTTTTAGTATTTTTTGTAATACATATAAGAGACCTCGAAATGAACTTTAAATGTTCATTTCTAGTCAAATAAATTTTCTTACAAATGGCTATATACCTTTAATGGCAGACTTTTTAATTTTCCAGGCTTGGAACAGTAGTTAACCCTTGCTAAAGCAAAACTGAACTCAACAAAGACAGAGAGTTGTGAAACACAAATGTACTGCAGACATAGATACTTCCCACTGACTTTCAGCTTCACCAACTTTCCTTTGGCTTCAGCATGCTTGATTAAGACAGCTTTAAATCACAGAATAAAATTATTTAATTTCATACATTGCTTTGTATCATGCTCAGAATTTTTTTTTTAAATTACATTCTTTAGGTAACAGACATGATCTGGGTGAGAGAAGGCTCTCTTCAGTCTTGAGGAGCTTGGTTTACCTTATATCCTTTCACATTTTTAAATCACCTGCAATTTGAAGTAGTGATTTTACTTGAGAAAAAGTGGTTTTGGAATCTTACTAACAGTGAGATTAAAGTTAAAATCTGTCATTGATTACTAAAGGATAAAACAAGCAGATAAAAGCAACTAAGCAGCTGCTCATCAAATTGCTTTCTTGCTGTTTCTGCCAAAGACTTGCATGTCCTCCATAGCTCAAGAGGGTTTGTCAAAAAAAGGGCAATATAACACTGTCTTACCTGCAAGTCTTTACTTACCACTTGTTCTATTTATTCTATGACTCACAGAGATAAGAAAAATAGAGTAATTAGCAGAGACCATAATGCTGTCAACAAACTGGAACATGCCTCATTACACCACAACATAATCACAACTTTGCACTGAAGTAGCTGTGACAGTGCCTGTAATGAGTGGAGTTAAGGCATCATTTATTATGTTAGACAGTCAGATTGGTCATTGTTTGCAAGGTGGCAGTTTAGAGCATGTATATAATAACCTCAGGTCATTTATTATATGCACATAAGTGAGAGTGATAGGTTTTGCACCAGGGACTGCTGAAATCTGTGTAGTCATTTAGCACTTAGGCTGGAGCAGGGCTGAGCCATCCGCTCATGATTTCAGGCAGTGCTGCAGGTCCAGAGAGGCTTTGAGGCCCTGTGCTGTGAGCTCCACAGCTTTCCCACAGTGAGTGTGGGGACACAGTGTGCTTCCAGGGACTATTACCTCTGGGGGCCCTTTGGATCTGGGTCCTTATGTAGCCCCACTGGCACTTTGTTCCAGTGTCAACAGTTTTGATGGTGAACAGTCTTTCTTCTCTTTATTTTGTTTGTGGGGTTTAGAGGGGTGATAAAACAGGGATGTACTAAAGGCAACAAGGCTAAGGCTAATGCAGTTTGCAGTGCAGGATCAGTAGAGATGGTATGACTGAGTTTGGTGAGACAATCACTTGTATTGCTAAAGTAAACCTCTCAGCATCCAGGGAAGTGACCCTTCAAGTGTCTTACCCTCAGTGAGACCATACCTGGAGCACTGGGTCCAGTTTAGGGCTCCCCAGCATGAGAAAGACATTGCCACACTGGAGCAAGTCCAGTGGAGGGCATCTGGATAGGTGGACGCTGTGTCACATGAAGGGTAAGGAGAGGTAGGGAAATTCCCAGTCATTATAAGGATCTGTGGGTGACAGGAGTTCACTGCTCTTTTCAGCTGCCTGCTTGAAGGAGACACAGAGGAGGGAGGTTGATTCTTCTCAGAGGTGCGCATGGCAGGACAAGGAGTGACTTACACAAACTATGTGTGAAATTTGTAAAGTAGTAGCAAATACATCTCTAACCATGGGGCTCAAGTCTAGGTATAAAAAGGAAATAAGGAATGAGCACATACTCTATTTAATATCCTACTTGGAAAACAGACCACAATGCTAAGAATATGGCATTGAGTGCTCAGCTCCAGTAAAAATATCAACTACCTGGTTTTTCTTCTTCTCATGACAATGCTTTGAAAATCATGCCAATGCATTAGCAACTGAAACAGCATCAACATTGCAAAACCAGGGTTTATTGAAAACCACTCACTGGCATCCCAGCTGTAGTGTGTGAGCCAATTGTATAGCTTGTTGGTAAAGTAAAACACACTCTGGACAGTAGGAACCAACTTGTCAAGCAAGATGGCCTCTGCCTGTGGAAACATGAATCTGAGCGTGGATGTCTCACCTTCACTTCCATAAAAACACAAAGGAACAGAGGAGATACAGGAGTGAGAAGTGCAGGCCTGAGAAACTGTAGGAGGACACTGGAAAGCTATCAAAACGACCAAGACTGCAGAAGGCTATTTGGGAACTGGTGTTCAAGTAAAACCAGTGCTGCAGGCTCCAACTTTAGCCCATTAAATCAGAACTGCGAGCATACAAGCCCAGTTCAAAGTGTGTGTCTGGTAGAGTGATAATGATCTACACTCATCTGAGGTTGCTGAGCTTCCACTCATCTTGAGGGAGTGGGTAGATCTACCCTTGTGAAACAAATGGAAATGGGGAGATTTTGATTTCTTTCCTTGAATGCTGTGTGGGGTGTAGCAGCATCAACTGCTTGGCAGAAGTGGGCTGGTTACCGGCTCCATACACAGCTTTTCTGACTTCTGCTGTTCCCTCCATGAAAGTTATCTGTTTGGCAAGTCTGATTGCTGGGAAAGGTACCGATGGCATTGGGATTTTTTGTGTTTTGTTTTTGTTTGTCCTAGGCTTTCATGATAAATTATTAAAATATTTTGAGCCACACTGAATAATTAATTCAGACCTTGTTTATGTTGTGAGGGAGGGCAATTTTAGCCTTGGAGTGACTGTGTATAACTTCTGAAAGTCAAGGACTGGTGAGGAGGACATTTCTCGCCTAGTCAGTGACATAAAGCAGCCAGAGATGTCTGGTGTTTCTGCCTGCAATTTTGTTTGGCATCTGTTTGAAGCAGGACTACCATGTTGAAGAAAAAGGTCCTGCAATGGCAAAACCTTCCTCTCATCCTAATGAAAAATGGCCTCAAGTGATCCTTCATAGTCAAGAGTTTTATAAGAATTTCTGTTTTGTTATCACTACTTTCAAAACTGCTTCAATTTTTGAAGGAAGTTTGTTATTGACAGCAGTATATATTTGACTCTGTGGAGACAGAAGTGATTTAGGTGTTCCATTGCCCTGTACCGATGAACACCCAGCATTGCTACCCCAGTACAGCAAAGTAGACCTTGCAGGAGTGGGGGAATTGAGTGAGCTTTGCCAAGCTAGAGGCCAGGCAGTGTGGGCTTCCTCAGAAATCAGCCAATAGTGCTGGAGAAGTTTTCCTGATAAGTCATTGCTCTCTCACACCTCCCAGAAAATACCTGCTTCAACCCATACTTCACCTGTACCTTCCTCTACTTCTCTTGGTCTTTCAGCACCACTTGCTGCTGCAATACCCCTTGGACCATCTGCTGTGTTTGCTGTCATATGTGAACTCCTTTGAGTGGCTCCCAATAGCTCTGTAGCCCTTTGGTGAAAGCAACAGTGATGGACAAATGTCCTGTGATCCTTGCCCATGGCAGAATAATGTCATGGGAAATTAATCCTATCTAGGAGCCAGTTGGGGAAAAAAACCCTCTCTCATATTTTTGGAAAGTAAGCAGATTTCTCCTGGTGGTGGGAAATAATATCTGTAAGGATGGGAAAATCCATTGCCTTGGAAAGGGGCAGGAGGTGCTCAGAGTCTCTCCCAAGGAGCTGAGTCTCTCCCAGCAGCTCTGCAATGCATAGACTGATCTGGACAGACAGGTCCGGAGCATCTCCTGCTGTGAAGCAGCAAGTGGGAGCAGAAAACACCCCTGACAGACACCTGTAGAAACACTGGTGGGAAGTAAATCAGGGTGTTCTCTAAAGTTCTGGCAGTAAGAGCCCCTAGAGAGAGAGCTGAAAAAAACATCATCAACCACAATGACCTGGGCAAGCTGTGAAACAGCCTGTGTGGTCCTCTGCCCCTGTGAATGTTTTGTCTGTACCTGTTTCCTCACATACAAAACCAGCACATGGATTCAAAGTGGCCAGCACTACAAAGACTTTTTAGGAAGCTGCTCAAACTGAGGAAGCCTTTGATACATGGACCAGAGCAAAGAAATGCATTTGCAGCAGCATGATGGAACTGGTTGCTGATTCCTTGCAGTTGTCCAGTTCATTCTCTACCATCTTTCTGAGGCAAACTTTGCAAAGGAGGTAGACTGTGACATTTCCATGTCACCTCTGCTTGCCAAGGGATGTCTGTGAGTTGTCCTCCAGCTTTGCAGGGCAGGGTAATCAGCAACAACCAAAGCAAAATATTAAATATCGGGTGATCCTGGGGTGAATAAAATGAAGTTCAGGATGACCCAGTTTGAAGAATGACACCAAAAGCCCTCATACAAGGTGGGGAGATGTTTGTTGAACAATAGCACTGATGAGGAACACCTCATAAACATCCACCTGGAGCAACAGCAGAGGACAAGGCACATACCCCAAGTGAGCATCATTATTACATGTTGCACCATGAAGTAGTTATTTCCTCCCATTCACCACTGCTGAGATTGCACATAATTGCCTTCTGGCTGAGCAGAGGATTCAGGAGCAGGATACTCCAGTGCTGAGAGGCTTGGGAAATCAATCATCTAAGGATCTTTCCACTCAGCTTAACATCCACAAGACCAGATCCTTATTCAGACAACACTTTCATTGATTTAGCTGGGGTATTTTTCTTGGAAGAGGTTTTTAGCATGCAGGAGAGACAGCCCACTGGAGCTAGGGGACACTCTAGAGCTTCATGAGGACTTTACAAGGAAGAGCGAAAGAGCTCCCCGGACTTCTTTCCAGTCAGAAAGTGTGAAAATGATGATATGTTTCTCCATCAAGCAAAGTGTTTGTCAGCAACTGATGTTCTGAAACCTGACTTCAAAGCCATGCTCATTGATAAAAGCCCTTTTCCTACCTGTCTGTTGTACCATTAGTTTTGCAGCTAAAAGCTGATAGATGCATCAGTCAAGATGAGTCAATGCAAAGTACAGATTTTTCCTGTTGGAGAAGCAGTTTTTTAGCCCACTTTGCCTTTGGGAAACAGACTAGGCTTTGGTTTTCAGCTTTTGAAAGAGAGTTGCACTGAAAATTTGAAGGAGAGCCTCTCTGGTGTTTAGGAGATGGGTAAATGCTACTTGATCATTGCAAAATATTTCCTGCAGGCCTCTCCTGACTTGTTGAGAGCTAAATACTTTTCCATTGCTGAGGAAGATAGGGGGATGGGAAAAAGAGGAGGCTAATGCTGTGCACTCTGTTTCTGTACCGAGCGTTTCAGCACCGAGCGTTTCTGCACACGGCAGGTGCCTGGCCTCACACAGCTGGCCACTGAGCATGGATGTGCTGACATCTGTGAGCCCTTGCTGTCTGTGCCTTCCCACAATAGAAGGGTCTTACCAGGGTGAGGGACCAAAGTATAACCTTTGAGCAAGTGTTGAAGTTAGGACTGGTCAGTGTGAGCAGAAAAATAGGTCCTGAAAAGACTTTATTTTTAATTGAAAAAATGTGATGAAGTTGAATTTTATGGGAATACTAGTGAGGTCTATACATAGAACAACATCCTGCACTAAGCTGAAGCTTTTCATCTTCAAGGACTCTGATTTTTCTCAGTAGATGTGGAAGTTGCATTCCACATGCTCTATTCACATTGCATATTGGTGCACTGAGTGCATTGCTGAGCTGCACTGCTGAGAGTGGGGTGCTAACACAACCTGAATAATAGCATCAGGTCATATTTTTAATGTTATGCCACAGTCAAACAGTTCCTATATTCTAGGCCATAGGTCAGCTGGCACTCAGTGAGACATTAAGTTTGGTAGCATCTACCTCACTTCCATCCTTCTTTCAGGGACAGACTTGAAGGTAAGGGGTTCTTTTGGCTGATGAGAAGAGTCTGGCCCACTGTAGGAGGGTCTTTGTGACCATTACTAATTTTCTCAGTATATCCATTGTGTACATAAACTGTATGCTAATACTCAGGGAGATAGAACTTTCATGTATGATGGCTTTCATCCGGAATTGTTTCTCTCTGTGGTAGGTTGGCTGTGGCAGTGGGGAGCAAAGCATCCTTTGTCCATGACAGAGGGTTGCTCCAAACTCAGCTTTAAAAGTTGCACTGAAAAAGCAAATCTATAAATCCTGAACAGAGGACCAGCCTTGGAAGGGAGTTAGGCTGCATGTGTGAGTTCCTGGCATAGAAATATCACGCTACAACTGGCACTAAGAGTTTGAATGGTAATAAATGACAAGGTGTTTTTATGGAGACTTTTTACAGCTGTGTTTGGGAAGGAAGGAGGAAAAGGGGAGGAATATCTGCCATATGAAGATGCAGACATGTAAAAAAAAAGAATAAGGCACTATAGCTAGAATACGTGGTCATGTGAATAAGATCAGTGTGCATGACTTGCAAATAATAAACCACAAGATCATTCTTCCCCTCCCACTATGTTTTCTTTGGTTTTATTTTTTAAAATCACAAATTTATTCTCAAACGTGAAATGGTTGAAAGTTGAAGTCCTAATGCATCAAACAGTGCATGTTGACCTGGGTAGAGATAGGAGTTTTGCTTTATAAACTTTTTTTTAGGGCTCAGCTGTGCATATTTTCCCAATCTGAGTGGCGCAGTCTCTGCTGAGGCATCTTGTAATGTCTGGTGAGCCTCTTCAGGCACTTGGGAAATGCTCCCCTTAAGCCTTTTGTTGTCTCTGGCTTATAAAGGTCAATGTACACTGACCTGGCTGAAGTGGATAGACAAGAAAATACAAAATGTTAAAATGCTTTTTTTTTTTTTTTTTTTTTTTTTTAATTCACAGATATTCTACAGTTCTTGTAACCAGGTATCTCAAATGTACCCACAGAAAATCTGTTTGGTGTAACATTATCTGGCAAACGGGGTGGATACTACCAAAGCAGAGTCTAACACCTGCAGCGCCATATTTTGGAAAAGAAAATCTTCTTACTTCGGGCTTAGAGATGAAATTTTTGCCAAGTAGAAACTGTTCCCTTTGTTTATTATTGTTCTGTGGGTCAGAACAAGGGACATACTCTCAGTGTTTTAAACTATCCACAAAATGTCACAGCAATACTCTACTTTGTGCATATTAATGGTAGACTAAAACTGGATTGCCACAAAAAAAGGAAATGACAGGCTTGTTTTTATAGAGTAATTATTCTCAATTAGATAAAACATTCTGCCTAAACGTAGCATGCAGCTTCTCAGAGGGGAAAAGGAGATCTTTCCTTTTCCACTTTAACACTAGTCATTCCTAATGGGAAATGAAATTCTGCAGAACCCTGTAATTTCCCTAAAAGCTCCCTGACTGAAAATGCATCCCATACTGATGTCTTCGTGCTTTCTTTGTGCACTTGGCACAGCAGGCAGACACAGAAATGACAGGGGAGATTTGTCCCTGGATCATTGCTTAATCATTTAAACAGATACACCAGCTACTGTATTTTATTCAAAGCTCGAGGTCATTTATACTATACTGGGTATGAAAATATAATATGTTGGAATTTTCTGTTGACACAAAACACTCCATCAGGCTGTGACTGTTGCTGCCGTAGAGCTAAGACTTTTTCACAGTCAAAAACTATTACCATCTCTGTCACCAGGAACCTTTAGGCAGGCAAAGTCACAGGCCAAGCCAGCTCAACCTTCTTCTTGTCTGATTTTGTAAAGAGATTTTAATTATTATAATTAAAAGGCCAACAAAAAAAAAATGTTTCACAGAGGCAACATCTATAGCATTTATACATCCAGTGAAGGGTATTTGAAATGAAAGAGAAGAAAATATTCTCATATTTGAGTAATAGTAACAGAAGTTCAAATCACTTCATCTGGGGAATCATCTTGAAAAAATGCTATCAGAGGGACTTCAACTTCTTTGAACATTCCCAGTTTCTACTCTTCTGCTTTTCTGAAGATTCTGGTGTTTGCAGGCAGTGCTGTCCCTGTCTACTCCGGCAGCAAATACAGGCACTTTCTTCCAAATGCCTGTGCAGAAGCTACTCCCTGTAGGATGAAACCTTTTAGAAAAAGAATATTTTTAATGTTGTAAAACAATTTGTGAAAGAAAATAATTCCCTTCCTCTTGCTGTGTGATTATAGCTAGCAGTTTTATTATTAGCTGATGTCTCTCTGGAGGCTCTTGTGCCATGTTTTGCAGCATTCGGGGGTGGGTATAAAGCCCGCCCCTAAGCAGCAATTCTGTTGCTCTACCAGGAACCTGCACAGCCATCAAACATGTCATAAGGCTCCTAAATTGTTCTTTTGATGTTCCATTCAATGGTTTTTGTTCAAAGAGATAAAGAAAAACTGTAGTCCCTGAACCAAGCCAGAGCACATGAGCCAGAGGATTTTAGAGCATTTAAGGAGAGACCCTTGCCTCCTCCCCTGTTTTCACAGGACTGTTTCTCACACCTCATTTTGGGTGCCAACGTTTCCATCGAGTGGGTGCTGCAGGAGGCCGCTTTTGGGCAGAGCACAGCAGCTGGGTAGCAGCTCTGCTTCTTCTGCAATTGCATGTCAGGCACAGCACACGGAGGAGAGAGCTGCTGGGAGAGCAAGTGGGTGTACTGAGGACTCCAGCGAACAGGATTTCTCACCATTCAGTGCTACCTGACCAGAGCTGAGATTTAATTTTGTACAGCAGACATATGGAAGGCAGGGCAGCATCTGCCTTATTGTTATCTCCCCTTTGTAAGCCAGGCAACTACAGCTTTAATCCAAAAATACCTGCAGCTGAACACTGTGAGGTCCTTATTATCTTTCTCAAGTTGGTCCCCACAGTTTTCAAACTGGAATATGGGGATTTGCTCAATTGCTTCTAATGTTTTTTAGTGAGAGGAGCTCAAGCAAGAAGGCATCCACTTTTCCTGGACCCAATTATATTAGAAATTGTAGAGCACACAGTGGTGGTTATAATGTGCCTGTCACCAGATAAAGTCCCTGCTCAGCCCTCAAGCAAAAATAGGGACAGTAGTAAATACTGTATTGGACAAACATGGGGAAAATGTGTGGCTGGCTGCAGGCATGATTCTGGGAAAGTAATAATTGGAAACCTGAATGAAGTGGGTTTTTTCTCTCCCTGATGAAAGACAGGGTGTGTGGCAGGAGGAGTGGTAAGTCATGCTACTTACTGTTGTCACCACAGGGCATTTCTCAGAAGTGGACATTCAGTCAGGGAAAACCAGCACTGGAATCCAGTCATGTTATGAGCCACCAGGCTGGGAGCATTCCAAGGCAAGAGGGACAATGACCTCTTCATCCCACAAATTACTTATCTCTGGTGTGATGCAGATTCTGCTGCTCATCCTGGAACAGCTACACAGCGATTTGGTAAATTCAAGCTAAAATGCCATTCATTATGACCTCAATTTTAAGCTACTGAATGTCTTCCAGACCTCCTTGGTTTATGTGAGCATAGTGAGTCCTCCAAACCCAGCTGAGTGGTGCAATCAAGGCCTGGAAATGGTGTTGTATCAGCCAGACCTTCTAAAATATTTTACCAAGTCTTACATTGTTCATTGAAAAGAAAAAGTCATAGAATCATACAATAGGGGTTGGAAGGGACCTTAAGGATCATCTAGCTCCAACCCCCCTGCCATGGGCAAGGTCATCTTCCACCGGCCCAAGCTGCTCAAAGTAGTCTCTCTATAAGTCTTTCTACTTTCTTGATATTCACTCACTGAATTTTAATTTCTTCAATTTCAACCCATTTAATTTGAGTCGTTTTAACCTGAAGTGATGTGACTTCTGAATTCAGAAATGTCAAATTCCTGCCAGATGAAAAATTTTAAAATTCTTCTTAAGAAATAGTAAAAATCAATTAAAAGGACTTGGCAGAAGTTTCTGCATTAATTCACATGAAATGTGTATTAACACACATTGCACTTACATTGAAAGTTTAATCATATTCATTGAACCTGCAGGTGAAATTAGTGCCATGTAATTTTCCCTTTTATTTTAGGGCATCTCATCAAGATGCATCTGATACAATACAAGTTGGTATCACATTGAGGTCTTCCAGTATCTGTTGTACCAAAACAGATACAAATTACTTTTATAAAATGTCAAAATGCAGCAAGCACTACTGAAAATACCTTATGCAATGCAAAGCAGGAAGGAAGGCATTAAGAGGCATAAGGAAAAATGCCTCCACTTGTTCTAAAATTTGTTTTGAAAAAAAGTAGTCTAAAGACAATCATTTGCAGTTGAAAAACAAATAAGAAATCCAGGTCCCAAATGATGAAATATCAATGACTAGCCACTCTGGTAACGTAAGTCAAATATAACTAGTAAATCTTCTGTGTAATAATTTATTGCAAATGTGTTTTATGGTAGGTTGAAAGTGAACAAAAACAAACATAGGATAGAATATATTTGACAGGGAGAAAAAGATTTACTGTCCTCTTAACCAATGCATTTAAGAAATTTCATTATGTTTAAATTGTAGGGCTTGTAGCTTAGAAAATGAAAGTGGGGGAGATCAATAACCTTGGTGTCATGTCCTAGTGACACACTGAATTTTGTAGGTCTGTGGGCCCATACACTTATTCAGGTGCTTATTCAAGCCTCATTTGAGAATCAAATTTCACGGGTCTGAGAGACTAATTTGGAAATTTTGCAATTCCTTGCAAGACTCTCAGTGGTTTCTGTTCATAGTTAGCATGGAACAAGGACTATAATTAGAGGCTCTCTACCAGTAACAGTATTTTCCCCCTGACCCTAATGAGCACAGTTCACACACACTCATATATCTTTCGTAATTTTCAGAATTAGTACTTGCTGAAAACCTATTACAGAGTTTGTGGCTACAATTGGATTTTGTTTTTAATTTTAAAGAAAGAAGTCAACTCTGTTGATGTTGGTAGGGATAGTGATGCCACTGAAGGAAGCCATCCTCCTCTGCCACACAGATCTAGGAGCCACTTTGTACTACTGGATATGACTAGATAGGACAAGGACCACTGCCTTCTCAGCATTAATTGCTACTGAGAAGATGGGATCCATCTCATACAACTGCATTTTCCTGAAATTTAACAGCATAGTCTGATAGAGCCATCTGAAGGAAGAGCAATGCCTCCATAAGGAGATCAGATCAATCCTGTTATTGTCACTACTGAATTGGTACCTGTTTCCCTTTGCTGAAGACAGCAGGACCCAGATTCTTGGCCCAGACTGGATCCTTAGCCTTTAGACAAGAGGTGTTAGAGGACATGGGCCTATCTGGGCTTACCCATACAGCCACAGTTTCCACCTCCTCCTCCTCCCATCTCACTTAAGAGGCAGCAGTAACCAAATTCTCATCTGTCACTGTCAGGCTACATCACTTCCATGTGAACCATGCAAGGATTTACCCATGTCTTAACTGGACATTAAACATCAGGAAGCAGGGGCTTACTGACACTCACAGAGATTTTGGCCTCAGGAAATTGCTCCATGCTCAAATATGGGCACTGCCTGCACATCTCCACCCAGGTCTTGCACAAATATATTTAAATCACAGACATCTAAAGAGTATTGGCTTAGAAAGGAAAGCCAGTAATCTTAGTGCAACACAGCAGGTCACTGAAGAGCTAAATACTGCTGGCAGTCATTAAACTTAAGGTAAAGGATCAACTGCTCTTTCTGTACTGACATCTGATGAAAAATGAGAGTGATTTGAGGTCATGAAACTTCTTTTTCCCTCTCAGTGTTTTTTGTTTGTTTGATTGGGTTTTTTTGTTTGGTTGGGTTTGGGTTTTTTTGTTTGTTTTAGACCTAACTACATCTTAATTTTTGCAATTTTTCATCATTTGTAATAGCCAATATTGATGTCACTCAAAAGATCATATTAATGTCTCTATTTTACTGTCACCGAATTAACATTTTATAGAATACTCATACATTTAGATGTTGGGCAAAGGTTCCACAAATACACAGAACTTCAACGGACTTATGATGACTGAGAAGCTCAGTTCCTACTCAGTCCATGATAAGCCTTTGTACCTTGTGTAGTTTTGTTGTAGCTTTTACTTTGCGTATTTGATCAACTAACATCTTGACAAGTGTCACAGCTTGTAAACTTGCTCTTGCAAGCACAACAGGAGTACATTTAGTTCCACATCAGGCAGATTTAAAATGCTTCAACAGCTTATACTTTTCTGGTATGAAGATGAAACTTCATTAACACCAATTCAGAAGGTGTTCTGTTTTCCAGGGTGGTACACAGCATGAGAGCCAGATTTGAAAGTCCATTTGGGTTTCATAAACAGCAAATAGAGCAAAACCAGAGATCTGGAAAAAGGTTCAGTTCCTCAGTGTCTTTCAAAATCCCAGGAAGTTTCTGTCTCTTTATCCATGGTGACAAAACAGCTTTAAATATTTGAGACTTCTAATCCAGATACAAAGATATTTGAGTTTGAAGCTAAAATATCTTCATGCATGGAGAATTAATTTATGGAACTTTTTCCTTAATAATATATTACTAATTGGTAAATTAAGCTGGAAATTAGCAGCAAATTCTAGTCAGAGTGGTTGATTTTAGGAATAATGATGAGTAACAACAAGTGAAAAAAGTGAGTTTAATCAGCTTGTGGGAAGGATTACATGACAGGCTTCCTTGGCAGAGCCAGTTCCCCTCAATGAGAAGGACCAATCCAGCCCATGGTCTCTAAAAGCATTTTTTGGTCTTTTTACATGCTACAGCTCATTCTATTAAAAAAAAATCCAATAATTTCAGCTGGAGAAATGCGAAAAGCAGCATATGTAATTAAGATCCTCTTCCCCCAAACCTCTCCAAATCATTCTAAACAACCTCTTGCTCTGAGCTGGACCATCTTCAGCACACAAAGTGCTATGGGATGGATAAGTAGCATTGCCGATGGGTGTCCTAGTGTTGTAGCGTTTCTGATTTTACAGGTCACCGGAGTTCACTTTCTTTTCCCACTTCAGGGAGGCAGAGTGCCATCTGGGGAAGCAGCTCTTGGAGCTGGGAGCTGGACAGCAGGGGTCAGAGCTGTTCCTGTCTCCCCATGAAGCCTTGCTCACTATGTCCCTCTGATTGCCTCTCTGAAAGAGGAGTCTGATAGTTTGCTCCTGATTAACAACAGAAAAGTAATGTAAAGTCTGAATACAATTTTTATTTTTATTTTTTTTTTATAATACCACTTCCACTGTGCAAGAAGATGCTTGTTTAGTACAAGTCCTTTTCCTCAATGACCTGTTCTTAAGCATTTCTCATTAGAAAGGCTATCAAATCACTCCACATCAAATTGTGATTGAAGAAAACATTACTTCAAATTCAGAAGTGAGAATGAGCTTGCTACAAAGAAAATTGAAAGACACCAGCTCCTGTGCTTCCTCTGTCTCAGAGTCAGCTGGCACTCAGCTGCATCAGTGCAGAGGGTCTGTCGGCAGGATATTATCCTTTCAATTAATCCCAACATTCACACATATCTAAATTGTTAATTTGTAGTTTTCTACCCTCCTACAGCAATGCTCCACACAAAACATAAATCATGCTTCTGAGGTATTATTTCTCTAAGCAATTTAGTTAAAATATATCAAACATAGATTTTTAGCTCTCAAAACTACAAATTAACTTTGCCTATGAATTGATACACATTTTCAATATACATTTCATATTTTATTACCTCACTATCAGCTGCAAATCTTCATGGTCAGTGACTGCAGAAAGTAAATTACAGCTTATTACTTAAATCCTTGTTATTTGATCCCAGACAATTTGTATTGAGAACACTCATGTTTTGGGAGCTTGAATATTTAAAATTATATGTTAACATTTCAGAAAAAATTTTATACTCTTCCTTAGTACAATCTCACCTTCCCTTAAACGTCACAACCTTCCACTTCTCATGTGTAATGTACATTTTTTTTACCTTGGTGTTTAACAGGAATTTATAGACATACAAATATACATATTCCATTTTGTGACATTATATCTCTAAATCATTCCAGACAAATGGCTCCAGTGTGCACACTCCTCTCCCCAGGGAAGGGAGGTGAAAGCAGGGACACTACAAAAGTTAGCCAGTTTCTTGGAAGTATCACAAAATATTGCAGTGATGACCACAGTAAACCAACTTATATAAAGTGGAAAGGAACATGGTGGGAAAATTATTTCAGAGTGTCTTTAAAGGAAGATTTACAGAGGCAGTAAATGTATATACCAGTAAATGAAAACCAGAAAAGAGATCTTTTGAAACATTAAGTTTTCCATTTGCCTTTGATATTGCTTCTGATGCTGACTATTAGATGAAGCATTTGAAAAAAGAAATAATTAAATCTCGGATTCAATGAATCCCTGGCAGTTTTATCTTCCACAACCTAGCTGAGCCTTGTGGTGATCCTATAGGCTCTTCTGAGCTTGCAGAATTTACCCTCTGGGATTTTATGTGCTGACGATTTGCAGACTTTAACACATAGCTTGGTTACTGATCGTTTCATTGTCCAACTCCCCACCTTGAAGGTGAGAGACAACATGACGATTACTCTTTAGTAGCTTTATTGCACAGTAGAAACCCAGGCATTGCCTATTCTACACTGTTTTCACTGCTATATGGACAAAAATCATGAATAACACACTGTGTACAAAATGAGCTGCTTTTGCTACATAATGAATGCCAGGTGGAGGAGCGGTAACACTCTGGCCCCCGAGCCATAAGCTCATGTGCTCAGCCAGGAGTTTTACTTCAAAATATGTATCAGGTTCTTTAATACCTCGAGATAGCATCGAGAGAATAAGCCAGAGACTTGTTCCCAAAAGGTACTTTTATTGATAGTTTAGGGGACAAAATAGGGAAACTTGGCAAAAGTTCCGAAGGGCACCACACAAGCTAGGCAAAATGTTCCATCACAATACCAACCCAACCACATACTAATCCACAACAGCTAAGTCAAAATCCAATCTCTCCAGCTTCAAGCCTCTCAAAGCATCAAGAAAGGAGCAAAGAAAGAGAAGAGGGAGCAAGAAGAGAGAAGAAGGAGACAGAGGGAGACACAGATCAGATAGCTACCATTGGAACCTTGTGGAAGAACAGCTCTCACACGTACAGATAGCAGGGTTGTGACACACTCAAACATGTGCCTTTGGTTTTATCTGCTCTGGTCCCTGTGGCCAAACCCCCCAGGAGGGGCCTCTGACCCCACAGCCGCTCTGGGGTCCCAGGCCAGGGTGAGGGGCAGTGTTCCCACTATGTCCCTGTCAATCCCAGCCTGGTTGGGGGCTCCAGGAGCTGGGGGGTGTTACAGTTTTCCAGGGCTGTTTGTGTTTGTGACAGCCTCTGTGGGGCTGCCCCGTGTGGGCTCCAAGAGCTGCCATGAGGGATACAACACCACCCCACCTGTGTGAGGTTCGACCCATCCCTTCCCTCTGTGCACACACACGCACCTCCAACAAGGTGGTTCCAACCCAGCAGTTGCTGACCTGGTGTCTAACAAGGAGAAAATTCAGTCAAAGAAATCATGGGATGCCCTGACTTCTTTTAGCCTGAAGTACCTTCTGTGCCCTGTCTGCCAAAGCAGGGACATATATTCTGCAAAAGGGATGTGGTAATTTAGTTTTCTGAGTCTCATGAAGAATTTCTCTATTTAGACAATTGCTGCCTTCTCTGAGGGTTTACAAAAAAACCCCATAACTAATAAAATCAGCTTTTCAAAGCATGCAATAAAAAGGTGTCAAAAAGAACATGCATGAAACCTTCTCAAGACGGTCAGACTAATAGGTAGAGTGCAGTATTGTTTATAATAAAACATTTATGAATTACAATGTAACTACAATATTTTGAAACAGGGTAACCAAGTAGGTAATAATACAGACATTTTATTTGCCTGCAAAGAAGGACGCTCAGGAGAGAAGGATAAAGTGCAAGAAGCTTCTGAATATAAGTGAGAATAAAATTACAACCATCTATTAGCAAACGCATATGCTGTGGCTTTCACTGCTGTTTGCATAGTCAACACCATTTGTATTGAGAACAATACGCAATATAGCACTCCTAGAAACAGGCATACTTTGTTTTTAAAAAATGGTTTATTCAATTTTTATCCTGCTCTTTCCATCACACAGAATATTCTGGTAGTTGCTTACAATTATAATGATAAAATTACTATTGAGAATGTTGATATGCCATTACTGTTAACCATTATTATGAAAATAGCACAAACCCCAAGGCTCATGTGCATGCATTTTCACATAATTTTGCTGCTTTTTTTTTAGACACTTCTAATGTTTTCACAGTTTTCAACATTGCTAGCAATTTCAGATCTTTCATTACTCCCATTTAAATCCAGTAGTGACACAGTAAGAATCTAAAGTAGAAATAATGTTTTCATTAATTATTGATGCTGAAGACAATTCAATGCACTTCAGCATGGGAAACCTGTCAAAACCAGAAAGGGGTAAGGGAGCAAACTCAAGAGGGTTGCCCAGTGAGGATCTGGACTGAGTTCAGGAAGAAGTAGTGGAGATGGAAAAGGACATGACAGGAGAGGAACTTGAGACAAAGCCTGCAAGAGAACATGGTCAGACCTGCAGGAGCTGATAAGAAGGCAATATCTTTGCTGGGTTTATGTTGGGTTTCTCTTTGCTTGCCTGGGATTGTTCCAGAAAACTCTTTTGTCCTTTGCCAAACTACATCTCTAAAAGCCCGGATTCAGTCCACAGAGTGGTTTACAGTTTGGCCACTTATTTTCTGCTAGGAAGTAATATATCAGGCCAAGTTTCTGTTGATAGCAAGATTGACAGGTTCTTTCCCTAACTCAGAGATCACGAGAGCATTCTCTCCATTCTTTAGCCTTGATTATTTGAAGAAACGTTTCAATGCAACCAAAGGCAACCTCTTTAGCAAAGAAACAGTATAACCATCAAAGCAGCAAAAAGCTAATTTCTATTCATGACAAAATTCCCTTCCAGCTTGTTCTCCCTCATGGATCCTTCACCCTGACCCCTGCCCCTTCTGCATAAGCGGGAGTGGTTTTACACAGTGCTGTCAGCAAGTGTGGCTGTACAATGCTCTCCAGGTTAGGAGCTGAAAACTTAACTGTGTCTCTTTCTCTGTAGACCAGGATCACATGGAAGAGAGGTGGTGTCAGAAGCAAGTTTTCAGACTGGTCATTCTCTAGTCTTTTGTGAGCCGTATGAATGAGGCATTTCCCTGCCTGCTTTCTTGAATGGTTCATCTTCAGTGAGTTCCCTGCCACCCTGCCCTTGTGATAGTGTTGCCACACTATGGGATGGACAAGGCTACTCTTATAAAGCTCACAAAAAGCTCTGAGTGCAAGCCAGAGGTGAAATGTTTCCATTAGGGGCAACTACCTCCACAGCTCAGAATAGATGGCCAGAGAGAAGATGAAGATTATTTTCTTCTGTGCCCCATCCCTTGCCTATTTCTATTTATATTGTCAGGTTTCTTCAAGAGTAGGGACTCCTATTAAACACAAAACAAAAACTGCACAGACAAGACCTGCCCAGGAAGGTCTGCAGAAAATGACCAGATTTCCGGAATAATATACATACATCCATGAGACATGGAGCATGCAGTAAGTAGTAATTGGTACCATATCCACACACACCCAGTAATCTGGGGAGTTTAATTGAATTACTCTGTTGTATTAAGAAAAGTATGTGATCGTACTGTTAATGACACAGAACATGCACAGGAGAGGAGAAAATCTGCACTCACATTTTCAATGTCTGGCTTTTCCTACCTTCTGAATGATTAACAACATTTAGGAAGCCTTAATGTGTCATTTTTGTCTTGAAATTCACAGGTTGTTTTTTCTCTTGAAAAAAAGAGTTGACTGCTGCCCCAAGCAGAAAGGACCCTGAGTCAGCTTTGTGAGTAAACGTAATATGCAGTCCTCGAAATATGGCAATAGGTTCACTTCGCAAACCACGGAAGCCAGGAGGAGATGCTGGAGGTGAACATTCTTGTGCCTGTGTCTTTGTTGTGCCACCTTTGTAAAGTCTGCAAACAGCTCAGTACAGTGTCTTATTCCCCAAAGCTCTGTTCTATCCAGGAAAAGCATATATTGATCAGGAGATGAATAATACTTAGCATATGAAAAATGGATTTGAAACGGCTGTGGTTGTTGAGGCAATACATTTAAGTATCCCAGTAATAAGGATGCTGTATGTCAGTACAGATGCCATGTCAAAAATGCAACATGATAAAGTAATGTCACATAGTGTGGCAGATTTTTCCTCTTATCCACTGTAAACACAATTGTCTCACAACAAGGTTGAAGGACAATAATATGGATTATCTCAGGGGAGTATGTTTACACCTGTACTAATATCTATGGAAATGCCCAACCCATTCTATTGCCAGAAATTTTTATACATGCTAACAATTCAACCGAAGTTGAAACAAAGTTAGTAACAGACCTTTTTCAACTCAATTGCTGTCTGAAAAATCAGTACCCCACTGAAATGCAAATGACTCCCTTTCATCTCTGAGTCACGATATGATAATTTGATATGGTTTGGTATGGAATATGACTCACTGTTGTTGAAATCATTGGGACTGACATTGGATGGCAAATGTGAGCAGGCGAAATGTAAGGTTACCTTCTGGAATAAAAGCAAAGAACCTCAGGTTCTGAAGAGGGAGCTAGACACCACTGTGAGTTATGAAAATTGCCTTCAGTTACTTTTAGCCAAATATGTGTGTCCAGTGGGGAAAAGGTTGGCTAACAGAAGGAAAAGTAGATGTCACATCAAGTGAAAACATGGTTGTCCACATCTAGGAACAATCTTATCATGTAGCTTTTGCTGAGAAAAGTAGGGAAATAGCTTTCTTATAACAAAAGAATCTCTTATGAAAACATCAAATGGGATGCTGCTGGAGCATTCATATGTCGTTCAGTATCATTAATGAGGGATGGAAATTGATATTGATGTTAGCTAGCATCCATGTGCAGGTGTGGAATTGGGCTGGCCAAGATGAAGGTGTTTGAATTGTTTTTGAGCAAGAGCTGGCACAAAAAAAAATGCACAGAAATGGGACTGTTATAATGACATAGACATGCAAATGTGGGGACTTGGACCATGGAACATCTAATGATCAGTGCTCACTGGAGAGAGATGTACTATCAAAGGTCTGGCCAGGAATACAAATGAAACATGTTTAAGCTTCAGGGGAAAAAATCTATATGGACAAGAAGGATGAGGCAAACTTCAAAGTGCAAGTAAAGTTACTCCTAATTTCCACTAAAATTGACAAGTTTAATTAAACAATTATTATGTCTGGCAGCTGAGAACCTTTCAGGTATTTCACAGTCTGGGTTGGCTTCAGGGTGGATTCTGCATGTTGTTCAGCCAGGACTTGCCTGGGTTAGGATAATTCCTACAGTGATTTATACAATTCCCCAAACAGAGATCTAGTCCTGTAAAAAAAGTTCATCTCTCATCATTTCCCATCTCACTATTTGGGGTGAAGTGGGACCTCACCTTTGGTATTTCCATGGGTTTTTGAAGATGATTTAGGGAGAATACAAGTTGTTAACTGGTACAGTACAGCCTGTCCTTTTGGACAGGGCTCCCTTCACATTGTGAAAGGATGATCACAGTCTGACTTTCTCCTTGTGTCAGACTGTGCCAGGACTAACTCTTAGAACGCTCTAAACAAAACAAGAAAATATGCTTACCTGTCAGGCATACATGGGGATATGATTTTATATATTTAGACTTTTTATTATGCAGTAGAATCAGAAAGAAGCACAATATAATTAGAAATCAATGTGCAAATGAAAGAGATAAGCAAGACTTTGGGTCAGTCTGGATACAACTAGACATGATGGCAAAAGGAAGGCACTGGAAGATGTGAAGATGAATAAGAAAATTGAGTGTTAAAGATGCTTTACTGAAAGTGGGGGGCCACATATGGCCTCTCTCCCCTTGCTAGAGGAAAGCTGCAGCTCCCTGTTGGGATTTCAGCTCTACTTACCTGTGCTGACTGTTGGGCTATTGGCTGGGAGCATCTCTCAGTCACACAATCTTTTTGCATAGCTTCTATTTTTTCCATCTCTTTCCTACAAGGCACTTACAAACCAAATTCAAGCTTTAAATCCTGTGTGATTGATGGATTTTGTTTGTTTTTGCAATGTAAGTTATTAAAAATCAGCCGAACTCATGGATTTTTTTAAACCCCACCTATTTAGTCATTCCAGAAAGCAGAGAAGTTTTGAGATGTGAGTTTAAAAAAACCCCAATAATGAAACATGACAGGCTTCATCCCACTATCTGATCATTCCAGAAACTTACAAAACAAATAAAAATAGTGGTTTAGAGTGAATAGACTTAATGTAGTCTTACTCAGTGTTACTCTTACTATAATGTTCTGAAATAACTTGCAGCTGAAAAAATAGACATACAATGAAGCAAAATGTCACAACAGAACATGTCAATAAAATCTTCCCAGCAAAATGAATCATTTCAAATATCTTCAAAACAAGATGGATTCACCTCTTGGTTACTATTCAAACACATTGTTCCCAACATGATCTGATCCTATCTGCCTGTGCAGGAGCAAACCACAGTTGCTTTACACCTAATTTGAAAATGTTTTTTCTTGCCCTATTTGTTTATGTTTGCTAATTATTCAAGAATGCACTGTAGATACCCAGCAATGGCTTGCTCTATTTTGATTATGTCTAGGTATGTTAAGTAGTTGAATTAATACACTTTAAGAAGATATAATCTCCTAGATGAGAGGCCTTCATGCAAATCCCCCCACTCATGTGTTAATGCGCACATGCACATGCACTCATACAGCAAAGGTCATTCTGGAGGTTCCTTTCTTCATTAATGAGGAAGGTAACAATTCTAATAGGTCTTGTCTTCTTCTTTGCACATTATTTAGAATATCAATCTGTATTTCATTCACAAGATGTGGGAAATTGGTTTTGATAAATTTTATTAACTGTAAAGCAGCATAGTGGTATACACTTAGTGAAAAGCTAATCAGTAGAAAAAACAGTATGTACTGTACCGAGTAGGGGATTTCTAATTTATAGGTGTGTCTTTCATTTAGCTCCAGCCTGTGAAGTCCTGAAAATCCATAACATGGTCATTATTTGTCAGAAGGAAAAGGGGACTCCCATGCACACAATAACTGAAAGAACTGCTATATAATTTATTAAAATAAGGGTGTGATACTATGAAAATGTGATTCTAAGTCAGTAAGTGTGTGTAAAATACTATTCTTAGCACATACATGCCTAGTAAGGAGCTGCCAAAAACTTTGTTCTCTGTCTCTGTGCTTAATATTGCTCCTGTGGTTTGTCTATGCCAGGAAATCATATCTCCTGATGAAGTGCTTGGTTCCTTGAATACAGCAAGGATCTTCTTATTATTCCTTTCCCATGTTGTGTATTGGACATTCCTGATATCCTATATGCTTGAAAAACAAACAGCAACAAATAATCCCTATCTTTTTTTTTTTTTTTTGGTGAATCCAAGCACTTGGAGTAAGAAACAGCAGGACAACAAAAACCATCGGGAATGTGGAATGATATACTCACATTTTAAAATATCTTCTTACAACTTCTTAACACACCATTTGCAGATGTTTAGAACACTCATTAGTCTGTATATGCATCCTATTCAAGAATGAAAAGGTGTCCAGAAGAGTCAGATGATAGGTCTCCAAGTGTTACTAGCCATGGCTTTGTACCAATATGAGGAGTAATTTCAATTTGAATAAGCTTGCTCTATGTTTCTTGACCAGGAAAGTGACTCAAATACCCAATATTTAATTTACATTTAGCTGTGAATAGCTGTTATGATCTAAATTACTAACATGCATTGCAATTAATTTCTATTTTGGTTAAGGGTTACTTTTCGTTTGGAAAAACGTTATGGCTCATATCTTGTTTTTCAGAAATTTATTTCCTTTTCTATAATACCATATGTTTTGAGTTTTCAATTTGCAGTATAATACTTATCCTTTGAGACTTTATAATGATTATTTAACACCATAACCAGAAAATCTTACTAGCACAAAATTGCTATGTTGAAGTGCAAGTTGACTCTTGGAAACATGAATTGATTGAGCTGATAAACATTATATTAAACAAAGTAGGATTGCTCCCAAAGAATATTACAAATATTCCCTGAAAATGCATCAGCAAACTAACGCAGTAGGTGAGGGGGAAATAACCACGTTTTCTTGTTCTGTGCTGCAAATCACTGATTTATTTTAAATATGCATGGATAAAACTACCTACACCAGAGAAAAGATGCAAGTTGTATTTAAACAAGCACTGAGTCACTAACGTTTAAACTTGTGTTACAGCCCAAAGAAGAGAAATGTGGGAAATGTAAAGAAGGTGATGCTTTGTCTGAGTCATGCAACCTCTTGACATATAAATTGATTTGATGGAACTTGGACCATTCCTTTGTACAGAATTGTGGAGTCAATTAGTTTGGAAAAGAGCCCTGATATCATTTTGTCCAAGCTATAACTGAACACCACCATGAAAACTAGACCTAAGTGCCATGGCACTATGTGCCATGGCCAGTCTTTCCTTAAACACCTCCGGGGACAGGGACTACACCACCTCTCTGGAAAGTCGATTTCAATATCTAATCACCCTTTCCATGAAGAAATTCCTCCTAATGTGCAACCTAACCCCCCCGGCACAGCTTAAGACTGTGTCCTCTCGTCCTGTGCTGGTTGTCTGGGAGAAGAGACAGACCTCCACTTCCTTTTAGGTAGTTGTAGAGAGTGGTAAGGTCAACCCTGAGCCCCCTTTGCTTCTGGATAAACAGCTCCAGCTCCCTCAGCTACTCCTTCAGTAGCTTCATTACCCTTCTCTGGATTCTTTTAAGGTGAGTTTTTAAGACCCACCTCAATGTTGTCTCTCATAAGTATTGCGTCTTCACCCTGAGCAGTGACAATTGTCGGCTTGCTTCTCTGTCCTGATCATTGCCTCATATAACCCTTTCCATGTAACTCAAGGATTCCACTGTAGTATTTGTAAAGACTCTGCATTTTCATTTTTCAAGTTTCTCCTCAAGCCTCACTTCTGCCTGTAGTGGTTAGGGATGAGGGAATGTTGCCAGCAACTGAATTATCAATGACGTTCTCCTGATATTCTGGCACCATGTCCATTGATGGATTAACATGTTCAGCATCATGTTCTGTTTCACTGTGCAATACTTTGCCCACAACATACAAAGGCCACAAAGCTTGTGCCATCTATATGTGCTTTCACAGAAGTCATTATTTTCCTTTCCAGCAGATCATAGGCAGCCTGCAATGAATCACAAATAACACTACTGAAAGAAAAATTAACATGGCAGTCACAGACAGTAAATGACAAAAATGGTGTTTGTTTTTTATAAATAAAATATTGCACAGATGAATCAATTATGGTTCAAGGGGGAAGTTTTAGCACCATCATACGTTATTTCCTCCCTGATTTGGAAACAGCCCTCTGGATGTGAAAGGGAGCAAAGGCATGACATCTGTTTGTCTATCTAGGAGTCGATATTCTCTATTTGATTCATAAAGACTTTATTCTCTCTGATTTCCTGCTCTCATGTGATCACAGTTAGCATTTCTCCACATCCAGAGGAACCCTCCTGGGTATTAGCTAATGAAAAGTGCTGTAATTCAAGAAAATTCATGCCCTCTGGCTGCTGTTATTTGCTTTTCTCTGGCAACCAAACAAATATTGATGTTTCTTTCTTTCATCTCTCATATGGATGCAGATTTATAATGCATGTAATCCACTCACACTCAAAAGCTGTAATTTTCTTTTTTGTTGTTGCAAAAGTGTTTTTTCTATTTACAATTTTTTTTCAGTTGAAGATCATTCTTTACCATGGTCTCATGTTTCTCCTGCTTTACATAACCCCTGGGAATTAGATTGTTTGGTATACAGTGCAAACCTTATTCTGTCTTGTATTTATGCTAGCAAACCAGATACTTTTTTGTTCATGGGAGATGTCTGGGAAAAAAATCAAAATTTCTTACAGTAGAGCAAAGAAGTAATATTTCTCAAAACAAAGCAAATAAACAAACAAAAACCACCAGAAAAAGCAGCCAAAATTCCAATCATCCTGTAGTGTTGCTGCTGCATCAGACCCCTGTAGCTGAGCTGTGCAGCTGACGCAGCGTGCTGCTCTGTAAGGACACATCTCTGTCTGGCACAGACTCGAGACTTGCGGTTTCTGCAGAGCACCAGTCTCACCCCAAAGCCATTCAACCACTGCACAAAGCCAAAGATACTTGGGTGATGTTTAGACTTGAAAGGTCTCAGACACATATATTTGTGTTGATTACTTTTTCTGAAAAATACCTGTGGTGATAAAAATGGCTGAAGCGCTGAAGGGAATAGGTTTGGA
Organism: Dendrocincla fuliginosa; assembly: GCA_035047845.1. NCBI lineage: Eukaryota > Metazoa > Chordata > Aves > Passeriformes > Dendrocolaptidae > Dendrocincla > Dendrocincla fuliginosa. The sequence goes on along the minus strand of JAWWMO010000083.1, from coordinate 24,841,212 downwards.
TAGAATAGCCAGTTTTCCTCAAGATAATTCCATGAATTAAGGTGTTCGTATAAGCACTTTGGTACCATTTTTGCATGTACATTTGCATTCAGATTGAGCTTATAAAACCTATAGTAGCTACAGGTAGCATGTTGTCAAAACAAGATGAATACGAGGAGGTCCTTGTTGAGAACTTCCCTGGAAACAAGAGAGGGAACCTCAGATCTTGGGGAAACTTTCGAAACCAGCTAAATGAATGTAGCAAGATACATTACTCAAAGGATGTTTGCCATGTTGAGCATTTAAGCAGCATATTGATTCTCATTGCAGTTTATTTAATCTTCTGAGTATCTCAGATCTGGATTTCATTTGCATTTGAAAGATATGGTCAGGATAATATTGAGAGGAATTAATTCATCTCATCCTGCAGTAGGAAAGCTCTTTCATTACTTCAGATATCAAGTTTGTAACAGTGATAGCTTCCAGTTAATTGTTTTTAATGACATTTTCTTGTTCACATACCTTTGCATAGAGGAATTTCCTGCAGTCTTTTAACAACTATCTGATCTACCTGGCAAAGTTGGACCATGTTGTTGAATACTACGATATATGAAAATTAGTCAAGACAATGCTAATGGATTTTGGAAGATGATAATATTTGTTATGTCTCTTCAACTTGAAATGATGACTTCTGACATCTTTGATCCCTGAAAATTGTGGGGGAAACTGTTTCCATTTCTAGTATGGTCTCTTGCCAGAATAAGGCAACTCGTATTGCACTTCAATCAAATCTATCACCAGAGGTAACACCACAGATAAAAGCAGTCATTGCAATTGCTGACATTCAGGATTGTTTCCATGCTTCCTAAAGACCACTTTATCCCAAAAATAATTGGATACAAGAGCCACAGCCTTATGTTTTTCACTCCTTACATTTTACTTTGAAGAAATCAGCAGAACAGGCTATGGGTCTATTGACAACTGGTTGTAATTTTCTTCTTAGCTCTTCTCCTCAACTGCAGAATGATAATGAAACAATTTAGTGAGTAATGCAAGAATTAAAGTTTTCATGATACCAGCCACAGCTGAGGTATTCTCAAATACAGGAATTTGTGTTTGTTAAGAAGGTTTTTGAATCAAGATAAGGCTAAATCAGCTGCTTAGTTCATTCTCAGAGATTCGCATCTAGTTTGATTCACCAAGCTCAGGGAAAGAAGTTTTATCTGTTCCAACCTTCAGCTGCCTTAGCTTAAATGAAAGATGAACACACCCAAATGTTACAAAGTAAAGCTAAAGTTTCACAATTAATATCTCAATCTAGAAGTTTTAGATAATATTTTTATGTTCACAGAACTGAGTCACTTATGCTTATTTATAAAATCTCGACACTTTAAAAACATTATTGAAAAGAACTCTATTTTGAGAGACAGCTACATTACTCTTTAGTAAACTCAAAAATGAGTGGTTATTGCTCATGGCAGGAGGCTTGGATTAGATGACCTTTAAAGGTCCCTTCCAACACAAACTAGTCTATGATTCTATGACGAGGTATTTATAATTATTTTACTAAATTTATTTTCACTCATTTCACAAAGTATCTGAAAAATATAAACATTTTAAAAATAATTTGTTCCACAGCACAAGTGGAGAGCTAGATTGGTAATACTATTTGTTTCATTTCCCACTAAATTTGCATTCCAAATCCTCAGAATATTGTTATTTATAACCATGAATGTTGCAACAATCCTTAAAAGCGATTAGGATTGAATGCAGTTGTTAGATCTGTTCACAAGTACAGCTTTATGCAAAAAGTTGGTAATGTAGATAGGCACAAGGTGAAACAAAAGGGTGACTTTAGTTACACACACTTGATTGGTAGACAACAGAAGGTACAGATGGAAAAGGATTTAACTCAAGAAGCTATGGCAGAGCCAAGAACTGACCTCAGATTATTTGAATACAACTAAAACACACTGCAAAATATTACTCCTAAAAGAAAAAAGTTTGTGTTTCACCTCTTGTGCTCTCTAAAAAGTGTGAAAACCAGGACCATAGTAAGGACTTTTAAGTAAGAACAATTACATTATGGGAGGAAAATGAAGAAGTTGCTGCCTCTTGAAATTGATAGTTCTGGTTTTGATAAAGAAAATACTTAGCAGTACTGAAAATTAGTGATGGGCAATTCTGACACAATACCAGAATCAAACCTGCAGTACATTGATATAATTTTTACTTCTTCTGACTGAGTCTTCTGGAATCTGATTTATTTCAGTGAGCTCATGCTCCCTTGCAGAAATTGTTGACATAGTATGTTATAGCAATCAATCAATATCTGATTAAACGAATGAAGATCTTTCGTTACATTCAAGCCCAGATTGAATTGCTGCAGCCATAATGGGAAGACAATATTTCATGTTGCTGTGGGAAACCCCCACCCTGTTGCCAAGCCCTGATACTTATTTTTCAGCTTGTTCGATTGGAAAGGAAGATTTATGTTCCCCCTTTCCCAGCAGCAGTTAGAAATGAAGGCAGAGGATTAACTGACTGTGGAGCAGCTGTGGCACTGCTTTACCTCTGAACTGAGTCTGCAGCTCACATCTTGACTGCTAGGGAAGGAGAAGGAAGAAAGGAAGGAAGATTTTCCAAAGCAGGCAGTCTGAACCCACCGAAGTGGTATTACTCTGTCTGTATCACCAAAAATGGAAGTCCCTACATTCAGCCTACAGGATATCGATTTGTTGTTAGATTACCAAGGACATCTGTATGAAATCTTTACCAGCTTGTGGGCTGCTGTTATTAGGAGGCAGAAGAAACAAGGTAGGCTCCAAAACTGCTTTACCAACAGGCTTAAATGCTGGTGTCCCAGTTGTTTGCTGGTGGAAGCAGCTGTTATTGCAGTGCCCTCTGTAGAGATCTGAGCATCTTCTCTCTCTAGTTGCAACACACAGCAGTGTCAGGTTGCTGCCTGCTTTTCTCATTTTTCCCTTTCCGTATCTCTAGCTTCATTACTGAGAAGAAAAATTTACCAGAGCTAATAAAGTCATTTTGCAGCACCAGCACTGGTGCACCTAAAGGGAAAGGACTATCACTGATTCCTTTGAAACAGCACAAACATAGCTGGTGGGTGCTAGCAACCACAGTATCTACTAATTGCTTGTTCCTTCACCAGAGAGAAATATGGTCCTGACTTTAATTTTGTTAATGGGAGATTAGGAAACTGTATTTCCACCAGCCTGACAAACCTTGTTTGAGTGTGTGTGTGTACCACAGCACTGGCTTTTTTAAGTCTCTTGAAACTGTGCACAGAGTTATTTTGAAAATATTAAAAATGAGACTTAAATTAGAGACTTAAAATTAGCTTAATGCTCTGCAGAGATATTCAGTGCTAAATCAAGCTCTTACATGAGAGACATGCCTTTTTTAGCTTGTTTTTTGCACAGTCAGTCACAGCAGAGGTGTGGTGTTTCAGAGCTGAAGCCATTGGAAGGTCTCCTTGCCGCATTGCTAGAACTCTGATTGATCTGCAGCAAGTCAATGCAGCTGCTCCAGCACCCTTGACTGGCCCTGTCCAGCTCCAGATAAAGTCTTTAAGCTCTACCTCCAGATAGAGCCCTAGTCCCAGTCCTGCAGGTTTCGTTAGGGTTGCACAGGAGAAGCCTGCTTCTGGTCTTATTTTACAAGAGACAGTTTCTGGAAACCTTCAGCTTTCTCTGACTGTACCCCTTGGCTAGGTGCAGTTGGCCAAGGGCTGCTCATGCTCCCAATCTGAAGTGCAGCAGGTCCTAGGAAGGGAAGGGCTTCCTGCCATGGACAAGGCAGAGGCTGAGAACGTTTGCAGCTTTGTTGATGCCCTTTCTCCTAGTCCAGGAAAATGCAGCAGCCAGCACAGATACCTGTATAGAGTTCCCAGTGTGACTGAAGCCTCTAAACCCCTCATGTGTTCTGCAAATCCTGCCCAGGGCTGAGCAGCTCTCAGTTAGTGGCACAGCCAGGATCACTTCTCTAATGTCCTTGACTCCTATTTCTCCAGACAGTGCTGCCAGCAGTGCAATAATATACAGCACTTTTGAGAAGGGAGGGGTATTTCCTATAGGTACTAACTAGCCAAGGTGGCCCATTTTGCTGGTTATAGCTGGAAGCTAATACGTCTAGAGGAAAGTGTAGCACTTAATCACACACTTTGGGTGAAAATTTAGAGTGCAAAACTCTTGCCAAGTGAGATCAATTATTTTATTGGCTGGAATAAGTGATTATGAAGCTTTCTTGGCATACAATTAGCTCTTTCCTTTTTCCAAGCACTGAAAACCATTTAGGGGAAACAGCAACCAAGATAAAATGATTCAAGAGAAAATGATCCAAAGATCACAGAGCAATTTTTATACTTTAATGTTATCTTCACTGTTAGAAACATGATGGGTTCCACAGTTTAATTTTGAGGAATCAAAATTAATGCTTTCAAGAATTACCTTTTATGCTAAGTGAAAGTAAGAGGAATGACTGACTGTAACAATGGCAAAGCATCTTCTCAGTGTCAGAGATGGATTAGGAGTTAGAAGTTGACCCTTAGCTGCCTTCTCTGATGGTCTTTGTTGTGCAATAATCAGATTTAGAAAAATTTCTGTGAGGCAGTTGAAAGCAATTCCACTACATGCAAGATGTGTCAGGGAGCAGAAATGACATAATTTATGGACAGTCAAAGAAAAGAGTAACACTTTGGAAAAATTCAAGTGGCTCCTTCCTATCACTCTTTAGCAGCAGAGGTTTTTACAGCAACAAGGTTTTAGACTTGCAATTCTTCCTACTTTTTTACAATCTTAGGAGACACTATGGATACATTACATTCCATAACCTCCATTAACCTTCACAAAATTATAGATTAAGGCTGCAATGGGCCTAGACTGGGAGTGGGAAGCAGAGGAGGAAACTCAAAAATGAGAATCATTTACCTTTAGACAGACTTTGTTTTGTTCTTACAAGTGAGCATATCCAGGAGCTGCATCTGGCTCTTCCATAGGACAGGCCTGTGCACAAACCTGTTTGCTCTCTCCATGTTAAACCTCCTGTCCCATAATACTGCAGAGCTGTGGCACCACTGAAGTGGAGCAGAACTCTGCAGCTGGGAAGCACAGCGGGCAGCATCTAATATCGCTGCCTAAGGCATCTAATGCCATCTTTTCTCTGTCATTGCCATAGGTGATCCCTTGGGTCTGATGCAGTTTGGCAGCCTGTCTCCTACTCTGTTCTGCACTTATTTGTTGATGAACTCCATCAAGAGACAGTCATGTCTATTTGAACAAAAACGGGCATGTAAGGATCTGGCCATTGTGGATCCAGAGAGGTTCTGTTGGTTTCACCAGAATTCACATTGCTTCCTATGAGTTCATTGAGGCAGAAGCCAGAGCAGGAATTGCTGGTGGTGAAAGTCAGTAGCACTTGAGCTAGAAAAAAATACTCCACTGCATTCAGCTCAAAAATATATCAAACGCCACCAAAGATTGCAGAAATTATCTGCTTTCAGTGTCTTAGATACACAGTTGCTAATGCATGACTTGAAGTTCCCTTTGGGAAGACTAAGTGATGTCAAGTACTATGTTCAAAGCAACTAATTTACTGCAGCTTTAACCCATACAATAAAATAAATATTGTTATAAGATTGGAATTGCATAGAATCTATTAATGCTTTATGTTAAATTATTTTGTCATCAGTTTTATAATATTTACAAAATTATATACAACATTTTCTGAAAGCACTAACAGCTCTGTATAGTGAAGATTTGTAATGTATTAAATAATTCGAATTATTTTACATTCAGAAAGTAACAGATGTTTGAAAAAAGAGTAATCAGTTATGTTCTAACAATGGTGCTGATGTGGAGGGTAGTTGCTCATGGGAATAGTCCTGCTGAGTTTGTTCAGATTGGTCATGTGGACAGGGTTACAAGTGAATGTATAAGCGGGAAAAGCCCAAGTCCATCACGCTGTCTTTGACATGGAAACAGCAGTTCCTCTGTGTCTCAAGGAAGAAACTAAAGCAAACCTCTTCATTTGGACTGACATGGGTCAAGACCATCCAGTGTCTGTACTATCACCTCAGGTGCAGTGCACCTCATAAAAAGGGTGCCAGCATTGACCTTTGGGCCACCTAATATAAACCACATGGCTGTTAATTGAAAAAAAAGTAGAAAATGTGTGTAGCATAGTCATTTTTGGTAACACGTTCTATGCTTTGTCTATTAAATATCTACAATCATATCCCTTCACAAAGAATATATATCAGCCTGTGCTGTTTTATTAGGAATGAAAGAAATAGTAACAAAACTACTTTTGAAGGAATGATGGGGAAAGACATGTTCATGTTCTTCTCTGCGTGAGTCTTTCTGGAATTACAAAGATATAAGCTGTAGAGTAGCTTTATTTTAAATTCTTATGTTAATTTGCACTTTTCCCCCAATTGCAAACAGAGCAGAGAGGATACGTCTGTGACAAAGAAACTCTGCTCCAGAATGGATTAATTGAACTCAGGGTCAGCAGAGCTGATCCTTATCAGCCTGTCTGATTTAATCTGGATGTGATCTTTTGGCCTTGTTTTAGTGAAATTGCACCTAGTTGGAGGGAGCAGCCAAAACCAGAAATGCTTTGCATTCCCCTGGCTTTGCATCAGAGATGTTGCTTGTTCCTCTCGGAGGGAGGGAGAGCAATTCTGGTCACTGTTTTCTGCTCACTGACAGAGTCACTCTGCTTCAGGGGCAGGTTCACTTGATATCCTCCTTATGTGGACACATATTCTTGTCAATTATTAGAGATGCACAGGATATTTAAGGTCTTGATCAGTAGCCCATCCAGCTGAGCCCTGCATGGCACTGATGTAGGTACTGTAGGGCAGAGTGACCACATGTCTTCAGGACAGCCCAAGTAGGAGGCATTTTTACCCAGGAATTATTACTTAAACACCGACTGCTTTTATGCTTGTGTGCACCTTCTACACAAAAGCACTGTAACATGGATGGAGGATGATGATGCAACAACCACCTGTGAGCTCTCAGCTGGTAAACCAGTTACCAATTGTCAGCTGACTGATCAACTACCCAGTACACCAACAATTTGCAGAGGCACAAACATAGGATGATGATGGAGTGTGCTGGTTTGGGATTTTGCCTGTCATTTGGTTTGCCTTCTGCTGCACGGAGGTGAGGAAAATCAGGCATGCATGACCTTGCATGGGGAAGAAGTGGGTTCCCATAGTCCAGAGAACTCAAATTGAGCAGTGGCTCTATTTAATGAGTCAGTCTGGCCTTCTTACTATTGAATAGCAGTAGCCAGTGCTAGGAATATATTAGACAAAGAAAAATAAATAGGAAAAAAAAATCTATTTTTGTGAGCAATTGCATCTGTCAACTGCTCTGACTCTCTCATTTTCCGTTTTATCATTACACAAAAGATGATTGTTTCAGTCTCTCCATTTCCAGGCTGGCTGCCTTCTCTCACAGATTAAGGTGTTCAAAGTGCAGGGAGACAAGTCTGTCAGCCAGAGCAGAAAGGACACAACTAAAGGCATCCAAACATGGTATTTTCTCATCTTTAGCTAAAATGACAGTTGTCCTTCCTATACTCCTGTTCTCCTCCTGGCAGCCTGTGTCTGAGACTACTTGAAGCAGGGTATGGACACTTCTGGATAAACAAGATTTGATTCAAGATTACCTAATTTCTTTAATTCTAGGGAGAAATATTTTGGTTGGGAAATGAGGAACAGATCTTTAGATACCTCTGTGGGTAGGGCTGACTATTCTGCCTAAATGATGAGTTTAATGGGCCTGTATATCCAGGTGTGCCCTTACAATTCTCCTAACACTTATCCTCAATCATCAAAACTGCAGTTCTGCTACACCACATATATAAACCCTCCTTTATTAATCAAAATCTTTTTCCCACCCATCTTTTCTACCAGCTACAACCAAAATCTGCTTCTTCCCATGGAAGCTGACATAGCCTGCCTAGCATGCCCAACTCACCTAGGAAGGGGGAGGATTTTATACAGTGCTTCTTAGGTTGCCCTGGACATTTAGGTGTTTTAGGTGTTTCAACAGGGAGTGGAAGTATTCATCACAGGACTTCCTACAGGGCTGAGACAGAGCGAGTATCTGCACAGAGCAAGATAGTGTGAGAAATCAGTGTGGTAACTGGACTGTACTTTGTGCTGGGTCTGGCTGAGAAGGAGTTATCTGACTTCATAGCAGCCCCTATGGTGCTGCATGTCAGATCTGTGATCAGAGTGTTGGTATCACACTGGCGTCATGGCCATTGCTAACCTGTACTTGCAAACTGTCAAGGCTTTCTGTTCCTCACTCTGCCCCCACCGAGTGGGCAGGTGTCTGGGAGTTCAGTGGATGTCAGATGGCCAAAAGAATATTTCACACCTTGTAAACATTATTGCATACCCTATGACATCATGGGCAGCAGTAAAACTGGGGATTTGATCTGTCCATAATAGTCATTGCTCAGAGACAAGAGGAGTTGCCTGCTGGTGGGAGGTGGTGAGTGATTGCCTTTGCATCACAAAGCTGTTTTTCTCTCTTTCCTTCTCTGTAACTTGTCTTTATCTTGACCTATGAGTTTTTCTTGCTTTTCTTTTCTGATTCTCCTGTTCCACTGAAGAAGTGAGTGATCTGCTTAGCTTAACTACTGTCTGGGATCAATCCACCTCATGTTACAGAGCAATTGCTTTTCTGGAGCTGTAAGATTGCTCTAGTAGGGTTTTTTGGAGGTCTTCCTTTTCTTGTACTAATTTCAATAGTGAGTCAGCCACTTATGCTGCAAGACAGATGAGAACAGTAGTTAAACAGGCTTAACCAGGTACTTGTACTGGTACACACAGAACCTTGTCTAAAGCGCTGCCATTCTTGAGGGGTACTACCCATGTTATTTTCCATATTTGAATATCTTTATATTGTTGTAGAAGATTAAAGATGAAATGCGTACTAAGAAAGAGCCGTACAGAACTGTTGCAACATTAGGAAAACAGCTGTGGAATGGACTCCCCCATCTGAGGAACTAGGTTAAAACCTTTGTTTTAGGACTTTTACAAAAAATTGTATTTTCCTGTTTCTTGCCCTAAAGAAGAAAATACTGAATCAACTGAATAAATTGCAAGGCATTTAAATAATTAAAAGACAGTACTTCATTTAAGCATTTCACACACATAAAAAAGAAAAAAAAAGATTGCTGTTAGTGGACTTTAAACTGTCTGGATGCAATTCTGTGCAACATGCTCTAGGATGACCCTGGCTTGAGCAGGCAGGTTGAACCAGACGACCCACTGTGCACCCTTCCAACCTTAACCATTGTGTGATTCTGTGAACTTTTTCTAATAGGCTTAAGTCTCCTGAACTTCCCTACACATGACGAGTTCTTGTGTTTGTATTTATTTATCAATATAGAAAGAGTGTTTCTGTGCCTGGGTTTGGCATTGGTAAGCAGGTCAGAGTGGGCTGGCAGGTGACTGAGCTCCTGCCACTTCCTTCCCGCCCCGGGGCAGAGGTGGCTGCATTTCAGCAATGTTTGTCCTAGGTCAGTGCAAAACAGGAGCGACAACGCAGCTTGGACTGCCGCATTCTCTGTGAGCTGGCCTCCACCACTGCTGTCCCTGCCTTTCTGGGGTAGTTCAGGGCTTCAGTGGGATCTTTCCATTCATTTCCCTTTTCAATACCAGGGGGTTGCATTTAGCCTGCATAGTAAATGTAGCTTTAAAATGGATATGGGCAGTCTGGGCGTGTGAACAAATGATGTAATGTCAGCTTTGCTAGATAACTCCATATCGTCATTGCTGCTCAGGCCATTAACCAAATTAGTGTGTGTCTGCCTCTGTCCTGCAGAAATGTAGTAGGTGCACTCAGGGGTAATGGGGAGGGCAGGGAACTGCCCTGTGTTTCCACAGATTTCCCTGTGTCAGATGACACAGAACATATGCTGAACAGGGCAAGACTTAGCAGGGAGGAGAGGGAAGGCAGTCTTTGGTCTTTTGGATGTCCCCAGGAAAACTATGGTTGAGAGTCTCCATTATTTCCCATGAAGACATATCTCTGACACAAATTATCTGCTTGCTAAGGAAAATTTGCAGTCTGCTTTTGCCCAATGACAAGCAAATTTGTTTTTGTAGATGAACTTGTAATTATAGCACAGCTGGTGGGGAAATGGTTGGTTTTAATTTCTCATTTGTTTGTAACTGTGATTTAATTATTGCCATCCCTGTTATCAGCCCCTTTAAACTTTTCATTATTATAGGGCATCAAGAATGTAATTTATTTCATTTTGACAGAAAACTGCTTTCCACAAAGTGACAATCCATCAGGTGAAATTGTGGCCTTAATCAGGTTATCCACAAATACACCATGTGTGAATGACTGGACTCATATTGAATTAATGAGATCAGGAGATCGCAAGATGTTACTTATAGCTGTGGTCAGGAGTAATCATCAGGATAATCTCTGTAAAACCACACATGATTTGAATGAAGGTTTCCTGCACAGTTCCTGCAGAACAAGGTTTCAATATGAACACACTTGTCACATGACAGAGTCCCTGTCTGGGTCCACAAAGGAGACATAAAATGCTTTTCAAATAAGAGAATCACAAGTGTTTTGTTTTTGTTTTTGTTTTTTTTTTCTCTCCCCTGTGGTTAGTCTAAATGTGAAGTGGTTTTTCTTCTTCTTACATTTTCCAGGCAAAACATACAGGAATCAGGAAGGGAGACACTAATAACTCAAAGCAAACCAAGACAAGTCCCACCTTATTTTCTCCCTCAGAAGACAGACAATTGATCCTCCCAAGCTGAGAGAACCCATGGCTTGCTTTACTCCACATTAAACTTCTGTGTGCACCTGTAGTTTGTTGAATTTCAGAGGCCATCCTTATGTTTCTAGTTTAAGTGTTATGCATTCTTTTGCTGTGCATTTGAAGAGACCAGTGCATAATCCCTTCCTACAAAAATTGAGAGTTTTGACATCTTACACAGGAATGCCTTTCCACAGCCAGTGTGTACCTACAGCATGTTTTCCTCTATGTAATTCTGTTTTTTTGGCTGGAATGACTGTCTCACGTTTGTTCCTCTCCAACCATGACAGGTATATCTAAGTTCAGATTTCCCAAAGTCCTCACCCAGTGTCCACTTTCCCATGTAAGCCATCCCTTCTAATGCTGGTGTGGAAACACTTGCTGCAGGCCACAGGAAGGTGAAAAGGTGGGTTTTGATGCTGAGCCAGAACATAAAACAGGAATTTTACATGACTACAACATTCCTGGCTCTGCACAGGGTCTGTGGGTCTCCTGCCCAGTACCTTTCTCAATGGACTGTGAATCAGGCCCATTGATTTCTTCTGAAAGATGTATCTTACTTGCTGCAGCTGAACAGAGTAAGCTACACTTTAGAAATTATTGCATTAACAGTTCTGAAATGCAAATCTTCAAATCTACAGAAGATTCTTTGGAGAGGAAGGAACTGTACATATCCGTTAGTAGTTTTCATGTAAGAAAAAAGTGACTAAACGTAAAATTTTACAATTTTACCAATGAGCATCTTGAATGCATTTAAGTTTGAGCAAACTTAAAATTGCAATGATCAAACAATATTATGTCATTAATTTATCTTAAAGTCAAGAAAAAACAGTCTCTCCAGGCCAAAAAGAGTGCAGAATCCAATCAAAATATATAACACCATCTGTATTCTGAGACATTTGATATCAAACATCTGTCTCTCCTGACACCAAAATGCTACTACATGGATCATTCAGTTACTGTAGGGAGGAAACTTGCCTTCTGAAAAGCTCACAGTGGTGGAGCCATTCCTGTGTGTTTGCCCCATTGGTGGCACATCACTGTGCAAGTCAGTGAGGCTGTGCTGATCACACACCAGGATGATTTGCAGTATCTTCTTTTCACATTCTTTTCTTTTTTCTCTGTTAGTTTTTGCCAGGCATCTTGAGGGAGAAAACACCAGTATAGCAAGGTATATCACCATTACTCAATGTGGAGTTTATCACAGAATCATAGAATAATTTAGGATGGAAAAAATCCAGGAACACAAAATCTAATGGTTGACCCAGCACTGCCAAGCTCTCTACTAAATCATGTCCCTAAGTGCCACATCTACATCTTTTAAAAACCTTCAAGGATGGTAACTTGACCACTTCCCTGAGCAGCCTTTTCCTGGGCTTGGCAATCCTTTCACTGAAGACACTTCTCCTAATATCCAATCTAAGCCAGGGATGACACAACTTGAGGTCATTTCCTCTGGTCCTATTGCTTGTTATTTGGGAGAAGTTTTGTTTAATTCTATGAAATAGAGAGACTTTAAGCATGTGATTTATATCTTTCCTGAAGCATGAACACACACACAAAACTCTTAGAAGTTTCAGTCAAATATTTCTGAGATTAAAAATCTAAACCGCATAACGTACCTAAAATGTCAACTGATTGATGTATCTATTACTCTTAGTGAAATCAAACACAAATTAAGCCTACTGGAAGCCTACAGCCTACCTTTGGACAAGTGAGTTATGCTACTTTGAGTACTGGAATTAATTTCAGAAGGATACTTAATGGTGCTGCTGAAACAAGCTTTGCAGAAGAAAAGTACTGGCAGAACAGGACATGAGAGAAGAAAAAAGATGTATTCTTAAGGGATTCTTCTATTCATTTTTATACAAATAAATTAATTAAAATCCCTGCAATTATTGTGTTCCTAAAGGTCTGCTGCTTGCTAAGCTGTACAGTGTACTGAATTTATTATAAAATTAATGCTGCTGTGGTTTCCTGAGTGACTATCAGAAGTCTTTGATGGGAGGTATATTATAGCTAACATACCATCCTGGATTCACTGTTACAGGTAAAAAGAATTCACACACTCACACACATACAAAAGAAACAAAGCAAAAACCCCTCAAAACTTAAAATATGCATTTAATTTAGACTTCTAAGTGCAGCCTTCTTTAAGGGCATAAACAGGTCTCTTATTGTGCATACATTTTGTGTCAATGCTCTTCTATGACCATAGAGCAAATCCTGTTCAAAAAATCAGGATTTTTAGTGGCCATTACAACAGGAAGTTTGAAGTGCAGCAGGAATTTTCTATACTGCCTCTTGCAATGGACTCGAACATCTGTCTATGGTATTTTCCCAATGCTTCCTCTCGTTCACATCTAGTGGCAAATTCAAAGTTCTCAGCAGTCAGTTTGTATGTCTGCCACAGTTTAAAGTTTGTGAGTTACAGGAAAATTTGGATAATTTCTTTCTGTCCCATTGATGGTGATAGCTGACATTCTGGACATCAGAAACAAGCATGAAACCAAGAGATAATAGCTGAAGATCTCTATTGTGCACTCTGGATGGGCTCAGCTTGGAGGATGTCATGATGTAGAATGGGTTCCTGAAATTGCATCCTCTTTCTCTGAAGTCTTAATGCTCTAGGACTTGGTTCTGCAAAGTATTGAGTCCTCTGAAACAGCCACAAATGACTGGTGAGATTTATGCCTGAAGACAACATACTTCAGTGTGTTCTTGCTCTAGCTGTGAACACCTGGCTTGGGTAAAACTAAGGGGAGCATCACTGCAGCAACTCTCTCCCATTAGCTGTGCTGCAGGGCACAGTCAGCTACAACTGATGTCAACTGTGTGTAGTGGAGGGAGCTTTCTTACCCTGCCTGCATCATTCCCATCTGCTGTGTCAGATGCAGGATCTCACTTCTAGAAGGAACAGAAGACTAGGTGGTGCTATCAGAGCTAGTCAAAGATATCTTACATGAAAGATTTCAAAACAAACCAACAAACCCATTCTTCAATTTGACTGAAGTGACTCCTTTTCTTTTGGTAAAATCTGGAAGAAAAAACATTGAAAAGATTTTGTGTCCTATTAAAAAAAAAAATCCATTAACAATATTCCTCAATTGATAGCCTGTACAGGTCCACCATGAAAACCCACAGTGAGTCAAATCACATCTTCCTCAAAGTAAGTGAGGAAGGAACTCAGGAAAATATAATCAGACGAGGACTGTGTCATCTTCCCCAGCACTGGCAGAATGAATGGGCTCTGCTAGGATTATTTGTACAGGAAATTTGATTGTTAATAAGCTTGAGAAGGTGACGTTAAAATGTTGTGACAGTGGGGACTACCAAGATTAATAGAGAAGCTGATCCAATTAGAGTGAGATCTTGATGCACTGAATACATGTGTTCTGCATGGGCAGTTCATCACAGCCACATCAAATACATTCAGTTCAGTGTTCACAGACTGATCCAGCCCCGACTCCGATCTGGAAAGACCTGCAGGAAAACATCAAAAGTGCCCAAAAGTCCCAGTCACTGAAGTCCCCTAATGGGTGTGAGCTCTGAGCAGGCAAGCTGAGCACAGTGTGTGTTGAGCCCTGCCGGAGGCCACCATTGCAGCATCGTGCTGGCACTAGTGCTCCAGAGAGGGAAATCAATCACATAACCATGCAAACTTCAAGAAAGAACAGTTTCCTCACAGCTCTAGAACATCATTCAAAAAGAAAGTATAGAAATACCTATTACCATAATTGTTTCAGGGAATAAAAGTGGATAGAAATACACAAAATTGTACTCCAGCTGTTACTTACCTGTCTAAACCGTCTGTCTCTTGCTCAGTTATATTCTGTAACCCACATTATTTCTAACTCTAGTTAAATACATTTTGAAAAAGTGAGAGTAGCTAGTGTAGCTTTTTTTCCCTAGAACAGATGATCAGATTTTTCTATCAAAAAGTGAGAACTACAGATTGAAACTTGGAATGAACAAGGCAGAGGAAATAACATTGGTCCTGAATCATGGTTGAACCTAAATGTCATGTGGTACAACTGACTGCACTAAATAGCACATAAAGATGAAATTTCTCTCTCTGTCTTAATGCTATATGGTTTTTCTACAGCTTCATGTAATTTTTATACTTTGTAGTGAGAGCTTTTCATAACAAAAATTGTAATCATTTCAGCTGTAAGTCAGAATTAATTTTTCTTTAAATTTTTTATACAAATTCTGCAATGATGCTAACACAATTCCTCTGCTTTCCCCTCCCTCCCCCCTCCCCCCGTTCCTTTCAGTACAGCGTAGTACCATTCTTTTTATCATTTCAGGATCTTTTCTCCTGGCAGAACTAATGAAATATGATTCTGAAGCGAGAGCAACCCTCAGTGACCTGCCAGGCTGGGGGTGGAAGAGAGCCATTTCTGCTGGGAATATGGTGCTCTTTTGTGAACAGACTTTCTCAAGAGCTTTGGCTTTTATTTACTTTGGTTTTCTATTTTGGGAAAAAAAATTGTAAATCTGTGAATGAAAGCTCAAGACTGGTTTAAAATCGTTATGTTTTTCTAGCTGTAAAAATAGAAAATTCATGCTGATATGTTCTCTTATGTGACAGGAGTTCAGGTATGGGAGCCCCAAATAATTATCCCTTCATCTGATATGTTAGAAACACTGACATGCACAAAGTAAATATTTTTCTTCAAGTGAGAGTGTTTGTAAGGAAATGATGAAGAAAAAAATTAAGTAAATAATCAGTCAGCTCAAGTAAATGCCAAATATTATTTGTAATGGAATAAGAAAGCAGAATGAAAAGATCCCTTATATATGGATAGCTTTCCTGAGTACAAGGAAATTCAAATGAAGAAGCTGAATCAAAAAGGCATAATACTGTATCCGCTAAGATAAATCAAAATGTTGAGGAATGGATAGTGATCTCCCTGTAGCTCTCTCAGGAGAACAACAGTGTGCATGCATGCTCCTGCAAGCTGGTTGTGGAAAATAAACATTAAGGCTGTAGTAGTTTCAGAATCCCCTGTGTAAGAAACATACTAATAAATAGTATAGAAATAAGATAAAAGACGCAGCAACAATTACAAGACTGAAAGTGGTCTCCTTTACACTTTCTCAAACATGGCTTAGGAAAGCATTTTTCTCAGTGTTTCAAAACAGCCAACAAAGATGTAGAAGTTGACAGCTAGGAGCAAAAAATGAGCCTAAATGCATTTTTTATCAGTGAGAGTAATTCACATTTGCAGTGATCTCCTAGGGTAGTAACAATCCAATGGTCATTTCTTTAATCAAAATGAGATTTTTTTTTCTGAAAATCCTGCTGGAAGTTACTCAGAAAGTCATATGGCTTAGTAATCTCAGAAACAAACTGTCCAGAAGTCAGCAGGCTTCAGATGCAAAGAATTGGCTAAGGTTGTTACAGAAATAGAGGCAAAAGCTGAGGCAAACAGTGTTTTTACACTTGGCGAACTTGAGGCACTGGTTTCTTCAGCCCAGCATCTTTGAGAAGCTGTGGACTGGAATTAAGATAAAAAAATAGCCTTTGCTTATTTATTATTGGATTACAACTTTTTTTGACATCCCTGATGAAAGGTTGAGATATCTGCTAGTCCAAGTGCAGCATTGCACAGAAAGCTGTATCTGCCTCAAGGACAGAGGATGGCATCTTGTGCCTTGAGACGCACAGCACCTGATGGCATATGTGGGACACAGAAGATAGATGGAACTCTAACCTCAGATGTTGTTTGAAAGCACCTTGGACTTGGCAAACACATATCAAGGGGTGTAACTATACTAGAGCATCTGTGGAGCGCACCAGGGTAGCCCAGGATTGACTATGCTCTTCTTTGAGCTGGTTGCAGCTGTGGGGGCTGAGCTTTCTGGGGTAGGACTCCTGCTCTTGGGGTCAGCAGCAGCACCAAGAGAGTAGCCACCTGGCCTCAGGACAACTGGCCATAGCCTCCTGGCATTTTGCCTGCTCTCTTAGCGTGTCACAACCTGGGAGAAGACATACAGCATTTTCCCCTTTGATTGTTGGGGACGGTGGCCTCGGCTCTGGAAGCACAGGAGACAACATGCCAACCCCAGCAGTGATGAGTCCACTGCTTACTGAGCCTGCAGATGCTGGAATAGTTGGCTCTTTGACTCAGCATCTAAGGAGAAGTCTGCTGCAGTTTATGACCTGGTTGGTAAGAAATTCAGGTATGTCATTAGTAGTTGCAGTTAAATCTTTAACCACCTTGACTAAACCCTCTCTTTCCCAGGGATTTCTCCCTCTGCCATGGAAGTGTTATGTAAGCCCCTAAGCATGGCATGTTTTCAGGCAGCACCATTGTTTTGCCTATGGGTGGATGCGATGATGTATTTCCCTTTAACAATGGGTCTCCTGTTCATCCACCAGCAAAATGGTGTGTCATTGTCCTGACAGCTCTGCGATGAGGTGACAGCCTACCATCAGTGCAGCATGAACTTTAGCTTCTCTTCAGTGCCTATGATGTCCTTACTACTAAATTCACATACAGTCCATGACTCACATTTAGTGGGACTTTCCACTTGTTCTGTCACTGAAGTTTGAATATGCCTGAGGCTGACAGCTCTCCTACCACCAGGAGGATGCGAGATAAACCTCTCAGCCAGTGGTAGTATTCCAGCAGCATCCCTCACCATGCAGCCTTCACAGGGTGGAGAGCCATGCATCTTTGAAGGAATGACAGAGCATCTCAGCTGAGCTCCAGGCAAAGAGCACGTGTTTCCAGAAGTCCTAGACAGGGAGTGAGGATACAGATTACTCCTCACTTACACCAGTCTAGACCAGCCTGTGTGCCAAGACAGTGGTGTCAGTCATTGAAAGATCTCAAAGTGATGTCCTGCTTTTTATTTCTACTGTAGTACTGAACTGTAGATGTCTGGAGGCTCAGTGTCAAACAAAAATGCTTCTGTTCCCATGAAACTTCCGTGCATGCCAATGCTGCCTGTTCCTGACATATTAGAAGAGGTGCTCAGTGCTTCAGATTTAATAAAGCAAAACCTACTTATCCTGTTCATAGCTGTAGACCAGATTAATATTTTAGGCAACAAAATTCACATTTAAATTTGGGTTTGAAAAGACATATCAGGTAGTTGTGAAGGATGTTGAATAACTAGAACAAATTTTTCTTAATTTTTTTAAATTATTTTCTTGTTTACACATAAGTGGAACTTCGTTCACTGAATTTGTACAAAATGGAAAGTCAATAACCACGAAAATAAATGTTCTCATGTTCTCACACTGTCATATTGATCCATTATGAAGGCAACATCATTGCCCAAATGAGTTTATGAGTATTTCAAAAATATTTTTATGTCAATACATGAGAAGCATCTTATAAAAAAGTAACAACTGATTTGTTAGGTGAATAAAGAATTTAAAATGGACAAAAATCATCAAAATCAGTCTTTCCTTGGACTTCAATAAATGAAGATTACATCCCCAAACATTTTAACATTGATATATCACTCAAAAAAAAAAAAAATCAAGGGTAGTGAAGAGGACCGGGGTCACTAGAAGCTACAGCTCTGCTTCTAAAAAATGTGAGAGCTGTGTATGGAGATGGTTTCCAAAAGCAAATAGGGAGCCTTAAAGCTTCTCTAAATGAAATCCCTAAGGAGTGTCTATAAGGAGCTGAGAGCGGTGGGGTTTCTTGGGATGTTCCTTTTAATGTTTTTCCCTCAGGAGATGCCACCTCTTCAGAAATGAGGTGCTTAATGGAAAATAGGTTCTTTCTGTGAAAGTTTTGCTGTAGCCACAATGACGTATTGAGTGTGGAAAGGCCTGGGCAACGTTGTTGGCTGTCACAGGAACACCCTGCAACACTGATCTCAGAGCCAGGGACCCTGTGCAGCTGGGAGGGCTGGAATAACTGGCTGACATGGGTAAGAGACAGGTTTTCTTGGATACTTCTACTCTGAATCAATGCTTGGTTCAAAAGGCAGCTGCTCACTTGAATAGGAACTATTCTTACCAGTAGTAGTGGCATCAATCAGGGTACGTATAAATTGATAAGTACCCTCTCCTTACAGAAGATGGACACATAGCATGTTTTTAGGTGGATATATCTAGAGCCATATGGAGCCGAGCAGGTGAATCAGCAAATAGTTTATGCCTTACTCCAAAAGTCAATTCCATGTAAAATTTATTTTCTGAGTAGGAAATAAAAAGTTACATTTTCTGTCTGTTCTGTCCTCCATGTGACTAAAATGTAAAAAATTGATCTATCGGCATTTCACAGGCACTTACTAAGAGTACCACTGATGGCTTCTGACCAAAAGTGTGCTCACATAACTCTAAACAGGCATGCCCACCTGTGTTTCACCTGGCCATAATCTCACCATCCTCAAGCAAATTCACACATCCCGCTCTCCACCATCTGTGACCATGGTATCCCAGTCATGTCCCACACAGCTGCCTTTCTTCCCTGGGTGCTACTCTTTTCGCTGAAAGCCCAAGAGGTGGTTGCCAACCCTCAGCTGACAAACCATATCCATTTCTTCTCCCCAGTCCCTTCATCCCTCTCCCTTCTTCCCCTGCAGCAGGACCTGATTCCTCCAGTAATTTTAGGCATTACCAGTGTGTGGTAACATCCTTGTCTGCTGGGGTTAGGAGCATCTTCCACAAGGCCACAGATACCTTTAAGAGCATCCACCCACAAAGCTGTCAACACGTTCAGTACAAATACACCTTACTTTCTCAGGTACAGACTGAACTCTCCAGTCCTGTAATGCTCAGGCTGTATGACACTGCTTGTCACTCAAGCTTTCTAAATTATTCTCCCTGACAGCCATTTTTCAAGAGGTTTTTTGTGTTGGTGTTCAATGCTGATGTGTTGTTGTAAATATTTCACTGTATTAAAAGCTTGCAGGTAGATTTCTTTTTATTTTCAGCATTTCCATCCTGTACTGTTTTGATGGAATACTCAAAAGAAGATTGAAGAATTTCCACTTAACATCTGAGCTTCAATTTTAATTGTGCCAGGTCAGGTCCTGAATTGAAATTAACCTATGCATTTCCTTTCTTTCCTTCTCTTAATTTTTCACCTCGTCTTCATTCCCATGGGACAGTGTGACTTTTTCAAGAGCTGTTCTAATGCTTTTCCCATCCATGCTCAGGACATTGCCAGAGTTAGCACAAAAGCACATAGAAGAATGAGAAATCAGACAAATCCACTCAGACATCTCTCATTTCTTGTAATGTGTCTCAAAATGCCACAAATTAACACAATCCATCTTGGAGAGATGGTCAAAATGTTGCACTTTCAAAATGTAATGGTTGTGAGGTTGTTTTCGTTTTTTTGAAAAAAAAAAAAAAATTTCCATTATGTTGTTCCTATTTCAATAAATATAAAAGCCCAAGGAGAGTTTGAAAAAAATTAGCCTGTGTTCTACTGCCTGTCCCCACACATATTTCCTAACTTTGTTGTTGCTAACAGAGAGCAGGAGTGATACAGTGTGCTCATCCAAGGTCTGCACTGCTGCTGTCACTTGCCCTCTATCCCCAGACCTGCCCCTCCATTCCCCAGACTGGTGCCGGGGAAATGGAGGTAGCAAGAAGCATCAAGGGGCTTTGGGGGTCCCCCTGGGGAGTCCCCTCCACCTGTCATGGAGTCCAACCAGGAGCTGGACCTTGATGATACTTTGTGGGTCCCTTCCAATTCAGAATATTCTGTGATTCTGCACACCTTTGTCTTAGTAGAAGAGTGAAAGGAACTGAGTTTGAAACTGACAAGTAGCTTGGGGGAAGATAAAAAAATACAGGCAAGCTGAAACATTCCAGCAAGCAGCTTTGGAAAATAAGATTTTTTTTAAATTGTTTCCCCCATGCACTATTACTGTATTTTAGTCAGTCCATTTAACCACTTAATTGCCTGACTTGTCCCTGAAAAAGCCAAGTCTGTTCCTGACTGTGAGTTTGCACACTTGAAATACTGCTTAAGAAGCCACTTGCATGCTTTAAATAAAAGAAACAGAGAGACAGACTTCCTGTTAACTGAGCAGGAGAAGCCTGTGGATCCAAAATAGATAACACCAGCATCAACAGAGCTACTAGAGGGTGAATTGATCCATAGACTTCAGATGAGTCATCAACACAGCAGTTTCTATCAACCAAGCACTTTAGACCTCACCTGGGTTCTACTCACTGCAGTCAACAAGCCCTTACACATCCTCTGTTGATTGTGGTGAGATTGCTGGTGGAATGGTTTGCCAGCAGGAAACTGTCCTACAGACTCTGCTGCTGCAGGAGTGCACAGCACTATACAGGAATATCTTATGTACAGTATGGGTGGATAGAATGCAGCTTGGGTGGAAGCACTGTTTTTTTCTCCTTAATAGTTTCACTGCTGACACTCTGACAGTCTCTGTGTGTTTCAGCTGCATAAACAACATCTTTATGAGCATCAAAGGCCAAGGGAAGAAGTCTGTATTTCTGCTTGGCACTAAAATGGAGTTAGAACAAAGCAGACAATCTGTTTGTAATTCTGTCAGTGACATTATCTTCTGCATAAAGTTTCATTCAAATTAGCTGGCATGGAGGAACAGCACTGATGTGGATGAGGAACTACCATTAATATTATTCCTTTCCCTGTTGTGCTGGCTTTGGCTGGGACAGAGTGAATATTCTTCACAGTGGCTAGTATGGGGCTGTGTTTTGGATTTGTGCTGAACACAGGGTTGAGAATACAGAGATGTTTTTGTTATTTCTGAGCAGTTCTTAGACAGAGGCAAGGCCTTTTCTGCTTTCCATACTGCTGCACTGCCACTTGAGTGAGGAAACTGGAGGAGGCTGCATGGGAGGTCGGGAGGAGGCACAGCCAGGACAGCTGGCTCCAACTAACCAAAAGGATATTCCATACCATATGACACCACACATTGTATATGAAGCTAGGGGGAAGAAGGAAGAAGTGGGGGGCTGTTTGCAGTGATGGTGTTTGTCTTCCCAAGTAACCATTATGCAGATGGGGCCCTGCTCTCCTGGAACTGGCTGATCACCTGCCTGCCCATAGGAAGCAGTGAATTCGTCGTTTTGATTCGTTCGAGTGTGTGGTTTTTGCTTTTGCTATTAAAACTGTCTTTATCTCAACCCAGGAGTTTTCTAGCTTTTACCCTTCCTATTCTTTCTCCAGTCTCACCAGTGGGATAGTCAGCAAGTGGCTGTATGGGGCTTGGTATAAGCCTGGAGTCAAACCACAGCACTGCACTTCTTCCAAGGTCCTTGAATGCTGTCTGGCTCAGAAAGCCAAGGAGTTCAGTCGTGGCCTTGTAAAAGAAAATTAGAGATGTTAGCATGATGACTCTATCTACCAAATCATGTAGGTACAATTAACGTTCAGGCTGATGGAAGATATGAAGGGTGCATGACCTCACTTTATTGCTGAAACAAAACCAGGTAACTCAAACTGAATAAATATTTGTATTGCTTCATTGTAAGTATCTGGCTTTAAAGACTTTTTTGTGAACTTGATCTACTCTTTTTTTTTTTCTTCTTTTTTTTAGTAATCTCTCTTTTCAGCTGCATTGGGTCTAACAAAACAATTTCCCAGTGGCTGAGGGATCCAGCTCTTAGGATTTAGATTCTCAGCTGGATCTTCACCAACTTGCAACAGCTGATATTGTATCTAACAGCTTTAACCCTTTCTGAGCTCTCAGTGAAAACCCAACTAAATGTCTCATCCTGGGACTCCATGAGGCACTAAATTCTTGGTGTAGGCAGCAACCTCCCTACATGAAATGAGAACTTTTTTTTGTCAAGAAGACCCTGAGATGGTAGGAGCAGATGACAGTCACATACAGTGATGATTGATGATGATGATATGATGATGGATTTGGCAACAGACAGGACAGGAGGTAGAATAGCTTGAAGGATCCTGGGTTTATTGCTTTTTACACTTGGGTTTGCTTACAGAGGAAAAGTGCTATTTCCTGCAATTTGGCTTCCTGTTGTCATTCCCTCCTGATACTTTATTTGGTGTTGCTTTGTGCCTCTTCCTTCCAATGCCAAGAGTGCTCCCATGGTCAATATGATCTCTATCAGGGCTGACAGTCCCTTGTTGTTTCAGAATATTTTACAGTCCTCTGCTGCTAACCCTGAAAAAGCCTCTCTTTGGGCTGCAGGTTGTGGTGGCCCAGGTATGACCTCTGGCATACTTTCCCACATAAATTATTCCCTGAATCTACGAAGGAGACATTTAGATCCCAACCAAGCAGGCAAAAGGTGGATAAGCGCTTCTGTGGCTGGAAGGCCACAGACTCTCTCAGGAAAGTATGATGGATGATTTAATGACTCATTATGACTGTGTGGGCTCTGCCTTCCAGTGGGTGAGATCTGTTTCATTCCAGCTTTGTCTCACATTACAAAGAAGGAAAAAAAGTACTCCTCTGGAACTTTTTATTTATATTTCACAATAAAATCTCTGACAGCTGAAATAAAGCCATTTGTGGATTTATTCTTTTCAAAAGTACAGACTCAAACTCCCAGACAAGTAGAAATTGTGAGAAAAGAAACAAAAGATTTGGACTTAGAAGGAAAATAACTGATAAATCACAATGAAGTGGGAAGATGGTGGGCAGGTGGCATGGCTTTGAGGATCAAGGCTGACAGCTGTTTCCCTTTGTCTGTTTTCTGCCTCAGCTGAGCAGAATTCAAACTAAGTGGGAGGAAAGGCCTTGATAACACTGTCATGTTTAGAGAGCATAATCCCACTAAATCAATCCCACTAAATGTGATTTTTCAAGCCTCAGGGTACTAGACAGTCCTCATGGCAAAATGTTACACCTGGGCAAGTAATTTCTGAAGGCTCATAGAGCATTTGTCTGTGTTTCTGGTGCCAAAGGAGGGTTTGAAGAGCTCATGAGATATGGCTTCATGCAAAAACTCTGGTCTGCTTGTCCTTTCATAGCTGGGCTCTGCATCTCCTTCCTTTTTCTTTCCTGGAAGTCACTGTGAACTTCTGCTTGGCCACAGAGAGGAGATTGTCATGGAGAGGCCTTTCAGATGTCAAAGAAAGCCTGAAGAAGGAAAAATGTTACAGATTATATGTCCTGGGGAAATTCATATCTGGGGAAGAAGGACCTGAATCACAGAAATGCTGTGCGTGTGTGTTTTAAAGTATATCCCCAATAAGAAAAAAGGAAAATGTTGAGAACCAGGCATAATGCTTGTGAGCTCTCTTCTCTCTTGTGTTATTCTTATGCTATGTGTCAGACCATAATAATATGGATATTAGGGTGTTATACAATGGGCAAAATATACTGGTGACGTAGGAGATGAAGATAAATCAGGACAAGAAGGAAAATGTCACCTGAAGATCAACTCCCTTGATATTGCTGGTATTATACACCCTTCCAGATTCTGTTTTTATATATTCAATGCTGAAAATGTTTGATTTTTTAACTTAGTTAAAGTTAAACTTCCTACATAATCGCAACACTTTGAAAAATTAAAACTTTATCAAAGACGTTCAAGAGGAACCTTTTTTCTATTTCATTTGTTGTTTCAAGATTCATGTATGTTATTTTCAGCTGAATGCTGTGAGGTGGGAGTTAACATCTACCAAATACCTATGTCACAAAAACCGCTCAAAAATCCCTGATTCTCACATGTAAGAAAATCCCTCTGTCCTCGACTCACTTTCTCCTAGGAGTCTCCTCAATCATCTCTTCTGGGAATGGTGCCAGCATAGCTGGATGACAGCTGGGATGGCACATGTCCTGGAGAGCAGCAGAGGTGTTGTGCTGGCTGATCTCCACAGGCATTGCCCTCTTTATATTTTTACCATTACACACTTGCACTAAGCCACTGTAATGAATGTGTAGCAAGATTCCCTCCAGCCCACCCGCAGATGAACAATCTGATTACTGAAGAAAGTTTCATTAGATCATTAGTCCCTGAAAAGAGGTGAGACTTCAGCCCTGCATGCAAAAGGCTGTCTTACTGAGCAGTTAAAAGCACACAGGCCAGAGAAGCCTCTGCTACTGTCCTGACATTGTGCATTGAACTCTCTTGGTGATTCACAAACATTATCGAGCATCACAGTCGTACAAATCAGCTCACCTTATCCCTGATGGGTAATCTAAGACTGAGCCCACAGGTGAACGTCTCAGCTCTGGGCAAGGCAAGGAAGTGACTCAGCAAGGGGACCGGACTACCTGCATTGTGTTTCATTATCTGACTGGGAATCCAGAACAAGGGATACCATTATTTCATCAAATTAGGGGTTTGCCTATCCGTAGTTTCTTTCTGTGTTGATGTTAAAAGCTTTCTTTTTGTTGTTGTTGTTTAATTAT
Source organism: Dendrocincla fuliginosa (assembly GCA_035047845.1). NCBI lineage: Eukaryota > Metazoa > Chordata > Aves > Passeriformes > Dendrocolaptidae > Dendrocincla > Dendrocincla fuliginosa. The sequence goes on along the minus strand of JAWWMO010000083.1, from coordinate 24,816,102 downwards.
TAAGCTCTTGAAAAAGATGCAGCTTTTCCTAAGCCTGTGCTGGGTGCCTGAAAAAATGAGATAGCTTTATGGAATGAAAAGCCAAATGTAGTGAAGATGCATGTTTATAACAGATTATTTCAACTAATGATAACAGCACTTACATGCACCAAAGCTAGGTTTGATTCATTAATCTCCATTGCTATTGATGAAAGACTTTAATTTTTTCCTAACCTCACATGTTTATTAATTCTTAAATCAAGTATACATTATTTTGTTGTTTCTCAGCTGAAAATGCATGTTATGAGACCAATTACACTAAAGTATGGTGTGTATTTCTTGTTCTGGTATACAAATGTAGCAAGATTCTTGTGAATATTTTTCCTTGTAGGAGTCTGTGTTTCAGTGCTGCTCTACTGTAATGAATATTTTGACATTGCTTTCTAAGATACGTGGCTGTAATTACTTGCTTGTCTCTGGATTTACATAGTTTATTTTTAAAAAGATTCCTGTTTGATTTTTTTTCTTTAAGAAGAAGAAAAATCTGAAACTGAAAACACGGCTATTTCATCTGTATTAGGTCTTTCTATTTTTCTGTTTGGAAAAACTGAGATAAATGAATATGAGAGTCTTATAAATCAAGTGCCCTCCAAAAAATATGTATACTATAGCTATTCAAAACCTTACCTACAAAATGCTTTTTCTATCTCCCTTAGCATTCTCAGAAACAGAAATGCTATGCTATGATAAGAAAGTTCCTATTTAACTGGTGGTGTTACATTCAGGCTTGATTGCAAATTGCACTAGGGAGTACATTCTGATAATATTTCCGGATTCATTTTGATGACTCAAGAGGTCTGGATAAGATTTGAAAGAAACAGGTGGTTTTCTAAATGCTTCTTTTGTTCATCTCATTATTACTTAAAAATAACTTTATATGGAGTAGATTAAATTGGCCAAATGTCCAGATACGTTTCATTGCTGTTGTTATGGGTATGGTTATTATTAAACATCATTAATAATAAAAATAATAATATGGAAAATATCAACAGTAATGATGACATCAACAAGGCAATTTTACAAATATTATGTCTAATTCTGCTGTCTCTTTCTGACTATCATTCTGCCAGAAAACTCGGCTTAAAATAAAAAACCCTGAGAAATCAAACTTAGAGGAAATCATAATAAATCCAAGGTAAATTACTTATGACAACAAAGTTAAGAAAAGCAATGCAACGTATTGCTAAATGTTATGGTAATTTTTTAATGAATGGAATTTTTAAATAAAGACTTTTTTTTTTCACCTAGACAGTATTCTTTGAAACAGAACTTTTAACCAACTGACTAAAATTTTAGTTTTCTTCTAGAAAAATGCCTTTTGCTGAAAGCTAATAATTTTTTGCACAGACAGGGCGGGTTTTTTTTTTTCAAAAATTCTCTCCAGGAACATAAAGATGTTGAACATTCCGAAAAAGTTAAATGTTTTGTTTAAAACAGCAAGATATTTTATGTGTTCAGTTTCTATGATTGTGCATAGCAGGTTATAAATTAAAGTTGGAATTAATTATTTTGTGCTTTCAAAGGAAGGATTTAGCTTAGTGTCTGCTACTGTTTGTTCAGAACTTCATTTCACTGGGTTACATCTCCTTTCCTAATTGCTTTTTGGAATGGAAATGTTCCAAATCATGACATCATTATGAAATGAACTATGAGATTTCCATCCAGCTCTACTCTGGGACTTGCAATAAACTTGTTATACCAGGAGCCAGACTAAATAATCTATACAGAGAAAATCCAACAATGTACCTGTAGGTATTTTGTACAGTCAAAGAGAAAGAGTTGCTGATTTGGAGCTGAAATGGCTTTTATAGAGAATTAAAGTTAAGCAATGTATGAAGTATATGTTTTCTTCAATTACAGTCAAATCTAAGGAGGTAGTTTCATAAAGGTATATTTGATGCATTGTTCATGAATTGTTCAGCTGCAGTTTGTAATCAACATTAGGCATTTAAGAAAGTACCAACGTACTATTTTCTGTTAAACTAAATTTGCTCTTTTTTATATATTCCCAAGAGAAACATCAAGGAAATTTCATAAAGACTAACACTTAACAACATTAATTGCAAAGGACATATTAATTAAAATTCTTTTTAGACAGAAGCTCTCTCCACATGGTGCAAGCTGTAAAGACACCTGCCTTCAGTGAAGCAAGGCCTGTTGCTCTCCGTTTAACAAATATTCACTCCTGAAGTGATTTGCTATCCTTGACACTTTCCAGCTGTGTAAACAAGTCTTACATAAACATCAGCCATACATTACAAACTGGTGTAAAATATGTGAGTGCTTTTGAATCTTTTAGTGATTTAAACCTTAAGGTCCAGCCTTAGAATCTTTACTCAACAGTAATAGCAAAACAGTGCTTTAGCTCGCTGTATTATCAGAATTGACCAGGCCCACCAAGGGGAATCACATTACTGAGTTTACTCATTCCAAAGTTCTGATACTTGTAGTAATAAAGGTGTAGGAGAGCAAAAGAAAGTGTTTTCTGAATCTTTATAATGCATGTCTTGTAAATTACTACAGTGTAGTCAGGCAGAGTGCCCCTGCATGCTGAGAACCCTTTGTAACTCGGAGCCATTGAAGGCAGTGGTGTAGTTGTTCAATTATTACAATTCCTGTAGAAAGAGGAGAAGCTTTGCAGTATATAAAACATCCTATGTCTTTCTCAAGCATTCTGTATTTTTCTGAGATCAAGAAAAAGCAGGAGTGGAGATTATTCTTGTCTTGACAACTCAGGTGCTTTACAATGTACTCTCCAAAGACATATAAGGTCTGTAGAAAGGATTGTACTAACCCTTGCCTGCTGGCTATGAACCAGTCAGAGTGACAGATCACCTGCAGACATGTTTGCAAATGTTCACTTTCTTTCCAATGGTGAGAAATAAAGCTTATAAAAGTATCATGAGAAAATGCTTTATTACTGCTTCTTATACTTAGATTCACATTAACAGGCTAAAATATTGGGGGCTGGAAACAGGGGGATGTCCCCCTGATGACAGGGGGACGGAGGAAAACAAAAGCAAACCCGAAGAGAAGTAGATTTGGTACACGTTTCAAGCTGTTCAGAGTAAAAAGTAGAGCTGAAGTGCAGAGCAACCTTAGATTAGGACAGCGTAGAGCACAGTAGAGTAGAGTAGAGTGAGAGTGAGTGAGAGGAAGAGCCAGTGTACACTTTCCCCCCCTTCAGGATTAGCTGCTGCTGGAACAGGTCCACTATGGGACTACTGTGAGAAGCAGCTGTGCCCTGTGAATAAAAAATCTTCTCCAGAGGCTCTGGTTGGCTCTTACAGGGGACAATTCTACTGTGAGAAGAGGGAAGGACTGTTCCTACAATGAAAACACTGCAGTCCAAGGAGGTTGGACCATTTTATGCATCAAGGTAGAAATGAATTTTCCTCCACTTCAAAAATACCCATGCACTAGAAATATGCTGAGATAGTGGAAGGACTTTTCACACTGCCCTAAGAAGGAGAAACCTGGTCAGGAAGATCTTACAGGACCCACAGGGTCTCAGTCTTGGTGCTCTTATTACGTACCATAACAGAAATGACAAAGACCACGGCTCTCACTCTGAATCACCATCCGCAAAGTAATTGCATCACCCAGATTTGATTCCAGGTGGCTAGGTTGCAGTTCATCCAACAGATCAATTCCTGTGGGACTTTATAGGGAAGGAGTTCCTTCTCTGTCTGAATGTGGATGGTAGGATCAGAATGAATGTACAGTTTAACATTCTATTTTGCACTGACACTTGTAACTAATGAGCAGAATAAGCATACACAAATGCCTCTGTAGATGCACACATAATGTATAACTGAATTAAAGAACATAATTTATCTTCAATTTGCCTATTTTGCCTCTCATCTGGAATACCTGACAACCTGAAATAGTGATAAATTAAAACCTTCTGAACATTAGATTGTATAAGAACCAGGAACAATCTATCTTAATTCTCTTCTGCCATCTAAAAATCTAGTTTTAAATGAAAAGTTTTCCCTTGATTCTTTGAAGTAACTTCAATTATGCCTGTTTGGGCCAAGACTAAATTTAGCCCTTGAAATTCTATAAACTCTACTGGCAGAAGAATAACTTCCAGACTCCTATGAGTTTAGAGGCTTCGATTTCCCAATGATACAGCTAAATACGCAATTGAAACCTTAGACTTAGATCAAAGTGTTTGACTGGAATTCACTCAACAGGACTAATCCCATTTACCTCATTTATATGAAGATCCTCCTTTTTTTCACCAAAGTCAAGCCTAACAGGTCAGATGCTGGACAGTGTATTGCAACTCCGATTCCTGCACTGCAACAAGATCAAATATCCTGAGGCACAGGAGGAAATATGTCAGTGACAGGTTAGTGAGAGGAGACAGGCCGTTTTCATGTCAGATAGCCAATACATTCTACAAAGTCATGTACATCTTCTAGATCTTTTCAGAGACAGTAGGAATGATGGTCTTAGTGTTTCTCAATCCAGGGCAAAAAACAGTTCCCATATATTTCCACCCATCCTTTCTGCCACAGCTTAGGGACCAGATTCTCAGTCACTGTAGGCTGAAAATATCTACTAGCACTGAAGCTGGACCCTCCATGGGAAGCTGAGAACTGTCTCCAACACTCACCTGTAAAATCTGAGCTTCCTCTTTTCACTTTATAGCAGGTCTTACCTTTTTATTTCTCATCCTCTAATCAAAAACTTGATACTCACCAAAGAAGCATGGAATTTGGATGATTTGCAATAGCATCCCAAGAGAGAACAAAGAGCTGTTTCTAAAAAAGGCAAGACAGTAAAGATATTTCAACAAGAAGTCAAACATCAGGCTTCCAACAGGGAGTGCTAAAAGACTCATCACACCAGAATGTCTTTGCCATTTGGCTTCATGATAAGTGACAATTTCAGCTTGGAGTATTTGATCAGCTTCTTTCATTGAACTCATGAGGCACCTGATCTGTTACTAGTATATCAAAACAAACAAACAAATCTCTAGAACACCCCAGGACTGCAGGATATGAAGTATTTTACTCAAAATATTGTGTTCTTTTACATCTTTTATCTCTCTTTTCTGAAGATATGTCATCAAAAAAAAAGCATGTCAGAACTGGATATTTTGATATGTGCAATGTCAACATTGCTTTGCCTTTCAAAACTACTTCCAGGATCTCAGCTGCTTCCAAGGACCACTACACTCATGTGAGGAACTGACCTTGCCTTCAGGTGTCTGTCTCCTGGCTTGCAAAGAAAGAAAACACAAAGAGCAAACTAAATTTCTACCTACTTTTTTCCCTTGTTGACCTCTAATTTCATGGGTTGATTTCTTTAATTTTTTTTTATTGATTTTGTTAATGCATTTAAAGCTGTACAGGCTTTATGTTGCAACCTGCAGAGACATTTCCACTAACTTTGTCAGTCACAGAAGCTCCAGGAGTAATCTCTCTTCTGGACTTCAATAGCCAGCTTCAGAGTGCTCTGGTTTCCTTTTATTCCCAGCCAAGTGTTTGCATACACACTGATGTCTTCAATTCTAGCCTTGCCCCCTCCAAACACATCTTAATTCTTCACCACAACACACACTGCCTTTAGTCTTGCTCAGCTGACCTGCTGAGTGGTCAGATTTCTCAGAGGTCAGGTACAACAGTGCGAGTCAACTCCCAAGCCACAAATGCAGCTCGTCCTGAGTCAGTTCAGAGAACCAGAGCAACACCATACACTGCGTTTCTTTAGGAAAGGATCTGGTATCTGGGAAGGAGTCAGCCTGTCACACTCTTCCATGTGGACTATCTTAGGTATGCCATGTGAACTTGCGTGTTCCAGCAATCAGTGAGACTGATCTACAAATGTTAGCGCTACAGCAAGGGCACCACTAATGCTACATAATTCAGATTTCAGGCTGCTTTCAGATGTTAGAATCCTTTTCTAACTGCATTTGAGGATGTCTCAATTCAACAAAATGCTCCCAGGCAAGCCACAAAATGAGTGACTGCAAGAAAAACACTAGAACTTTTCTTGATCAGAGATCTTCCCTTGGTACCTCTGAACTTTAAATTCACTGCCCTCCTCAGCTGTGCATTAAGTCAGTGCACTTGCTGTGAGGCAGTTTCTCTGGAAAGAACATCTCTAATTTAAAGCTGTTGGTTTCATAAGCAATTATTGTGCTTTAAAAAAAACCCTCCAACATAATAAAGCACAATTTATGTGTGCTGTAATACAGACAAGAATTTCTCAAGCACGCATAATTTTTAACACTCTATGCAAGCTAATTACTGTTACAGAAACAAAAGATTGCTTCTCAGGCAATGTGCTAAAACATAAAGAAAATATTTGTTGCAAAAAAGTTATTATCAAGGCATTAGTGCCACTGTTTATCATCAAGGCTGATGAAGAGGTGTTTTATGGCATATTTCTCCACTATCAAGAGTGCCTCTGTGTTTGAATTCAGTTGAGACATGAAAGTGCTATGCCTGAACGTAATCAGGATCGATTCTCCCTGACACCACCAAGCAATTACAGCACCATTAAGCTCCATTAAGGTGGAGACACTGCCAAATATAGACTCAGCAATTAAAATGCTAAATGAAAGTGTGTGATCCCCATACTTTCCCATCTTTTGCATGTCAAAAGAAGACTTGTCAAACAAAATCAGAACTGAGAATTTTGACTGAAACTTGTACAAATCAGAAGTTCACAAACTTTACCCACATTTTGGCAAAGATATAAGCCCTGAATGAAATGAAAAAATACATACTAATCTGCATTACCCTTCACTTGTAAAGAATTCTGGAAGTCACCTATACATTTATTTTAACATGATCCACAGTTGTTTTTTCTAAATTATATGGCTATGTTCTAGTAAAAGACGGACCATTTAACTTCACTTTCATTTTTACATGTTGAAACTGTTCAAACAATGGTTTTCCCTGAAGACGAAAAAGCCCCCAAGTAATCAGTGATCAGTGTAATATAATTCAGTCTGAGAAATAAAATAACTAGCAGGGAAAGTCCCTGGAAGCAATCTGGGAAATGTCTAAATTCACCTGGGATATTGTACGGTCATATTCTGAAGTTAATGGATAGATCCTCAAAACCTAACAAATTATATCTGAAAAATACTTCAGCCTGATCATGTCTTTTTCTAGACAGCCATATTTCTGCTTCATACAGAGGACATTCAGACGCATGTGCACATCATAGCACAAATGGTGCCATATCACTACTTGCATCTGTGCCATGCTATTACAATACATCAGCCAGCTGGTTCCCACTACACTGAAATACTCTCTAGGAAGCTGTTCTGAGCAGTACAAGAAGGAAACAGCTTTATTTTCTTCAGACTATATATGCAGGCAGTACATAATGTATGACTGCCCTCTCCCAGAGTTCCACCTGGTTTTCATATTGAAAATAAAGCACTTCCATGCACGTTTGATCTCCCATGTGCAATGGAACATGTTTTCCATTCAAGCTGCCCATGCCAGTGCCCTTCATACCCTGGAACAAGAAAACAGCTTGCCCTTGACCATCTGGAGGGCTAGTTAGGCCTTAAATGAGAAGCGGGGGGTTCATCAAGGACAGTCCTTGCACCAACCCATCAAGGCCAGTATCAAACACCTTCTCTCTTCCAAGCCACCTGTCATTCTGAGGTTCGTGGCCTTTTCGCAGATGGGATGGAGGTATGGCCCCCATGGGTTCTGTGGACTTTAGTGTGGCACTGGAGGCAGAAAAAACTCTTAAGTTTCTTTTGTGCTTCCTGTGCTTTCCCTGTTTCCATTTTTTAAAACTGGTTTCTTGTAATTGTTTTGTTCTTTTTCTACTGCAACAAATATATATTTCTGGACTCCAGCTCTGGGAGAGATTAAGCCCAGCAGGTTAGTATTAGCTAATATCATTGGATACATCCCAAAGGAGGAAAAAGAGAGTTACTGCTACCAGGGGTAGAGCCTGCATCCTTCCTGTTCACTTTAATTTGATTCAAGAGAAGCCAAAGTACTTCCTGCAACCTGCACCAGGCAACTGCATATCCTTGGTTTATATTGTACATTTCCAGGGGTTTCAGCATCACCAGAACCCAGGGGCAAGGGGAAGGGAAGACATCTCTGCTCGCTTGAGAAAACAGTCTAGAACCTGTTCTCTCTTGACCACCTGGAAAGACTTGCTGTGAACCCAAGGGGTCCTACTACTCTGAAACATCAGAACTTACCCAGGTGTCTGCTGAAGAGTGCAAAAATGCCTGACCTTTCATAGTCCCCAGTTTATAAGGATTAGGACAGAAAGTTGCTTCTTCCCATGCTGCTGCTGTTCAGCGAACGGCTCGGGCAGCAGCAGCAGGTTAATGGTGTCAGCATTAGGCACCAGATGCACCTGGGTTAAAGCAGAAGATCCATTGGTTGTGTGACAACTGAAGATATTAAGGATGGTTTGAGGGACCATCTGATTTTAATAGGCAAATGCAGACTTGCTAATGGCCCCTTCCTAATGAAAGTGCCCTGCTTTTGAGCCAAATCACTAATTTCAGTCCATTAGGCTCATCAGTCTGTAGATACTGGAAACAATAGAGTTCCTTCCACTTCTTATTAAGAATGACAACACTACCATGGAAATGACCTGGTAAATGGTCTGTTCAGCTGATAATCTTACTTCAAGCACTGGAAAAAAAATGGCACCAGAAAATATTCTCAGATGCTGAAATATTTTCTGTGCCACATTAAAAAACATGCAAGACTTGCACTAATGGAATTAAGCTGGAACAAGATAAACACTCAAATTATTTCTTGAATGGCAATTTTCTTCAAGAGCACTAGACTCTCTGAATGCCAAAAACGTTTCAAGCTTACATACACTACAGTAAGAAGAACCTTTCCTATCTTAGTTGTGCTGCCTTTTTTCTTCACTGTACTTCAGGCTTGAAAGATTTGAAATAGACTGAAATTACCACAAACCCCACACTGACGACAGTCATTTGTAACTCTGTCATTCCTCTCTCATCTCTCCTAATCCTGGCAGGCATGCTACCTTGACTCCTTGTTATGCAATTGCCATATTACATCATACTGAATTTACCAAACATATTGCACTGCCAAACAGGTAGGTGGGATTTGCATATGTTATACTGGAAATAGAAAGGGACTAACTACAAATTTATCCATATATTTGAATGGTTCTTGCAAGTATATAATGAGAAAAAAAATAGAAAAAAGGCATGCAAGCATGAAAAGTTATGGTTTGAAACTCACAGAAACAAGCTTAAATGCACTGGGTGAAAAAAAAATATTAATAAAGCTATATCTAGCTTCAAAATAGGGATGTTAAATCTTATATTCAAGCTTTGAATCAGTGTAATATTTACCTCATGCTTAAATACTGAAAATGTTTCTTATTCCATTCTTTACGTGGATACAATCTGAGAATGTGTGTTTAATCATATATTCAATGGCTTTGCTAAACAGAAAACTTTAAATTACAGTGAATCTTTATTTCCGTATAGTCAGTAGTGAAGATCAATCTGCTCAGCAAGCAATTTATGCAAATTGACTTTAATGCAAACTCTTCTCTGCTTTACTAAAAATATAGAAACTTCTGAATCAGATTCTTTATTTATTATAGTGCTCACTGACTTCTTGCAGTTCTTCAATGGTTTTAAACAAAATTAAAATTTAAACATCTATTTAGAAGACTTACTTTTGTATTTGAAAAGTTGATGTCTTGTTTCTGAGTGTGATGCAAATAATTTTGAGAGAGCAAAATAGATAGAGTGTTTATATTCAATAACAGATTGTGTGCATCTGGCTGTGCACCAGTGATAATTGAAATTCAGAAGAAATTAAGTTCTCAGACTCCCATTCTAATGACATCCTCTCACTGAATTATGAGTTGATTGCATATTTCAGCTGGAGGAAGAGTAGTAAATATGGGAAATAGGGATCAGAGTCTAGAAAAAAAGCATAATAAAAGCTGTAGAAGATATCAATAATCATTATGCCATGTGATGAGGTTTTCCCTCTTCATCTGTTGTGTCCTCAAGGGCATATAAGAATGAAGTCAGTCACACAGTTTTAAGAATACTCTGGAATCTGATGCTTAGCTGAGCTCACAGGTGTTGGGGCTCCTTAAATATTATGGGTATAATGTTTCTGCTGCCTTATGGGTCAAAACAATAGAATAGTAGACCAATAGAATCATTTAGGTTGGAAAAGACCCTTAAGATCATCAAGTTCAACCATAAACCTAACACTGTCACACATACCAAGAAAACATCTATCCCAGAGACCAGCAGATGGTAGGTAGAGAATCTGCAAGAAAACATAATTGACAATAATTGGGAAAAGTAGGACCTGCATAAATTGTAAGGTAATAGTATAAGTTATGTAAAACAAAGAGTCATGTATGACCTTTCTCATTATTCTTTGTTGACTCTTAACAGGCTCCTTCTATTACATGTCTTACAGCATCTTTTATTGACCATGGCTCCTAAAGAAAATTCTGCCTTGTCTGCCTGTGTTAGAACAGGAGCAGTTTTTGAAACTGCATTTCTAGAAGGGTAGGTGGGAGCTTCTCCCTTGAAAATGGTATTACAGGAGGAGTCATAGATACAGCTAATCCTATGGCTGTGATTACAAACCAGAGAGAATGTTGTTGTTTCAATGTGATATATCACTGCAAATGGCTTAAAATGTATTATTTTCTATCATTGCCTAGTAGTAGGTGACAATTTAAAATGCATCCCCGTGCCTGGAAGGTAGGTGTGGGATTTCTCTCAGTTACAGGCAAGGTGTTTGATGCAATTTGTCATGCAAGCTCTCTTTATAGTCAAGACAGAAATGGGCATGTCAAGAGCCAACTCTTCCCACCCAGACAATTAGCTTAGATTAGACACCTCACATATACATTGTTAAAGTTAGGGGAAATTTTCTTACCTCCTAAAAATGGCTTGATTTATGAGTGGAACTCCTCTCAGCAGCTGACACTGTAATTTACTGCAGCCTTTCAATACAGATACAGGTTTCCAGCTAGTATTTAGAAAAGCCAGCATGGAATGAAGCCGTTCATGTTATAGGCATGAAACTTCAAAGTTTTTACAAGAGCATGAAGGGGTTCCTTCAGATTGATGATGTGAATTGACACTAGAAGAGATTAGGCAGGGGGATGCTTGTGTCAACAAGCCACACTGGTGTTCCTTTGCTGAGGGCTTTTTCACGCACTTTGGAAGCTGTTTGAAACCAAAATAAGTAATTAATTTCAGTTTTAGCTACAGCAGTGAGTGTAGCTTTTGCGTACTTACCTGGCTAGACACACAAGGAGTCATGACCTGAGCAGACTCCACCACTGAGATAAAGTTACATGGTGGGAAGTGCGTGGCTGTCCTAAAATCATACAGGTCCTTACAAAATCAAGCAAAAATATCAGGTACTGTGCTCTTGTTACTCTCACCCAAGACTCACAAAGTTTCTGTACTTTCCAGTAAAGTGCAACCAACCAGCAGCCACAAGAAAGACTGGGATGAATTTTTTATAACTCATGGTTGTCTCAGGTACTAGTGACTATTTTGTCTGTTTTTTTACCATTTTCATTGGTAGGTCAAAAAAAAAAAAAAAAGGGAAGAAGAAGAAGAAGAAGTGATAATGTTCTCATGTGAATCATCCTTCCCACTGAACTGTCTCCTTGAGTGGCAGTTGAGTTTGTTAGTCATCCATCGTTTCAAAATTGTGGGTGGCAATTATCCAGCATTTCCTCTAGGTGTCAAGTCACACGGATAATCCCCTGGGGCGTGTCATTACACCCACTGGAACTGCTGCACTTTTGATATCCCCATCCTTCCAAAGCAGAGAGAGTATGTTTTCCTTCCAGGCTGCAACTGCAAAGTTTTGCTGTGTTTCCACAGATTCTACTCACATGTACCGGAAAGATTGACAATCCATTACGGGCTCTGTTACCAAACTGGAACTCCATCGGTACTTTTCTTCTTCAAAGTAGAGGGAAAAGCATGCATGGAAAGTGAACTGCTCAGCCACACACAGAGAGAAGTCAAATAACAGAAAACTAAGCTGACTAATGCAATTCACATTCATCATTTTAGTTCATGAAAGTGGCTACTTTGATTTTAGCCTCAGCAATCTCACAGTCTTCAGCTCTACAGAGAAAAAGCTGAGAACAGCACAGTTTCAGGTGGGAGTGGTGTAGGTTTGGGAAGGACCCAGGTGAGAAGCCAGCAATAAAGCAACATGGCAGCAGCCCTTCCTGGGCTCTCTATTGGGGTCAAGGGCAGGGCCCCACACTGGACTCCTACACAACCCTGTGGAGTTCCTTTTGGTCTGCATCAATTGCATATGGGACTTGGTGAACCTAACCTCATATGTAGAGAGAAAAATTAGGCACAATAAATGCCTCTGTGTGAGGTGGCCTGATTTCATGTAATTTCAGAACTCTGTTTTTGGAGACCCCAGTGTTCCTGGGCTGGGAGGTGCTTTGTGCCCATTCCCTCCTTTCCCTTGAGACTGTGGGCTCTCCAAATTCAGAGGGGCTATTATCAAGTTCTGCCCAAAGGCTGCCTTCCTGAATTCACCTGTCTGACCAAATCTCACTGGAAAAGTTAGGTAGTCCAAACTGTTTAAAATCATCATGTTTTCTACCTCTGTAAAGACATCTCAAAACATGAGCTTTAGTATGTGTATATAATTGCCACCAAAAAATCAAAACTCAAATATCTGAGCAACGTGTTCAGATTGCTATAAGCCCTTCAGGTCCCATTGGAGCCTTTCTCCCACAGTAATTGGTAAGGTTGGAATCACTGTTCCATTATTTTAATGGAAACTTTCTGCAAACTCATCAGTTTTAATTTCTCTGACTGGCATGTCAGAGCAGCAGGTACCCATCTGTGGGGTTAGTTCTGACATTTTCTATCTGTAGAAAAAAGGAATTTCAATGAGCTAATTATTCCTTAATAATACTATGATTGTTAAACTCTGTGATGACATTGGACAAATGGATGGCCATTGTTTTTGTTGCCTATTTCAGAATCTTTTTATTCCAATTCAGTCAATTTGGGCTTAGAAGGTGCATTCAAATAGACACAAAATGAAAGACTGCCACACAGTATTATGTCAGGCTGACTATTTGAGAAGCTGTACCAAATCACTGGTGCACACTGAATGAGACACAGGATGCATGTCATCTGAAGACAGACAGATGTATTTGTTAGACAAAGATTAGATGGTGGTTTAGATGCAACAAATTCAGTAGTAACATGACAAGTAACTATATGATCATTATTTTTATTTTTGTCCTCATTTCCTCTTATTTGCATGCTTATTTCCTCTTATTTGTAAATAAATTCTTGCTAATACAACTCATAGTACTTGTGACTACGGTGAAGTTCCCATTCAATTGGAGGCCTCTAGACTTGATGTTCTTTTCAGAATAAATCCATTAAATAAAGAAAGAAGAAGAAGGGGGGAAAAAAAAGCCAAATATTTTGATGAGTCATTGTCTGTTTGGTTTTGAATGAAATTTTTTTCATGTGAAGTGAAAACTATAATTCAGTAGCCATCATTGTTTAAAAATATTCTCTTTATTGTAGAAAGAGAAGGAGGAATCAAAAGAAAAAGTGGAACACAAAAGCAAACAAACTTAAAAAAGGACTGGTGTAATGAAGAGTAGGGATTTGAAACAAGAAAAACAAAGGAAACTAAAGACAAAACTATAAAATATCATAAGAAAATGTGCACTAACATTCATGCTATTTTGATAGGACTAAGAATCTCACCTCAGCAATCACAGGGCTACTCACTCTCTTGATACAAATGTGCTCTGATTCCCAGAGGAGGATGGTTTCAGCCACCATGTCTAGTTAACTTGTGGGACCTCCTGCCACAGGAGGTTCTGGATGCTAAATGTTGGCTGGCACTGACGTGGCAACCAAGTAAGGTAGTTGAAGAGAAACCTGGGGACTTCTCTTAAGTACAAAACAGGACATTTCTGAGCAGCCAACTGCTGGAAATTGATATTCTGCAAAAGCAGATATACTTTAGAATACAGTAGAAGTACTGCAAAATTGTTATGCTGTTGCACTTCTCTCTGCACATCCTTTTTTGGCTGATGTTCAACTCTGCATTAACTAAACCTTCACTCTATTATTGCAGTTGCTCTTTATGTTCATATTTGGTGGAGTCTGGACAGTACACTGTGTATCTAAAGGAAATAAAGATTGAGGCTTGTTGCGTTGTCTTGCAGTTCCAGAACATTGCAAACTTTATCCATGCCATCCTAAAAAGTTTAAGGCAAACCAGTGCTGGCTACAGAAGATTTATCAGAGCTGTGTCCAGTGGGGTTTTGAGTATCTCCAAGGACAGAGATTTTCACCCAACACTATTACAGGGAAAAAGATTTTTTTTCAAGTTTAAATGGAATTTCCAGTATTTCAGTTTGTTTCCTTTAACTCTTGGCCTGTCACTGGGCACCACCAAGAAGAGCCCAGCTCCATCTTCCTTACACCTTTTTCTCAGATGTTTATACTCATTGATAAGACCCTCTGAGCCATCTCTTCTGCAGGCTGAACAGTCCCAGCTGTGCCAGCCTCTCCTCATATGAGACATGCACCAGTCCCTTAATCATCTCCATGGCCTTTCACTAGACTCACTCCAGCATGCCCATGTCTTTATTGTGCTGGGGAGTCCAGAACTGGATGCAGCATTAGAGATGTATCTCTCCAATGATGAGGGGAAGGATCACCTTCCTCGACATTCTGCCAGTTCTCTGCCTAATGTAGGTTAGGATGCCATTGGGTTTCTCTGCTGTAAGGGACCCTTGATGGTTCGTGGTCAACTAGAAGGGGACCTACCAAAAACCAGCACAAAAAGCAAAAGAAAAACCCCCCAATGTTTGCCCAGAATGATGGGTCTTGAGAAACCCTTGCAGGCTGCTAGAGAAGGAAGCCAAGTAAATGCAGCACATGGGTCTTAAATGTTTTATTGTGTAACCTACACACCACTCTGATTGGAAAGGATTTTGGCCCTCAGAATAACTAACTCTAGAAGAAAGTTGATTTCCTTACTAGGAAAGAGGTGGATCATGGTGAGAAACCTGTCTGAACAATCTCTGGCGATGTGGAATTGCCTGTATTTTAGTAGCTGCTATCTTAGGCAAAGAATATGTTTTACTGTTAGACTAGAAAAAGGAGATCCATGAAACCACACTGTTTACACTTGATTAAAAAATAAGATAATAATGGTCAACTATCAACCTCAGGATTAAACTTCATGTTAAAAGTAAGGAACTCAAATGTAATTAATATGTTCAAAAATACTCTGGTCATTTAATGTGAAACTATATTTAGGATGTTTGTTTTTTGGATTTGTTTACATCTACACAGTAATTCTTTATTTTTCCTCTGAATATGGCCCAATTCCTTTTTGACTCTTTTTTATCAGAACACATATTAAAATCTGTCCAAGTGAATACCATTGGAGAATGTGAACAGCCATAAAA
The DNA here is from genome assembly GCA_035047845.1 of Dendrocincla fuliginosa. Lineage (NCBI taxonomy): Eukaryota > Metazoa > Chordata > Aves > Passeriformes > Dendrocolaptidae > Dendrocincla > Dendrocincla fuliginosa. Next base: position 24,800,586 of record JAWWMO010000083.1, on the reverse strand, counting down.
CTTTTAGGCTGTAAAGACAGAAAAAGTGGAACAGTTGGCAAAAAAAAAATATTTCTTTTCTATTTCCTTCCATTCACTTTTACCTCCTTTTTTCAAAGGAAAAAACTGCCCTTTGACAGGAAGTGATAAAGAAGCAAAGCGATTTTTTCCAGTCTATCATCCAGTGTGTATCATGCACACATGCACATGACTACTGGATATGTATTTCTCTTATTAAATCTTAAGGGGTTTGTTAGTGAGAAATGGTTAACTATTTAATTAAGAGCTAAAATTATGTCCTTTCTGAAATAACATTAGCCTCTAAAAACTGTGTTTGTTTACCTAGTTGCCATTTAGCTTAAGGACAGCAGAGGTAGCATTACATACACAAAAGCTGGATGCATCTTTCAGTCACGTAATGTCTGCTTTTAAATTGGGGAACCTTTGACCACGGATATTTCTGCCAGAATTGATTTTTCATATCGGTCCAGCTAAAATGAATTGTAGCCAGAAAAAGTATTAAGCATGCTCATTTTGAATTATCTTCTCCATAGCATTTGTCTAGCTTTGTATCGTTAAACTGTAATTTTCTTTCTGTGCTTTTTACAGTGCTATTTCCTTTATTTGCTTTTCTTCTTATTTTTTAGTCCCTGAAGATTTTAAGCAAAAGAGAATTTGGGAACATGTAGATGTGGAAAGTTTATAAACAGAATGCAACATTTCAGAAGTAGACTTTTGAAACTGTTTCAAGGTATCCAAATAAATTATTGTTAAAGTACCTTTATTTAAAAATGTGTATAATACAAGCATTATTGAGGCCCAAAATGAAATACTGAATGTCACAAAACTAAGGATGTCAAAAATCTTCCAACTACCTGTTGAAAATAGCCTTTAACAATAAGTCATCAGTCTTGAAAATATTTGAAATAGTCAAAATGTCTTTGGAGTAGGAAAAATGGTTAAGTAAATGAAGACATTTAACTAAGAAATGGACACAGGAAACTGAAAGAGTGAATTCTTGCATTGGACTGAAAAAAGAGTGAAAGCTCTTTATGAGTGCAGCAGGTCACACACATATTAAGACGCAAGAAGAAACCAGGACTTAAAAAAAAGATGAACACTTCCTTTTGTTTAGCAACCAAGGCTGTCATATTGCAAAGCCTAGTGTGGGAGCTTTGTATAGCACGGTCTCTGATCACTGGTTCCTTGAAATTCTATCCCCTCCTAAAATCACCAGGAGCACAGTGGCAGGGGCTGCAAATGATGCTTTGGCAGTTGTCTCATGTGGGAGGTGAGGCTGTACCCCGAGGGCAGGGGCTGCTGCTGACCAGAGATATGTGGGGAGATGCTGCCTCCATGGGCACTGGCATTGCTGCTTCTGCCAGCTGGGAGCTGTAGCACTCATTCTTCACAGTCCTCTCTTCCGGTCTTGGTAGAGAGATGGGTATTTTCACATCCCACTTTGGATGGGTTAAATTACTCTTCCTCCTACAGTGATCATTCAGGCAGCCCATATCAAAATACTAGTTGCAGCTAATACTAAAGTTGTTTGGTGCAAACACAGTAAACATAACTTGTGTGGACATTGGAAAAATTAAAGATGATCATACCTGACAATAGCAAAATTAAATAAGAAAAACATATTTAAGGGCTTTTTCTGAGCAGCCATTCTGTAGAGCTGCTTTAATCCATTCAAGAATTGCTTTGAGTGGAATACAAGATGCAGAACAGTGTGTCTCAAAAGAGTCAATATTCTTCAGAGAGTCTGGAAAAACTGTGTCCATGTGAGACAGACTGGAAGTAAGGAAGCTGTTCTGATCAACTTATTTGTAAGGCCATACTGGCATGGTCACATTTCCTGCTCAAGGAGCAGACAAAAACTTTCCTGAACAATCCTCATGAGTTGTGAATTATGAATGTGTCTCTGTGAGCCCTTCAGTTTCTGTTTGAAAGTTAAATAAAGCAGAAGGATATACTTTTTTTTTTCCTCTTTTCTTTAGAATTTTGGTTCTCTGCACAGATCCTTCTATCTATTATTTTTACACAGCTTTTATGTTTCCCTACACAGTCACCCTTAACCTTATGCAGACATACAGCCTTGGGGCTTTTCTGTATTTCCCCTATCATTTTAATTCTTTAAAGGATGTGTGTACATTCTTCTTAGATATTGATACTTCTTTTCTGAGTAGTCAAGGGTGCTTTATACTTCATAAATGTTAATGTTCATACTGCTTTATACACAAAAAATAGTATTTTCATGAGTTAAAAATCACTATATCCATTTCAGGCACTTCACATGCCTGCATTGCCTTTCATCAGAGGTCAGTCACTGGACCCAGCTGCTTCAAATCCTATTAGACAGCCTTTCAGATGTACTTCAGCAATAGGATCTACACTTTCAGTCATCCACAATATGAAGCATCTCCCTGGAAAAATAACCATTCATTTTTAATGCAGGAATTGTTTTCTAAAAATACAAATCCTCTGCAGAAGAACATTCTTGTTTCAGTGCACTTCTAAGGGCTTTGAGAGCATGTTCTTTTAAAAATGACATGTTCTGGAAAGCTGTCAATTTCCCTAAAATATTGTCCACAGATTCCTCACTTTTAGTATTCTTAAGGGTAAGAGCATCTACCATGCTGACATCAATTCCCATCAGTCTGGATGCTGCTTTCAAAGAGATGAGGCTGCATTATTCCCTAGAGCATCTCTGCTTTCTGTGGCACTACCCTCAGCAGCAGCCCTGCCCTCTGACTCTGTGCAAGGCTGCTGCTTTGCGTGCATGCTCAGGAGGCAGCGTGCCTTGAGCTCTAGTTAATTAAATTAAAAAGAAAAGAAAGGTTTAAATTAAAAAGAAAGGCTCGAAGTATTAATAATGAAATAACTCTATGGCAAGCAGAGGAAGAAACAACTGCCAGAAAGTTTCTCCCTCTATCTCTTCTTACTGTCCCTACTATTTTACCATGCTGTCCAGCACCCCAAACCAGGAGCACACTGAGACCACTCTCCTCCTGTGTCCTCCAAACAGATCCTGTTACTATGGTTGTATCTGCCTTCCATGGGCAGCAGGGGACTGTTCCTGCCTCTTGCCACTGCCTCCGTCCAGGCTCTTACAGGAGCTGCTGGCCTGCACAGCCAGAGTTTACCACCATTGCATGTCTCCACCTAATTTTTCACACGGGGTGACTCAGGCCCCATTCTCCCTATTCTTCCCTATCACCTGATGTACTCCCACCTTCACCAGTATTTTCTCTATTCAGTAGAAGGCAGCAGTGCAGGCAGAAATCTCCGCCAGATTTTGCCTGCCTTTTGCACAAGCCAAAATTGCCCTTGTCATCAGTGACAAGCTGAGGACTAAACAACAGATCTGCAGATTCCCAGTGCCAAAGAGCTCATACATCCTGGCAGTGATGGGTGAAGAGGAGAAGAATTTTTCTTGTAATTATGTGCTCTGTAGGGCCAGGCTGGCAACATCACAGCAGTCGGACAAATGCCTGGTAGAAAGAGCAGAATATAAACACACAGAGAATGAGAGGTAGAAAAGGACAAGTAACTCATACCCATGAGATTCACTCAGTGGGCCATGGAAATATCCACAATTCATTTTCAGCAGTATGTGTTTTCAGTCCCGTAGCCTTTTGAAATGCTTTCGAAGAAGAAAAGAATGGGGTTTTTTTGGCTTTCAAACTATAGTAATAAATAGCCTAAAAGAATTAAAATCCCTGCTGCTGTGTAACTGTGACAACTCCCCTGGGGTGGGGTGCATGTATTATGCACTAGGTATGAGCCACTCTGACTATCCACAGGGCTCTTCTGGAGCCAGCTGTGCCTAGTCCATGTACACCAGCTGCTGAGATCCGGGCCAGCTGCCAGGCTGCCCTCCCTCCTACCTGCTCCCCTACTCACCGCTCAGTCTGCTCATGCCAGGCCTCTCCATCTCTCTCCTGAGCTCTGATGCTTGGCTGGGCAGCTCCAGTTTGTCTTTGCATATTCCTTCAGGATTACTGACTCCAGAAGTGAAGGAGGGGAGAAGAAGTGTCTCCTCGAGCCCTGCTTTTGACACTGCTTCCCTACTGTTTCTGAAGCATGTGGCATCATCTAGTTACCAAATGGACCCTGAGCATTATTGCACAGATCGCTGGGTCTTGGTGTGCATCCTACATGCACACTCCCTCTCCCTTTCCACAGTCTCTGATGGGCAATGTGGTTTGTCCTAAGATAACAACATTAATGGGTATTGCAGGATGAACTGTCTGAATGCTCACATAATTAACACATTCCAGAGATGGGGGAGCTGAAATGGTCGTGATTTACTTTGGTGCACATTAATATGCATAGGAGTATAAAATACTGCTGTAGACTGGGCCAGCTGGACAGACTGGGATCCTGAGGTTGCAGGCAGCTTCTGGGTGGACCCTTGCTGAGTACATCCAGACAGGGAGCACTCCTCTTTTGAACGGCTGAGTGAAAGCACCAAGACTCAGTCAAATATGGAGATAAAATCCTAAAGTAACTACATGGGTACATGGCAATTGTGGATTCTGCAAGGCTGGACTGTAAACCTGTACACTCTTAGCTGAACCTGCTTATATTACAACTCTTTAGGCATAGACTGTTGACCAGATCTGAGACTAAGTGGACCTAGCCACACCCAGACTTCTACGAGAAGTTTGGAGCAAGGGGCTTTCACTGAAGCTGGTTGACTCAACAGGAGGCACCATGACCTGATTATAGTAATATCGTATAGTATTGTAATAGATGATGGAGTTTTGATTTAGATGCCACATTGGCAACATTTAGGTACTGTATTGACAATAAATCTAAACATAATAATTCACATAATCACTGTGTCCTAATTCTTGAGGCTGGCTAAGAGCCTTCTCTCGATGACACTGTCACAGAGTGTTGCATGTCTGGGTGCTTGAAGGATACCTGAGACACTGGTGTATGTAAAATCCAGAATGGTGTCCTTTGAGAGGGATCTCTGGAGATCACCTGGCAAAACTTTCTACCCAAAACATGGCCAAATTTAAAGTTAGATCAGATTGCTCAGGGCACTGTTAAGGGAAGGTACCACCAAGGATGTGCCTGCTCAGAAGGGTCTCTGGGCACCTGTTCCAGTGCATGACAACACTCATAGTGAATTTTTAGTTTTCCTACTTGAAAAATAAATGGTTTTCTAACTAGAGCTCCCCTTGTTGCAATTTGAATCTGCTGCTTCTTTTTCTGGCATGTACACCTCGGGGAAGAGACTGGTCCCTCTTCTGCATCTTCTCCAACTAGGCAGCTGAAGAGAGCAGTGAGTTCCTGTCATCAACAGCTCCTTAGAATGGCTGAAAACTTCCCCACCTCTCCTTATCTTCATGTAGTGCAGCCCCCACCTATCCTGGTGCCCCTCACTGGGCTCCCTACTGGTAATGTCTTTCTCTTACTTGGGACCTCTAAAATGGATCCAGTGCTCCCAGTATGGTCTCACTGAGGGAAAGAGAGAGGAAGAGCCACTTTCCTGGTCCCGCTCTTACCGAGGCAGCCCAGTGTGTAGTTGGCTTCCCCTGCTGACAGGGCACACGGCTTCCCCAGGGTCAGCTTGCCCATCAGGTTTCTGAGGGCACTCTACACCCCTTCATCCAGACCACCAATAAATATATTAAACCACTGCAGCCCTTGTATCTATTCTTGAAGGATATTACTATTCACTGTCTGTTGGGTGAACTTATGGCTGAACACCACTCTTTGAGCCTGGCAGTCCTACCAATTTTCCACCCAATTAATTATGCAGGTCCTATTTCACCAGCTTGGCTTTGGTCATATTATGAAAAAATATGTCAAAGATGTTCTAAAAAATCCACATCCAGAGACAAAAAGGCAATAAGAGTGGTCAGGGGTGATTTGTCCCTAGAAAATCAATGTTTGATGTCCAAACTAGCTTCTTGTTTGTCCTGTGTCCGGACTCCCTTTCAAGGGCCTGAGGTCAAGCTGACTGACCTATAAATCCCCTTTGGTCCCTACTTGAAAATGGATGTAACATTTGCCCTCTCCTCATTATATCAGAACCTTCCCCAATGATCATGACATTTCAAAGACCATAGAGAAATGTTTCAGGTTGACATTGATCAGCAATTTTGGATGACCTCATGGACTTAAGCATATCTAATTTGCTTAAGTGTTTCCTAACTTAATTATCTTCTACTATGGACAATGCTTCCCTCCCACAGGCTCTGCTACTCATGTAGATTTACTTATGAGAAATGTATTTTCTTTTGATAAAGGTACTCAAAATTATTCTAGTTGAAACTTCAGTTATTTTTGAAAATGGTGGGGTTTACATTCAGTCTTTGCTGTTTTTATGCTTTTTGCACCTTTCACTCAGCCACTGAATCAGCAAAAGATGTCACATAGCTATAATTATTAAAATCATTTGCTCCCATCCAGTGACTTGATATTTGGGAATTCACAGGAATTAATGGATAAATATGTCTGATTCAGATGATAAACTTATTAATAAATTTCACCAAATGTGTGAAAAGATTCAACATCTTGGTTTAATAAAACACTCCAAGATTATCTCTGGGTCAGATATAAAGCCTACTGGCATCTTTGAACCTTCTATATCTTCCCATGAGTGCCTGATTTAGAGGATTGTGTGACTCAAATGTCAGGTCTTAAAAATACTCAGTATTTACTGACAAGAAGAGCTGGACCGCCTATGGAAATTTTAATTTTCTATGCAGCAGACAGTAACACCAGACCAGAGTTAATCCAATTGCATCTGTAGTTTCATGTGCACAACATAGAGCACAGTTTGGTCAATTTATTAGCAATTTATAAGAATAGTTGTTTGTTGCTGCCAGAATCATGAACAGACAAGACAGAGAACTGGTATTTCTTAACACAAGTGTTTCATAGTAGGAGAAAATCATGTAAATGTAATGGACAGATAATGTTGTTGGAAATGTTGATGAAGAGATTACTGCCCATTACGGGTTTTGATGCCCAGAAACTGAGAAGAAGCTGAAAACTTATATGAACACAGCCTGGACAAGATCATGTTGAATAACAGCTCCTATTGACCGACTAACAATATTTGCTGAATCACTTTTATTAACTTGTGTACTTATTCACATGTCCAGAAAATACAATATATGATTTGGAATTTCTGCTGGAAGTTTGAAGATGCCCAAGCTCAAATTAGTAAAGACAATGTTCTTTTATCCAGAACTGTGACAAATGTTATCTTCTCTTTTCACATTGACTTTGACATAGAGAAAGGAGTGGTTTACATTTGAGCTTGCCCTTTTTATAGAACTCTGGTCAGAAAATTAGGATCTTTTCTAACACTATGTAGAAGAATATAACTTTAGTGGAACCAGTATCATCTGCCTATCAGCTGGGGATTTGCGGGAGAGGTTTGTCTTTTATATGATACAAAATTGAAGTGAACACCTAAACATAGACTCTTGAATTGACTTCTAACTAAAAGTGGCCTGGATTTCAGACCTGCTAAATGTGAACACTTTGAAAAGAAATTGATGGGAGCTCCAAGAACTGTGATCCTTCTGGTTTGTGGTTTATGGGAATTTCAAAATTATTTAGAAATTTAATTATAGTTCATAACTCTTAATAACTTAATAAAGAAACTATGTTCTTTACCTTTAATTAATATAATTTAGAGATTTTAACCTGAGTTACAAATGCTACTGCAAACACCTGTCCCAGAGACACTGCATTGTCTGCAGCAATGGACTCCCTGTTCTGTACAAGAGCTTTGTTTCACATCTCTTCCATGCCTCTTTGAAGCACAAACACCAAAGTGTTCACAAAGCCTTTACCTCCTCCAACATACCGCAACAGAAAGCTTTATTCATGGGTTTGAAATATGAGAACAGAACTAAGTTTATTTAGCTGAAATCCTGACATCTTCTCTAATTTTTTTCCATAATCTACTTTGCGATGTTTTACCTTGTGCACTTCATTAACTGTTGTAACTTTTTATTGCCAGTCTAGTGTCAGAAAGCAGAAAATGTTTTGAATCAATACTGCAAAGAGCTTTTTCTCCGAACAGATTCCTGGGAGCAGGAACTGCTTTCAACAAACTTATGAGGGAAACAGTTGGCTATGAAAATGTCCTCAGTGATTTGCTATTCAACACAGATCAGTGTTCACTGGGGCTTTTGAACCTATGTGGATCAAAACACAAAAGTCTGGTATGCGGATACTCTCTTGATAAGCAAGCGATGTGTACCTAGCACCTTTTTCTGCTATCACTGCCTGGGAGTCTATGGATAATTAACTCCTAGGTATTCCTGCTAAACGGGATGTTTTCACACAGTTCTGAAAAACTTAAAAATTTTAATAGTGCCACATGGTGACAGTCTACAATACTGGTAAGCTTCTATAAAACAGAGAACATAAATTCAACTTAACAGAAGACCAAAAAGCGGGAGAAGGTACTTTTGTGTATCAATAACTTTGTGCTTATCCTCCCTTCTGTTCCTGTGCATACCCTTGTGCAACAGAGCCCTGGTCCTGGTTGGAATCTTTAATAATGCCAGGATTCAAAGGAGCAGACTCAGAAATAAAGAGTGTTTGCAATAGGAGGTAGGGTGGTATAACAAATGAGAGGTGGCCACTGAAATATGGCTCTTATTCCTCTTAGGCAGAGGAACCTAAGCAGATGACATATAGCTGTTGCATCCCCTATGCTTCAGGCATTTCAACTAAAACTTCTCAGCAGCTCTGGCTATCACTGCTCCTTTTACGTATCTTCATTTCTCTGTGTCTTCTTCACTGACAGGGTATCGATCCCTTATATGTTGTCACTGCTCCTTGGTTTTGTGCAGATTTTGCTCAGCACAGATCCTGTGGATGATGTGATTAAGGCAAGAGGGAGTCCCAGTAAGGTTTACTTTTCTTACTTTTCTAATGTAACTCCCAGCCCATATTAAGAAAGATAGAAGATGTTAACGCAGCCTTCTAATGTTCTTCTCTATTCTTCCTCCAACTCTCCCTGCCCACCTGCCCACTCTCTGGAAGTGTACCACTATCTGGTGATCCGCCTGAAGTTCAGACCAAAGTCAAAAGAAGACTCACTACTCATAACTCTTGACTATCTGAAGGGATGTCTGCAGGATAATAAGAGAGCTTCATGGCTGCATCAGCCCTGAAGTGACTATCCATCCCTTGAGGTGTGTAACTACAAATATTCTGAATGCCCCTTAACCCTTTTCAGTGAGAGCACTGATATAGCACACACCTAGTAGATGAAGTTTCAGGGTTTGTCATTCCTTTTCTCAGTACTCAGAATCTGTGTGAACCACAGGCAACACTGAAAGTGCAACTGATACATCTGTTAGGTATACACACCTTGTCATTCTGAAGGAGTCTTATTTGCAGTGCTCCTTTTCTGTCCACAAAACACACAGCACATGGCAGACATGAGCTGCTTGCAAACCTCTCCTCTAAACCACAGCTACTTTTTACTGAAAAAGGCCCACAGCTTTCCGCCACTGAATATGTTGGCTATGCTAATGTCTGAAAAACAAAACCAGTTTAAAGGACCAGGTAGAAAACTACTGATCTCACTAACTGGGAGAAACCAAGTCTGTTTCCGTCTTTTAGAATTCAAAAGGCATTTTTGTAGTGAGCTTTCTTAAAACACATAGTAATTAACAGATTTACAGACTGGGCGTGCATTTGCCACACTGATAAGTCATAAGATGATGGAGATAAGGTAAAAATGAAAAGAAATGGTGAAGAAGCCAGATTTAGAATATGACCACGATTTTAGCACTGTAAGAAGAAATTTGCAGATGACATAAAAATGTATTTAAGATACAATGGATTCTGTCCTGAATTCTCAGGAGAAACAGAACCAAGAGGGTCAGAAGGTAACAAGGAATTCAGGCTGCCTAATATTCCTCACTTTTTCTTTCCCAAACCCTTTTCTTCTGTAGACAGTGAAAACAATTTTTTCAGCCAATATCCCATCAAGACCTCCTGCTGTGTTAAATGTGTCTCACCCTGAGATTCACACTTTGGTCCTACTTAGAGAAGTAATGCCATTTCTACACTAAATCAAAAGTCTTTCATTGTTCAAAGGAGTTGACACATCTTTGACAAAATGTCAAAATTAACTGCTTCACAGCAGGGGAGGTCTTAGAAACACTGAAAGTTCCTACTATCACTAAAGTATAAGCAAGATAACAGGCACTTATGATGTAGAAGTATTAATACCTGAACCTTTTATGAGGATTTTTACCTATAAGAAAAAAAAAAAATACAAAAATTAGAGATGAGAGAATAAATGTTCTTTAAAATTTCATGTTCTTTCTTCTTAATGCATAATAGCCTATATTATTTCAAATATAATATCTCTGATATTAAGAGTCATCATCTTCCTGCATATTGGGGCCCAGGAGGATCAACATGCCACAGAACAGCACAGTAAAAAGTGATTGAGCTGTTACAAGCAACAGCCTCTGGGCAAAGAGAGGAGCATGTTCTGGAAACCAGTTTTCTTATTTTCTTAGGGAAAACGTGCTTTTCTAATTGATATTAGTTGATAAAATAATTACTAGCAAAAAATATTGGTATGGACACAGCATAAACTTGCTTTTTGGGAAAGGGATGTGTGCATAGATTCACTGACGTAGCAACCATCATTTCATAGTCTTCGGCAAAGTTTATTTAGTTTGAAAAACTAAGACTTTTGCTGCAGAAGTCATACTTTTCTTTTTCTTCTTTTCAGTTGTCTATGACTTCTAACATAATGATGTTTTCATTATGAAAGGGAATGGGACAGAAGTAGAAGAAAAAGTAGGAAAACCTTGAACCAGTGAGGGCTGGCAGGTTTTTTCTGCTAGGGTAAGCAACAGATACATTACCACGGTGTTGCTAACAGCTGGCACAATTCAGACTCTTTGCTCTGTATACTCAGCCACTGCCAAGCAAAAAGGCATCTATTCTGCAAACAGCACTAAGCAAAGTCAGCACCAGGTGACACACTCTCCTACTAGGATAAAATGGGCTGTTTTCAGAAATGCACATTATGAAGTACCCTCAAGATGCCAGCAAAAATCACATTTTCAAAATGTCTTTTCATGGATTTATACAGCAGAAATCTGATGTTCCCTTGATAATGATTGTTTTTGCAGGGCACGTATACTTGTGTTCTTGCATGGGCTCTGATTGCTATTGTGCTTTTACTAACAGAAGAGCTTCAATTGTTTTGAAAGTCAAGCCTCTGGTCCCCATCTGAGCACACACTTCTCTTTTCTCTCAGCATTTCCACATCCCTAGCATAAAAAATGCACAAGGAGAGCAGCTCCAGATAGAGGACCCTGGCCCTGTGTGTATGTACAAAATAGAGATACACATAGTTATTTACACACATATGTTGTCAGAGGTTTTTTGGGCCCCCATTTACAATGTGTCAGATTCACTTGGTATATTTACAGTAAAATTAATTTAACATGAAAGCCAAGAACAGCTTAAAAAAAACTTTTTTCCTTCATTTTTGTTCCTGATTGATGAAAATAGAAAGATATAGAGATGTATACCCAGATAATAAATATACCATACCTATATGGCCATTGTTGACCTGCTCACAGCATGAGAGGAGGCAACAAGATAAAGCTTTCCAGGTAGTTTTTTTCAGAAGATTACCGGTGAAAATCAGCCTGACATTTCTTCTGAGATCTTTCTTCTTGGTTGAAAAGGACAGTGGTACCTGAACAAAGCAATCAACCCATCAAAACTGATGCTTGCCAGGAGATTTGTGGATGGTGCAGGGTGGCGTTGCCCTGATGGTACCAATGGGTGCAACCCATCTCACTGCTCTGACATTACCACCATGTCTGAGGAGAAAAATACAGTGTTTTGGTTGCTGATTAGTTTTCTGTATCGTTAGGAAAAAAACTACAGTACTCTACAGGCATGGTAATCAGGTAACCTTAAGGAGCAGGATGAAATAATTATATAATTTTCTATGGTAGTATAAGATACTGCTCCTGTGATCAGTCAGAGAGAACAAAAGGTAGGCAATTAAATAAGAAGGGAAAGGAAAGTTTCCTTTCATCTCAGGCTAGGGGAAGACCAATCACCATCTTTGGCAATGGGCACAGCCCACCAGTTGTCTGAGATGAGTTCTCTTTGTTAAGTATAACCATAACGGCACATTTTGCTGTTTTATCTTTTCCTCTCTGTGCAAATCTGTGTTTCAATTGACCACAAATCTCATCTGGTGAGAAAACTGTGTATGGTATGCAAGACACTCCCTTTCTTTTGGAGGTGGGGATAAAGTCCATTCATTTACACTTGCCTCATTGTTGTACCAATAGTACCTGCAACTTGTGTCAGGGAGACACTTGTGAGCCCAGGCAGGTCCCTGGCAAAAAGCAGAGGGGATAGTGGCTCCCAGGGGGCGCAGCAGCAAGGTTTGTGCTGACACTCGGCAGAGCAAGAGTTCACCCTGCATCACCCCTGAGCAGCGTGGGGGATACGCATCGGTATATTCCTCTCGGTGGCAGTGATTAAAAAGGCATGTTGCTTGTAATCCTGATCTGTTTACAGTTTCATGCTAGTCCTTCAGGTCAGGGGTTGTAATTAAAAAATTAAGGAAGAATAAACCTACCACTTTCGTGAACAAAACTGCTCTTCTAATGCTCATTAGGCTCATTTGTGCAGCAAAATATCCCCAGGGGACAATTTTGCACTTATAAAATAAACATTTTCCACGCATGTGGTTAAGGACCCTCATAAAATATGTAGGCAAGGCATTTCTGCTCTGTGTATGCCTGGCTTCCTGGCATGAAAGTACTGGCAGTGAATTGAATGCAACTGTGGAAAGAGAAGTGTGTGAGATAATAAAACATCCATGGATTAAAGACAGATTGACAGGGAACACGACAACGCATTACTCTTTTATTGGTATGTATTTCCACTGGGAACCAGGCTCTGAGAAGGATACAGGTTGTTGTCTCCAATTTGTAAGTCAGAGGAGAGTAAATCTCAGCAGATTGTTACTTAAAATTTCTCTTTCTTTTGATGCTCTATAGAAATCAGAATATAAACTGTTTATGATTTCAACTTTTTGAGTTTCTCCTCACAAGCACCACCTCCTCTGCTAGTTCTGAGGAATTTTCGCTAGAGCAAAAGTAGCCCCAAGGGACAAAAGTATCTCCCTCCAGTCTTGGGGCACCTTCTACTCTCCTGTTCTGTGGGTTGCATTTTGTGGGAGAACAGAGCCGAGGCTGTCAGGAGTCAGCCTGATGGCATTTTATAAAAATCAATGGCACTTGTCAACAGAATTGCCTTGGACTGACAGCAGGAATATCAGTGAGAGCAGCTCCCAGCTACAAGTTTAAAGTGCTTCTTCAGGACTACAGGAAGAACTCTCCTGTTTTATCATACAGCACTTCTAATTACTTGTACCCTCCTTTACTGATCTGTGGCACATCACTTTTAGACACTTCTTAGACAATTACATCTATTAGAAGATCAAATGTGGCAAACCTGTACTATCCTTCACAGAATTGCAGTGGGTTTTTTTCCTCCATTTTTGCTGCATGAGTAATGTGAAACTGAAACAACAGGGTGATACTAAATAATACATACATTTTATTTAGGCTGTATGAATAATTTATTCTTATGTCATAAAAGGCAGCCTCCTCCCTCTTTCTACAAGGCATGTCCAGGTTGAAGAAACAGCTTTTTCAACCTCAATTTTTTTTTTTCAATTTTATGGTGGAATTTTTAAAATTAATTTAGATAACTTAGGAAAAAAAAACCAAAAAAAAATCAAGCTGCCTTATTTGACAATGATGAAATAAATGTTCTGATTTTCATAGCACTGCTGTTCATATTTTAATGTACAACTTGATATGAATTCAGGAATACATTTAAAATTTATATAGTTCTGAAATAAAAATTTTTACTGACTTGTGAAGAAAACATTTTTCCAAAACACTGCTCTCACTTCAGCATTAGTGTTTGTCCCATTGTGAGTACCAGCATACCTGATAGAAAAGTCAGTATTTTATCTTATGGGACAACTTAAATTTGTTCCAAGCAGTGCCAAAGACTGTGCCCCACTACAGTGGGCTCCCTGTAACAGGCTTCCACAGCCCATGTCGGAACATCACCTTGTACAGTAAAGGAAATGTAGTTTTGACCTTTTAATGTGTATCCATTTTCAGTGTTAACTATAGGGGAATATTATACAGTCCATGGCAAAATAAGTTACCGGCATAGAGATGATGTCTTCCTCTATAAGAAAGATGCATTTTTTTATTCATTAAAAAGGTCTAAAACAGCAGCAAGATTGCAGAGGGATAACGCCGCTTGAAAGAATTGCAGCTGAGACACCAACCAGTGAAGATTTTTCTTGAAAGTGATTGCTTCCTTAAGTAAAAAGTAAACAGCTTAACTTTTTTTAGAAACATGATTCAAAATGTTTTGCCTTTCCCTACCTTTTCCTACTTTCAGTTCTTTCTTTCTGGATGAAACAACATGAGAAATATCAGCTGAATTTGCAGTTTAGCCTATCTGAATTTCCATCTTTGGTCAACCAAAACAAACTTAAATAAGCAACCTATTCTGAAAGGATCATCTGCGATCTCTTTCTTATTAATTTCCATTTTCTTCAAAACCAAAATATGCATGATTATTTAGCCATATCTTCTTGCTAACTCTCATGTAGGAGGAGCTGATATAGAGGCCTGTTCAGGATACTTTGGGCCAGGCTTTCTGCTCTGCTTTCTGAAACATCCCTAGGAGAGGCTTTGAAGTATTTAGGTCAATTCCGTAAGATCTACCCAAAAAGAACTATACCATTCCAGTTGAACAGCAAATCACACAGAAATTAGAGAATGCCAGCTAAGGATGTCAATATAACCTAAAGTCAGACCCATTTGGATATACCATGATATAACTTTTAGTTACCTGAGTACAACACTCTTTCTGCAAACTCTGTAGCCATTAGCTCTGCTGTTTACTGCTCATGGTGGTGTAGACTGCACTTCATGGAAAAGCCACCTGTGCTTCCTGGCTCACAGGCTGCATCCCTCCTGAAGTAGTGCTCCACTGGGCATGGGACCTACCTTGGTGCTCTGCCTCAGAAGGGATGCTTGGGCACTGAAGCACAAAGGAACAAAACTGTCAACTCGTGTATCTGCCCAAGTCTTTTCATAGCACCATCTCCATGATGTTTGAATGTGCTCTAGGCAAAATTCTGGAAATTGGTGAGGCTCCTAGAGTGGGAAAGATGCTATTTTTCAAAGCTCTATTAATATATATATGTATATGTGTTGAAAGCATTTATGCAGTGCGTGGGTTTCTAAGTGCTTCTAAAAACTGACACTCCTCTGTCAGTTTTCGTTTCACAAAAGCCCTTTAAAGCCCTTTCAAAAGTAATTAAGATATATTTAGTGACTATCAAATGTTTTAGAGGAGGAGTTTGATCAAGCTGACACAAAATGCAGCACTCCCCCATGGCAGGCATTTTGCCCTCTCACTTTATTAGTATCTTGCCCTGTCTCTACTGTAGGTTTGAGCAGATGGAGTTCAAGATTCCAGGTCACAAAAACAAAGCTGCCTGTGTAAGAATGAGATAGGAAAGGAGGAAGCAGGACCATGGGACTAAAACACACCTGCTGTGGCTGAACTAATATTGAGGAAAGCTGAACGAATTCTTTAATTCTTTCCTGCTGTGAATATTGCTGTTATAATTTCGCATTGGCTGGTCTTTCTTTTGTTTCTTATTGCAGCATAACAGTGATGCCAAGCAATGCCAGCAGGATTTGGCACTTTGCTGGAAAGTAAAGACAAAATGGTGAGAGAAGAAAAATACCATGTCATATCTGCAGGTTTCTTATTCTGTAGAGATGCAGCTTTGCCAATCCACCAAATGGAATCCTTCGAAGTGCCTGTCTTCTAGAGAGATAGAACTGCTAGAATATCAGAACTCTAAAATTCCTTGAATATTAGATTCAGTTAATGTTGCCAGTACTCAGAGATCATATTCAAACAGGAAAACAGCAAACAGATGCAAATGCTCTGTTTTTCTCAAGAATATCAAGCTTTTACTGTAAGGAAGCCATCTCATTTGTTTACCTATGAAGGTCTAATCAATATTAGATTAAAAAAGCAATTTGAATATTAACAGTAGGCAGGGAGCAGAGTATCATCTGAGCAGCACCTGCTTCATGAAGCTTCTGTCTTCTTAATCCTCACTGTCAGAAGTGCTGCTGCTTGCAGTCAGGCTCATAAACCAAAGCCAAAGCAACGTGATATGGGTTGTAGCTGGGGTGTTCCACAACATCCCAGCCTCTCTTCTAGTCTACCCTATATTGCATTGTCACAACCCAAGTAGCTGTGTGGGCTTGCACAGCATCAGAGAGCTGTGTAATACTGAAGAGGCTCCTAAGAAGAACCTTGAAAGAAGAACCCCATGAATAAGCCAAGTCCCAGCCCCTGAGAGCCTGGCCAAGCACACTAGAAAGATGATGCACCACTGAGAAGTAAGACAAAAAAAAAAAATGCCCTTCAGACTCATGAACTGGGGACAACCTCCCTGCATCCTACAAGGAGGGAGAAGAGGTTCTACCTGCAAACCTGGTAGTGTGGGCTTCTCTCTCCATAGGTCTGCAGGTCCCTGCCAGGAACCTGCTTCAGCACAGGCTTCCCACACAGTCACAACCATCTTTCAGGCATCCACCTGTTCCAGTGTGGGTCTCCTCCAAAGGCTGCAGGTGGGGTCCTGCTCCAGTGTGTATCTCCATGGGATGCCCGGGCACAGCTGCCTCACTATGGTCCTCACCACAGGCTGCCGTGACTCTTGCTCTGGCACCTGGATCAGATCCTGCCCCTCCTTCTTCACTGACCTTGTTGTCTGCAGGGCTGTTTCTCTCACATACTTTCACTCCTTCTTTGGCCACAATTACCTCTGTGTGATAACTTTTTTTCCTTCTTAAATATGTTGTCACAGAGGCCTCACTACCATTGCTGATTGCCTTGGCCTTGGCCAGTGGCGGGTCCGTCCTGGAGCCGGCTGTCATTGGCTCTGTCAGACAAAGCAGGGGAAGCTTCTGGCAGCTTCTCAGAGAAGCCACCCCTGTAGTCTCCCTACTACCAGAACCTTGCCATGCAAACCCCATACACTTAGAGCTCCTAAAGTTTCAGACGCATCATCTCAGTTGCAGCAGAGGAGAGGCTGCCTGTAGCTAGTGGCTGGAAGAGTTTTAGAAATGCAGCACTTTCTTTGAATTCATAATTTTTGGAAATCTGGGTGGAGGGGCAATAAAAGGAAAAGAAAACATTTTATGAAACCAGGAAGCAATTTGCTGCTCCCTCATAAAAGACATTGACATATTGGAGATAATCACAGAATCATAGAATATGCTGAGTTGGAAGGGACCCATCAGGATCATCAAATCCAACTCCTGGTCATGCACAGAACACCCCAAGAATCACACCATGTGCCTGAGAGTGATGGCGATCAAAACAATCAGGGGCCTGGGACACACACACAAACACTGAGAGATTTGGGTTTCCTCTGCCTTGAAATGGAAATTCTAAAGAGATATTTTACTGCTCTCTTCAGCTCTTTAAGGGGAAATCACGGAGAAGATGAATACATACTGGTCTTGGAGTCACACATTGAAAGGAAAAGAGACAGCAAGCTCAAGCTGAAGAAGGGGAAAAGGCAACTGCATTCAGGAAAAAGGATTCCTGAAAATGATTTCTTGAGCACCACGGGAGTGCTCAAGAACCAGAGTAGCTGTCCAGAAGCTGTTGAATCTCCATCCTTGGAAGCATCCAAGGACAGACTGGACACAGTATGAACAACCTTGACTTTGCTAAGAGCAGTGCCTTGGAGAGGATGGTCTCCCAGCCTACATGATTCTATGATTCTTTAAAAAAAAGTTAACCAAAGGTTTTCTTTTTGCTTAATATATCCTCATACCCAGCAAAATACTTTGAAAATATAAAAATAACATTAGGTAAATCAATTTTTCTCAGCTTCTCTGCTGCTTATTCAACAACAATAAATCTGTTAAATGCTATTTTTCTTTGGAAGCCCATGAATCAGTGTCCTTGAAAATAACCTATCCATTTTGTCAACAAACCTTAGTCCATCTGGTTTATGCTAGATACATTGATTTTATTAAATTAAACCTTGGACATGTTATCTATCCAGCAACAAAGAAAAACCTTGCTAAAGATAATTGTTCTAGTCTGATCTCTCTCTGCTGTGTAAGTGGAGGAACTTCACTGAAATCAAATGAAATTTATGTTGACATAATAGTGGTTCCTGGGGGAATAGAATGGATCTTGGATGGCCAAGGCTGTTTGACAACAGAAGAGAGCAGCTCAGGAGAAGTGGATGGTTTTATAGTGTTTACTTCTATAGTCCCTGGGAAAGCAGAATACGTCTGTAATTCA
Source organism: Dendrocincla fuliginosa (assembly GCA_035047845.1). NCBI lineage: Eukaryota > Metazoa > Chordata > Aves > Passeriformes > Dendrocolaptidae > Dendrocincla > Dendrocincla fuliginosa. Next base: position 24,782,166 of record JAWWMO010000083.1, on the reverse strand, counting down.
AGATTTCATGCACAGCTACATTGGGTCAACAGCACAAAATCACTTCTGCCAGAAGACAGACCTGTTCACCAGGTGGTGATGGGAATTGCTGTCACATATGGGCAAAGCATTCAGGGTATTTGGTGTACGGTTGCAGCAACAAACAAAGGCTCAGGAAACAATCTAGAATTCCTCTATATTTTTTTTTTTTATTTTCATTTTTATGTTTGTACTAGAGTGAATTAGCTCTACTGCTACCTGAGCCAATAGAACAGTTGAAACATAACACAAATCTGCAACCACTACATTTATCTTTGAGGAGGCCAGACAGAAAGAAGATTTTGGGGGCTTGTTCCATTTTGTGGATGAAGTTTCATAAGGAATCTGCTTGCAGTCTGTTGATGACTTGATTTGCTTGATATGAAATGAAGGTTGCTTGCGTTTTATTTTTAGGGGGCCAGCAACAGCAGGTTGCTGTGAGAACACCAGTCTGTGATGTTTCTGGATTGGTTTGTGTTTTCTGCAAACGTTAAGTCTGGTCTTAGTCTATGCACTCATTATAGTAATCATAAATCTAATCAGCACACTAGCATTGATGATAGGAAAGAAAACTTAAGTAGATTAAAAGAAAATTCTGGTAAATGAGAGCTGAAGCAGTTCTCTTCCAAGCTGATATAGACAAAAAAGTTTAAGATGAGAGCATTGGTAGTATGCCTACAGCCTTAAGAAAGCAGCAGAAAATGATTTTATTGTAGAAAATAAAAGAACATTACCTTTTATTAAGATTTCACCTGAAATGTAAAGCCTTCTAACAATTTAAGTTCAAGGAACGTACTGTTTTGAAACTTCTGTAAGTTGTCACAGGGAAAAAAGAAATGTGTAAAGACTTCAGAAAATACAGACGCAAATAACTAATCTGGAGATTTGTAAAAGTTTATTTGCAGGAGGGAAGAAGGATACAGAAGACTACCCCCATGAAAATTAGCCTTAGGAAAAATTCTGCATTTCTTAAACTAAATCATTTGAAGTTTTATGTCTCTTAAAGAAAAGAATCCAAGGCCAGTGTTTTTAAGATATATTCTTTTTCAAGCATATTCAGATTAATTTAAATTACAGAAGATCCTTCCTGGTTGAACAACAGCTTTCAGACCCAAATACCACCTTTGGTACAATAGACTTTTATACAATTTGAGGTGGGTTTTTTGTGAGGCCCAGAACTAGTTTAATTATTACTGTATCTTGTAGATTGAATCATGATGATATATAGGAAATATACGTGAATATATACATATTATTCTTTCTACTTCTGGCAGAAGTTCTGGAACTTTCTGGTTTTCTGTTTAAACTGAGTTTTCTGTTATTACCTCACATCACACCTGATATTTTTCTGCTTCTGTTCTTCAACTTTCAGTTTCTGTGAAGAGATGAATCACCACCATGAGTGAGAGGGAGGCAGATGGAGGGGGTTGGGCCCATGCAATTCTGCCTGGGTTTTGCCTCATATCCTATGAAAGGCTCATCTCAGGGCAAGAGCAGGGGTAGGATGGGCTCTAGAGCCCTTTCTCCATTCCAGATGTTAACATCCTGAGGAGGTACAGAGAGGGGGACATTACTTCTGTTCATCTGCCAAAGGCATATTCCTTCCTCACAAAACCATCCCATCTCAGCTGGAGCCAAGGAATGCATGGCAGGGACACTGCCCTTGCAGCTGGTGATCTGTTTGTTGCAATGGTCTATGGCTGAAAGTACCCACTGCCCCCTTAAACTTTGGGCTTATCTACACGTGAACAGTAGCTAATTTATCAAAGTTCTAGCTAACCTTGTTCAAAACAGGTTAAAAGCAGAAGATGAATGGCAGCATTGCATAGAATACCTTGGGTCTTTTTAACAATAAGATACATTTTAGAAAAACAATAGCACCTTTGAAGTAATTCTTGAGTGCTATAAAAATGCACAGGAAAGTGCAAGAGCAATTAATCGATTTGAGACTGAGCAATTCAACAATGTGTGCTGCTGACAGTGTCAGGGAGCCGTGGAGAGCATAGAAATTATTGTTTTTCCTGTCTCTGTAAAAGAAAGCCAAGAGAGATCTTACTTCCAATAATAAAAGAAGGTTTTACTGACACTGAGAGCTAATATGGAATCACTGACCAACCTACGACCAGTTACCCATCAATGTTCTCCTTCATACCTATTGAAGTATCTGGTGGAAACCTGTCTTTGAGGTTAGCCAGTGCCCTCCATTGTAACAGTCTGGTATTAGCCATCAGCATCTTAGCCTAATCCAGTCCATTTAATCTAAAACGTTGCAAGACTTTTACAGGCAGAAAGAGGGAAGAAATTGTAATGAAAATGATACAGCCATTCCTAAGAACTAGTCTGCCCTTCCGAGAATTCAGATAATTTTTCCCATGGAATTTGACTATAGACTGTACATGGCAAAGATAGCGTTCCTTCTCTACCTGAAAATATCTGCTCGGGTCCATCCACAGCTGAGAAGCTTCAGTGGGCGCAAGCTATCCCATATGACCTGTGACCTTGTAATTTAAAGTCAGACATAGGACATGGCCAAACAGGAGCCAATTGTGGTTGCAGGGCCATTCCCTACCTCAGTTGCTGGTGCTCTGCACCTCACTGAGGGCACACATTAGGACACTCAGTAGCAGCACCAAAGCTGTAGCTGTTGCCTCGGACTCCCAGCACAGGTTCTGATGGAGTCCAGAGGAAGCTGGCCTTCATCCCGGGGCACAGGAGGGAGAGGCACGGCCAGCGGCAGTGTGAAAGCCCCACAGCTGGGTTCGTAGGGTGCCATGCTCTCTCAAGCACCCCTCTGACTCACAGCACAGCCCAGTCACTTGAGTGCACAGTCATCAGTTTCTGGTTGGAGACCAGGCTTAGAGCTCAAAAATTTCCTCAATCAACTGTCTCCTACTTTACTAAAAAGCAAAGATAGTCTCTAAGCTTCCAGTAGTCCAGAAGAAGTTTTAGCTTCATAGTAGGTTTTATTCTTCCCAAGTTACACGGTCCTGGGATTTGAAAGGAGCTGATGTTTTGTATTCAGCTGATGTGTTGTACCAGCCTACTCTGTGAATGCCATTATAATTAGAAACAAACCTACACAACTGATAAAATAAGACCCTAATTGTTGTATTTATTCCCCTGTGAAGGCACACTCTAGCACTATTAATTGTACTTAGTCACAATCTGTTCATCATCTAATTGTTTTCGACAGAGCTGAAAAGAACCAAATATTTACCCAAATGAATTTATTAATATCTATGCATGAATCATAACTAATCTGCAATAATTTCTTTTTAAAGGCAAGAAAAGACTGCAGAAAATAAAACGTGTTCAACCTTTGAACAGAGTTTGGGTGTTGGGGCTCCCTGGGTACCAGGAACCACGGGGGCTCTCCAGAGGTCCAGGTCTCATCCCACCACCCTGGCCAGGATTGGAGCAGTCCCATCCCCAGGTATCCCTGTAGGTGCTGCAGCCACGGGGAAAGGGGCTCCATGCTGCACCATGTGGGCATCACACCTCCAGACTGTGGGTCCAAGAAATTCACTGACGATGCAAGCCTGGCCTCAGCTGGTATCTCTTCCAGACTTTTTTTGGCTTGTCATTGCTCTCAGTGTGGTATTTCTACTGCATTTAGCTTTAAGGCAAATTAAGCTTTTCAGTAGCACTGCTGGAGAGACACCTTCTTTAAGCCTAGCCTGAATTAAATGCATGAGCTGGCACTGCACTAATCAAACAGTAGGACTAATTGACTTTCCCAGCATGTCCTAGAAGAAATGTACCAAAAATACTTCTCTGATAATATACCAGATATTTTCACACTAAATGCAGAGTCCTCAAGGCCCCCAGAGAACTACCCTTCCTGCAAAGGTCATGGGTGTGAGGTGGGATGGCGACTCACATTAATCCTTGTTTCTTCCAGATACATTTGCCCCTTTATGATGTAAATTATTGTGATAATAGACGTGACAAGCTATTTGATTATTTTGCAGGGAGAAAAACGTCACAGTTTTCTTTTAGTGGGAAGAAATATTTACCTTTTAACACACTGTAAAATATGTAAAAACAATAGGTATTTGTAACAACCCACTCTATTTTTCAAAGGATTTTAAGAGTCAGCTTCATGTTGAGAATTACAGGGGGTTTATACCTTTTATGCTGAAAACAATGCGATCTTCCTTTACCTGAACAGAAATCAAATTCAAGACAGAAAATTGGTACAGCAGATATCTGTCTGTACTCCAAACCAAGCCTTATCAAGGCATACACCCCACGTTCATGAGATGGGATCCTCAGTGCAGTTTTATCACACATTTCATAGGAGACCTGGGCATATAAAGTGGTGTCTGCAATTCAGAATGTGACTGGTGGGACCAGGATCTACAACAATTTCCTTGAGCTCCCCATGAACCCAGACTTCCTCATTCCAAGTCAGCACTAGAGGTACACAAGAAGAGCCACAGCGCCAGACCTGGCTGTATGACAGCAACACTTTGTTCCACCTTGGAACATTTTTAACATTCCTTTTTGTTGCTGCTGCAATTTCTGAATAAAAATATGTGATTGTCAATTGAGAATTTAACGTTTGGGCCTAATGATGTTCAAGACAATCATAGATGCAAAAAAATTGGTATAATACAAAGAATTTTGTTCCTCTTCAGCTGCATTTAAAGGCTAGTCTAAGAGTCATGGTCCAGTCAGATGGTTTTGGGACTGTCTCCTTTAGAAATCAAACTAGACTTAATGAATATGCAATGAATCCTGTTTACTACTATTTCTGCCAATTAGTAAAATTTTTACACTATGTTTCAAGAGAATATTATCAGCATAGAGGGTGACTTAAAGTTCTTAGAGCCTTATTCATCAGAGGATTATTGTTCATTTACTAAACCTATGGCATGTTTTGCAAAATAAAAACATTCCTACACACAGTTGCGGAATTTAAATATCCTGTGTGAGTTTAAATTTGTTAATTTAAGCTCTCTTTTTCCCTTGGAAGTTATGTGAAAGCTCTAGAATATATAGCATGGATAGAAATATAAATAGCCTTCTGGAGAAAATACCTTCCCCTTTGTCCTGGTGTTTGATAGCCAAAATTGCAGATCTAAACATGCCCAGGAATATTTTTTCAATAAGCCAAAGTGAAATATATCTTATTAAATTACTTAAAACAGAAAGCACTAGAAAGTTGATTGTGCATATGCAGACCAAGTACCTTGCTTGGAAAGCTTGAAAATTTGAAGAATTATAGT
>JAWWMO010000083.1:24726584-24776817 GCA_035047845.1 Dendrocincla fuliginosa | reverse complement strand
AAGCACTAGAAAGTTGATTGTGCATATGCAGACCAAGTACCTTGCTTGGAAAGCTTGAAAATTTGAAGAATTATAGTTTTATAGTCTGATGATACTCCAGAGTGACTGCTTCCCCAGAAGAAGATGAATTCCAGGAAACAAATTGATATTTGTAAAGACTGTAGAATCACCTCATTAACAATGTACTCCCCAAGACACTATCTCAAAGCAATACTAAATACTGTTTTCTTTCACCACTGCCTGTGGCCAGCTGTGTAGAATCTCTGAGTAGAATTGCTATCACACTACACTTGATGACAAGAATGTGTCAACAAAATAAAATTTCCTGGCAGTAAAAGCTCACTGTAACAATAAAAATCATTATCTCGACAAGTGATATCCTTATGAGAAAAAGAGGGAAAAGTACAGTGATAACTTTGACGAGGATTTGGAAGATACTATAAAAATGGTGTGCTGGCATATCCAAGTGATTATATACCTGGTTCATATACTTTTGTTGTGCATTCCTTGCTATGGTATGAGAATACTCGTTGACTAAATTGTCTAGCAAAGAGAACAAAGCACTAATAGTATCCACAGAGAGAGCAGACACCTCCCTCTGTTTGGTGTCTGTACCCTCACCCTGTTGCTTGGTATGGATCCTACTGAAAACCTATCCTGCATTGTAGTGTATGCAAAATTGCAATTGTATTTCCACATTCACATTCAAAAACACAGTCACAAGCTACAGCTTCATGCTGTATGTGACAAGTATGAAACAGCAGAATTTGGCTGCAGAAGTGTGAAACCTACAACTATTCACACCATGTTAGACAAAAAAGCACACTGCACAACTGCAGAGTTTCATATTTGAAATAGACAAAGAATTCACTCAGCAAACTGAAGTAACACGAAAAGCATTTCTTCAGGATCATATAATCCCTTTCTTGGTCAGGGATTGCCTGGCTTTTCTAACAGACAGAGGGTTCACATAGTGTTCCACAGGTCCTCTCCTTGTGTCTCTCAATGCAGCAACAGCAGAACTTAAGAACAGACATTCTGCTGTGACAGTGACATTTGTGGCAGGATGCACGGTCCACTATTTGACCTAAAAAGTGCTTTGTCACTGTGCCCTAAATGGCCCAAGCTGTTCTGGTGGACAAAGACTAATCCTTTCTCTAAATCTCTACGTGAGTTTTTGTCACGAACAATATTGAGGTAAACTGAGAGCCTAAACCAAAATGTGTGCCCCCCTCCAGAGGATTCAGGTAAGACATGAAATCAGATCTTCAGATCAGACCAGTGCAACCTGATTATTCCATCTTCTTTCTCCTCTTTTTTCTTTTAATTTATTTTGGTATTTGAACACCAACCGGTATATTTGAGGATTTCTTTAAAGATATTATTCTCTCTGGATAAATCCTCTATTGCGGCCACCAAGAACTGAGCCGACTGTTGTTCTCTAATTCAGTGCTGACATCCCTTTACTGAGCTGTGTGTGAGATGAAGAAGCTGAAAGATAAGTGAAAAATTTTGCTACATTATGTTATCAAGTAGATTCCATTAGGCCTTGCATCTTTTCCTTCAGGGATGTTGATTAAATTCTTCTGAAATCCAAAGAATCATACTTCAAGTCAGGAGCTATTTAAATGTGACAAATGTTTCCTGCAAAGAGAAACCACAGGCAATGAAGAATAAAAATTGTCACAGCACAAGACACAAATAAATTATTTGGAAAATTCCTCTGTGTTGCTTTCACCTGGATCAAAAACACACACTAGGTATACAAGTTGTTGAGGAATTTTTGCTCTTTAATAAAATACTACAGCATCTGGTAAAAAAACAGATATACCTATCAGACTTCTGATAATGTGAAGGCAGTCAAAATGTACAGGCAATGCATGTTGGCAAAAGGGAACAAAACCAGCAATATATATTTGGGTACTAGGGAGGTAACAGAGTACACAGCAATGAATAATGTTCTTTAAGATTAATAAGAACAATCTAGTTTTGCCCTTTGGGAAAGCAATTCAGCATCTGGTCTAGACTTGTTAGACCTCCTGCCTGGTTTTGCTTCCCAGTTCTGTTCAGGAATTGCTGCGACAAGCTGTGCAACCAGAGCACCAGTGCAACCAGATCAAACTCAGGGTGGAAGCCTGAATGGAACAGGGAGTGACAGTCAGAGTGGCCAGCTCAAACCTAGCAGTTCAATGAATTTAATCTAGTCCTTACCCTCAAAGAGTGCATTTACATTGATAAAGTGTGGGAAGTTGCTCATTTTTTTTAATTAAGGGCTAGAATGTTTACATTCTGCTTGTCTTTTTTTTTTTTTTTTTTGGCCATGATACTGTATACTACAATAGTCTCTATGGTTTACAATTTATTTAGAGTGTGCCTACTACATTCAAACTGAAGCAAGCTGTTTCACTAGTAAGCAACATTGCGAATGACATTAGCTTCTTTCACAATTCTTATCATTGTTCCCATTCTAAATGCCAAATTTTAATTTATAGATCCAAAAATAACCCATTTGTATTTAACAATATTCTTTTTTCCTATTAAATTTCCAAAACGCTGTATCACAAGGATTTTATTGGGTATTTCCTTTTTCACTGGGGACTAATGATGCCAAGTGAACTGCAGTGTTTCAAGTAGGTCCCATGGTTTCAGTATCTCGTGATCCTGTGTAGTTAAGAACATCACAAAGTTTCAAAGATGGAAGAAGAGAACAAAAAATTTTTCAAGCTGATTTTTTCCCTGAATACCCTTTAAAAATGAATATTTCCTAGACTTGCTACCTTCATGTGTTTATTGGAAAAACTGACATATATGAGTAATGGCTGAGTACATGATCCTATACCTAAACTTGGCAAGAAGCCACAGAGTGCGTGTTGCATGCTTAACCACACCTTCTTCTCTGCGAAGAAAACCAGAGGGGACTTTTAGGACCCACCTTGTTATTATTATTGTTCTACATCAGAAAGTTCAGTGTTCTGACCCATTTTAGTAATTTCCACACCTGAACAGTCATCAGCTCCCCAAAGGACTCAGAATAACCACGCAGAGGTATGTAATAAGCTGCAGTAACTTTTACATGGGCACACACTGTTGTTGCAGCATCCCCATGGGTGAGGTCAGTCCTGATCCAGTGTCACCTCCCAGTGTGCTCACAATTAGACTGTGCTGCTCCCATCGATGTGGAAACAAATAACAAACCAGCATTCAGCACAGATTTCTTTGTGCCTGGCACTTTCCAGGATGAACTTTGTTACAGGCCATTAAAGGATGGCACTGAACTGCAAAGATGAGATTTCACCGTGCTGTGAAACTCCCACAATAGAGCGGTAATTGAAATTGCAGGTTTCTATGAAGGACTATTCATTGCAATTCTTGGTTTCATTTAGAGGAGTGCTTTGCAAGAAAGAACTGTTGTAAAAATATTAGCCTCCCTCCCTTTCAGCTGCACCAATATAGATAATTCAATCCCCTGGCAAGTTCTGAAGATGTGTAGCAGATGATGATCTGATACTTGAGTGGGTCCTGCTCAGACAGAAAGTCTGAAGGATCTTTGAAAAGAAGGACAGGAGTTACATATCAAACAACTGTAACTCTAAGGAAGTTTATTGTTCTGTGGTTGATTTGTGAAACACCTATGGAAAGTGAAAAACCAGGGTGGTCCCACAGGCAGGCTGGAAGAATCACCCATCTCACAGATGTTGTCCATCCATGATGAGCCTTTTTGTCTGAGGAGATGAGAACCATTTGTTAGAGCAGCAGGTAAAACCCCAAAAGCCCTTTGCAACTGTCTATAGCCCAGTTTTTAAACCTATAAATTTACCTGATTTTTAAACCTATAAATCAGTTGCCTCAACTGGTATACCTCTGCTAAGCCAGAGTGAGGTTGGACCACTCTGAGTGAAGAATAAAAAAGAAATACATCATGGCCAGAATTCAGTATCCTTTCTCTGGGCCCCACCCACCCAGCCACAGGAAACAAGTATGGAAACTAAAATCACTTCAAGACTCCTTCCCCCCTTGTTTCCTTGGGATTTATACATGTCTTGCTACAGCTTACTTGCATGGAGGAACTACATCCCAGTCACAGTCACAGTCAAGGAAGGTGCCCAAGGACAGGTTGCAAACCATCCCTATTCAGATGCATGTTTTACGTGAAGCATGTATTTTAATCACGCTTAGTTAGGTGTGCCTTTATCTGAATGAGATCTTGCAGTTTAAAAATGGTAGTTGCAAGTGATTAATATCCATTATTAATGGATATTTTATTGGATGCAAGCTTATTGATATCAGATTAAGTGTGTACAATTAAAAATCCTAATATACAGCACCATCCTGTCCATGTCTGTAAATCTTGCCTGGAATTACTTAAAAGTTAGCTCTCTATTAATGACTAGGATAATGATGGCAAAACCCACCATTTCCCATGAAAAGTCTGCGAGGAAGAGGCTGGGTGCAAAACCATTTTATAACTAATACCATAATTTCTCAAAGATTTCTTTCTTAAAGCCTTTTTTCTTGTTGTTTTTAAGTTGTTTGTACTGTCTGACAGTAGAAAACAACACTCTTGAAAAGTATCAAAATGCATTAGGTTAAAAGGTAGATACAATTTTTTAGAAAATGGATAAAGAAATAATTTTAATATCTCTCCTTTACTCAAGAGTAACCTCTCATAAAAGGTTTATTATTTATTCCTTCAGACTTTATTAAATATACAGCATGTCTTGCATCCTGCAGGTTACTTACTACATCTCATGACTAGCGAGAAATGCAATTACCTTAAAAAAAATTATAGATGCATGCCATTTTTGGATGATATAACCATTGTCTTTGTGCTGGAAAACACTATTAACCTCAGGTTCCTCAAAACAGAATGGCATTCTCCAAATCAGGCAGCAGGTCACCTTTGCAGGATGGTCCCTCGCAGGCACAAGGGATCTGCACACACTTGGTGCTGCCTCAGTGGGAGAAGTCCTGACCTTGAACCCTATAGCTACAACCATGTCTACACCCCTTGGCCTTTTCATGTCTTGGCCTTCATGCCCTCCAGAGTTGCAAGAATTATTTTTCTTGAGGTAACTTTACAATCTTTACCCCTCTTTCAAACAAATCTCCAGGCTAGAGGCTTTGCAAGCACTACGGGTTCTGTTTGTCAATGCTGTTTACGCTCCCCCTTATCTTCCACTTATTTTCCCACCTTCTGTTGCTGACAGAGGCTGAGGATTTGTTTGAGAAATTCAGTGAGACACACAGAGCTGTTTACTGCTCCCAGTCGTCTGGTTTCCTGTGTATTTGAGCTTTTACCTGCTCCCAATTTTGTGTACACTGTCTTGCCTCTTCTTCCCCTTGCTTGTGCCAAGCAAGGTCCTCATTGCCTCTGCTGCCCCATGTTTCTGTCACCCCCTGGGGGTGCTTTCATTCATGAAGCTTCACAGCATATCACACTTAAAGAGTAGCGATTCTTTACAAATTTAGGCTTCAGATCCCTCAGTCACCTAGCTTCTGCAACATGGGTGAATGAAACACAGTTGTTGGCTCTGGGAAGGGCCTCAACACATCAGTGCATTCCCAGGTGGCACCAGGAGCCAGCTGGCCAGGTGCCCTGCTCCCTGCAGCCCCAGCAGGGGCACACTGCAGCTGCACCGGCGCCAGCCCAGCCTCCTCTCTCACTTCCCAGTACTTGTCTTAGAAAGACAAGTTGCCGATGTCAAGATCAGTGACAAGAGAATAAGCAAAAATAGCAAACTTTCAGAGCTTAACATTACATCCTTAACTTTGCATCTAAATCTTGACCTGTTTTTCAGTGGCTGGACTGGGATTACAGTCAGTCCCTTGCTCTTTTCTTAGCTCTGTTTATCACATATCACATGCACTTGATCACAGCCTATCCATGAGAGCAAGCTTCTGTGTTATAAGAAGGAGGGTATAATAATCAAGAAAAGGACTTAAACTATATAATTTCTTGCATCTGAGGAATATTTATTTATTTGTATAAGTGAAACTTGTAAACTTCCCCACTGGGAAAACCTGTTCCATATGGTGCTTATATACAGCATACTCCTGTGGGATAATAGTGCTGCTTACAAGATGTACTTACACATAACACATCTAGCACAAATATTTGCTATCCTATGATAACCTGTTAGCAATTAGACCAGTGGCAGCTGTACTAAAATTATCCAGACAGTATTTGCATTAAGAAAAACTTCATAATACTCCTTCTAACCCTCCTGGTTTGCTATCACCTCACTATTCTGCAGGTGGAGTCCCTCTCTCACCCCTCAGAGTTAGAATTCGTCTGGATTGTTACTTAGGAGAACAACCCCTACCACAACGTGATCTCCTTTCAGGCCGAGAGTGATAAGGTCTCCCCTGAGCTTCTTTTTCTCCAGGATAAAGAATCCCAGCTCCCTCAGCTGGTCCTCATAAGACTTGTGTTCAAGACCTTTCACAAGCGTTGTTGTCCTTCTCTGGACACACAATTAAGGTATCTGGTCAAAAGTGATTGGTTTAGTTTAATTAGTCATTTAATCTGTTAGCTTGAACCTGTAGATTCATTTCTAGATTTATTTCTAATTGTACTTGTTGACATTAATTTCTGGGATGCTAATGTCCCTGTGTAGTGCTAAATTACCTCTGATATATTATTTTATAGATTGGTTAATTTGAAATTAAGTATGCTGTGTTTGTTTTTATGAACCCCTTAAAGTCCCATCTCATTTGAAATGCTGTACGCAGCATGGAGGACACACTACTTGCTGCATGAGCACAGGTACTAGGAATTAGCCAGCTGATTTTGTATAATTATCCCAATTGCTATTGTCTTTTGTCCCTTGGATAAGTTAAAATAGATTTGCCATAAAATCTAACATTCAAAATGAGACACTGGAGATGTAGTTTGCAAGCATCATCTGTCATCTGTCATGCAATGTCATCTGCCATTACCAGAAACAGTCAGGAGTGGTATCAGTTGTTAAACATCTCCAGTACGTCCTGTACAAGTTTTAAGATCACTCTCTGAAATGCGAAAAACAGAAGCGAGCAAATTTTTGGTAATCTGATATACAGCTATTTTGTTTGACCCCAAAATGAAATGGTCTGTTTAATACTCAGGAAGGATTACCTGAAATATAAGCTAATTAAATTATGAAATGAAAGATTTGTTTTATTTATCTGATAAGTCACCAAAATTAATTAGACCAAGCAAACTTCATACAGTTGTTCCTTCAAAGGAGCTGCTGTGCAAGCAAGCCATCAGAAAAGCAGATGAGATCCTTTTTCTGTAAGAAATTCAAATAGCACTGGGCAATATTTTGTCCTTTCCCCACACTTTTATCTTCTCACATGCATGTTCAGAACACAGACAACAGTTCAAAACAAAAATCAGTTTACAGACCACAGCTAACTACAAGGCATGAACAGCTGCGTTGCAGCAAGGAGTGTCTGTGCAGCAGTGGGAAAAGAAATTACTTTGAGCAGCAAAACCACCAGTGTGTAAGGGCTCCCCACGTCCCCCCCAGGCCCCACGCAGAGCAGCAGGATGAGTCAGTCACAGAAGCAGTGACGTGGTGAGCTTGGAGATGGGGCTTCTTCCATCCCTCCAAGGCTCCTCCCAGCTCTGGGTGCCTGCACTGGTGCTTCCAGCAGCTTTGCCGGCACACCTTTGGTCCCGGAACAGGGCTGCCCCTTAGCACTTCCCTGTGTGAGCTAAACTTAAAGCCTGAGTTCACACAGGGTAATCAAATGGTGAAAGAATAGAGGAGGGAACAACAGGACAGGTATTTTGGCATTTTTTCCAAGATTTTTGTGGGATTTACTGGTTAAGAGAAGACATATGCTCATGGGTAAAGTGCTATAGTAACCACAAATATGACACCTACTCAGCTAGCAGATTTTCAGAATTTCTGAAGCACAGGTTGAGAATCAAAGCGTTATGAGAGCAAATATCCCCCAGAACTGCTCTTGGACCAAGCATGAGTAAACACAATGGTTTCAGTCATGAAAAACAGAACATTTAAGAAACCGATTAACAAAACACACCAAGTGCATTCATCTGTCTGAACAAACTCATCTGAAACTTGGGGAGGAAAGTAATCAATAATTTCACATTTTTATACATCTCAGTATCCTACTGACACCAGTTTCCCTATGGAGCAAGCCAACCTGACAGATGTTGGTACACAGTGGTCTAGAGCAGCAGAGAGAGTATTCTCAAAAGAAATGAAAATGCAATGAATCACTATGATGAATAGCCTGGGGCAACAGCTCATCCTGTGAAGGACCATTTTAAAAATGTTTTTCTTTTCTGTCAATGAAATATTGTCCTGTCAGAAAGCACTGATGAATGAATTATGCTGGATATTACCCATCTCTGCAGCAAGATGAATCTGCCTATTCCCAGGGAACACAACGTGAGTCTTAGTGAGCCCATCCATGAACCAGGGCATTTCTGTAGCACTTTAATCCAGACAAGCATGCAGAGCAGCCTCTGGCTGGCATGGCTTTAGCAGAGCCAGCCACCAGATCCCCGTGCAGTGTGCACCCAGAGCCACCAGAATCATCAGGTGTAACAGAAATTTGATCATATATGAGAAAACAATGTGAGCTTGGGACTGTAAAACAAAGCAAAGGGCTGTAAATCTGTTTCAAAATGAGCTAATCAATACAAACTCAAGATCATGTTTTCTAAGAGCATGGCAAGGTTTCACAATGGAAATTGGGTCAGGTCCGTGTTTCTCATCTTAAGCAGAGGTTACTGGGCCCTATTCAGAACATTGTCATACATTCCATGAGTAAAGCAGATTTGGAAAATTAGATTGAAGTGGTGAAAACATGATGCTTTTAAAGACTGAGGAATGTTTCATACAGATCATGTGCCACTAAACTTACAGCAAGAAACACAGGATGAAACATAACCTGCTCATAGCTAACTGATTTGAGGCAGACTAGATCCTGTGGATCTATAACAGGTTGGGGCAGTCATTCTCACCTCTCTGGGAAACTCGGGCTTAGAAAGAAATCAGTGGAGATTGTTAAAAAAATGAGAAAGGATGGGTCCTAGTTCTGCCTCAGGATAGCAATATTGAACAAGTCTTTGTCTTTAACACCTGCACCCCATCTAACTGCAACTGAAAGTCACCACTGACTTTGGGTACAATTTCACAGCACAAGGTCCTCTTCTAATTCTATTTGTAATTTAACAAAATGTTAGCACTTCGTTAATGTTAACTGTGTTTCCCAGCAAACTTTTAATATTCATCCACTTCTCATGATAGCCCATACTCTGCTGTTTCTGGGTGTCCTGACCAAGATCCTTGAGCTAAGAAGTAATTAGTGTTTCACATGTCTGGAAGGATGGAATTTTGGAGAACTTGGCATCTTTCACAATGCAGCTTCAGCAGAAGAGAAGGAGGTTAAGACCACCTGCCCACCCTTCAAACACCTATCCAGCACCATCCATGCAGCTTCTGTCCCATGCATCCCAACACCATGGAAGCATTCCAGTGGCATCCCTAAAATTCACTGAATAGGGCAGAAAATATATAGCCTGTCTTTTCTAGTGACACAGCTGAATTTTTAGATCCATTTGAAAACTACTATTTTCTTTCTTTCCAAAGGCCAGAAAGCCTCAGGTTTACAGTGGTAGCTAATTGCACCTTCATAATAAACTCATTAAAAATTTATTTTATAGTTCAGTTAGGATTTGGATGTAAATTTTGAACTCTTAAAGTGTTAGTATTACTAGGGATATATAAAAGCTACTTTGCAGGTCAGCTGCTTTTGTAGCAGTACCTACAAGTAGCTGATACCAAATGTAATAACAAATATTTTCAAATTTTGCTACTAAAAAGAGCCTTCCTCATAGGTTTTTACCAATAGCTGATGACAAAGTTTCTTCCCTAAGAAGACAGGCTTGGGACCCCAGCCTCCTGCATTGAAGGAGTTCACCTGGATAGGAAAGCAAGGCTTAGTGCTCCAGCCTGGCTGCCTCACCTGCTGGGGGAGCTGTGCCAGCAACAAGGAAGCTGTGAAAACGAGTGTTGGCAGGGGCAGGGATACTTGCAACATCTGTGTGATTAATTGCAAAAGCAGATGGCAAACCCTTAACCTGCATTAATCACATTAAGAAGGGGAATTATTTTGCCTGTCCCTGTGATTAGACTGTGTCAGAAGGAAACTTTCCATGTTGGCAATTAATATTTACTGAAACACTTTAAAGCATTATTTAACTATACTTCATTTCACTATGAATAAGGCCCTCTCTCTTGCTCTTTTCACCCAATTGCTTGCATCTTGCTGATAAGGGAGCTTTTGTCCCCCAGTTGTTTGGGCATTTATGGTGGGTTTTTTTGCTAATTATGGAATTTTTAATTTTTTTTTTTATTACACTGCATACTGCACCTTTCCAGTCTCCAAATTATTTTCTGCTGTAGAAACAGGAGGTAACAGTGGTATACAAGGAATTTTTCACAGTGCCTGTTTTTCCCCTGTGTACTCGGTAGGACCACACAGCTCTCCAGAAAACAAGAATTCACTTTCACATAGACAAAAAGAATCAGTTAAGATCTGGCTCCATGCAAAAATGACACAGAGATTCTTCCGGAAATAAAAAAAAGGGGGGAAAAATACACATTAGGGAGTGCTTAGACAAGACACTGAAGATTAAGATTTGCAGCATCAGCAGGAGTTTGAATCTAGGTCTGCTGCATTTCAGTCCTCAGGCCCCTCCCTCCCCCTCTCTGACCTCACCACAGTTAAGGCAAAAGATTTTGTTTCAAGGGAGATCCTTCTGTAGAGACCTTCATCTTCAGCCAATCTACATGGTGTGATGGAAAAATGATTCATATATCAAACCTTCAGTTAATTGTAATATTTCCATGAAACAAAGGTTCTTTAAGCCCAAAACTATTCTGAATCAACTTGGAGACTTTGTATCAAAAGAAGACTGTTTTTCCTTTTTTTTTTTTTTTCATTTCAGCATTCATCCATTAACTTATTGGGAATAATGGAGAGCATGTTGCTTCTTGTGTTACAGTGCTAATGTATTGCATTTATCAGATTTGGTAATTTTCTGTTTACAGGAAGCCAACATTTACCAGTCATTAGTCTTTATCCTTTTCATCCTTTTGCAGTAAGGAGTGATCTGTATTTTCTCCAGTGGAGCCACTGAGAATTGTAAGCCATACAGCCTTGAATCTGATATTATTCACAATGGGAACACTCTCTCAAATTAACTTATTGGAGAGAAATGTAAATCAATTATGTTTACAGCTCTCAACAAACAGAATTAAAATGTTCCACCAGTCTGCTTCGAATTCCTAATCATTTGTGTGATTAACCCAGTGTCTGGGATTTGCAGGAGAGTATGAGATGAATTGGTTTCTCTTCATTATCTGACACAGTTCAGTTATTCTTGAGGTGTCCTAAAAAAACAGGCAGCCAGCAAACTCTCCCTTAAAATAATTATCCCTCAAGAAATGGATAACATCTACTGCCATTCCCCAGCACCACTGTGTAGAGTATATGCAAGTCAGAAGGTCGCGGTCTTGAGACAGTAAATGAAGCAAAATCAATCCAATGCCAAGAGTAAATGCATCACCTGCCTGACTCAGGTCAGGCTGCTCATGCAGGACTGTGAGTGAAGGTAAGAGAACTGTGTGTATGATACGCAGAAATGTAATTTTTAAAAATCATGAGCAATATGAAAAAATATGAAGCTCAAAGTGCCACTCGCCTCCCTACGACAACATTCTAATATCTCCCATTGATTCCATTTCGTTTGCACCAGTACAATAAGGAGGGTTTGATGCTCTCTGTGGTCTGTCTGCTTTTGCGATCACATTGAAAGACAATCCCTAACCCATATGTGTGATTGGTTCCTGACTCTGAAGAGCCTTTTGGGGCAGGAGGGGTCTGCCTTATGCCCTACCACAGGTCCTGCTCACGAGCTGACAGCCATGGGAGTTACATCCCGGCTCTCCACCCCTCTCTTTGAAAGGTTGTAGTGAGGTGGAGGTCAATCTCTTCTCCCAAAAAAAAAGGGACAGAATGAGAGGAAACTGCTTCAGGTTGAGCCAGGGAAGGTTTAGATTGGATATTACAAAAAGTTTCTTCACAGAAAGAGTTAAGCATTGGAACAGGCTGCCCAGGGAAAGTGGTAGTCTCCGCCCCAGGAGGTATTTAAAACAAGTGCACTTGTGGAACTTACAGACATGGTTTAGTGGTGGCCTTGGCAGTGCTGAGTTAACAGCTGGACTCAAAGATCTGAAAGGTCTTTTCTAACCTAAACTATTCTATGATTCTGATTCCATCTCTGAAGGACATACCTAAAAAATACCAGTCCTGGAGCATTTTGTCTTTTGTACAGTGACATATCACGATTTTTAACATTATTATCACTTTTGTCTTCCCAGCACTCCGGTGAAGCTGTCCGATCAGACACATGGGAGACCCTGGCAGAGTCCAAAGTCTATGCACAAGAAGGCTCCCTAGGGAACTACCTTCCACAGAAATGTATTATTTAAGAAGAATCCAGTGTGCTCATGCTGTCCAAGAGCCCAGACACCTTTCCTGAGGTGCAGTGGCTGAGTCAACTCTGCACCAGACAGCCTGAGCTGCTAGGCAGACTGTGCTTGCTCCACTGCGTGAAGGATTTGACCAGCTGGGAGGAAAAGGACCAGCCCTCACCCAGAGAAGAGATGGACCTCCACAGCTGCTGGAACCCAGTGCCTCCTGCTCTCTGGATGCTCTGGCATCCACGGGACAAGCACTGCAGGCCCCTGCACCAAACCAGCTGCACACAGCAGCAGCAGCGCTGTTCTTAGAAAGAGCTGGCTGTGCTCAGCAGGCTTCATCCACTGAATTTCAACAGCCCAGATCCTTCACATCCTTATGTAAATCTCTGCTCAGTCTAGACTGACAAAATACATACCTTGCTCACAGCCTGCACCGATAGCTACATACCCGGCATTTAGTGGCTTGACACACTATCACATTTTTTATTCCAACCTTATAATCAGAAAGTCAGAATTACAGTAAATGGAATCTTTTCTATCCTCTGTTTTAAAAGGTCTAATTATTTTATTATTCAATGTATGTACATGCAGATAAGTAATAATTATTCAGAGTATTATCCTGCATAATAGAGCCAGCTAATGCTCAGAGATAATAGCGCAGAGACAGCTCATTACACCAATTTGTACAAAAATAACAGAATTATTTTTTTCTTCTGAACAAACTTGCTCTGGTTTGATAAGAGGAAGTTTCAATCACTTCTTTATTTGCTGAAAGATTAAACTATAAGCAGCCAGTAAGGTGACTATTATTTTAACGATGAATCACCATGTGCAATGAGGAATTAGCCATCTAAAGTATTTGAAGACAAATTCATGTAAGGCTATACATCCTTAAAATAAGGATGATCCTGAAATTATTGCACATCTGTTTCTAAACAGCCTTCTCACAGAAACACCACTTAGGAGTTTCTCCTGCCAATAGCTGAGAAAACTCAGATGAACATGAAGAGGAGGAAATTATTACGTTTTCCAGTCTCTCA
Source organism: Dendrocincla fuliginosa (assembly GCA_035047845.1). NCBI lineage: Eukaryota > Metazoa > Chordata > Aves > Passeriformes > Dendrocolaptidae > Dendrocincla > Dendrocincla fuliginosa. The sequence goes on along the minus strand of JAWWMO010000083.1, from coordinate 24,763,268 downwards.
GAACCATGCAAGTTTGGGGTGCAGAAAACCAGTTCAGCCATTGAGATTGTCTGGTTTCACTGAACTTATACCCTAAAGCGGAACAACTGCAACACAGGAGGTAGCTTTCCTACAAAAGGAAGACAACTTGCTCCCTCATAACCCAGGTGCCTGGAGCATCATGGTCTCGGAGGGTCTAGCAGCCTGCTGCCTTCAAGGTGGGTATGGAAGGACAATCCTGTGACAAAGAATGTGGTTTGTTTTTTTCAGTTTTTTTTCTTTCATCACCAGTGATTCAAACCCTCTTCGTTCGGCTTCTGTTTATCTAATCCCTTACTCCACTTTTGCCCTGAAATAAAAAGCTCTGCAAAAAAAAAGCAGAAAATATAAAACAAATTAAGTCAATGTTTGCCACTCATGTCTGGTCTCTCTTACTCCAATTTCATTTTTCCTGCCTAGAGGCCATTGGCATGACATGGCCTCTAATGATCCACTCCAGGGGACTTGAAGCATCAGCCAGTCCCACAATGCACAACCTACAGTGATGGGGAGACCCAGCAGGTTGAGATATAAACCCCCTGCCTCTGATTAATAACCCTGTCTGTCTGTCTGCTCAAAAGTGAGACATTCCTGTCTCATATTTAGCCACCACCTTCTGCCCATTAATTGTGTTTAGGAGTGGGTTTGAATCCTTCATACTGCCTGCCCTTTCACTGTCACCTCCCTAGACTGGCAGGGTCCCTTGAGGCACCAAAGTAAGGGGGGGACTCATGATCTGTAGCACCTCAGTGACACCCACAGGTCATGGTGCATGACCTACAGCAGAAGAATAGCCTGGTTAACATTACCAAGGGGCAACCACCTCCATCCCACACCATGTGCTGCCTTATTTGTACACAGAGCTTCCTACCAAACCCCCCAAAACCAACCTCACTTGCCAACCCCTTGCCTAAAATCCTGAGAGATCTTTATGAACAGAGCTGGGCTCACCCATGCTCTCCAGATGATGGTTGTTTTCTAATACGAGTGACTATATCAGAGACTGGCTAAACTTGGGTATTGAGTCTTTGTACAATTACCAGATTTATTTTCAATTTGCATAAAAATATTTTAAAAAATCTCTAAGCCCAGCAAATCTCCCTGTGGGAAGAGCTTGTTCTGCTTCTGACTGAGTACTGAGGCAGAAGCATAAACATCCTCGGGTCCTGGGGGCAATTTTGACTGGAGGATCACCAGCTGCAGCATTCCCACAAGGTCCTCCAGGATGTCACATCCACAGGGACACAGTTCACCCCCCACCTCATAGAACGACATGGAGATAGCTGGGGCTGCAGCTGGGATCTTCCCCAGAGTCAGCTCTGCCCCAGAGCTGTGTGCTGGGAGTAGGGCATGGCAAGGCTGAGCAGCAAGACTGCCCCACCAGCACCTCCTTTTCTTGTAGGATGGGGCTGCCAGGGCAGGGCCAGAGGCTCTGGTGAGACAACTTACTTTCAAGGAAGGAAAATAAGGCACAGAGGAAGTGCCTTAAATAAAACCTCCATGGAAAAGAAAGACTTTAAGTTTTCTGTCTTGCATCTCTTGGAGTCTGTCCTGCAGTGAAAAGAGAAAATCACTGCTATATTGAACACAAATTCATAACTCACTTCTGCTTTTGATGAAAACTCATTCATGGTGGGGTTTTTTTCTGCACAAGCATTTATGCATGTGCTCAGGGATTGGGAAGGTTTTGTTTAACCAAATGAAATCTTGTTCTTGCCTCTAGATACACATTACGGATCACTGCAATTTCTATCTTCTAGCAGAGGAGCCTGAGACTGTGAATTTGTCTGTGGCTTTTGTTTTTTTTCTCTGCCAGCTGTGTGAGGGTGAGCAATGAGCAATGCTGCTCCTCAGCCATGACCTGTGCTGCTTTGACTGCAAGGCCAGCTTGGTTCTCAGGCCAAGCTGCTGATGCCTCTCCTTCACTAACACAAGCAGCAGAGGCCTGGCTCCATGGGCACAGGTGAATTTTGCCACCTTCTCCCCTGTATCTGGGGTTTATTGGAGGAATGGTGCTTGCCCTTGTCCTGGATTCCAGTTAGTCGATGATGCTGCCAGTTGCAAATCTCATTTCTACAGCACCGATTGGTTTATTCTCCATGGATTAGAAAGGGCATTTTAATCATTCGAATTGCATGAGCCAGCAATACAATTCACTGGAATTTAGTAGCTCTATAAATATTTCATAGAAAGATGCCAAGTACTATAAATTGTTTCATACAGCTGCCCCCAAACACCACAGAAGCACAGCGCAACCAAAGGCATTGGAAGGCCTGTGGTCCAAAGCCTACAAGGAGCTGCCTGTCCCATCTGCTGGCAAGGGGAAGAAAATACACTCAAAACCTTGCTCAGACAAGGTATTCACCAGCGTGCCAAGTCTCCATGACAGCTCTGAATTTTCATGGCATGCAAACTGGGCAGTATGTCATGGAAAGAGTAGAAAAAAAAATCATTATTTATGTCAGAGACTGAGCCTAGTGACAAGCCTAACTCCTGGAGCTCAGGAAGCCTTCTTCTCCATGCTGAAGGAGGCTGACCAGGGAGGGCAAAAAGCAGGGAAGTGGTATGTGGAGCAGAATGCTCAGGGGGCAGCTGTCCCAAGAGCTTCTTCACACCTTCTGCAGCCTCATATATCTGTTTATCCCCACCTCTGACTATGCCTTCCAAAGGTTATCTTTGTGTTATGCCCCCTCTCCACCTGCTGAGCAGATGTACTTTTCATGCACATGTTGCTTGGTGCTTGCCACAGGGAATGAAAATAATTTCTAAAAAAATGTTTGGGGCTTATTACCAATGTTCATTAAAAAGTTCATTTTTTTTTTTAAAGATGTGGCCTTTTAAGGCCATGCTCTTTACAATGGTGGTGTTACAGGCACTATGCAGTACCCTGAGGCTGAAAAACACATCTAAGCAGCCTTGGTTCACACCAAAGAATCTGAGTAATTTCCAGAAAGGCTCACTTGCAGTCCAGCACAGATGGTACAAAGGCTCCTTCCTAATCCCCTCTGTGGTATGTTAAAAATAATTCAGAAAAGCCACACAGATCCCTTGGAATGACAACAGAAGCCTCTGCCCATTGGAAGAGGAGACCTTTAGTGCAGAGAACAATGCAGTGGGTCCTGCGCTTCTCAAAGCTTCTGACATTGCAGTAAAATAGTATCAATTTTAATAATCTTAACCAGATCTGCGAATCTTAAGCAGGTTTTCTTACCTGCAAAGGGGAAGAGCTAGGGACTATCTTTTTTTCCAAGCCAGTCTGCCTATTTTCTCAGCTGAAACGCAAACAGTTCTCATAAAGAAATGCCACCTTGGGACTGGAAAAACTACAGTCAGAACAAACACAGAAGGGACCAGATTTGGTTTGATGCAATTTTCAGTTTTTTCCATTTTGCTTCCCCCCAAGGCAAAGGAAACGGCTAGCTGTGGGCACACCACTACAGCCAGGAGATGCTTTGCTGGTGTGTTACACGGGGAAGAAATGAACCCTTTGCCATTCAAACCTCAACCTCCTGAGGGCAATGGGCAGGGAAACATCAGGAATTGCTGCGCAATGACAGAAATGCCCTTCAATCACCGTGCAGAGGATGGAGATGGCTGCCCTGAGCCCACTGAAGCTGGTCATACTGCCCGGGGAGGAGCCAGGAGTGAGGACTATGGCGAACAGCCCTGGGGACAGGTACCCCCTTTTCACACAGGACATTCCCTGGCTCCCACCAGGACATGTACTCCTCTGGACCCCGGAGGATGTTGCAAGGGTGAGACACCCAGTTATACCTGATTTAGAGGGAAGCCAAATGAAAGACAGAGTGTGTAGTTTAGCTTAATCACAGCTATGCATCATGCCTTGAATTCCCCAAACATCCAGGCTACAGCAATATCCTGTTAAGCATTGCAGCTATTGGAAAATAGCAACTGAATCCCATAGGTAGCATCGATATTTCATATTTATAGCTCTCCCCAGCTCCCTTTAGGCAGGGAACAAAATTTTGCTCTTACAAATGACTATACCATCACTAATTACCTAGTTATCAGTTAGTTTTAACAGAAGGGATTGTATGGTAATAATGAGACCCAGAAGTGATTATAAATCATACATAAGGTTCAAGTGATGCAAAGAGTTGCACAAGTATCTCACAAAATATATTATGTTCAGGAGGAATAAATAACATTATTAATTTTCTAAGCCCTTTTGGTTTGGGTTTTTTGTTGTTGTTTTTTGTTTGGTTGTTTGGTTTTTTGGGGGTTTTGGGGGGTTATATTGTGGACTTAGCCCTGGCATTTTCAAATTTCTAAAGTCTTAGTTACTTATAGCAACCTCTTTGTAGTGGTCTAAAGAACCTTTGCCATCAGTTTTTGTACTTATTACTGAACATGAAAAGAAATGGCTAGAATTTTCATCTCATCAAGTAGTTCTTACAGTAATAAAGACACAAATTAAGCAGAGTGAAATACAGAACCATAGAATTATTACAGTTGGAAAAGACTTCCAAGATCATATAGTACAACTATTTACCTAACACTGCCAAGTCCAACACTAAACCATGCCCCTAAGCACCATACCTACACATTTTTTGAACTCTTCCAGAAACAGTGATTCCACCACTTCCCTGGGCAGCCTGTTCCAATGCCTGACCACCCCTTCAGTGAAGAAATTTCTCCTACTATCCAACCTAATCTATGAAGAAGAATAAAGCTGATCACCTGGACTCCATACCAGAAGATATCAACGCTGTAGAATTAAACAAAACCATCACCCCAACCTGATAGAAATAACCAAGAAAACAAACTGGGTCAAAATGAAGTTACTCACCTGCAAATTCATGCCACAGTTTAACAATCACAATTCAAAGAAAGTTAGGAAAGCAGGCTTCATCCTGCAAAGTTTGGGATTTGCTTTCAGAAGACATCTGAGTCCCTGGTCACCCATGAGCTACAAAGACTTGTTGCAGGTAAGAGCAGAAGAGACAGCTGCTCCAGCCTCTGTGTGACCTGCTCTGCCTGGTCCACAGAACAGAGAAAAAGCACCGTACTTCCCAGCAACAGGCAAGAACTGACTTCAAGCCAGCATCAGTTCCTTAATTTGTGTTTAGCATTTGAAGACACTCGGGGGTTCAAATGATCTCCCAGATTCCCCTTCTGGTTCTCTAGAAGTTCTCTCAGAAGCTGCTTTACTCTCCCTTCACGATTGATTTTTACATGGACTTTTAGAGTTCATCCTATTTTTGAGATACGTGAAAATTTGTTTCAAAACAACTATATGCATTGTAGGATGTCAATAACATCTAAATAGCTTTTACAGAATTGCCTCTAATTCCAGGTATCCCCTTGGCACTCCAGGTTGATATTTCTTGTTTTGTCTCACTTTTAGTGAGCTTCTGTTGTGATATCCAGTAAAATTCCTACAACAGTTCAACATTAGGGATCAAATTAGTAAATTCCTGTAACATGTCCCCTCTCATCTCATTTCTTTTGGGGTTTTTGTTTGGTTTTGTTTGTTTGTTTTTGTTTGTTTGGTTTGGGTTTTTTAACTCTGAAAGCCATCAGCCAGTCTTCAAATTACTGTCAGTTAGTACAGAAATTCATTCATCCTCAGCCTGGCTGCTCTTAATCAGAGGCTATGTGGATGATAAGGAACAGCCAGGAGAACTCCTTTTGTTTTGGGAGTCAGGTGCAGCTTTGCAGAACCCATGTGAACAGTGACAGAGAAGAGAAGATAGCAAAGCCAATTCCATCTGATTTACTTGTCGTGGAGCATCTCCACTTGGTGGGCTGCTGTTTCTGAACTAGCACAGGGAAGCACAGAATCTGCCAAGTTAGATGGGACCCACAAGAGTCATCAAGCTCAATTGCTGGCCCTGCAGAGGATCATCCCCAAAAGTCACATCATGTGCCTGAGAGTTATCATCCAAACACTTCTTGAACTCCGTCAGGCTTAGTGCTGTGACCACTTCCCTGGGGAGCCTGTTCCAGTGCCCAACCACCCTCTGGGGTCAAGAACCTTATTCTAATATCCAACCTAAACCTCCCCTGACACAACTTCAGGCCATCTCCTCAGGTCCTATCACTAGTCACCACAGAGATCAGTGTCTGCCCCTCCTCTTCCTCTCATGAGGAAGTTGTAGAGTGCAATGAGGTCTCCCCTCAGTCTCCTCCAGGCTGTACAGACCAAGTGCCCTCAGCCACTCCTCATATGGTTTCCCCTCAAGGCCCTTCAGCATTTTTGCTTACCTCCTCTGGACACCCTCTAGTAGCTTAATATCTTTCTTCCATATGTATTGCTGTGGAAAATCAAAGGTATTCCTTTGATTTGAAATCAAAGTTATGTCCTGAATCATGACAACCAGAAGAGGCTGCTTATGGATCTGAATAGCCAGAGATGGGTTCACCTGGCCACCTTCTTTGCTCCTTCAGCACAGGACTTCAATGCTCATAAACCAAAAGGGATATTCCTCCACAATGCTCTGAAACCTGTCTGATCACTGTCTTAGAGATGCCTTGTGCCTCCACTCCAGGGCTTAAATCCTGTGACATCAAAATAACTTTGGTCTGGCAGAGTCTCACATTCTGGTATGGATATGCAGGGGTTTTTTTAAGGGCAATCTATTCTGCTTAAAATATGTCTTTTTTTGAAACTTCAAACTTGCTTTCAAATACTGTAAATAATCTATTTACTGTAGCAATGTGATCAGATACTCTTGATGCTTTGATCTGCAATAGAGTCTGGTACAGATTTCATGTACTGTTGTCATACCCATACTGATTCTAAGCCCACAAGGAACAGGTACATGTTTACTCCTTACCACACTGCCACACGGTTCCTGCAGCAGATTTTCCTTCAGGTAATGGACTAGCAAGGGAAGACACCATATACGGCCATTTAGGAGAAGGTAAAGTCCCAGATTTCATATCCCTGTCATCCAAAGAGGCATATTACAGACAAAATTTGGGTAGTTCTTATTGTTAAGTGTTAGGCTGTACTCTGAGCATGTGACCGTGACCAGAGCGAATGAGCTGTGAGGCTGGAGCAGTGGTTCTGAACAAAGAACACTGGATCTTCCAAATAATCTGCAACCCATGGTGGCACTTGTGTCCACTATGGCCCTAGTTCCTTTTCTAGCCTCTTCCTAGTTCCTTCTCTGCAGAAAGAGACTGTCTTGACACACGAAGACTTTTTTCTCCCTATTCCTGTTATCATTGTCTTCTTTTGTGATACTGCTGAGAGGTCATTCAAATTGTAATCTCATGTCCCAGAGGTTTTGTCTGTGATATTTTTGTGGGTGGAGGGTTGGTTTTTGTTTTGTTTTTTTTTTTTGTCTAAGATCAAGGAGATAGAAAACCGAGTAAGTCGTTGCTACATAGCCTCCAGTCTCCATAGCAACAATGAAACATTTTTCCCTTCCTCAGTTTTACAATTCTAATTCTATAGTCTCACCTGAGGCTTGGCTGAGTGGTGAGAGGTTAAAACATAACTTACTTGTTCACTACAGTTTTAAAAGCAGGCTACTGGGATGAGTAGCATCAGCCAAATGAGACCCAAAAAGCTTTCCTGAGCTCTGGGATGTGAGACAGGAGCTTGAGAAAAGCAGGTAGAAAATAGCATATTTGCCTGTGTAGGACTTAACACTGTACAGTACCAGTCGTCCTCAGACTGACCTTCCCACTACTGTGGGATCAGGAAGGCAACATTGTACTGAATCCCCTGAAAATATGAGGCTATGTTGCTGTATTTGTGCCAAAATCAAAGCTATTGTCCCAAATTACTGCCGTGAACCTACCACAGCTATGCAGAGCGCACACTGGACACAGGCAATGCTGCGCTCCTGAGCACAGGGGAGCTCAGAACCGTCAATGACTGCTGCCTCCTGCAGCAGACAAGCTGAATTTCCCAGCACAGACTGAGGAATTTTGAGCCTGAAGAAGACTGGACCCCCCAGTCTGAGCCAATGTCTGCCACCAAGACCTCTGCTGTGTCTTTGGTGCTCTGTGTGATGGATCAGCTCTTGGCAGAGGCCTCTCCAGAGGAAAGTACCTTAAAGTACCACAAGACGCTTGGAAGACTTTTTTTTTTTTTTTTTTTTTTTTGGGTAAAGCCAGTTCTTCCTATATCTTTTGTTACCCTGCCTGACAGTCTCCTGGGCAGGGGCTGTAGGTGAGCAGCAGTTGACTTTCATCATTTGTAAAGAAAAGGCCCAAATGAGTTTTTATTTTTACTGCACATTCTGGGAGCACTGTACAATACCATCCTCAGCTCACATTTTCCAGTGGAAAGATTTTGGCAAGATTTGGATAAGGACACTAAGAAACTGTCATTTTAGGATATTTATGACAGGTCCATTTTCCCACCACCAAGTAGCATGTGCTCACATTATAAAATCAAATAGAATGAAGTTCTCAATTCAGTACTAACTGGGTGTTTGATTAAGAAGAGATTTTCCTCAGCTTTGAAAAGTTCTGTTAACTTACCGGATCACAACCAAAGGTGACTTCACCAATAACAGCACAACATCGTTAATATGTAGTTGAGTAGCAGAGGGAACATACTAGGAGGGAATCCCTCTGTGAGTAGGGAACAGGGACTTTGATCAGCTGAGTCAGCCTGCAGCTCCTTACTGCCTCTCTACAGCACACAAAGAGGGAAAATTCAAACCCTTTTAGCATCCCACCTCAGACCCAGCCAAGCCACATGCTTAGGGCTGGATGCAGGCAGACAACATGACTTGGGTTTGGCCACATAGTTTATGCTCCAGTCTGGCTGGCAAAGCCTGTTGGAACATTGGTCTGTCATCCATGTGGGCTACTTTCCAATTCCTGATATCACCATGCTATTTTTTATGTGGGTCTCTCCTACAAAGGAAGAGCACTGCCAGTTTCCATTGCTCTGGCAGACTTTTTATGCTACAGATTCTGTACAATACTCTGCTACAGTAAAGCTAAGTGAAATCCCACTTTGTTACCTCCCCAACAGAGGATGTAACAGAGGATCCCCAACTGCCAGCTTACAGTACAGTTGGTTTTCCTGTTAATCTCTCAGGATAAACACATATCACTATTTTGGATTCTGTACTAGTTGTTTCTCCAATCAAAACCAGAAATAGGAACCTTTGGGAAAAAAAAATGGTAAATATGTTAGCTCACTTAACACGACTGAAATTTCACTTCAGCCCTCAAAGAGCATAATTGGCATAAAACAGAAGGCTCATCCATGCTGGAAATGGCGTTGCAAATGGTGGTATTTCCACAAACTACTTACTAAGGGCTTTACAGTGGTAATACACAGTTGTCTCTGTGTTCCTCAGCATTTATTACAAGCTGACAAATAATCAGCAACTAAAGGTCATTTTACTAAATGAAGATACTTGTTTTATAGTCTCAAGTACTAGCTTTGAAATTGTTAGCAGATTAAACACTGAACTCTCTAAAAATATGTATCAGTTGTGCTTGTGCACCACGTAAATGAGTTAGTTGAAACACCTGACATTTACACGTAACACAAGTGCTACAAGTGGCAAAACCATTCAGTTCTCAGTCATTTATACACTAAATTTAGGCACTGAATTACAACTCCCAATTTCAATTAACAAAGAATACTTTGTATTACACTTATGTAATAGTTGCATCCAAATAAAATTAAATACCGTGATCTTCATGTGCCTTAACTGGTATACACAAAACACTGGAAAAGCTGGAAGGTCTTTGCATTATCAAGGCTGTTCCCAGAGCAGAGCTGTGGACACTGAAACTGCTGAAAATGTTCCCACCAAAGCCAGTGGTTTTGCAGCAGATACATAACCTCCATAAACAAGAGCAGGTCATTTACAGGTGCAAATATTATCACTTCTAACACCAGCCATTTTATTTGTGCCAGTCTTTGCAGCAAATTTCCTGATGCAGTTCAATAGTGAAGACCTCTCCATGCCATCATTCCTCACTGTAAGGCTCTCAAATACCAAATGTTGGCACACCAAGACTAGTCCAGCACCAGGACATGGAGCAGCAGGAGGTGGGTCAGGCTGTTCTGTTCACCAAGCAAGCCCTGCAAAACCTCTGCTGCTGCATCTATATCCATCAGCAGGAAGGATTTACCCTGAAACCCTTGCCAAGAGGTCTGAAAATCAACAGGTAAGCAGGACAGCCTGTAAGGACATCTGTTGCCCTAGAATGTGAGCTGGTTTTTAAAGTGATTCATCTTTCACCCTACACCAAAGGTACATAGATCTCTGTGGTTGCACTTAGAGTAAATCAGTCTGCTGAGAGATTCAGCCTTCCCTCTGCTATAGAAAATAAAAATTAAAATAAATTATAACAGGCAGAGAAATGCACACCTCCTTCACTAATTGTTCAATCTTTTTACCTAGAAGCCAATGAAAATTTGGCCACTGACTCAGTGAACAGTAAGCATGTCATAAATACATATACAAGAAATAGAACATCCACTAATAATTCAAAAAAATTAAAATCCAAATAGCTAAGAAATGAAACTTCTGCATAAATCCTACCCTCAGTATGTGATATTATTAATTTATTTTTAAGAAAGAAATATGTCCTAATAGCTCTTGCTGGACAGCCAGTTAAAAAAAGCATAAACACACATTATAGGCATAATAAAACACCAGAAGAATGACATTATTAGTTATTCTTTTAAAGATGTATAGCTTTGTATTTGCATATCAGAACTGGTAATTTTTAATAAAACAGATTTCTGGAAATTCTTTACTTGTTGATAAGACTTCAGCTTGTGCTTTTTCCAGCTATTTGAAACTTCAGCTCCCTCCAGCTCCTACCAGCTGACAGGTGAGCACATAAAATGTTACCACAGATAAGGTTCAGCCAAATCAACCAGTGAATTTTACCACTCTGTTTTAGTTCTAGAAGAGCCAAATGGATTTAAGATAAACAAAATATAAAGGATCTTTCTTAATGGATAAAGTGAATGAGAGAAGAATTTTTATGGTGGTAGGAGCTTTTCAGTGGTGAGCTATGTAACAGCAATCCATCCAACACACAGAGAACACAACTCAGAACTTTGTACTCATTTCTGAAGTGATCAGAGCCATTTCTCATTATAAGGTGAGTTGCATCTTTTTTTCTAAACAACGTTTTTGCCACCTGAAATAGCATGCTGCTTGTAGTTTTGAAGTATTTTTGACAGATGCTTCCTCTGTTCATTGCCCTTAAACCTGGTGTAAAATTCACAATCTTTAAAGATGCTTCATTCTTATTATGGAACTTTGGCTTTTGTAAGAATTGTTTTAAACAAGAATACAAATATTGTACAAAATAAAAGCCACCCTTGGGAATGAAAGATAAAAGCTGTTGGATTTACCAGAAAAGGGACTGTATTTGTTAAGATGTCTACCCTCACCTCCAACTCTCTAAGTCTCATTATAAGCTTAAGTTCTTCTTATCAAATAGCATTTTTTCATTATTAATTTAGCCACTAAAAATGTGCATTATCTAGATGCATACACGAGTAGACAGATGCAAAACAAGTATTCTAACTACAAACAAGTTGAACAAACAAGTTTCTCTAAGTGTGTTGATAAAAGTAACTGTGTTTTAAATTGCATTTAAAGTATTTGAAATAAATTTGAAGCAACTATTGACTGGAAAGCAGGCACATGTGTACCAGCAATCAAGGAGGGAAACAAACTCTGTTGTCAACATCCAAACATTGCTTTTGGTATGAAAACAGAACAGATTTAGTGATGCAATTACTGGTCAGTGTACATCTGATGGAAGTGGAACAGAATACATCCTTATGCCCTAAACTCTGAAGTTGGATTACATTTTGACAGACTTTGAACTTTCAAAAGAAAAAAAGCTTTAACAATGTATAAATGACAGTATCAGAGACAATTTTCAAGCTTCCTGTATGCACATCCCCTGTGCTTCCCAGTTTGATGCTGTGGCAGGACTGAGCAGCGAGAAGGGAGCTGCCATTCTCTATCTAGCCATGTTCCTGAAGCACCAAGAATCAGACCTTGAGAACTTCAGCCTTGAAGTCTGGATGTCATCTCTGCCCTTCAGTCATGTTTGGATTAGGTGCTTGAGGGTAAAGGATGTTCCTACAGTACAAGCAACAAAGGTTGAGGGTATCTGAGGCAGATGCAGCAAAGCAACCATAAGTGTTCCTCACACAGGAGTCTTGCAATTGAACTTTCAATAGAAATGAGCAACCTGCAAACTACAATCCCATCAAAGAACTGGGAAGAGAGGTAAAGGAGAAAGAAAGAGGCTGCTTCCCAAATTGCTCCCCCACCCCATTAGGGTCCAGGAGCACAGCTTTGGGAAACAGCATGTTGTTACAAATTGAGACAGATGGAAATGTCCTTGCTTGTCAATGCTGTTATCCCTTATGAGCAAAGAAATTATGTTGACTTGAACATGCTGTGGGTAACAGACAGGGAAAGGTCCAGAAATAGAACAAAACTAATAATATAAAACTAGGTTTGGAAGATGAAATGAAAGTTAGCGTTTGAACAGAAAGGGATGTGTTTTTTCTTAACAGATAAGATTCTTTTTCTAGTCCCAGTGGTCTATGTTACAATAGGCACACATTGTCCTGCTGAAGACTTATTATAAATTACTAATGTTTGTCACATAGTATTATCAACAGGATAATTTCTGTGATTGAAACTGAAGGCATTTAGAAATTCTGGCCTATAAAAAATATTGGATAATAAGGGATACCGAGCTTTTAAAGAACCTTTGAATTCTAACTACAGCACAACCCACTCAGAAAAGGTTTGATCTGAGTCTAGCTTTGAAGGAAATCCAGAATTTCCTTCATAAGACAGTGATATCTTCTAGGTTAATTTAAAAATGAGTTACATCTTTTAAGCACATTACACAATAATGATTAAGAACAAAACCATTTTCACCAGCAGTATGTTTTTCTAATACTGCCCATTTCTTTCTATCGAAACAAACGAACTCTAGTACCATACAGAATCCACAGCAGAAAATAAATGCTATTTGCATCTTCTTCATGAAGGAAGAAGATGATACACAAACAGAAAGATGTTTTGCCCTGTAGGTGCCAAGATTAAAACAAAATAAAACTAACAACTTCATATCTTAAAAATGCCAATTTACTTTTACTGAAATTTTTCAGTCTTCACCATCCATTAAGAGGCAAAAAAGAAACAAAGGAGAAAAAATACTGCAATTAACAGGGAAGTGTTGTGATTATTCCATTTTACATTTATTCTTGCACAAAAAGCCAAACAGCCAAACAAGTTACGGCATCAGCAGAGCCCATTATTTCACAGAAACCACATTCAACTCCAACTGGAAAAAGAAGTTTCAAAATGCTTCCATATGCATTAAAACAATTTTTAATATCTTTTAGGTTTTGGATTCTGAGTCTTTAGAAATGGTGATTTTTTTCTTAGGTTTGGTAGCTTCATCCATCAGTTCCTTCAGCTGCCCAATCTGTTCATCACGGAAGTCATTAAGTTTCTCCTCTGTGAGCTGCATTCCATATACAGTCTTTTCTCTCAAGTTTTTCTTGTCCTCACTGATTTGTTGCTGTATCACTTCTGCATAGTTCTAATGAGGAAGGAATATAAAGGTCACAAAACTGACAAATGCAGGATTCAGGTCAAGTTTTTTCAAAAACGTTTTACTGTCATAACATACTCTTACACAATCTCATACAACAGTCTATTAATCAACACAAATGACAAAAAAATTACACTTTTTATATGAAAGAAAAGTAAAATAAATTTCTACATTAAAATATCTACCACTAATTTTATGTAGCTAATTTAAAATGCTTATTATATATGTACAGATTAATTTATGTCCTATCATATGCTACTTCTGAAAACAAAACATAATTTAATTATAGATCAAATATAACTACTAAAATCTACCAAGATAACAATAGGATTCACTTTTTAAACTGATACATCTGGAAAAGTATCATTCTTGAAATGTATTAGAAAAAACAATCTATAATTAGACAAATGTCCTGAAGCCTTTTGGCCTAACCACTCTCTGTATTTCTCAGAACTGAAAGGGTCACTTGCATCCAGCCCTGGGCTGTTCCAAAGGCACTAGAATTCAGTAACTGTCAGACTTCTGTCATTCTGTCTGTTTTTGGAAGAAATTAGTTAACAAAATTAAAAGTTAGGGGAGAAAAAAAAGGGGCTTAAAGAACAAATACTTCTGTATTGCATACCCATTCCCCAAAGGAAAAGAAACAAAAGGATAACCTTCCTTTCTGCAGAGCTTTGAACATATGTAAGTTTGTTCAGACTTACTTACAATCCTGTTGCAAGAGAAAGCATTTGGACCATGTATACTCGATAACAGCATTTATGTCAGTGCATGGGCAACATGGTCATTATGTAATATATCAATACCAGGCTGAGGAACAATAAAAAAGCAGAACTTTCTCCAGGGCAGAAAGGGAAGTGGCCAATGGGTCACACCAGTAATGTGGGCATAGTTGGAAAATTGCTTTCTCACCACTTTGGAGCAATCTCTGACCATTACAACTTTTCTAAATTACAACACTCAAGGTTCTGCAAGGACAGCAGTTCTGCAAATTTCATTCAGCTGGCGGTGCTCCCACTGACACTGCTGTGTCTAAGGCCCACCAGGATGGATGCTGTGATCTTCCCAGCTCCATCTGCTCAGCACCAGCCCTGCCACAGCAGCTCTCAAAGGAGTTGTAGTGAGGGAATTCACCAAAAGCCTCATGGTGTGTGTACTTACCAAAGTCAGTGAATCTACTCAGACGTTTAAAAGTTAAACACTGGGTTGAAAGGGAGCCTAAATGTCCATTTTTCTTAAAAGGAACTTAAAAATAAGCTCCAAAAGTTAATTTTTAATTCGGAAAAATAAAGGCTTCTCTGCTGCTTCAGTAAGGTATCCTTTAAAGCACCTTTAAAGTTTCAAGTAAAACTCTGAATAAAGTGTAAGAAACTAAACTAAATAAAATATTATCTGAATAATGAGAACTGGTACATGGTAACCCTTTTTTGTTATGAAAGGATTAAACTCTGGACTCAGAAAAAAAAAAACCCACCAAAAAACCCCACACTCTCATTATACCAAACAACAATCACAGCATACCATAATACTGACAAAAAGCGACATGACGCTCTTCACGTCTTATCAACAGATCTGACTAAACACACAAACCCCAAGAACCCCTCCACATGATGTCCTATCAGTGCAGGCTCCACAGCAGGAGAAAAGTCCTCCCCACTGCTAGCGAGCAACTACCTGGGAGCAGCCTGGGCTACTGCTGCAGGCACGGGCTAAGGCACCCAGAAATAACTGAAGCCCATTTAAAGAGTGGTTACAATTTTACAAACTTTGTTGACAAGAAGATCATCTTTTCCAAAAATATCAAATTAATTACTGGAGTTTGCAATTTTTTTTTATCTAACATCAAAGCATCACCTTTTACAGAGCAGCAGCATTAAAGAATCCAAATCTCAGAAGTGGCGCTCCTCAACGAAGTTGCAACACCCAGTCTCACGGATGCCCTGCATACAGAACACTGCAATGGGCAGTATTTCCCCCATTCCCCAATGCCAGGTGCTCTGCTTCACTGCACTCCAACATGCTCCCATCTGGACGGTCACCACCATTTTCTAGCTGAACAAATGTTTTGTACATGCCAGAAAACCTCAACAGTTGCAGTTTCACATCAGTTTGAAATGTGAACAGAAATGCAGAACTGGACCCTGGAAACATGCTGGGTTTTGGTAGGCTCATGACACAAAATGTAACTTTCTCAGCTCACTTTACTAAAAGTCAGTGATGCACCAAAGAAAGTATGTTTCAGCCTTTACAAAAGTAAGCCTGGGACAGTTAACTGTTTAACACATTACTGTTTCCTCAGAAATGCATACTGTTATTATGTGATCAGTGATTTTTGGAAAGGTACTACATTATTAGATGATACACAGTAATTTAAGATTCAGCTTCTACACAGAAAATATGCCACTTTGCTAACCCCACATGAACTTTAATATGCTGAACTCTGAAGTTCTGTAACAGGTTTAAAAGCATAATGAACAAAAAAAAAAAAAAAAAAAAAGGGTGGGACAGCTAACATTTTTACTTTCAATAATATAACTTTGGTCACAAAATACAATGATCACAGTCCCTCTCAGGTAATAAGGAGCAGCATGTTCATGTATGGTCTAGTTTTCATTAAACAGATACAGAACTTATCTATTTCCAGTGACATCTTTTGTACCAGCAGAACTCAAACAAACTCTTGCTTGGCTTTCCCAAACAAGGAAAACTGCTTCCCTTCTGCCTTTCATTTCATATTACATATAGCTGCATCTTCCAAATATAACAGAACTCCTTTGCCAAACATGACACAAATGCAAAGCAGATTTTTCAAGGGCAATTTATTCCAATTATGTTTCACACTGTGCTCACAAAACCAGAGACAGGAGACACAAAATGGAACAGAAGTAAACCTGCACCCTCACAGAGCCAGGCTCGGTGTACACAAGGATGGCAGAGGGACACAGGTGCTCTCCTCCTTTGCACAGGAGTGAAGGACAATTTTAAGGTGGTCAGTCAGAGACAACCTCTGCACCTTAGGGGTTTTTTAGGTTGGCTGCTTGTCTCTTTGCAAGTAGCTCTCCCTTCAGTGATCCTCTGCATTCACCAGCTGTACACCTTCTGAGCACCTACATGAAAAAAAACAAACAACAGAAACCCCACCAGCTGAATGGTAAAAATCTCCGCCTCTTGTATATGACTGGCACCAGAAACACAGATCAGAATGAAGTTTAAGGCAAGACAACCTCTCCTGACATTTACCATCAAAAGATGTCTGATTTATTCAGTACTAAATCCCAGCATGCTGGCCATCCATACCACAGCCACCTTTCCTGTCTTAAAGGAGGTCCAGGGTAACTGTGCGAGGTACAGCCTGGCCATGTCCCTGCATTGCCATCAGCACGTGCAACCACAAAGATACCCCAAAATACTCCATATCACCAACACAGAGAGGCAGACCTCTCATCTGAATGGTCTCCTTAGAGATGCTCATTCTGCCACAGATCACGCTGGCATCTACAGCATGCAAGCTGAATCCAGCCACTAGGCTCTCTTAAAATTCTATTACATGATAAAATACTTGAATCTCTAAGTGATTTATAAAAAAAAAAAAACCATAAGGTGAGTATTTGCTGCAATCAATAACCACAGGGGATTTTGTTTAAATTCATTAACTGAAGGGAATACACAGTTTTGCTCTGCTTTGTGATTCATAAGCACTCGCAGAATGCACAAATTCAATAAAAGGCAAGGGGATGGGTGACATTTGAGGGTTTAAAATACCACACATTACAGAAAGGGTGTCAACCTTGTTTTCAAAGTTGAGAAAGGATTAAATAGAAAAATAAAAGCAAAAATCACACAAGCAAAGCCCCACTACCCAACTGCCAGATTTATAGACCCTTGCATAGCCCAGTCCACACTGACAGACATTTATCTCACAAGCAGATACAAAATGCTGATAGACATTTATGATTTAATTGTAAGATTAAATGAGTCAAGAGCCCATTTGGCCATTTTCACTGGAAAAAAACAGTAATCATAATTTTTCTTTGCATCCTCAACACATATAAAGCTACATTTTAGAAAACCACTTCAAAAACCTCTGTAAGATTCTTTTAGATAGAAAAAGTCAGAACAGATGACTGTTTAAGGTAACTATCTATACAATTCACCTTCTTGCCAGATTTTCTCTTAAAGAAAGGTCTAAATTTTTATCTCCCTTGAGCAATTGACATACAAAGCTGAAGTATTCCTACATTCCAAAACTACTATCTCTACTTTCAGTCATAGCACTGATAAACAACATTACTTGGGCCAGATCAGAAAACGCTGCTCTGAGACCTGTTAAACAATCAGGGCAAAGTTAAGGCATTAGAAAAATGCCCTCAGATTATTTGAAATTTATTTTTCTCAGGGTGACATTAAAAAAAAAAAAAATTAGCATGGCCTGACAGGCCACCCTCATCACTCCCTGGAACTTGACTTCCAATGGCAGCATTTCCAATTCTTCTGCTGCTACTCAGAGCAAAATCAAACACATGTTGCTAGGACAGCAGCACGAAGAAACAGCTGTCAATGAACAGCACAGCAAGAAGCAACCTGTTCTTATTTTTGTGTAAAGATATTTTGAATTAATTATTTTATATTCATTCACACAGAATTCTGCAAATCATTTACTGTATTTTTTACAGCAAAACTGTTCTGATGTTAAAATAATTGAGCATCAGCAAAAGATAAAATTTTACAGAAGTGATTTTACAGTGGGATGTATTCCCCATGAAATTCCAGAGCATCTTCACACACTTTGCCTGAAGCTGTAACTATAGTTAGAATTGCAGCAACAAACCCAGAAAAATTCTACCACACAAGCTCTGCTTAATACACCACTACAGTTAATACAGTCATACACTCAAGTACCCATTAAGCCATAACAACCTACATATCACCCTGTAAGACCACTTAAAATAGCCCATAAACATTTTTTAAAATTGCATAAAACACAATTACTGCCAAATAAATTAACTGATGTGAATACACAGCTATGTATCCTCTAACATGAACAACATATTATCAATTTCAAATTTGAAATTTCAAACCACTTCTAGTGTTGTAAAGAACGCAGCATGGTCACTTAAAAAAAAAGTCAATATACTAGAAAGGGTGCGCAATAAGCTTTCCCCTGCTTTTGAAGATAACCATCAAATGTATTTGAATGATACCAGGTAATGACATAAGGTGACATTATCAGAGTTTCTTATTTGGAAAATGAAAATAGTAATTGCTGGGGAAAGGGCAACAGAATGAAGATGAAAATTTCTCTCTGAGGATCTGTGGGGAATAAAGATGTCTAGCTCCTATTGCAAATCTTGACAGAAGGTGAAAAAACAGCTTTCTCATCTGGCATTTAAATCACCCCAGCATCCATCATATATGTAACAGCAGACCAGGCATATACAAGATAAAATACCGGCAAGCTTATTTATGATAGAAACCAATCTTTTCCCTCGTGTTTTCTTGTTCTAGCATCTCTCTCATTAACAACATCACAGCACACTTTCCATCAACAACATCGTAAATATCTACTGAGAGTGAAAAGTAGCACAAAGCTTTCTGGTTTCAAAACCAGAAAGGTCTTCCCAGCACTACCATGTTAAAGAAAGCCACAGAACAGCCCTTCAGCAGGGTAGTCTGGGTAAGGTAGCCAAGTCAGAGACCTGAGGCGGTGCTGCAGCCCACAAAGGCTGCAACAACAGAGGTGACCGAGTAAATGCTCTTCACATCTTCTGTTCACTGCTGCTTATCTTGAGGTACTGCTTAAATAATAACCCAGTCCTCCTTAAGCTTCACATACAAACTAAACATATTGTAAACACAAGCTCTTTGGCCTGACTGAAGCACCGGGGTAGCTGATGGACAGGGCACCATTGGCCATGCTATAGACTACAGATGCAGTTAGCTCTCCTGCTGAATGATTTACCTGTATCTCGTGAGAGCAATTTGGTTTTATATCCTTCTGTTCTGAGATCTGTTTACCGCCTTCTGACAGCTCTTAGATGTACAGAATAAGACGCCTTAAACAAGCTACAAAATCTGTCATTTCTGTTAGGGTTTGAACTTCAGTCACCCTTGTTACTGTCCATTAATAACAGAAAGATTCTGTTAAGCAGAAGTTAGGATACAACATATTAAATAACTCTGTTTTATTCAGACATGTTTTATTTACAAACACAAACACTTAAAACCCCGACTGAGTAGCTTAAGTCATAAGAACACTAAGAAGAAACTTAAAAGGCCTATAAATAAGAATCAAAAAGGGTATCAGAAAGAGTATTTTTATTAATGCTAAAATATTACTCACTCCTATTTAAAAAATATTTTTAAAATGTTTAAAAAATAGCCCTTTTCTCAGAAATTAAATTTCATACAAATTTTTGAGAATTTCAGATTATATGAAAGAACAAAAATAATTTTGAAGCAGTTTTTCTAATCAAGCAATAGTGAAAATTGCATCCCTCCCAAGAGGAGTTCCCTGTTCTTGCCCTGTGTGTCACTACCTTTTGAGCAAGGCAACTGAAGAATCCCCAAAGGGAAAAAAAATCAGAGCTAAATCAGAGTTGGTAACTCTCAGCCACTGTCCCTTCCCCTCTGCTGAGGCACCTACTACGGTGGCATTCCAGAAAAGGAAGGAAAAACAGTGACAGCAGAGCAGCACACAGAGTTCATTTAAGCAAATGCAGAAAAAGGTACAAAAATGACACTGTTTGACAGATGCCAAACTGGTTTCTCAAGTATCCTTCAAGATCATTAGTAAGGAGAACCCATCTCACTAAAGGATACATAACCATCCCCCAAAGAAAAACAATGCAGGTGAAATAAACCCCTCTCTTTTCTAACAAATATATTGCAATTAATAAGAAGCTCTAAACTGTGCTGTTTGAAGAGCAGCTTGGATAAGCTGGTTTGCATTTCAGTCCACTATTAGATGGAAGATTTGCAGAGGCCACTTCGCTTCCACTGGGAGAGTCTGAACTTGCAATGGGACTTCCCACATCTAAATGTCACGTATCTAAGTGAAGCTAGAGACGTAGGCTGTCGTTGTGCTGAGCACTGGAGAGAGAACATCTGCCTAAAACACAACGTGATGACTGAATACACTGTCCTCCAGAGATGTGAGTCTCATCTCTGCAAAAGCAGCTACGTGTCTCTCTTTGTGTTCCTGGCTGTAGACGACAGTCTTCAATAACTTCCTTGCGTATGGTAAAACGAAAGTGCTCATTAGTTATTTTGTGCTTTTTTAACTACAAAAGGCAACAAAAATACCATTGCTCCTTGAGTGAATCTACAATCTCTCCCATGGAGTTTTATCTTTTCCTAACACTGCTGAAATCATACTCAGCAACATCCTCAAGTGAAACACATGGTGAAAACAAAAATTGTAGTTTTCCTCTTTATCCTTAGAAATAACTTTGCAATACGTATATTTTAATTTCTGGGGAGGAGAGACCATGTCACCATTTCTAACAATGCCCAGAAGTAAAAAAGATTTCTCCAGAATGACGTTACTGGATCATAAAGAATGAGAGCAACCAGAAAACTTCACACTTTACTAGAAGTTAATCTGAAAGGAAAACAGGAGAACTTCAACAATACCATGTTTTCCCAGGATATGCAGGAAGGATGCTAGAGTATGCAATTATCAACCAAGCTTCAGAGAGCCAATCACAGTAACACAATGATGCACATACTGTAACTATTCAGAATTGTTACCATGAGGGGTTTGGTTGTTTTTTTTTTGGTGGCTGGCTCATCTGCAGCTTGGGAGGAGAGAATGAAAAATCGTTCAGCTAAACGGAGCCAGGGAATACAATTATATAATACTTGGTAATCAGCATGGAGAATTATTATTTGATCAGGAAGGTATAAAATGGACTGCTCTTTTTGAACACAGTTAACTAATATTGTTAAACTGGAAGAAATGACATTTATTTAGAGGAATGTGAAAAAAGCTCAGGGACTAACTCAGCTTTGTTTATAGCTTAAATAACATGGTATTTTAATGTTCTTTTTTAATGTAAGGCTTATGAGATCATAATTTGAGGTGAAAGTGGGAAGTTTATGGCCTGACCATCAAGGTAAACATATATAAATGCTATTAAGTCCAAATGGAACACGATACCGTTGGAGTACATCAGAATGGCTACTGTCATTTGTTGAAAAACAACATGTGATTATTTCTTTCTTTCTGGATGCACAATACTTACATCAGTATTGTACATCAGGGCCAAAATACAGGTCACTAAAAGCTTTTTCTTCATCTGGTAACAGCGATGGTCTTTAAGATTCTTTCCACTTAGGTTACAAGCCTCATTTCAGGCCTTAAATAAAAAGTTTGAGCTTATTCTAGGGAATAAGGGGGAAAAAAATGGAACATACTTGAGAGAAAAATAACATTTAAACAAAAATAAAATGGCCAATTAAGTTCTGAAAAGAGAGATCGATCTGAAATGTAGGTGCAGCACAAGAAAGGAGGAAGAGATGAGAGGCACAGTGAAAGAAATGGTCACCCAAGTGGGTTCCAAGGGCTCAAGAAGATCTTGTCATGGTTCTCTATCCTTGGACAGGTTGTATTATTTAAAGTGTGAGCTCCAATGAAAAAAATTACTTCTTTTATTAAAGAATTAAAATATTCTTCTCTGAAATACATATAAGTACTTGAAAGCCTTTTAAATTCGTATTGGAGACAAAAGGACATGGAAGAGAAATATATTAAAATATATTAATATATTTTATATAAAAATATATTATTTTTATATAAAAATATATTATATTTATTTTATATAAAAATATATTAAAAACCCCATTAGACTACACTTAATGATTTAAGAACAAACTATGGAAAATTATTCAGACTGGACCTTCATCTCCAAAAATTGGGATGAAATTAGACAGTTGCTAATACCAAACTCTAAGACTGCTATGACCAGACAGATAAGCTGCAGAGCAGAAAAGTTAAATTTCAAGAACATTGTTTTGTATTTTCATACAAATCCCAATAAACCCTCAGCAATTTGAAAGACTATTTCTTGACTCAGTTTCTATTTTGCTTTGACATTTTATGCTGTGCATGGCAGCCCTTTGGCTAACAAAAAAGCTCTTCTGTGCATTTTTGTCTACTGCTGATGTTTTGTCTGGCAAATATTATGCTATAATATCTCAGAATTTTCAAGGATTTATCATATACTGCTACTTTAAAGGAAGGCAAGGATGTGATAGTATCACTTTGGTTTTAGGAACTTAATTTCCTCAATGCATCAGTTATACTGCAATATTTCTATTTAAATATTAAGCTAGGAAATCTTGGCAAAATGTTTTACTGTAGATAATTCCCAGACAAATATCAACACTAGGAACAGGCATTTCACCTAAAAAAACCCTAAAGCAACATAATCACACAACTATAATTAAAGCTCACAATGCAAACATCACTTACAGACTCCTGTATCAATTTTTTAAATAGAGAACAAGCATCTCAAATTTGCAGTTATTTCTTTCAGCAGTATTACTTCTGGATTTTCAAGGAACACAATGACTTTATATCTACATATTCACAAAAGGAAAATAAAGCCTGTTTCCAAGACAACCACATTAGTTTCCAGACCGCTAGATACTAACTAAGAACATTCAGAAGATTATACATCCCAGATGATGACACTTCAAAGACTTCCACACATATTCTTCTACTCAATTTATACCTAATGAAGCATTTCAAGTGTACATATATATCCAAGAGAGACTTGGTATTCTTATTTTTCCATTATTTATGTTTCTAGATGCTCATTAGAGCCAAAACCTTAAACTAATATAGTAGCAGAGAAAAACTCAAGGATAAACAAAAAATTAATTCACTAATAGGCATCTTGTATTGATTTCTGTGACACAACAAATAGCCTTTCTGCTGAAGGTGCACAGAAGTTTTTACTTCAATGGACTGTAGAAGAAATATGCACTTGAATGAATTAAGTAAAAAGTCATGTGCAATATTTAATAAACACGCTAGAAGGTCATTAGTGTATAAATCAGATCCATCTCTTAGGATAACAGACAAAAACTTCTCCAATATTAAATGAACATACTCTGTTACCTGTTCCAATACAATACATGGCATACTAATTTAGCAAAGCAAATCTGGCAACAGAAAACACTGAGTCAAAGGCTGATTCTCTTGGCCAGTATTACCATGATCCTTCCAGTAATCAGGGAGAGAGGCAAGCCCTACCTGAGTGCTTCTGGAGGCATTTAAAACAGATGAACAAGGAGTCATTGAAGTTTATCGACCTGCTTCTTCAACAAGGCACAAACATTTTGAGGTGTGCTCTTCACAGAGCACTACATTGCCAGGAGACTGGCCATCAATAAAAGAAAGCCTACACACTGGTGGACTAGTGATTTTAAAAATAAAAAAAATATTGCCACTGTGAAACACATGCAAATCCTTAAAAGGGTGGTACTTATCTGAGTATGACAGTCTGGAACTTTTGAAAGTACTACTCTGTAGAAATAACTCAGTGTATTTGGCTACAATCATTTGGTTACAATTCAGTTCTTGCTTTTAAATAGCAGCAATAGGACATCCCTATGAAAAGAAATGCATGCTGATGTAACTGACATTTTCCTTAAGAGAACAAACAACATACTGGATAATATTTGTAGACTCACTTTATGGAAAGAAGCCTGGTTAATGCAATTAACATCTACTTCACAGTACTTAATAAAAGGCAAAAAATATTAACTCACTAGTCTCTGTGCTAGATCCAGTGCAAATTTTTAAAGTTCTTGTTGCCACAGCAAAATCCATTAAATGATGTTCACCTTTCAGGTCAGACATATGCTTCATATACACATGAACATACCTCTGTCAAATGAAATTAACGACACAGATAGTTTAAAAAGTTTTCAATATCCTCCAAGCAAGAGAACAAGTGACGGCATTTCCTTCATCTTTAGTTTTATTGCTCTCAAAATTACTACAGAAAGTTCTTTACTCGGGTTTATCTTCCTAAAATATGGTGATACAAGATATGGAGCCAGAAAGTTCTCTGAACTGCAGAGAACTGCAGAGTAACTGCAGACAGAAAAGGTCAGAGAAATCAAAAGTTCCCATTCTAGACATAATTTTTAAATTGTACTTATTTTTCCTGCACTTTCTGAAGGTAAAAAAAACCTCTAAAGCCTACAAATCTATGTATGATACCAAGGGGTTTTAACTTGCAGATTTTTATACCATTTTTATACTACTTCAGAAATAGCCACAGAACTTAACTGAAGAAAACAAATGTGTAATCAGTATTCCAAGGGCTGCTAGAAAGCAGTATCTATTTCTACTGACTACATCACAGACATCAAATCTGAACACCAAAAAAACTTCGGTAATCATCTGCAAGTCACTATTTATTCTTTTATCCAGTGGCTCTGACATTTAAGAGGATTTTTTTAGCATCTGTCACAATACAGCAAGTGAGGGCTGGGCTGTCACAGAAGACTGGAGGGATTAAGCACAAAAGGAAAAAGGAAAATTCAGTCATCTGCTGAACAAGTTTCAAAATTCAGTGAAGCACTGTAGAGACAGCTCCTCTGAAAGCTCTTCTGAAAAACTCCATAAAGTATTCTGTACTGTTCTTGGAGAGATCAAATATGTATCAAACTTAAACCTGAACACATTCTCCTGTAATATCTACACAACAAATTCTTCCAAATTAACTCACCAAAATCTTGTTCTATTCCTTCTTTTTTGTTTCTGCTATGTCAGGAGGCTTTCCAGCTATGAAAGGGGCTTGCTTTGAATTAGCAAATGATGGGGAAAACAAGGTAGAGGAGAAACAAAGGTATGGAAATCAAGTAGGTCAAATAGCTTAGAGCTTTATGTACCTCACTTTGAAATGAATGCTCAGTTAACAAAACCCTAAGATTTCACAGCAAAAATCCAGATTGTCTTCTTATTCCTAACAATTCTCACACACCTAGAATCTCTCCTTTTAATCTATGCAAACACAGGCTGTCTGGTCCCAAGCAAAAAACTATGTGTTGAACTGGAATATAAGTTGAATTACCTCAATACTTTAAAGGAAAAGAATGTGAAAACACCAGAGTCAGGAAAATACCAGAGCAATCTTTCAGAAATGCAGATGCACCATGTTCAGATCAGTCAAGCCAGCTTAGCTCTGTGCTCTGGCTGCCAGTCTCGCAGCTGCTTCCACAGCCAAATCCTATGGCCTTAGAGATAAACCATTAACATTTGTAGCAGAAGCAGCCTGCCTCCAGAGACGATACCACAAATAGGAAGTGTCACCTACTAGTTCTACTTGTGTGTTGAAAGCTCCCAAGACAAACTACCTCTGCTCTGAGTTAAGTGGTATCATTTAATCATTTTGGTATGGTACATCCACATCTGCTAAGTTGCTCTCACCAAATTATACTTTTATCATTAGCCTCAATGCCAAACCACTGCACTGTTTGTTTATACCGTATTAAGAAACAAGTTCTTTTTCTACTGTATATTGGAAGAGTTTTCAAATTGACTATATCATAAGTTCCAGAAAAATCTCTGATTGCCATCTACTGATGATGCGAATAAATAAGGTTTCTACCAGTGAAGAGAATACTAAAACTATTCAAGAGGTTTCATTTGTGTTTCAAAACTTCTCAACACTAAAGAATTATCTCAACTTACATTTTCATGGCTTAAAAATTATCCATTACTTAAAGTGATGCAATGCTACATTAACAATAAAAACTTGAATTATTTTTGCGTTGTTTATATGTCTTAATAGATTTTGCTTGCTAGCCAAATAAAACATGGAAAAGAAAGACTTGTGTAAATAGGCACACCAGTAGGGCAGAACCTCATGAATCACAGCGAATAAATGGTAAACTGTGGTGTCTCCATGACCAGGGGTTTATTTCTGCCTTGAAGGGGGGATGGATGTTAGCAAGCTTTGCTGTCCTGCACAGTGTTTCACATGCCTTTGAAAAAACGTAATTTGTGAAGTCATCAGACAAGGGGTGGGGCTTAGACTAGTCCAACTAAATCTGTTTAGTGATGTAGCAGAACCTTCTCCCACTCACATGTATTATGAGGATGCAGCAGGCGAACACAGCACACAAATGCTGCAGATCACAGCTCTGAGCACCAGCCCTGCACAGGAAAGAATCAGATTGCAAGGGTTCCTCTACCATCCCAGCACATGCATCATTTCTATCACAAAAAGATGGGCAGACTAGAATAAACAGTTGCTTACACCAAAACCCACTTGTGGGCTGCTTGCTGAACTGTCCCTACGGGCTGAACATTGGAAGCACCTGCACAGGCTGCTCTGAGGGCCGTGGCCAGGCATCACTGGCCCTGCGCATGCTGAGCTTCCCAGCGGATCTCTGACCTGCAGGCACACCCGCTACAGTAAATTCAGCCATAAAATTCACCTGCTGCTATAGTACAGGACTAGCCTTTACTACTGGCTGCTGCCCTAGAAAACCAGAACAAAACATAACAAATCTTCTCTATGTCAAAATTATTTAAACATGAATTTTTAATATCTTGAAAGACAAAACCACTGAAAACAAGATCATATGCCAATGGTGAGAAGTGATGGGATCAATTTTATTCTACTGCATTTATTTATGAGAAAAATGCAACAGATCTCATCTTCACTGAACTCTGCAATATTCACTACAGCAGCGATTTTACAAATAACAGCTTTGCAAAACACCTTCCTTTGCAGAACCCAGCTTGGTAATGCTTTATGTCATGAGGTGGGTAGAGAATTTCCCTGGGAAAGTTCTGCCACAACTGCTGTCAAAATTATCATGCCTATCTGAAATATTTTTGGAACCTATCTTCCCTCAACAATGCTGCCTACAAACTATCTAATCACAAATGAAAGCAAACAAAAAAAGTCTCAGTAGTCAGGAAAAAGGAAACCTTTGGCAAGCAACTTGCCAAGTTGTCAGTGATAGATGCATCACTGTACCAAAAGCTTTCATCAACAAATGGGATATGCTAAATAGTACAAGGGTCCACGAGAACTCCATCTCACACAACAGAATTGAACATCTGAAGGTGAAAAAAAAAGACAAAGTCAAATAAAACAAATTCAAAGTGTTCCTTCACACTGCAATTAAAGCCACTGCACACTGCTGCATACTTTCTGCTAGACTACCACATAAAATTCAAGTGAAACTGTTAGAAATCAATCTAGCTATTGCATCCCAAAATTGTAATGCCATGAAAGACTGGAACTAAGTCTTTTGGACACCATGGAATTGATTTTCAAAAGAAAAATCTACACAAATTTGTACGTTTTATTTATTCTCACTTACGCTTGTTACTGTGCATTAAAACCATGTATTTGTGCAAATAAGTACATAAACAATCCATTAAAAACAATACAATAAAAATGAATAATGATGTAGACAGCATTTGCATCAGTATAATACTGGTTTCCAAGCTCTTGCTGATTGCCATAAAAGTTTTTCCATCACAGTTACACTCCACACTGTCTAGCACATTAACCCTCATTTCAACCACATATGCAATTTATATGGCTGATTTGTACCTCAATATAAAAATAGATAAACCAAAGTAAAGTGTACTAAACACATTGTTGAAACATAAACACACTGTCAACATCACACCTACATAGTTATATTTATATATAAACTTAGCAAATTATTAGGCAAAACCCAACATAGTATGATTTTCAAATCTTTAGGACAAAGTACTCTTGGATTGAAAGCAAGTGAGTAGATGAACTGCAAAGGATATCAGCGTGTGTCAGCGACCATGTACTTTCAGAGCGCTGAGTTAGCACTTGTACTTCAGTACCATTTAGCTGTGAATGCTGATTCAGGTTATAACTGACTTTTAGAACTGTAATTAGTTTTGCTTGAACATGAGAAACTTTGGGAATCTTCTCAGCTAACATGTGAAAATTATACTTTAGGTCAAATCTTTTCTCCACATCCTCTACATAAACCAGCAGAAATCAAAAGGGTTTGTGACCAGATGAGGCCACAAACAAGCTGATCTAAAATGATCCTACTCTGAGTAGTGGGCTCCAGAGGCCCTTTTCAGTCAAAGTCTTCCAGGACACCTCCGTTTCATTACTCTACTCATTAAAAAGCCAAGATTCGTCCACATTGTATTTTAATGACTAACCGCAAGTTAAAAATATTTAAAATACAAATATCAGGTTATTGATAAGACCTGACATTATGTTTTGAGGATTACCAGATTTAAGATTTTTTCAAAAGTTCCAATACTGAATATATTGTATTATATCAAAGAATTCTTTTCTCTCCCCCCCCCGGCAATTGTTTAAAAATAATTAAACCAACTACAAAGTTCAGTAAGACAGAAAAGTTCATATACTTACATGATTAGTAGTAGAATACAGTCATAATTCAATAATCAGCTGATTTATTCAAACTGTATTAGAACATGAGCTTTTACTGAACACATGCATAAGCTGGTTTCCATCATATTCTTTCATAACAAACATAAAACTTCATTGGCAGCTATTTCTCAGAAAAGAAACAGTCTGTATTTATAATTTTTCTCACTAAATCAAAGTCATTGAAGCTTTACTTGTACCATATGCAAGTAAAAAGAAGAATAAAACCTCCTTTACACTTAAAACACAATACACATTATGCAACAGTACCCCAAAAATATCTGATCAACACTTACAAGTAATACATCTTAACTGTTCACCAAACGTAGGCTCAACAACAACCAAGCATAAAGTAGAAATGCTCTAACATACAAACTGGCTTTATGCAAAAGGGAATTATGAGAAAGTGTCCTTACTTGTCTTATCAAAGCAAAGCATGAGTATGAACAATAGCTGAACTATGTTCTCAAAAGGGCTAATTGCAGTGAATGTTCTCTTTGAATTGAATCAGAAATTAAATTTTAAAGAAATGTTAGTATTCAAATAACATTTTCCAGATCTGTGAGGCAGAATAATAAGACATGTTTGACAATCCCTTCCTGGTCAGAAAGATAGGAAAGGTGAGCTTTCTTTGTTTTCCTTCCAGGAATATATTTTCCACCTACTCAAAGCAGAACACTCACAATTGCTGCTGTACAGACAAAGCACCCAACTTTTACATGCAATTTCATTAAGGCCTAGAGAGTCCCCCCTTATTTTACCAGACAAGCACCAGAATAGCACTAGACAGTTCAGAGCTTGTTTCTTAGAACAGCTCAATCTGCACACAGGTTCCAGAGGTGATGACTGTTGATTTGGAGAAAGTTCAATAAACCTAATGGTTGATGAGAATCTGATCATGCATGTGAGAAAGAATCCAGATCAAAAACAGCACTTGCATTTGACAGCAGAGGAGTCAGAGCTCTGTCTGCAGTAATGACTTAAAGCAGTGCCAGGAAATGCTTTGAGAAGGTACTAGACCTCAACCACCTACCCTGGGAATTTGGTGCCATGGTCCCTGGCACAGGTTTTGACCAAGGATAACCATCTATTTGTGAAAAAACTCACAGGTTCTGCTGGTGAGCTGGCACAGATCGAGGACTGCTCCCAGCAGTTTGGATGTGGCCATCCTGCTTTGAAGCGTGAGAATTTAACAGCATAGAAAAGGTTTGTTCCTCTGCCTCTTGCAAAGCAGCCCCGGGCACATCCGATTCAGCTGTACAGACCCACCTTCAGCTCAGCAGCGCAGGGGCCAAAGAGTCCCCAGCATGCCCTGTAAGAGGTGTATTCCCAAGCCAAACGCCTATTTCACACACACTGCTTGCTTTTGGCTTAGTATCTCATCTGTCATGTGTAGTTTTTGTATTGAGTTATTTTTTTCCAAAATCTTATCACTCATCTATAAAGACTCCATGTGGCAGAGTATACCATTTAAAAGGGATGGGATTTAGCAATATGTGGTGAAGCAGAATTAATACAAAGGTTTGCTTCAATGCAAACAGGTAAATGCTTAAGTTCTTCAACTGCAAAATTCAGACTCCTTTCTCTTAACCCCATACTCTGATACATGAATGACTTTACTTTCACATTTCAGTAAAACAGCTGAAAGGAACTGCAACTTCACCTACAGCTGCTGTCCACTGAAAAGACTCTCCAGCACACTTGCAATTTCAGAAGAACCCACTGAAATCACCTTATGATTTCACCATGCTCTGCTGCAAGTCAAAGCTATTAAACACTTGAAGTAGATGGTGTCAAACCCCTGCAATACACCACACATGTATACTGCACAGCTATAGATACATGAATACAGATAAAAAACAATCCCAATGGGTTAGAAGGAGTTCACATTTAGAAAATTAAGTTTGTGAAACACTTGTTAACACTGGATAGTTGCTAATACTAATCAATACTAATCAATGCTACAAAAAATGTCCTTAAGAGAAGTAACTTCATTGTAATATCAAATGAAGACAGAAACACTTCTTCCTGAAAATGATGCAACAAAACAAGATTCAAAACACAAAATTTCCTAGGAAGAGCTTATGAAACCCAAACTATAGAGCCCAAACTACCATTTAAAGGAGGACTTTCCCAGGTAACATGCAGAAATGCAATGGCACTGGCACAGATGGCTGTTTTCACAGTTAATTCTCCAGGGCTCAAATGTTATCTGTAGATCTTCACAGGTTTCCCACCAGCCACAAGAAAGTAGTCTGCATCATTTTGAAAGTTGAGGAGGCGAAATGTGTGTGTGTGTATATATATATATATATATATATATATATAACAGATCTTCTTTCACCAAGAACGTAAAACTAAGCTCTTCAGAACAACACACACATGTAGCTGCGTGTGAAGAATCAACAACTCATTAGTCATATCAGGAATATTTCCATTACTGGCACACTGGATTCATACAGATGAAAGGTATCGGAGCTAGAAAGGTGATATCCATCACCTCAGTCCAGGGTCTGCTGCACTTCTCTCCAACTATTATTTACCAATTATAAATTTAGTCTTCTACTGCAGAGGTCTACAGAGGCCAAGACAGGTCTTGCTCATATCCAAAACACCAGCTGCTAAAAAGATGCCTGTTTTAAGTTTGGAGACAGCAGTATGTCACTATTCATTCCCCAGGATACTTTATCACAGGATGATGTCTTTCCAAAATTTAGAAAAGACAAACAACAGAATATTCTTACCAGGATTCCCTTGTCTATTCTCCCTGCACAGCTTCTTAGTTCCTTCTAGAACTTACAACTGGGACATCTGTTTTCCAATTACGTATAAAGGCTTTGTACAGACTTGACCTATTGCAAGTCATTGAGACTTCAGCTTCTAAGTCTCCCTCGTTACACCTTTTCAGCGATTTGTATACAGACACCTTTCCACCTTCCATAGTGAAATTCCCTGGATCCTAAAAGTTTTATGGGTCATCCTCTATTGAACTAAAATATTGCTCTACATAAAACTTTGAAGAAAAAAGGCACCCTACCCTACATACTACCATTTTTGCAGCCCTGGGGTTTAACACATCAGCAGAAAACAAACGTTTAAACAGCTGCACTGCAAAATATAAATATTTAATTGTTTATAGCATAGGTTGTTCTTGCTGAGGAAAACAAACGCAATCCCAGGCAAACTGTCATCAATGTTTCTAAAAACAAGGTGTACTATGTTCCTCTGTCTGGTCAAGTGTGGAAAACTAGTCTGCGGCTGAGGAGTGGCATCTGCCGGCACACAGGCACTCCACAAAAATCAGATTCACTGATAAAATTTTAAAGGAAAAAAAAAAGACAAATTGGAGTTCACATTATTCACAGAACTTTCACTTCCTTCTTGACTAATAAGATGTTGATGTTTTTCTCAACAATTGTAATGCCTTTCAGTTATACTAATGGTACTGAATTGCTCATGAACCAGAACACCACCACTAGAGCTGCCTATGAGATTTCTTTTCACTAATCAATCAGCAGCAGAACTGAATGACGAAACACATGTTTGTTATTTAATTAAACCCTTCACATCGTGGACCTCTTTAATAAATTCTTACAATGACTCACTGTAATGGATGCTAAATAGCTTGCTAGGGTACTTCACTGTGAACAATCCAATGAGTTTAAAAATTCAAGAGGCCTAGAAAACAACTGAATGTCATGATTTGGTGTATGCCTTAATATTAATTCTAAGCATTAAATCAAATTTAAACTCCTGCAAATGAAGTACATCCACAGAACAAGTCATTGAACAAGAACCAAAATATCCTTAATTTTAGTGCAGTCTGCTTGTACCACAGCTTAAAGGTGACCTACCCTTTCCATGAGGTGTTATTCCTGGACCTGTGACAATCTCTAACTTTTTGGCTTAAAATATCATGGTGTATGACTGACACATGACATTTTCATTTTGAAAGAGACAGAAAGAAGAGAAAGAGATTCAGTTTAAATGTTTTTCCCATGTCCAGGAATGAGAGCAGGAATAAATATTATTTTATACTATATTTTCACTTTTAAAGAAAACTTCCTACTCTAAACAGCACCATGCAATACCAATATACTTTGCAGCAGCATCTAAAACGTGGTATTACTAACAATAAAGTTTTTTCATTTGGTGAAAAAAAAAATGCATATTGGGCTATTCCTATATACTTCGAAAAATATAATCACTTTACAAATCAATAGATCCATTATGAAAAAAAATTAATAAAATAGAACACAATTTTTAAAAAGAGAGTTTTGTATTTACATACTGAGGTTGCATCTGCTCTGGGCATACTCTCCTGGGGACTATTGTGGCTGATCAGAATTTTGTAATAACCCCCTGTGCTGCCAGGTTAGTCAGAGGAAGTCAGAGCAGAAAGATATTGTGGTAATTATCTCCCTTCTTGATACCACAGCAGCAACCAAAGGTGTGCTTTTATGTCATGCATGTTATAATGTATCACATTTAACATCAGCTCTGCACCTAAAGAGACATCTAGTTATCCAGCTACCACTAACCAATGGTGATTGAAACACCAACAATCATCCAATTGCTAGACTTTTAGAAATTAAGAGTCTGTTGTTGCTAAACACCCGTCATGCTCATAGAAAGACTTAGCTCAGGTGTTCTCATCACTCCACTGAGGTCTTGATCCCAGCGCTTCCTAACTCCCTTTCAGCTCCACAACATTAGAAGCCTACAGGTGGAAACCAAGGAGCTGCTGTACATGACTCAGTGCAGAGTCCAAGCCATAGCCCAGGCACGACCACTGATGGAGGTACTGAGGGTATTTCCTTGGACCAAGAACGCTTCCTGGAAAATTTAGCATACATTTAAGATGAGAACTTGAAAAGAAAGACTGCAACAGAGTAAAATAAAGAACAAAATACTATACAATATGTAAAAAAATTGCATCTATTAAAGAGTACAGGAAGAAGAAAGTATTTAAGGTGATAAATGTGCCAGAAGAAGTCTGAAGAGAAGCAAATGAAGCAAACCTATCATGTTGGATTGTTTAACCTTAAGACTATGAGAAAAACACTTTGAAGGACTCAAAGAACTCTCCAACTGCATGCAAAGATGGAACTTTTACCACGCCAATATCTGCTGAAAAATGTAGAGTCACAGAATGCCAGAATTGTTAGGGTTGTAAGGAACCTCTGGAGTTCATCTCATTCAAGCCCCATGCCAAGGTAGGGTCATCTAGCGCAGGTTACACAGGAACGTGTCCAGGTGGATTTTGAATGTCTCCTGAAAGGGAAACTCCACAACCCTCACACACTGGCAGCCTATAAAGTTCCTAGAATGCAATTAGGATCTTTTTTTAATTATTTAAAATACGTGGAGGCTAATGCAGGGTGTGTATCTTGGGCTGGTTCTCCATCGCAGGTCTGAGTCATCTACAAATCCAATTGTAAAAAGAAATTTGAATAAAAATCATCACAAAATGAGACATCACTCTAAAAAAGGAAATATGAAAGAGAATATAAAACATCTCCTTGAAGAAAGATCAGATCTATTTCTCCATTAGAGAAAACACAAAACAGGCTTCAGAAAAGCAAACTTCAATACCATTGAGAAACCAGAACTGCCAGAGCAACCCTCTGAGAGATAATAGAGTGTTGTAGGTGTCCTTTTTCTGTACTAAAAAAGGGTACTAAAGAGCAGCCATGCCAAACACTGCAAACAATCAGGGTACCTGCTGCTGCGTTTCACTGCTGGGGCAGCAAAGTACCCCACTGCAAATCCAAACTACAAAGCACGTTATGAGAACATTATGACTAAACCAGGCAGAAACCACAGTAATGTTTTTTAATTGAAAAGCATTCTCAAAATCTGCAGCAGTAAATTAACAATTCTCAATATGTATTTCAATAAATAATTTAACAATAATTGAATCTGTGAGAATTATAATTTATATTAGAAAATTCAATATCCTACTTGTTTCTAGTATAGGTATGAGCCTTCTCTATTTGAGTATTTGCTGCCATCATGTGTACACTTCAAAAACTGCAAATTTACAAACAATACTTCTCTTTTATCAAGTCAAAAATCAGCTATGAGAGTACATACAAGGGCATTGCACACTACAGTTAGAAGGTGATGAAGTTTCAAGGATTGCTAATGTCATATGAATTCTTCCCTCAAGAGAGATCAGCTATTATAACATCAATTCAATTACAAAGACCACATGCTTCCAGTATGTAATCAAAAGAAGCAAGAAACTGATTACAGGTAAATGGTATTTGGTGGCCCACAAAAAAATAAACCAACTGTTCTGCTTCATTCCATGCAGATACCAAAACTACCAACAATTCAATACCTTCAGCCATGACATCTCCAAAGAAGCAATGGTGACAGGGACTTAAATTCAAGCCCTTCCACCAGGTTTCTTCTGGTTCAGGAATAGAAAAAAAAAGGAGAATTTTGCTGTGACCTAATGTTCATTTCCTATAAATTAGGAAATAGAAAAGTTCAGCTAGAAGAAAAAAAACACTACAAAATTGCATAAAACTAGTTTGTCAATTTTACATCATTCAGTAATTTCCACAGAATGAAGATGTATCGACATTTCAAGGGTCTCTTGTTAGCCAGTCTTGAAATATGGGTGCAAGATCAATTCAGGAGGTTGATGTAGTGAGGAAAAGAGTGCATTATGCTCTCTTTCACCTCAGACTCTGCCACTCAACAATATCCTTGAAACAACAAAAAGCAGCATATTAACAGGACTCAAAATCCCAACATACCAGTAAGTCTAAAATCCTACACTCAGTAATTCTGCCCCTGGTATCATTTCTAACTTATTCATTAGAAATTCCTTATTACTTAACATTATGTCTGGAAATGACCTTTAAAAGCTATAAATTCAAACATTTTAGGAGACACTATGATTAAATATACCTTCCAAATTAGAGCCTTCAAAAATGCAGTTTGAAATTGAGACACAGAAACAAAAAATATTTCAGCAGAAATTTTCTGCTCAATGGATTGCCAGGAGTGAGCTGTATAAACAGCAGGATATCACTTAGATTATGTATGATTGTAAATACAGTCAGCTTCAGCCTGAAAACAGCCACAGCTCTCAGCATTACGAAAGACAGTTAAAAGAAC
The DNA here is from genome assembly GCA_035047845.1 of Dendrocincla fuliginosa. Lineage (NCBI taxonomy): Eukaryota > Metazoa > Chordata > Aves > Passeriformes > Dendrocolaptidae > Dendrocincla > Dendrocincla fuliginosa. The sequence continues at coordinate 24,727,125 of JAWWMO010000083.1, read as the reverse complement.
ACGAAGATTGATAAAGATGCTACCAAACACAAGATTATGAAGTCAAAATGTGAGGTTCAACTTCCTGCAAAAAATGATTTTTGATTAAATGACTGTAATATTACTGAACTGTATAAAAACACTTTCATCCCTCCATGTGTACACATCAGTATGTCCTAAGTATAACTGTATATATACAAACTTGGGGCTTTAAAAATCCTCCAATATGCATAACTCTACTTGTGCAGACACCTCACAGTATGCTGAAAGAAGGAAAAAAAAAAAGGAGGGAAAAAAAAAAAAGTTTCCAAACAATTATTCAAATGTGCTCCAGATGCCATTTTAACTTGCAGAAAATATCAATTTTGTGTCTGCACAGGACAGAAAGGTACATCTATACACTACGTGCAATTACAGCACTCATAATATTATTGCAGTAATTACAAAATATGGTACTTGACAGCACTTGTAGAAAGTTGGCAGTGTTTATAGCGTTGATAGTGGAAATGCACTGACAACATAGTAAAACCTATCATGCTTACAAAACACTACATGCTGACAA
>JAWWMO010000083.1:24690830-24718736 GCA_035047845.1 Dendrocincla fuliginosa | reverse complement strand
CCCCTGTCCCGGGTCATCCCCCTGTCCCGGGTCACCCCCCTGCCCCGGGTCACCCCCCTGCCCCGGGTTATCCCCCTGCCCGGGTCATCCCCCTACCCCGGGTCATCCCCCTGCCCCGGGTCACCTCCCTGTCCCGGGTTATCCCCCTGTCCCGGGTCATCCCCCTGCCCCGGGTCATCCCCCTGTCCCGGGTTATCCCCCCTGTCCCGGGTCACCCCCGTACCTTCCGTGTGACATTGCGCACGTAGGGGCAGGTGGTGCAGGCGAAGCGGTGACAGCGCGGCCCCTCCTCGACCACCAGGACGTTCCCGCAGGCCGGGCAGAACAGCAGCATGGCCGGGGCAGGGGCAGGACAGATCAGAACAGATCAGAACAGAACAGAATAGCACAGAACAGCGGGGCCCGATCAGAACAGCGGCGTGGCCGGGTAAAGGCGGGGCAGAACAGGAAAGCGGCGTGACCGGATCAGAACAGAGCGGCGGGGCCGGGCCCGCTGTGGGCCCGCCCGGGAAGGTGGAGCCCAGCCTGCCCCCTCGGGACGGGCGGCCCGTGGGCGCCGGGGGTGGTGATGGGAACCGTACCGAGAAATGGGGTTGCGAATTGCACTTTTAAAAGTAGGTGGAGGATGAATAAGCGATTAGCGCTGTTTGAAGAAGGTGCGTGCGGGGCGGCAGGGATCACGATAGATATAAAGAGGACAGTTCACTTTTAGCTCTCTGTTCACCACCAGTTGAACCAGCTGTGCACTTTATAGCAGGGTAGAACGTGACACAAATAAGCTAGTCCACTAAGCTTAAATCTGCTCTATCTGCATTTCCAAGCGTAGGTGAGAGGCGAAAGGAGACATCGTAAGAAACCTTACTGCCGCTGTGGGGCTGCCCAGAACTTTGTCCCACCACGCTGCCACCACCAAGCTCCTGCCTTCCCTTACCTCCCACTTACAGCTCCAGCTCCCCAGTTCTCCGTAAAGTTTTTTCAGCAGCTTAACATCACATCCAACTCATGCACATGGAAAAAAATCTTCATAACAATCATAGATATTTTGGGGAAAGCAGTCAGGCAGTGGCAGCAGTGGCAAAAGTCCTGCCTTATCAAGGGTGCATGTTTAGCTCCTTCCATCCAGTCAAATCACTGGTGCTTCAAAATAGAAAGGAAACATTTCCATAGGCCCAGGTAGCATTAAGCTTTCTCAGGATACCAGGAAATGTCATAAAAATGTAATGCCTCATAAAAAGCCCGAGTCATTATGTGAGAACAACAGTGGAAAGAGCAAAGTACAGACTATTTTGCTGACTACAATTTCTCAATATTTATTTATTCTCTAAGCATTTCAGTGGGGGAAGAGTGAAGTTCCCAGTAAAACAAAGTTACTGAAATGAAACAAAATGGTTATAGTTTCACTTTTTCTCACTGTCAGTTTCCAGTCTTCTTCATGCCTGTGATACTCTCGAAGTGAGCTCTCAGACCCTGGCAAAGGAGGCCTGATTCTCAGGTTGATTGGTCTCACCATATTTTCAAACTGTATTTTCTGCAGAAGTTTCTTTGAGGAAGGAGTTTTGGACTTAATGTGTTTTGTCTACCCTGTGGCCTTCGATATGTTCACAGTTTAAAAACATTGAGGTTAAAAAACTGATTTGCTTTATCAGTTTTATTTTCAGTGATGCAGTTTCACTGAGTCATCTCAGTGTGCATTCATTTACAGAATTTATTTAAATATTTTGTTGTATATTGTCCACCATACTCATGTTGCACATTGAGAGCTTTTTCCTTGCTGTATCCATTCTGTATAGTTTTTGGGAGTCTTTTTCTTCAGTGGCCTGCTTAAGCCCTCTGCTGGGCACTTGCTGTGTGGCTCAAATACTCACCACACTCAAATACCGACTCAGATCTGTGAGCTTCAATAGTTTTTGCACTTTTTCTTTCTGTACACAGAGAATAAAAGCCATTTTTGCATTGGGTCTATCTAAAATGGAATTCATTTCCCCATAACAGCCTCTGTAGTGCTGTACTTTGCATTGGTAGCTAGAAAGGTGTTGATAACACACCAGTGTTTTGGTTACTGCTGGGCAGTGCTGGCACAGCATCAGCACTGTCTTTCCAACATTCCACCCATCAGTACACTGGGAGTGGGCAAGATTATGGAAAGGGACCCAACTACACCAGCTGACCCAAATTAGCCAAAGGGATGTTCCATACTGTGTGACAGCAGGTCAGATATAAAAGCTAGTGAAATGAAGAGGAAGGGGAGGCATTTGCTATTTATGATGTTTTCCTTCCGGAGTGACCGCTGTGCGTGCTGAAGCCCTGCTTCCCGGGAAGTGGCTGAACACCACTTGCTCTTGGGACATAGAGAATAAATCTTTTTTTTTTTCCCCTCTTTGCTTGTTCATGCACAAACTTTAGCTTTTACTTTAGTAAACTGCCTTATCTCAGCCTATAAGCTGTTTTCCGTCTTATATTCTCTCCCTTGTGCAGCTGAGAAGGGGAGTGATAGAGCCACTTGGTGGCCATCTGGCATCTAGCCAAGATCAATTCACCACTCCCATCCTCTGGGGCAGGTGGTTCCTGCCCAGGAGAAAAGGAGGATTCCTGCAGCATCTATGCACCTCCAGCCTGCTGAAGCTGAAGCTCTAGAGCCTCCTCCTTGCTCCTTCCCTAGGCACTACTGGAGAAGTGAGGAATTTGCCAATAAATTCCCCTTGGAGCAGAAGATAGAGTTGTAAGCTTATCAAGCTGCTGATAACAGTCTAAGTTGTCAGTCTTTGTCTATTAACAATTTTTATATCACAAAGTCCCTGAAGGTCTCTGCACCATCAGGGAATGTGGAAAGGCAGCACATGCAGTTGAATGTCATGTCCCTTGTGTGTGGGCACAAAAGGACTCACCATCAGAACTCGTTAAGATTTAATATGATATTAGAGGTATTATTTCCATATAGTGACCTCCTAATCATCAGTACACAAAATATCTGTGCCACAGCTTGAATCCAGACACAATTTTAGCTAACATGCGTGAATGCAACTCCTTTGCTTGCCAGCTGCAGGTGCCTGCGTCTGCTTCCAGGCAACACTACTTCTCTGCAGGGCACTGTGGCATCTGTGCTGCTGCTCCCAGAACACTTCTTAGCTTGCACCAAAGAAAGAGGCACCTCAGGAGAGGGATTCATGTCACCCCTTTTTGGGCAAGCGGAGTCCATTATTCCTTACTTCCTTTCAGAGGTCAATACAAGGATGTGTTGTGGTATATGTGATTTAGATAGCCCATAAAGGATTTTTCTGTATCCAGCTGGGCTTTAGTGTGGAAGCTACAAGGATACCAGAGTGTCTCTGTGCTGTACTCCATAGTGCCTTTGGATCTGGGAAAGGAGTATCTGCTTTGTCATAGTGACATAAAGGCAGGCAGAGTGATTTAGCCAATAAATTAAAGCTTTATTTACATGGCAAGGACTGTGTGAGTAGCATCTCAGCCTTTTCCTAAGGATACACCTGAAATCTGTGGTGAAGCATGAATGCAAAGTGCTCTAGTTACTTAGACATCCTTCTGAGCTTTTGACCCAATGAATCTGCCAGAGTGGCCATGTTGTTTGCTACAGTCCTAATTCCAAATGTAGAAACACTGGATGAACACTTCCCTGTTTATTTTTTTCCTTTTATCAGTAATGTGTTGACTAAAGAAGATGAAGCTGAAGTATTTATTGAGCTGTTATAATTGCTGTAATTTTTTAAATTATCAAGAGCATCCTGAGAGAAGTTCTTTTTGAGAATCAAAATAAATGATTAAATATAGAATGCAATGACATGATATTTCTTTCCAGAACCATTGGTAGTTCTGATGAAGCTAAATTGTATTGTCATATTTTAAAAAAAACACAGAATAATCTACAATCTTCTTCTCTAAACTGTGAGTAAATATTAAAGTACAGTCCAATGTCCTGCTATTTAAAAAAAATACAGCATATGTCGCTGTCCCATGTTTCTTGTTTTTGCATTGTACAGATCGCAACAAAATTGCCTCTCTTACTTCAGAGCTATGAAGTTTTTAATAGATTCTCTGTGTATTTGAATAAATTCAAGATTGTTTCTTTTTGCATACTATTCCAGACCAAGGCAGACTTTTCTGATTCAAAAACCAAGCCAAAGATCTGTTATGACAGCACAAATTGCCTATTAAACATTCTGAGGCATCTTCCAGTGCGCCTTGTAAACTCAAAAGACATGGAATTATCCCTGCATTGTGGGAATCAACCGCAAAATTAATAGTTTCATAAATTACTTAGAAAAAAACATGGATAATTAGAGATTCACAGGATGCTTCTGCCTCTGTCAAAGTAGAGTAGAGCTTTGTCCTTGATTAACAGAAGCAAAATTAGTCCTAGCGTGGGACAGTCTGCTTCAAAACCCACCTGAAAGCTGGACACGTAAAATACTATATATGAATGCTGTTAAAAAAGGACCAGCTCTTTCGGAAGGGCTTGGGGAAATACAGGCTGATGAAGATACCAGTGATGTCTGCTGTTGACTGCAGAGGCAATTGCCTGTCCATATCTGGTCCAGGTGAAACCAGCGTTCTTCACACATTCAGCAGAGCACAATAGTGAGAGCAGGATGGATGGTTTTCTTTCAAAAGCTCAATTTCTGTGAGGAAAAAAGATGCCATAATATATGTTGCTCAGTGTAACTCATCAGGATGGCTTCACGTACTCATGTACGCATCTCAACAGTAGGATGAAAACAAATAATAGAATGTATTTCTTGAAAACAAATAGTAGACTGTATTCCTTATGAAATACAGTACACAGTGATTTTGTAAGGAAGAGACAGCTGTTTCTGGACTTCAGTCAATTGTGTGTACAGTGCACTGATAGCTTTTGGACATTAAAAGGAAGTTCTGCTTTGGTTAAGCTTCTGCTTGAGCTGTTCATTCATTGAAGTATTTCTTGTTCTTGCATCAGAAGGACATGATCTGTATCATCCAGAACAAAATTTTTTGACAGTTCCTGAGGAAGTTTTGCTTGCCTCCTGCAGACTTGAAAGACACCAAGTGTGTTAGAAATCTTCAGAGAATTTAGCTACGAAACCCTATCATGTTTCTGCTTGAACATGTGTGAGTAGAGCTTTGCAGCAAGCCAAGTGTAGACAACGCTACCCCAGAGGAGTGCCAGGCTAATGGCTGGACGCTCCTCTCCCGAGTCCAGTGCCACATTTCGAAGCACACCGGCACCAGTATGTCACAGGAAGTGTCACAAAAGAAAGAGGGGATTGTGGTGAACCTTCGAGAGTTTTCTCTCATCTCATTTCAGGAACATCTAGTATTCAGCAGAACTTATCTAAAAGAATTCAACTCAGTGAACTGATCCAAAATTAAAATTTTGGATAGAATTATTAAAGAGCACCAAAACTCAATGTAATGGCAGGCAAGATGGTTTTAGAACAAAAATCCTACACCTTCTTTTATAGATGTGAACTGGAAATCTTTTTGTCCTTAAGCTATTATTGTTTTCAACTTTCAAAGAAGACACCTAAAAGATTGCCTATATTGCAAAACAATTTTTCTACTTCTGAAAATTCAAACATAATTTGAAAATGTGTGTCTTCTCCTTTTATGAACAATCTTTTTGGTAAATGCAACACTAGTTCAGTTGGTTAATCTGCCACGTGGTGTTCTGGTCAACTGCATTAAAATTCTGTAAAAGATGAAATATTTAGCTGTTAATTTGCATAGTAAGTGGATTAACGGCAGAACATTGCTGATGAAATAAATACAGTTTGAAAGCATACATTTTGTTATTTCAAATATAATAGAAAGAGTACACCGTTCATGGGTAAAGCTTTGTTTTCCTGTCTACTTGGTAAGTCATTGTAAAACTTAAAGCCATGCAATGATGCTTCCACAAATTCATTAAAACTCCTTCCAGAAGAACATGAAAAGAGCACAGAAATTATTACGTTGCTTTTAACAGAGGGCAGAGACAGAACAATGGATAAGATGCCTAAACTAAGTAGTTTTATGTTTTGAAAAGCTGCAGAAAACACCATATATGTGTGAATGCAAAAACTTAGCCTAGACATCAGGAGGGGAACACAAGTTCTGAACAACAGCATCCATGGGTTCTGGAAGCTCCAAAGTCTAAATTAAGGGAATAAAGCTAACTAGGCTACATCACTTCCAAACTTTTAGTTCAGCTTCACATTGACCCAAGGGGAATTTAAAGCACAATATAAGCATGTCTTTAAATGAAGTTAGAAGAAAGCTTACTGTCCCGTCTCCTGTTTTAATTAAATATGTTTTATATTAAAAACATAGCTTACAAATACAAGCGATGTGGTTTCTCTGGCAGCACTGCAGCTCTAAGTAAACACACCATAGTATTATTTTGTTTGTTTTCTTCTCTAATTAAGTTTTTTAAGTTTCCTCAGCTCTCTGTGTGGCTGCTTCAGTTTTGGCAGTAGTACTGAGGCAAAGGAGGCTGGGAAGAAGCCTCTGCTTTCTCTTTCTCCCTCCATCCACCAAGTAATCACAGATGAGTTAGAAAGCCCTTCTAATTTTTTTAAGATATATAGATGACAGACTACATGTTACAAATAAAGCATGAGCCCTCTGGATTGTACTGGTCTGGAAGCCCGTACCTCCCACTGGGAGAGCTGCAAGCACCTAGGCTGTGCTGCACACTTTAGAGCAGAAAGCCAGGCTGAACTGCAAAATTTGAAGCCAAACATGAATTTTGACAGCTTTTGGGAGTGTTTGGATTTCTCCTTTCACTGTCCTCAGAGGCTACAGCTTTTCAGGTTCAACGCTTTGCTACAACACTGTTAGTGTTTCGCAAATCCACATCATTGTCTGCAGTTTAAAATGAAGTATGCACAATCCATCATCAGTTATTATTTTGGCATAAATAGTATGCTATCAGCAAAGCACATGTCCCATCTCAGGCCTCTAGCCCTTTTATAGCACTCTGAATGCGTTCAGTCTGTCCAGGACAGTTTAACATGCAGGCCAAGTTCTGGAATACTTAGCTGGCCTTACATTAAAACACTTGGTGTCACCTTTGATGCGAAGCATTGGATAGGCATCTCTTGTCTCTGTCTAGTTTCTGATGTTGTAATCAATCAGGAAAGCAAATCCAACATGAAACTGTGTAGCTCTGAAACTGTTTGTGTCTGTTTGTTGTGTTCCCTGCCCTGAAATTCAGCACCACATTGCAGACTGGGGGTGTCTCTAGATAGCTACACATCCAAGGTTTATTATTCACTAGATCTGGTAGTATTTGAGATTACATTTCTTGATAGTCAGGATTTTCCTTTGTGGTCGCTTGTATAATATCACGTGTTAATGGTTGATATTGAGGATGGAACTATAGGATACCACATGAATAAAGGGTAGCTTTAAAATAAATACTTGAGGTTTCTTAAACCCCTTTTATCCAACATGATTATCACTGTTTATCAATTCCCCCCTCTGCCCCCTCCCCGAACCACCTGAAGGCAGGATCAGTAGTAATCAAAAGACATTTCCTACTATTGAAATGACCACCTCTGTGAAATATGGTTTTTAATAGTGAGCTTGTTGCTGTTGCTTTGTGAATTATGGCTTTGCACTTCTCCTAAACCAAGACAAAAATTATTTGCAAGGTGCCACAGGAACAATTTTTAGACTGAAAAACAAGTAAGTTTGTGGTCACGAACTCTGCTGATTTGTGGAAATGGCATTTGGCTTTTTACTTCTTTGAGATTTTATTTTAAACAGAGATGCTGAAAGATAACTTGTTTTTGTAAGCTATGGAGCAATTGCAGCACAGAACTAGTTGTAGGGAAAAAAATTCACCTGTTTCAGTCTGATGTGTTAGATAGCAGGAAGATCCCAATCTCTTCAAAAGAAAAAGTTGGAGACCTTTCACTGATGGGAGATAGGAACTAAAAGTGCCATTGTTTAGTGCCATTATATAGTTGTTTCCCCCAACTATATAAAATTTTTAACAATTAATGTTCATTAATAGGGTATAAAAAAATGTATGTTTAAAAATTCTTGAGAATGTGTCTGGAAAGCGAACTAGTGGTACAATGATATACTTCTGGAGCTTGCAGTGAAAACAAAATTCTGTAGGGCAGATGATTTTCCTGTGAGCTCTAAAACTAAACAATTGTTGTGTCATCTTGAGAAATGGGAATATCCCGTTCAGGTCTAGGGTGCAGTCTGTATTTCAAATATTAGGTTGTTTAAGAAATGGATATCAGAAATTAAGCTCACCTTTAAAAAATATCCCAGCATTACTATCTGGCAAGTCTTACTTAGTTCAAGGGATCATTTTTTGTGCATGGAGTAGCACAAGCATACCATGAGCTGTACTTCAGGGGATCAATACTTCAGACATTTTTCAAAAGAACCACAATTGTACCCCTTCTGTTGTTCAGCTTCATATATTAAATTCGTGCTCTTCACAGCATCCAGGGGGCTTTACTGGGACTCATTTACTGTCTTCCTGCACTCTGTTTTCAAAGTTATGCCCTGGGAGCAAAACTTCTCATTTAAGACCTGGATTTCAAAGTGCTCTCAAATCCACAGGCATCTTCAACATGTTTTCAAAATTGTTACACCTTACCAGAGCCAGAGGCAACATTGTCCATGAAGGAAAAAGTCAGTTGGCCTAGCAAGTCTTCAGATAATATACCCTCTTTTTAACCTTCCCAGGAGGACTGCATTTTATATACTCTGAAATCCACTGGGGTATAATGATTCTCTTGAAAAGTTAGTGGTGACATTGATTGTGGGATGTTTTGCAGTATAAATTTGTAGTCATTCCTCCCTCTCTATAGAACTGCTTATAGCAATTTTTGATTCTTTGGGGGGGAGGGTTTATAAACACCTCAGAGAAATCTGAGGGTATGAATCCCATGAAATATGTATATATGACAGTCTGATCCTAAGCTCAATTCTTGAGCTGACCAAACTGATGTTACTGAAATTTGGTAAAAAGCCGATTTAGAAATATTTAACACTACTATTGATAAGAACAAGTAAAACTAAGTAAAAAATTGCTTTTCTGATTCTAGAATATGAATCCTTTCTCTTTCTGTCAGTAAATACTTTCAATTCCTGCTCAGCTATTGTCTGTATGATACATGTGCTGCTGTACAAGCTAAAGAATAGATATGCCATGGATGTGCCACACAAGTATGTGCATATATGTGGATATACCTGTTTTTATATAAATGTATACATATACTTACAACCACATGCTCCTTCAAGCCCATGTATGTATGTCTGTGCACGTGCATATACACACACATGGATGAGTGCACACAAAACTGCTGTTATTGTAATGCTCTAAAGTAGCATACCATAACTGTATTTGCTTGTTTTACTTTGTAATCAGATTTTTAAGGGTTTTAATATGGTGACTTTATTTTTCTTTCTAGTAACTCATTCCAGTACTTCCTATAGTGTAAACTGTACTCTGTGCATGTGCACTTGACACTCACTGATTGCTTTGCATACTTGCATTTTAAAATGTGCCTTCAGGTACATCAAGATTGTCTGTGAGTACCACATCCCCATTCAACAGACGGGAAGCTTGAGAAACAGAGACATCCTGCAAATTTGGCATTCACTAAGACAGTGGTGGGGATGGTACAACAACTTAAGGCTTTGCTGTCAGTTCAGTGCTTTATCCAATAGCTGATATTATCTTTGAGGTTTGCACAACTTTGTATTATGCCACACTGTATCAGTGTAACAGCTTTTATTTGAAATTTTTGGACAATACCTTGTTCTTATCATACAATAAGTTACCTGTACAAAATCAATGTTAACTCTATGAGGAGTTTAGAAAATTCTTCCTATATACACTGTAGAGACTCACTCAACAAAAGGAATATGCAGCAATTGAGATCTGAAGCCTTAACTGTAAAATGAACTGAAAGGTGTTCCCACAGAAAAGTTGGAAATGCCCCTAGCAGCAAAAGACTTGAAAGATACCAATTTTCTCTAGCTGACATACAGTAACAGAAATATGTCTTAAGGCAAGATTAAAACACTAATTAAAGAGGGAAAATAAAAGAGCATTACAAAAAAAATGAGGTTTCCCTCTCACACTTTAGTAGTTACAAAACATTCCTCTGACTCTTTAATTGCCGCTTGCAAAGGCTCTGTAATGAATCATTTAGTTTCTGAAAGTAACAACAGTGTCCTAGCCTTCTTATTGGCATTTACTCCTATGCCACCCACATTGAGCTCCAAATCTGGAACCAAGGATTGCTGAGCTGTGAAGACTGTATTTGTATAATTCTGCCAGTAACCACCCGTATAACCTCAGAAGAATCAAAGAGAACTAACGATATGCTGAAACATTCAAAAGTCATTTGAACACCAACTACCAGGAGATGCCCACCAGTTTAAGCATATTTTATATATGTCCTGTTCCATTCCCTGGTTGGTCTTTTCAGGGTGGAGAAGGTTGGGAAGTGGTCAAAGACAGCTCTTTGTGTTTGGGCATTTAGCAAAAAAGTTTTGTATTCTATCCATCCCACCTCCAGATGGTAGTAAGTCAAATCTCAGCACTGTCCCATGCTGCAGGACCAGAGAAAGGCAGCTGAGTGCTGCCACAAGGGTGAGAAATCATGTTTAGGAGGAGATGAAAATACTAAAAATAATGAGCATAGCTGTGTTGTTTTGCCATTCCACAGTTTGCTCATTCACTACCTAGTAATCATCCCTTCCTCAGTGGGTAAGCGTTTCCTTGCTAAAGAAAATAAAAAGATTTACCCAGAACCAATAAGAGGTCAAGGCAAGATGGGAGCAGCCTCAACATCAGCACCATCACTTTCCTCTCTTGGGGAGTTCCTGTGTCCAGTTTTGCATGTCCCAGAGGAGTTCTGACTTTAGATTGGAACCAAAGTATTCATCACTTCTAGAATCTGAATTAAGTGTCTTAAGGATGGCACACAGGGTCTGTGCTCCAAAAATGGAGGTTCTTCCAGGGTGTCTCAAAGTGGGTACAAAAAGGCAAGTGATGCAGCTCACTCCTGAAGTGTGGCCAGATGGAGACTGCAGCATCATGCATGCAAAGGTCTCTGGTTCATCTCTGCACACACGTGTGAAGAAGAAGTATATTTATGCATGCAATATGCAAACAGACCTCTATAGTGATACAATAATGCAGAAAATTATGTAAAAGTCTCCTCCCCACTTTGTTTATCTGGAAATAGCAGTGATCTGGCACACCTGAGGACAAATGTTCTTCTATCTGTGTTTTTAACCAGTGTTTAACCCTCCCACCTTTATTTTCTAAGACTTTATGAATATTTTTCAAGTAGTGAACTGCCCCTCTGTATTTCCCCATTCTTTCAACTTGAACAAACAAAATGAGCTGATTCCTTTCAGGTTTAAGTAACAGATTTCTTATAATTTTCTCTCCCTGGCTCCCATGAGACTGCATCATACGGGATGCTCTGGCTGAGCAAAAAATGTTTTTTTGTAATAAGGATACAACAAAATCCCCTGTATTCACTGGAAATGATAAACATAATAGTATCTCCACAAGTCTTTCAGTTGTTAAAAATTTGTATTTAAAATTGCTAATTTTGGGTCCCAGTTTGATGCCACAGTATCCCTTTAAATAAATAACCCAGGCACGGTAATGCTTTTCAGAAGGGGACTAAAGGTTACCACTGAACATCTTCCTGCTGGTCAAGAGATTCAGCAGATTTTTGGGGGTTGAATGAAAAAAAAACAAAACAAAACAAAACAACTTCTACCCTTTATTATCTAAACAAATATTTTTTTCTTAATAATTCTAGGTAACTAAGTTCATGGAAAATGTTAGGGAAGGTCAAACTAGGGAAACTAGGGAAAAGAATAAGGAGGGGGACTCCACAGTGTTTGATTATTACCCAGAATTATTCTGGAATGCACTCATTGATATATGTGCACCCACTTGCCAGCATAAAAGGCAACAAGTTTTTACTAGCACTGGACAGGAACACAAGTGTCACACTTGCGGTTTTCAGGCTGCGTCTCAGTTGGTTATGGCAGTGTGAAAACCATTAACATACATGACCACTTGCCAAAGTCATGGATGTTGTGGTAATGTTGGACAGCAGCCCAGAAATCTGCATTTGATATATTATTTACTTATTATTGGATGTCACTACATCTAACATGACAATTCATGTCCCGTAAGTGCTCTGATTAAAGAAGTTACACATATCTGAAAAAACATGGAAGACAAGTTCTTGCTCTTGCTTTTATTTTTCCTCATACAATGTATCCATTCAGAATCAAAATCCAGGATGACACACATTCCTGTTTTGTCCTGCATCCTGAATGCTGCCAGTCAGGAATCAAATGCCAATTCTGACACTCTGAAATTATCTGTGTAGGGAAATCCAGTCCACAGTTGTCCCATTGCTCGCATCCCTGCATCCCCTGCAGGGGTTGTCTAAATCTGATGTACCGAAGATACATCTGCTACATATGGTCTGGAAAGAACTTTCTGTAAAACTTTGATGGTCACATCACTTTTATCACAGATTTCTGTTTTGTTGCTATGAAGAAGAGCATTTTTAGATCTTTATTATCGCAGATTGAACAAGTAACACCTTACCATTTTTTAATTTTCTGTGGTTTGCCTTCTCTCCTTCTGCCTCTCCCTCTCCTATTTTCTTCCTTGCAAACAGCGCTGTGAAAAGCCCATTGTTGAGCAGCGGGGTTGTGACATAAGGGTCAAATCCTTTCACTCACATTCCTTCTTCTGCTCTGTAAGGGATGAAATCTATGTGAGGGAGTGACATGCAAACTTGTACAGAGCTTTGGAACACTCACTTAGTAGATCCTACTCCAGTTCAATCACATTCCTGACTCCTGCTAAATCCAATACAGAACAGTACTCAGGTCTCTGTGGATTAGGGTGACTGCAGAGCTTTAATGCAGAGCTTTATATCAATATACTGCTCATATTTGCTGCTCTTGCTTCCCTGCACAATATTTACTAATTTTGGACAGCCTAGTTTCCTATGACCACCTAGAAGCCTGTACAACTATGGACTGGATCTAGTCCATGCTGTATTCCTTAGTTCTGGATTGATTTGCTTCCACAAACTTAAGCCAAAGCCTTCTTTTCCACACAGTGTGTTCCACTTCGGGATCCTACGCTGATACTCTAGCTGTATAATATTTCCAACCCAGTGCCACTCACTGAGTAAATTACACAGTCTACCCATTGTAGAAAGCAAGTATGATGATTTTCAGAGGTGCTGTTCTGCTGAACTGCATCATCTTGTTGAGGCAACACAACTAAAAATTATAGAAGCAGAGCTGATGGAAGACAAGGGATTTCAAAATTATACACTTTGAAGATAAGAAGTGTGAGCTGGTAGGAAATGTATCCTCTTTGCTATCATTAGCATTCACAGTTTCAGAAACAGACATGTTTTAATTGCCTTCCTTATTTATTTTCAATAACACCATTTGCAAGATAAATACCTGACTGCTGTAGCACTGTACATTTGGGGTTGATTAGGTATAATTTTCTGCATAAGACTTACAGAGACTGCATCCTGTTAGGAGAAAAATGCACTAATAGCAGTGCAGTGCAGAAATCAGGGCTGTATCATTTTAGGGTATCAGAAAGCCCTGCTTACATGTATCTCTTTTTTCGAGAGCAGAGGAGGTGTGTTGGTGCATTTCGGATCTTGTTTGTGAATTTCAGCTGGTTACTCAGTGTAAGTTGCTTTAACTCCTTTTAACTCCTCTGACAGCCACTACTGAAGACAACGGAGAAACTTTGCACTGTCAGAGGATTTGACCAATGTTTTGTCATTTGCTTGTTTGTTTGGTTTTCAACTAAAAATTCAACTAAAACAAGTGGTACATAAGTGAAATACTTTATAGTTTCTGGTGTTCAATCTCTATTGTATTCCTTGAGATATCTGCAGATTTTCTTCTGATTTATCATCCTGCCTCTCAGAAGGAAGTCATTCGTTTTCCTCGCAGAGCTGAATCTGGGCTGTTTTCTGCATACAGTCCTCCAGCAGACACTCTGGAAGCCATCTGCATCGGCCAGTAGATGTCATTGTGTTTCCATCACAAAAACACACCGAACATATTCATCTGGCTGCAAATGCCTGTCCAGTCCTACAAACAATACTGTTGACTATTTAGGATGTTTTCTACCCTGCAGCAAAATATTTATTAAAAATGCTTAGCTAGAAGAGAGTGAAAATTAAGTTCTGAGCATTTGATAGATGTGACTAACTAGCCAGAATGCCCTTGGTTTCAGCTAATATAGTGCCAATGGTGTTATACAAACACAGCTTACTCAACAGGACACAAATCATCGTTAATAAACTATTACAAAAGATGCCAACAGAAGACAGAAATAATGTTTCATGGATTAGCCAGCTTCTTTAAGCAACCCGCTAGTTTTGCTGTGAGGTCATCTGTTCTTCAATACTCAGACAGGATTGAGAATTTCTACTTCAGAACTTTTTAGTCCTTCAGAGTGTAATGAAAAGAGGCTGTAGTCTGCTATTTTTCAGCTATTTTATTATGGACTATGTTAACGGCTTCCTAGTTTACATGATATAATATTTGTGATGTAACTAGAAAGTTCCATTTGAAGTCAAAATATGGTAGCAATAGAGAAGCAAACACTTGGAAGTAATCCCAGAGGTAGGGTTTTCCAGAAACTCTGACATATTTTTTATCAACAAAAACTCAAGAGATGTCATTTTAAGGGTTTATTTTTATCCATCATTTCATAAACCTAATGAATGTAAATGGGCTTTGATATCTATAAAGCTACATTCTCAATTATAGCTCATTTTCCAAGCTAAAGATGAAACACAAAATGAACAGAGGATGCAGTAAGCTTGCAACATCCCTGCTGGAAATGGTACAGAGGGCCAAACTCCCCGCTGGCAGCAACCACTGAGGTTCTGCTCATTCTAACAACATGGGAGACCCTTGACAGATTCAGCAGAGAACTGGCCTTTTGCAATGTGTTCTAAGTCCCAGTGGCCAGCCACAAAACAGAGTGAAGTCAATGGAAATCTTTTGCTTGTTGGCAGTGGGCTGTGGATGAAGCCATGAATCAGGTTTTCTGGAGGCTGGGCACAGCACATCTGTCTTGGGGTGAGGCAGCTGAAAGGCACAGGCTTGGATTTGAAAGGACAAGTTTCATTTCATGAGTGCCTGCTCAGGCTCAGGAATAACCTGAGATGGCGCAAGATAAACAATGTTCTTCCCTTGCAATGCCTGTGGGAGCTATGAGGAGAGTGACTTGTCCCCTTTCTTGTTCATGGAAACATTTAAAACTCTTTCTGGTCTGGATGACTTTTCACAGGGTGGGATCACAGAGTGGTGACTGGATTGGGTTGAGAAAGATCTTTAAAGATCATCACATCCAGCCCCCTGCCATGGGCTGGGGCATCTTTCACTAGATTGCTCAAAGCACCATCCAGCTTGAATTTGAACACTGCCAGTGATGGGACATCAACAACTGTGGCTTGTTTCCAAGTTGGGATATGAGATGTATGGTATACGTACAGAGACATTGTAACTGAAGACTCCTTGGACTGGCTAGACCACCAAACCCTTTCATTTGGATGAGCAGAAGGTTGTCCAGTGGGGGCCCATGGGTACTACAGCGGTGTTCTCTGGGCTGCATGGTGTATGGGACATGTTTAAGGATCACAGCAGTGTCACCTGCTGTCTTGTAGATAAACTCACCTGCAATTACAGGAACCATCCTCAGTGTAGAATTAGTCTTTATTAATATTCCAATGTCATCTCTCATAAAAAAATAATTTTGTGGCAAAACATAAGCCTAATAATATTCATGGGTCAGGCTACAGGTGACATGCCCATTTCCTACATACCATTCCACGCTCATGTCACACATGCTGCAGCTGCTTGCTCTCTGAAGCATGTGTAGGAAATTCTGTACTACTCAGGTGAGACTACTCTCAGGCTGCTGAGCTCCCAGTGCTGTGCCTCCAGACTTTCACATTTACCTGGGATTTCTCATTCCATTAAGATAATGTAGAACTTCCCTCAGGTAGCTTTTGTGATCTACATCAGCTGATCCTTAAATATCAAATAAGAAACATGCAGCACTGTTTTGAACAGCTGTATTCCCAGCTCACTGCTTCCTCATCTGATTCCTCTAACTCCTGCTCACTGTCCCATGCTTGGGAACAGGGCTTGCTGGCACAAGGGTTTAGCTGACTAAAAGTACATCATGAATTTTTCTACTTTTGAGTGTACATTATTTCCAGGCAACCTACTATGTGATTGAAGCGTGAAGGTCTCAGACACACACAAAATGCAAAGGAGAAGAAAATAGAGCCCTGTTTTCCTATTTGCCTGAGGATATCCCCGCAGAGGTGGAGACAGTGGTATGTACACTGGTGAGATGGATGTGGGATCCCAAATTGCTGACTTTAATCTGGACTCCAGCAAGTCTCCTCTGTCTCATTTTTCCATCTCAGACAGAGTAGGTAATGCTATTCACTATCTCATTTCACCTGAGGAAAAATGTTATGAAGATTGGTAAGGTATGTAAATACTACAGAAACTAGAAAATTCCCACTTGTGCAAAAGACCTTGAAGAAATTACTGTTTCTACTTGTTGTACCAAATACACTAGTTAAGGGAGAAGATCAGTAATTTTGAAATGACAGTAAAAATACTGATCTATCTCTCTCCCTAAGCATGCTTTGGATGTCCTTACCAACACAAATTTCCAATTTATGGAAAAAAAAATGTAGTTGATTATGTCATTACAGCCTGTGTTAGAACACACTTCCTGAAAGGATATGAATGAAGATTTCCTGAACATCACACATTTTGTTGAATCTAAGTTTTGCTGTATTTGGTGCTGCTGCTCTTTTAATATTCTTCAACTTCTAATGCAGTTGTGCATGAGCTTGCATATCTTTTCATACTTAGAGAGAGTCCAAGCATGGGAACAGTCCGGTGCAAGTGGAGGTTTTGCAGAGGGGTTACCACCTTCTGTGGCAGTCAGGGAGATGCCTGATCCTGGGGTGGCCACACTGCTGGCCTATATGGATGTCATTTCAAGAGAACCTCTGCCACGCTCTATTCAGCCTAGTCACAGAGGCCCCAAAAAGGCACCTGTCTTAGACTTGTCACCTGGGATTCTTCTGAACACCCTGCCTCGTGCAGCCCTGAATCTGTAAGACATAACACTGAGAGGCACAAGAAAATGTGTGTTGGATGCTTGAGTTTTTTCTTTTTTTTTTTTCTTTTTTTCTTCTATCATGGTATTTTTCTCCATATGCTTTTTTTTCACCCCTGGAACTGGACTCTCCTAACTTTAATTATTTAAAAGTTAAGCAGTGAGGCTAATTCATAGAATCATTTAGGTTGGAAAGGACTTTAAAGAGCATCTAGTTCCAGCCTCACTGCCATGGCCAGGGACACCTTTCACTTCTCCAGCCTCCCTCTGCAGGTGGGACCACCATGGTGCCAACAAAATCTCATCACATCTTAAAAGACGACTCTAACACTGATGTGTCAAACCCCCTTTGGTTCCTTTTGTCACCTGTGGTGGAAGTTAAGACACGTGGGCACCCTTCTGCCCAGCTCAGGCACTTGACCTCCAAGGAGACAAAGATGATGGACTGTCTCCTGACTCATGGTAAGTATTGTGCCCACCTTTGCTAACCATAATAGCAATCAGTGCACTCACCAGGCTCCAGCTGCAGAGCAGCTTTACCTATAGCTTGAATCTCTCAGCCATTTTTTAAAGATACAAAATATCAAACTTTGCAACAGATGAAAATTTAAGCAAAAAAGCCTGTTCATGTTCATGCACAATGATTACTCTTCATCAAGATTATTTTGCAATGGTATTGATAACCTTAACTATTGATGTTCTTAGTATAGCATCACCTCAAAACTCTCTTGGTGTGCTCTGTGTGGAAAGTCAGTTGAGATGCTATAATGATGTCGAAATGAAATGATGTCAGTGCAAATCTGTAAAATGACATAACAGTGTCAGAAATGAAAGAGAATCAGATCAGAGTGTGTTCCAGGACCATTCAAAAATTTGTGAGAGGAAAAGATGCCACAAATGTGGGACAATGTTTGTTATGACAGAAATGCTCAAGCTTCTTAAGAGGGAAACTCCTTTTGCCAGCCACATCACTTTTTAATCCAGCAGATTTATCAAGAACTTTTCTTAGTTTCCTCTATAAATATCTCAGTGAGCAGAACAGCGTTTGATGTTGCAGAAAGTGGCTTTTAAATAGTTGCAACTCCAGGTTTCTTCTGAAAGGGAATAGAAAAGTTCATTGCATTGTTTGAGTAAACAGTCATTTCTCTTTTAAGAGAAAGAAAAACAAAGTCTTTCTTCTCCAGTTATTCTCCTTAAGGAAGCTCACATCTCCATGTCTTGAATACCATCCTAAAGAAAGGACTCCCTAGGCATCACAGGTCCAATCTGTATCTTTTTTTTCCTGCTTTTTAATGGCTAAAAGTGCCTAGCAATTTCCACATCCCTTGAGGATAGATCAGTGTTTTGCAGCTGTGCACCTCCCTACACTGTAATATCATGCTCAGCAACAAAACCTGAGGCAGAAGAAGGAGGAGTGCAGAGCTGGCTTCCAAGGTGGCCAGGTTCAGCAACTGTCTGGGCATTGGTCTGCCTGTGGGTTGTGGTAGGCAGTAACCTTTGTTTTGCTTGCTGTTTTTTCCTCTTCTCCTGTTAAACTGCCTCTGTCTTGACCATGGAGTTTACTTGCTTTTACTCTTCCTATTTCTCCGGCCATACCCTGGGTGGGGGGCATGAGTGAGCAGCAGTGTGGCTGCTAAGATGCCTGCCAATGCCAGCCTATAAGGGATGTGAACTGGATGAGCTAAAAGACTTCCCAAGCTTTGGCAATAGTTTGCATTTACCTTATTAAGTTTGCAACATAGGTTTTGCTAAGCTCTATCACAACCAGAACTATTTCTAAACACTTCTCAAAGACCTCTTTAAAGCCAGGTGCTGCGGAGGATGTAGCAAAGGGTGAAATAGTATGCTGCAAGAGCAAGCAGCCAGCCCCATCTGCTGCAGCACAGACACAAAATTTCAGCTGGTAGCTCCTATCCCTGCCCTATCCAACAGCCAAACTAGAGCACATCATGGTAAACTGAGAATTTGCAAAAGCTTGGCACTGATTTGACTTGGTTTCTGGGGAAGCCCAAGGTTAGCCTCCCCTAGCACCAATGGGAGCACCCTGACTCTAAAACACTTATGATATGATTTGCTGATGACAATAAATTTGCCATGACATTTTCTATGATGTCTGAGGTTTAATTACCTTCATTATTAAAAAGGTTTTGCATCACTTCTGTTTGGAGCATTTTGACTTTAGCTTCCCCTCAAACTGCACTACTCTTGTCCCTGGATTTGAATATCTGTTTGAACAGTGTCTTCAGTGGCAGCCATGCCAGAGGATGGATTTACCCATGAGTTTGAAGAGTCAAACATTAAACTCATGGAATATGAGTTTTCTCCGAACATGGAGTAAATAAAAGCTATCTTTATTTACTAGTTCTTCTTATGGTTGTCCTGGATTACATGTAGTTAAAGTGCTAAATATGCAGACTCTATTGTAGATGGTCTGAAAAGTGCTACTGACAGGTTATATTAGCTTGCATGACCATCCACTGGTATCCTAAACATTTGACTGGGACAATATTCTTGGCAGAGGTAATAATAGGCACACAGCTGTCCCATGATGTCTCTCCTTGAGACACATCCATCTTTCTCCACATCACCAATGGAAGATGAGGTTACTGATCTGGACTTGAGACCTGGGTTTTATGTGGCTAAAATCAGGTAAACTGAAAAGAATATGTTAATGAAGATTACTAACCAGTTTGTGCCCTCATGAAGATTACTAAGCAGATTGTGCCCTAAGTTCCTGGGTAGAACCTTCAAATAAGACAAAAGAAGTTGCCTAAAATTTCAGCTGCTAGGAAGAACTTTTGGAATCATAGAATGGCGTGCGTTGGAAGGGACCTAAAAGATCAGCTAGTTCCAATCCCCTGCCATGGGCAGGGTCACCTTCCACGAGACCCGGTTGCTTAGGGGCCCCATCCAACCTGGCCTTGAACGCTGCCAGAAATGGGGCAACCTGTTTCAGTGCCTCACCACTCTCACAGAACTGAATTTCTTCCATATATTTAACCTAAATTTCCACTCTTTCAGTTTGTACCCATCACTCCTTGTCCTATCACTACAGCTCCTGATGAAGAGTCCCTCTCTGGCTTCCTTGTGGGCCCACTTCCCATACGGGAAGGTTGCTATGAGATCTCCATGTGACCTTCTCTCCAGGCTGAACAGCCCCAAATTTCTCAACCTGTCTTCATAGGACAGGTGTTCTAGTTCCCTCAGCAACTTCATGGTCCTCTTTTTCTAAGTGCCCGTCTGCTGTCAGGGCTTATGGTACATTTGCAAGTGCTTGATTTATACAACACAGTAGGTTCTGTTCACGTTTTTTCAGCCTAAGTTGTCTTTTAACAAAACCTGTAAATTTGATTACTCAAAAATATTCCATCACTTGATTTGTGAGTTTTTTTCTTCAACTGTACATATTGGAAAAAAAAAAAAAAAGACAAAATGGTATGGAAGCCTGAAAAGTCCATACTGATGTGTTACAATATATTTTATTTCTGTGATTACAAAATTTCTTTCATTTCCCCTATACAGAACCAAAGAACTGAAAGAAGCACTCGTAACTGAAGTAAAATATTTAATTTCAGGTCAGGAAAAATGTATGTTTTATGTGACCTGAAAAATTTGTCAAAATTTCTTATTCCTACAACATTCTGAATAATTATTGAATGATCATTCAAAATAAGTTTTTAAAAGGTCCAACAGACTTTCCAGTCTGTTCTGTTCCAGAAATAAAATCCTACCTATAAATGTCTGAACCTTTTGAAAAGTGGTTACATTGTATCAGTAATGGCTGAAAATCAAAATATTGCTAATTTCAAGGGGAATACTTTTCTGCAATGAATTTGCAACTTATTTCTTCTATAAAATTGATGGTAAGAAAAATTTCAATTTAATTTCTAAACAGATATTCAAGCAGATTAAAACTCCCCAGGAAATCTCTGAGGATGTTGCTGATTTCACCTGAAAGAGGAAATCATGATACACATTATGGTCAAAAGAGGATATGTTTAAAAGCTTGTCTAGTAAAATCTGCATTCCTTCAAGGAAAGTTGAATATTATTTTTTTCCTGCATAAACAGTATTTCCACTCAAAGGAATTCTCCAAGATCTTATGTGCATTCATATAGTTTAAAAGTATGTCTATTGCTATATCAAATGAGTCTCACTGGAAAAAGCTATTGACTTTTCCATTCTATTGCTTTAATTTCCCACTACTCTTGTATGTTGGAATACTCCAGGTGGGTGCTGTGTGTGCTTCTGATTATGCTGTGTTACACAGCAGGGAAACCTCTTATCTCAGACTGGTTGCCTGGCTGAGAAAAAAAACACATTTAAGGTAGTAAACACAGCTGTGGAAGAAGTATTTTCTATTTCCTTGCTGTTTGTTTTAATGTACTAAAATGACATCATTAGAGAAGTTTGTAAAAATGCCAAAATTTAAAACAATAATAGTTTGGTCTATGTGTTTCTATTATAGTCTATATGTCTTCAGATATAGCTTTAAACAGTCCAAGAAAATCTTTAGAAATGTCTTCTCTACTCTGCGCTGTGTTCTGCCCTGATAAATAAAGAACAAAATTTTCAGACAAAAGGAATTTAAAAGTAATCTTGTGGTTACATTGGTATTAAGAAGTGTTCAAATCTTGTTCTTGCCATTATTCATGCCAGCTTGGAACTTTTCACTTGAAGATTTGTGTTTCTATTGTTTTCTATTTGACTCTGTGCTAACACTTTAAAGATAGGAAATTTGCAGATCTGTGAAAATTAAAAAAAAAAATAATAAAAAAAGAATAGGGGTTTTGTAAATCTAACCACCGCAACTTCATTTGAAGAAAATAAAATCTGAACTCTGAAAGAGGACAATGCCTTTTTTTTTTTCAGCTTGCAAATAAATACAGTAATGCAATCCCTTTTATTTCCTATTCAAATGAGACTGAAGCGTTTTCATCTGTGGTGTGTGAAGTCCGCTTTGCAAAGAATAAATTGGGAGCACACACATTATAAGTATTTGCCAAGAGCACTGGCCTTATATTGGTTGAGTAAACAGCACTATAATATTACAATTATAAAAACAAAATGTGCAGAAAAATGTGATTGTCACTCTTTTGTTAACACTCTATTATTTTCTGAAGTCCTAGTGAGAAAAGATTAAATGTGAAGCCCTCAGTAAGGAGTTCCGTTCCACTCAAGCTGCAACTGTTTTCCATCACCTATTACTTTACCAAAAGAAATAGATTTTGATAGAGATCCTTAGTCCAAACTCTGTGGATGAACACCGAAAGCCATCTCCCCAGAAATCCTGTGTAAAATGACACTAATGATGTCCTGGACACTTCAGTCTATGGAAGATTTCACCTTTTATGTCACAGTGTGTAAGCAAACAAAGGGCTGCATAAAGTCCTTTTGACTGCAACTGGAAAGACTCATGCTGGCACCATCGTGCCTTTGGATCATGCTGTATCATCCTTTCATTCCATCCACAACTATTATTTCGTTGCCCAGAATTGTTGTAATATGACTGCCTCCCTTCATAATCTCTTCATTTTATCTAGCTTCTTTTCCAAAGCCAGAGAGGATAATTGTCATCTTTTGTATAACACAGCAAAAAGGCCAAGGGCAGGCTTCAGGGCAATGGCTTTCTCTACTCTCCAGTCTACCCGTACCTTCTCCAGACTGTAAGTATGCTGAGGCAAAGAGCAACAGCAAATATTACCAGGTTTTCTTAGATGCCTAAATTCAGTAACAAGTGCCAGAGGAAGAAAAGATTTTATGTCTAACCCACCACATCAGAGTCCTCCAGCAAAGTGAGATGCAGAAAGAGAACTGCTGAGAGCCTCCAAAGCACAAGAACCAAAATGAACAGGCTAAGGCAGAAGCTACTGCTCTGTGGTTCCAGGTATTGAACCAAGAGAGGAAACAGTCACAGAAAACATCTGTCTACTACAACTAAAGCCAGTGTTTCTGGCTAAACCCTTTCTATTGATTTTAGCAGGACTTGGATCATGTTCATGGTTTGTATCATGGAGATTAGGGAAAAGGAAAATGTGGCCATGCACACCTTGTTGTAAAGAGCTGTAGGTTTAACTGCTCGTCTTACAAGTAATGAAAAGTCACACATCCAAAGCCAGGTATTGTCACACCCCCACCATTTCTAATAAAGAATGATTTTGAAATCAGTGTGATGGGACATTAACCATAAGGACTGTATTTGGCAGCACAGGAGGAAAAAAGTGGAATTTTTTAAGAAACAGACAAAAACATTACTGAAAATATATAGATTTTAAGGCCGGAAGGGAACACAGCCATCATTTGCTCTTATTTCCTGAACAGCATGAGCTGTACCACCTCATTTGGTCATGTGTGCATCATTCTTTCACCCTCTGCTTGATCCAAAGATCTCATTTGGAAAGGGAGGCATCTTCATGAAAAAGTATGATGAGTCATGCAGAAGCCAGTCATAACCTTTTGGACTTTTTTTTCAAAGATTAATTTACCCT
Organism: Dendrocincla fuliginosa; assembly: GCA_035047845.1. Classification (NCBI taxonomy): domain Eukaryota; kingdom Metazoa; phylum Chordata; class Aves; order Passeriformes; family Dendrocolaptidae; genus Dendrocincla; species Dendrocincla fuliginosa. Next base: position 24,695,054 of record JAWWMO010000083.1, on the reverse strand, counting down.
TTTTGAAAGAAGAAAGAAAGATGGCAAAATATGTCTTATTTCTAATCCAAATGCATTTTATTAAATATCTTTAATGAAAATTCTTTTTCTTCTCTTGGTATTAACCCAGGTGGTACTTTACTTCAAAATATGTCTCTGAAGAAAAACATGTTATTTTTTATTCCCAAACCAAGATATTTTCCTAATAATAAAAGAATTAGCAGTCTTGCAGAAGCACAAATGATAGAGCCCCAAGAGCTATTTTTCAGTCACTGACTAGAAATCTGAGCTGAAGAAGAAAATAACCTCTATCTTTCCAATAAATTAAGATCTTAAGGAACGTTAAATGAGTCTTAAAGCAGAGCATCTTGATGCTTCTTGCAGCAGGGCCTCTTTCAAGGACAAAGATGTAATTCAAACATGGAGACCAGAAAAAGAAAAGTCTTTTCCTCTATGCTTATAAATATGATAGTGACCTTACAGAGCCCCTTGAAGAGACAGCACTGACAACGCAGCCAGTGACATCCAGCTTCCCTGCAGGGCTGCTTGCAGCTGCAGGCTGCATTGTGAAAGATGAAAGAGGAGAAGGTTCCCCTGTGCTGCATAGGGAACTTCTAGGAGACCAAATCTGGATTATGGCAATGTACATTTTAGTGAATGACATAGAAGTTAAGGCAGGAGATGAAATAAAACAATATAGCCCTGGAATTACAGCCATGGGGAAAGCCTAGCATATGTTTACTTTAAAAGTATTAATAATAAGGCTAAACTATAACTGAGGAACTTAATATGGAGTGGGTTTTATGACTGAGGCAAATTATTAAGGTCTTTTAGTAGATATATTCTACTGCTAGCTAGTGTTTATACTGTTGGTGAGTACGTATTGATAAATTTAATAGTCAAGGCCAGGCAGACCATGTAAGAAATAAGTAATAGGGACAGAACCATGACAAGAGATGTGTGTTTACTGCTTGTATCATTAATGTGCAAGGTTTCCTGGTCCCTTGTTCAGTGTCACTTCTCATATTCACTGCTTGAGCAGCCTAATTGATGTTGTTTATTTCTCCATCAATTTGTATTGTTGAATGCTGCCTGCCTCAAGCTGATTGCACAGGCATGAAAACCTTGCACTATTGTTAGCTAAGCAGGAGTTAGAGAGAGTTTTTCCTAAGGCTGCCATCACCTGCAAAGCCTTCAAGTCTAAGTTCTAAAAGTTTGGCTGACGTCTGTAGTATAACAGCATATTAGACCATTATTAAAAGAGTAAAAGGAAAATTGCAAGCTTAATTCCTGAGATTTGTAGGGGAAAATCTGCAAGAGTCTCAAAGTTGGGGAGCCTCCCTGAGCCCCTCATCCAGCAGCCCTGCCCTGCTCTGCCCTACCCCACCCAGCCCCACTGAAAACACACCAAAGGGCCTGAAGAGCTATGCCTCAAATTCTTTGACCAGTCATCTTTTAACAGGGATGTCAGAGATCTAGGGAAGCATTCCTGCGGCATTGGGATGCAAAGGGATTTATCTCACATCTGAAGTCCTGCAGAGAGGCATCAACCCTGCTCCTATCTGAGAGGCTGAGAAGTGAGTTACAGCTGAAGGAGATGTGACAGGCAAGAGAGAATAAGCAGAGTGAGTGGCTGTACTGGCGATGAATCAACCCTGTTCCTTGAGGAGCAATTGCCTTTGGCTACTCAGAGCTAAAAGTTACAGCAATAATTTTAGAGGCCTGAAAAGATCATTACAGTCACTCAGACCAGCTGCCCACACATCCAGGATGCTGAATTTCCTGAAGTCATTCACGCCTGCCCCTTCTGCTGCCACAGCTGAGGTCCTTTCCTCCTCTGCTCTTAGTTGGAAGCCCTTCCCAGTTTGCCACTGCCACCACCATCTGCTGTGCCAGACATCTGCAGTGTCCTCCCCATGTCACTGCTGCCAGGCAGCAAGGGCAGCTAGCACAAATATTTTTCCTGTAGTGTTTCTGGCAAAGAGTGATTTTACATTCAGCTCTCCAGTGGTGCTGGCTCATGCTCTGCATCAGAGTAGCACCTCCAGCAGCAGCTATGCCCATGCAGCTCCAGACCCATGCTCAAACTTCAGGCAACTGCTTGGCAAGCCACGCTTTTTCAGCTCTCACTTCTGACCCAAAATGTAGGTCTGGAGATGGCTCCATCTGGTTTGTGTCTTGTCTTTCCTGGAAATCTCTGGGCCTCACATCAGTCAATGCATCAGCTACTTGAGGTGCAGGCAGGTAGAAGAATAACTCAGTCGGGCAGAAGTTGGGTTTTCTGATGGTGTTTCTCTGCTGGTCCCCATGACCTCAGAAAGAGGCCAGTGTTACATTGCAATGGAAGTATGTGGGCTGGAAACAGGAAAAAAAGAGATTAGGACTGCCTTTTCCTGAAACCTCCTGCCCAGCCCAGAGCAGATCTCCTTGTTTATTCAGATGGGTCACAGCCATGCTGAGTCCATGAATTGAAAAATAATGGGAGTTCCCCATCTGTCACATGACGTCATGTGGACCGATCTCCAAAGGGGAAAGGAATAGTTGAGTTAATTGAGTATTTTTCTTTCTGGAGAGGCAGGCCATGGCTGGATTGTGACTGTCAGGCAATGCCCTGCCTTGGGAAGGTTGAGATGCATCAGGAACCAGCTAAGCAACATCTCAGCAACCCTGGTAAACACACCCTGAGAAGAGAGGGAAGGGGGGATGCAGGCAGGAGTCTTGTATCTCCAGGAATCTCTTAATATCACCTTGTCCCTCACACTCAGCTCAGTCTACTACAGCTGACCTCAACAAGAAGCCCTGGCTCCTCCCTTCACTCACGCTGGTGCAATTTGGAGGAAATAGGTGTAAATGTAAGCTTCTCATGTCAGCTCCTTGGCAAGTGTAAGAGACAGTCACAATTTGCCCTAGAAAGCAAATTCTAATTCTTAACATTGTACGTCATGGTTTTTATGTGCAGTGCAATTTACAGGCAGGACAAGCAAGGCCAGCAGAGCCCAGGCTGCAGCCAAGCCTGGCAGTGAGTCCATCAGCTGTGGAAATGCCAAAGTGACAGGTTTGCTTCGTTAACTGGAGGCCCAATGTTTCTTGGGCATGCGCAAGAAACTGGAAAAGAAAAGGTTGTTCCAGGGGTGGGAGATGACTAGAGCCTAGTGAACACTTTGGGAGGGAGGACAAAATTCCTGCCCCACTGTTTGAGGGACCAGACACGCTTCAATCCCAAATTCACATGTGGATTTTTCCATCAATATGGAAGGTTACCATCAGGTGGTAACCTTCACAGGAACAAAAACCTCCTTTCCTTCACTCAAGTTCTGCAAAGAGACTATGCCATGCCTAGATGGAGAAATGCCTCTTTTCCCTGAACCAGCTGTTCCCAAAGCCAAAGACTCTGCAGAAAGCTACTGAAATCTGAGCAAAATGTCTTAGATGCCTTCCCTGAGTTTTCTGTCAAGTTTATTTCTCCTGCCCTGCTCCCAGTTCTTGCTTTCCAAAATTCTTTTCTGCATTTCTTCCTTTTTTCAGTGTGTGAACGTGATTCTGGCTAGTTCAGTAGCCCGCTCCATTGGACTCCCCAAAGCTTTTCTGCATACTGAAAATGACAAGATTTTTTAATTTTGAAGCAGATGCAATATTTTTTTTTTCTCAGCCTTAGGTGAGAATACAAGGACTTTCAGTCCCTTTGCCTCATCATTCTGAAAATACTCCCCGGGGTAAAAAAGTCTTGAACCTAAGACGAGAAAAATCCTCAGTTCTTGAAGTTGTTGAATGAAAATCACCATTTTCTGATGCTGTAAAACAAGAGTTAAACCATGTTTCCACTGCGGAGGGCTGTTTGGGGCTTTTTTTAAGGAAGAGGAAAAAATTTCCTTTCATTCTTTGCCAGCAATTTCCATGCAAATAAAGTTTCCAGCAAAAACTCGGTGCCCAAGCGAGAATGCTTTACCCAGAAAGTGAAATATTTTCTGTGAACAATTGCAAGACTTTATCCAAAAGTCTTGAGAGGCTCATCCGAAATATTTCTTTCGTTGTCTGGAAACAAAGCGCTGCAGAGCGAGAGGGAACGGAGAGTCCTCTGTGAACCCGGGCGGAGGGTTCTGCCGGTGGGGATGCACCGGGGCCGGGCGGGGCGGCCAGCGGGCACCGGCCGGGACACAGCGCCCGGCCCGCTCCGTCGGGGCCCCAGAGCCGCCCCCTCCGCAGCTCCCCGGAGCGGGCGGGAACAATCGCCGCGTTGTCCGGCCG
>JAWWMO010000083.1:24674429-24686621 GCA_035047845.1 Dendrocincla fuliginosa | reverse complement strand
AGCAGAGGCTGCGCGGCGCGGAGCGGAGCCTGTCCCGCGCCTTAATGTCTGTGTCTCTCTCCCGCCCTTGCGCCCGTGCAGAGAAGGAGGTGGCGGAGCCCGAGGTACGGATGGTGAACGGCAAACCAAAGAAAGTGCGCAAACCCCGGACTATTTATTCCAGCTTTCAGCTGGCGGCGTTGCAGAGAAGGTTTCAGAAGACCCAGTACCTCGCCCTGCCCGAGCGGGCTGAGCTGGCCGCCTCCCTGGGACTCACGCAGACACAGGTACCGCGAGCGACTCGGCTGGGCCCCAGCAGGTCGCAGAACCCCGGGTTCACCCTGGCGCGGCGGGAAGGGCTGGATTGGCCACCGCGGAGGGGCGGGAGGGCGGCGGGTCGCGGGTCCCCGCAGCCGCGAAACACCGGCTGCCAAGCGGGTATTAATGGTCGCTTTCCCTCCCCACTCCCTCTTTCCTCCCTTCTCCTCTGCTCCCGCCCCGCTCCCAGGTGAAAATCTGGTTTCAGAATAAAAGATCCAAGATCAAGAAGATCATGAAAAACGGGGAGATGCCTCCGGAGCACAGCCCCAGCTCCAGCGACCCCATGGCCTGCAACTCTCCACAGTCACCTGCGGTTTGGGAACCTCAGGGCTCATCCCGCTCCCTCAGCCACCATGCCCACGCACACTCTCACCCTCCAAACTCCAACCCGTCCCCTGCATCCAGCTACCTGGAGAGCTCCACTTCCTGGTATCCCGCTGCCAACTCCATCAACTCCCACCTCCAACCCCATGGCTCCCTACAGCACCCATTAGCACTCGCCTCTGGGACAATTTATTAGAGTCTGACCCTTATTATTTTATTTTTTATTTTTTATTTTTTTTTTTGTTGTTCCTTGGACTCCTGTGTTTTACTGTTAAGGAAAAATAACAAAAGGAATGCATACGGGAAATTTTTAAAAGGGAAAAAAACAGGCAAAAAGATTAAAATGTGTAAAGCTTGTGCATGTAACTTATTGCATTTCAAAGAAAACCCTTTTTTATACAATATGGACATTTTTTTGGCTCAGCTGTGGACACTATCAATGGTGCCTTGAAATCTATGACCTCAACTTTTCCAGAGACTTTTTTCAATGTTATTTTAACCCTGTAAATAATTGTAGATAGAGGAATTAAACTGTATATTCTGAATAAAATAAAATTATTTCGACCATGATAAAAGTTTCCCTATTACCCCTTCTTCTATTAATAAGAGGGGAAAAGTGTAATACTAATTTGCTTGCAGAAAAAGAGGAAAGAGGTTGAGAGCTGGGTTCCAGTGCCGTGCAGTGCCACGGCAGCCCGTGCATGCTGGTAGGGTTGACTCTTGCAGGTCTCCACGGACAAGCCGAGGGACGACGATGCTCTCTCCTCCCTGAAAAAGGGGCTCCGGCAAGACCGCGTACACCTTATCTCACCTTAGTGATTTAAACTGAAGGGAAAGCTGCCCATCCTCACTCTAGAAGGCAAGTCTCTCGCCTTAAGCCGTCCCGAATCCTTTTCTGAGAGCAATTAGCGTCGAGAGCTGCACACTCCACAGCCCATCAGTCGCCCGTGTGCTCTCGGCTAATTATACAAATTACGTTTCCGTCAAAGGGAGCCACTAAATATCAGAAACGGATAAAACGAGGGCCCCGCTCCCCTCGCTTCTGGTAAAAGCCTGCGGCGGCTGCGACTGAAGGAGGGACGTTGCAGAGGTACTTTAATTATTTTTGTTTCATCTCTACCTACACGATTTAGGGGAAAAAACCTGCGCAGCAGAGCCGTCGCTGGAGGCACGGCTTCGGCGGGGTGGCCGGAGCGGTGCCCACTGTCGTGGACCATTCGCATGGAGCGTGGGCCCCTCTGCCAGCAGAAACCCTGGCCTGCGGGGCCCTCGCAGCTGCGCACATTTCCGCGGGGACCCCCCTTCCTAGCGGGGAGCGGTAATTCACAGCCGTGCGAGGTACAGCAATCATTGTGCCAAAGGCGTCACTGGAAGGATCCCCGAGATAAAAGATGCCCCTCTGGCAGCCGAGGCTGGCGGGGAGAGTGCTGACAGGGAAGGCAAAGCCTGAAAAGGCACGCTCCTTCCCTGGGGCACACTTACCTGTCTCCAGTCTTCCTCCCCGCTGTCCTCCCCCTCCTTTCTTCTCCCTCCTCTCCTGCCTGCCATGTTTTGTGCGTGTGCGTGAGTGCATGAGTAGTTTTCTCCCCAAAGAAAGAGGCCCGAGGTTGCTGTTTTGTAACAGGTCTGGGGGTTGGTAAATGTCTTGCAGTACAATAGACCAGTTTGTTCGGTTGTGCTCCATGCACGTCAGGGAGGGTGCGGGGGTGTCAGAGCCAGGGCGGCGTGGGCCGCTGCCGGCTGCCCACTCCTGCCTGCTGCCGGGCGGGCGCTGCCGCTCCCTACGTCTTCAATGATTTTGGGGATCGCTTCTTGCTCATTTCACTCGCAAGGTGTCAGGGACTTTCCGCAACTTTGGGGCTGATGAAAAGCTCGGATTTGTCTCTTCTGCTAACTTTCACCCCGTGAAAAAAACAAACGAACAAAAAAACCCCAACACATGACCTTTTCCTTTTCTTCCGTTCTTTTCCTCATTTCCCTCTAGACAAGCATTCAGCCTGCAGTAAGAGATTCTCCCCCGCCCTCGAGGCCACTTCCCTTTCAGAAAGGCTTGGAAACAAGAGGTGGAAGTCAATTTCCCAGGTCGGTCCACCCACCCTTTTCTTTGAGGAGCTGCCGCGGAGCTGTCCGGTTACGGTGATCTGCCGGGACCGGGAGGGCCCGGGCGGGCAGCACAGGAACAGCTCCGGGAAGGCGGGATGCCGGCAGGCAGGGTGCCAGGCAGGGATGGGAATTCACACAGCCACTGCTCGACTGGGCTCTGGCACCGCTCCCCTCTCCGAGCCAGCCGAGTCAGCTCCACTCTGTTTCCATGCCGATCCCTCTCCCTGCTTAATTTCCTCTCCTCACAGAGCGGGATGGTGTTGGGTAGGTCGGGGAGAACATGGCATCCCTCCCCGAGACAGGATAAAAAATGCTCTCGCTGGGGCTCCACGTCGCCGTGGCCCCGGCCCCAGTGAATACTCGGGGTCTACGGCTGCTTGCCTCGCCGTGAAAGCCGATGGGCATGCTCCTGTCCCCCCTGTCCCCGCACACACAAACAGGCACACACCGCCCCTCTCCCCGCCTGCGTGCACTCCATGGGCTCTGACGGCGGCCGGAGAGAACCTAGCTTGTCCAGGCCTCCTCCCTTGCCTCCGCGGGAAAGGGATGAGATGAACTGTCCTTTGTCTAATATTGGGTTTGGGCTCGGCGGATTGCTGGCTCGGGGCTTTTCCCCCGCCCCTTCACCCTCTTCCCCTCCCTTCTGTTTTCCTGGCGACCACTTCCATGTGAAGCCGGGGCAGCTCGGGGAGCCGAGAGGAGCCACATTCCTGTGGGTGCCGAGCGGCTCCAGGGCTGAGCCACAGGGCCTGACACACACACACACACAGACACACAGGCGCGCAGACACACACACACACGCACACCCACACACACACACCCCACACACACACCAGACTGCAGCCGCCACTGCTCCAGATCGCGAGTTCCTGATACTGTCTGCACCCCTGGGGCTCTCACACCCACAGCAGATCGACCCCCGGCTGTGCTAGACCCCGGCTGGGGCGCACCCTCACCACTCCCACACCCAGACACACACGCTGCCGACCATCCCCACCTACGGATACGGCGGGAGCACCTTCTCGCTTCCCCAAAGAGTCCTCGCTGTCCATGCCCAGGCATTCCCTCACCGCCCGGCGGGCAGAGCCTACAGCCGGGAGGGGCTACCTTCTCGACAAGTGACTCCGTTTCCCTCCCCGGGAAAAGAAAAACTACCCCCTCCAACCTGTCACCGCGGCAGGGCAGCCCGCTCCTGAGGAGATCCTGTCGCCCACTTGCTCCTCTCGATCTCCCCGGTGCATTCGCTCCCCCGCGGCCGCGCTGCCTGCTCGGGCCTCCGCGCTCTACCCGCTCCGCCGCCGGCAGCGCTGTGTCCCCAGAGTGCATCCCACATGTGGCATCGATTAAACATTTCTGCCACGCAATTTTGCGACTGGCAGACTCTAGGTGTTTCAGTTGTGGATTACGGAAAGGAGATCTATTGCTTCAGGAAAATCGGGGCCGGGGGGGAGTGGGAACCCCCTCTTTCGCTTTCAGTCATCTGAGCGACTGCCTGCAGTAACGCAGTAACCTGCTTTATAGGTCAGACAACAGCCGTGAAAAAGGAACCGCAAAGTTACATTAAGCTTCCCTTTCAATCTCTTTTTTTAGGTAGGATCTGTGTTGCATCATTTAAATGTTTCTGATCTTTGTTCGGCGGTGCGTCTCTTTGCATACGGTTTGGGGAGGATAAGCAATGGTTTATCTGCCTGGAATACAGATCCGATAATTCCCGACATTCATCCACGCCCCGGCTGTCTGTGAGAATACCTTTCACGGACATGACCTTCAAGGTCGCGGGAAAAACTCCCAGCTCCCTTACCTCCTTATTTCCTTTCAGGTTAGGGCCCGGCCAGAACCTGTGACGGATTGAGCACTTGGCGAAGGGTAGTCTGGGGATGATTTGTCGCTCCCCTCCCGCTGCTACCTGCCCCTTGGCACTCCCGGTGAGGCAGTAAAAACCTCAGCCTGAGCTTTACAGGATGGTTCAGAAGGCTTCGCCGGGCCGGATCCTGACTGGCTCCGTGCTCTGCAGCGGCATCACCTGCCTGTCTGCGGAGCTGGCCCTCCATTCCAGGAGATCTTTACGGTCTCCTCGATACGCACCATATAACGCGTTTTATAGGGCTTTTGACTCGCCGTATCCACTGAGCTTTCCTTTCTTCGCGTTGTTTTCACTAATTCGCATGGAGGAAAGGGCGCAGAGGAAGGCTGCGGGCTGCCAGACGCGGCTGCTGCCCGAGGAGGCCAGCAAGGGCCGGGGCTGACAGCCCTCCTGCCCACGGGGCCAGCCCCTGGCGCTGCCTCCCTGCACCCGGATCCTGCGGGGACCTGCCGCCCCGGCGGCAGCCGCGCTTTGATGATTTAGCCCATTAAAAAATGAAGCGGATTTGTGTATTTCGTGTCCAGGGTTAATAAAAGTTAATCAAGAGTCGAAAGCAAACTAACCCACCCTCGCTAGCTGCAGGTAGCCCTGTTAGCCAGGCTCTTTCGGTTAATTAATTACAATTGAGTCGGTTCTGTGATAATTTCCCTAAGGACCCCTGAAGACTAGTCCAGCGGGTGCACGGGAATGCAGAAGGCCTCGGGCTCCACAGCCCGCCGCAAAGAGTGCCCGGCCTCGGCATCCCGCTTTCCGCACTCTCCTCCGCCCGATTCCGAGACTCCCGAGGCTTCTTGCCCGAAAGTGACGTTCAGTCACCTGAGAGGAGGCACACGACAATGGCGAGCCCACTTTCGGGGATGGGTGGAGAGCGCGGGAATCCTTCGGGTGCCGGAGGGAGTCTGTCTGGAAGAGCCGAGCCAAGAGGTGGACTGATGCAAGGCAGGAGCCGAAGCATCAGCCCCTGACTGCACATCAGGCTCGCACTCGTTGAGATTTGGACACGTAATGCTGCAGACCACTGATTTGCTGTTTTCTTAATTCCCGCTCTTCTCATTCCCTATGAATCAAACAGTCTTTTGTCCTTCAGAGTTTGATTTGATCGCTACTGTTCACATTTCACTTTTGTATTTTTCTCTCCCTATACCATTACTCATTGAGTGCCCCGTGAAATTACAATCGTACATTTTCAACTCAGCAACCCATTTGCAGTGCAAAAATAGGGTCTAAATAATGGCTGAATTAGCCCTACTGGACAGTTTCAGATGTAACACTCTGTAATAATTATATTGCAGGCTGGATTAGGATGCTATTATCATAATCTGGACGTTTACAATTATCTGTAATTTGCAAAGATGCGCCAGGTCTTGATTACAGCAGGTTTTTTTTATCAAGCTAACCATCACTAAACAGTGACAGTAATAACAGCTAATTTTGCTGGCAATATAAGAGGTGCTGGGGTGTGCAAACAATTTCACACCTGGATGTGCTCACTCAACCAAGAGTATAGAGAAAGAGCTTCTGCCCTGAGACTCAGAAAAATGTTCTCCTCTGCTTCTGTTCAGTATAGATTTCTAGACCCCGATCATTGCTTAGCAGATTTTCGCAGGGGTAAGTTTTGGGGCTCGGTTGGGTTTGTGGCTGGTTTGTGATTGATCTGCGCCTTGCCCGTCGAGGTGTGCTCCGTCTTTATTCGTTTCCCCAGTTTCGCGGTCCCCTCTCGCTTCGGTGTTTTCCCTCATGGGGCCGGCCCCCGACATTTACGCACCCTCTTTACCCGCTGTGCAGCCGCGGGCGGCACGGGGCGGGGATGCGGCACGGGGGTACCGACGGGCTGCCGGTGGGGGAGGCAGCGAGGGACTCGGCGGCCGTCGGAGAACCCGTACGAGCCCGGGGCTAGACCCGTCCGCCCGTCCCCGCAGCGGGGCAGCTAGAGCGCGCCTTTCCGCGGCTCTCCGCGGCTCTCCGCGGCTCCTGTCCCGCGGCCCTGGGGCGGCGGATCCCGGCGGCGGGATGGCGGTGGCGGAGCCGGTGCTGGCAGCTCGGCTGCAGGTTTGGCGCTGGCGTGGGGAGCTGCCGCTGCTCCATCCATAGATGACGCTGTTTCACGAGAGTCTCCCGGGGCGTCTGCCGCGAGAGTGGGAGCCGCTGCTGCCATTCGCTCCCACCCCGCTCCCGGGAAGGCCTGCCTCTCCCACCTTCTCCCACTCTACTAACCTAATGGAGCTATTTTATTATTATTATCGTTTATTTGTTCTCTTCCTTGCTTGTTGTCTGGGCTTTTTATAAGCCTAACTGAGAAATCACTCGTGGGTGAGGAGGGCACGACGCACCGGAGGGTTTCCGCACCGTGACCCACGCGCGGCGTGCAGGCGAGGACAAGCCCCCCGCAAGCCCACGAGAAGCAGCGAACGCCCCTCTCCCCCCGCCCCCGTGGGCGGACTGCCCTCCGCCGGTCCCCGCTGGGCGGATGCAGCGAAAGGGTTAAGGCGGCTGCGGGGGCCGAGGGGGCCGGGACCCGTCGGGCTGGGCTCGGCTCGGCCGGGTTCCCGGGGCTGCGGGACTCGCTCACCAGGGCATTCGCCACCCTTCTGCGGGGCGAGGGAGAGCCCGCACAGGGGCCGGCGTGGGGGTTGTGAAGCGGGGTTTTCTGAAAGATGCACACAATGCTGTTGGTTTAAATGTATGGTAGCTTTCTCTCCAGTGTCATTTGAATAATTCAGTGAGCCCCACTACCAGCTGTACTTCTGAAGCCGCTTCCATTCTTTTCAGCATTATAATTTTGGTTAATTTTCAATTTTAGGCCCTACGTCTCTGCAATTTGTGTATGAATAACAGAATAATTTTCCTCTTTTGTTTCGCCTTTCCTGTTCCTGAATCTAAATAAAGATGGCTTTTTAGTATTAAAAGTGGAAGAAAATTACAGGTAATTATCTTTGACGGTAAAAACGCTGTAATCAGCGGGCTACATGAAAAATTACTCTAATTATGGCTGCATTTAAGAGAATGGAAAAAAACCTTCTTGTGGATAAAAACCTTAAATTGTCCCCAATGTCTGCTTCAAATTGGATGGCACTGCAGCTGGAGGCTTTGTTCAGAATTGATCCTGGGGAGCTCTGAACCCAAAGTTTCACAGTGGGAAGGGGAAAAAAAGAAAAGAAAACATTTTTCCTAATGTAACAATACGAATGGTAGAAAATGACAAGACTGATCGGTTTTAAACCACTCTGAAGACTGACTGAGCGTGGAAGTTGCTCAAAAAAAAAACAAAAAAACACCCCCCAAAAAACTGGTATATTGGTAAGTAGTCTTTGCTTTGTGTCTAATTATAGTGACTGTCCTTTTGCACGACTGTATGTAGCTGTCATTATATGGAGCACTCTGAGGATCTCTATTGACTTCTGATAAATGGCTCAGTGGTTTCAAGGTTCATAATTTGAAGGATGCCCAGGTCTCTAGCCATTAATTCTCGCAGTATGGGGCACCCAGCTTGGATGAGGAAAGGGCTTTTCATTGTCAGTAGTTGCTGTGCTTTCCACAAGCTGGTGCGGCTGGAGCTGGCTGGACAGCGTGTTGTGTGCCTGGGCACCTCTCAGGGCTTTGCAAAACATTCCTCAGCTTGCATTGTCTGCTCTTTAAAAACAAAGGAGGGCGCCTCCTTTCTTATTAATTTGGAGTCTCAAACCTTCGGGAAGAAAGACAGGGCTCTAAGCTTTGCCTCGGCGAGAAACCTCAGCTCTGCTCAACAGCGGAGCAGTGAAATCGCAGCAGAAATGGCCGGATGATTAGGAACTTCTTCTAGGCGTATCTTTGTGGACTCGGTATCTCCTGTCTTTAAGTCGTAGCCTTAAAACAACCAAACCACCAGCTACCCCTCCCCTCCCCCACTTCATCTTTTCTTTCTTTGCTTGCAGATATGTGCTTTGGCAGGGGTGTGTGTGCGCACAGGCAAGCGGGGCATAGGGTCCCGCTGCCAGGGTTAAACAGGGGGGGCAGCTCGGGGGAGGTGGCGATCCTCTAAAGTGTAGAGAAATATGAGCCAGGTGGGCGTTTTGTGGCTTTTACTCTATATATGAAAGAAGACAAAAACATACAAAGTATATGTACAACTAAAATTCAACAATATATACAGAAAGGTTGCTCGGGGAAAGGTCCCTCTCGCTCAGTGAGTGAGGCTGCCGCCGGGCAGAGCTGAACCTTCCTTCCCCAACCCGCGGCTGCGGGTCTGGCCGCGAATCCTTCGCTCTGTCTTTGCTGCTCGTCTCCGGGAGCCTGTCCGGCTGTGTGCGGGTGCGGGTCTGTGCGGATGAGTGGGCTCTTCGCGTGAGAGACGGTGGTTTCTTCTGAGCCGCAGCCCATTGCATTTTGAGAAAGCATGCAGGTTTTGCTTCGTGGTAATGTTCTAATCTTACAGTACGTTTTTAGTTTTCAACCAGTTCTCCTTTTTACCCCCATTTTTTTTTTAATCTCTTCTTCTCTCTTTTAATCCTTTCCCCTGGATTTGGTGAATAAAAATGAAGGAGCTTTAACTAGTCTCTTTCATCATGTAATGTCTTTAGCTCATTAAACAAGTAAAAACGGCTGCCATGGTAGATTCAGGTTCTTGTGGGCAAGGTCTGTAAAAAGTTTGTTTTGACGTATACTCCACAGAGAAAGAGGCTGGTGCCTTGGAGTCCAAAGGAAAATATCCTAAAGAGAAGTGTCTTCTGTGCGCCAGAAAGAAAATTGTGTCTTTCTGCTCAAGATCAATCGCTGAGGTTACTGAAAAAAAAATAATAAAGCCACTCTGTCTCTTTGCCGCATCTACAAGTTCACACAGAGCCTGTTAGCTGGCACGGCTTGGCAACGCAGGGGAACTTCTTGCCATGTCGAGACGAGGCGTTCTTGGGAGATTATTTCTCTTGGACAGTTCACATCATTTGTGGTCTCTGCATTGTGTCTTGATGTGGAGAAGAATACCAGTGAGAATAGCCAGGCATGTAGCTGTTGGGAGGCATATTGACTCCCTTGGCAGAGGCTGAAACGTCCCAGACTGGAGGCAGAGCCGGAGAGCGAGGGGAGAGGGCAGCGGAACCGGGCAGAGGGTCGCTCTCATGGGGGTTACTCCCTTGCTTCAGCAGCTTCTTGAATTTGGAGCGCTTGTTCTGAAACCAGATCTTCACCTGTAAACCAAAACACAGCAGATATTAGGCTGCCGTCAGTGCCCAGCGCACCGCAGGGGAGATCCCGGGGGCCGTGGGTCTGCCCTAGAGAAGGTTTTGAGCGCACAGGCCAGTCGGGTGTGGAGCTGGGGATGGGAAGAGAGGAAGGAAGGGTAGCTACGGCTGCTCTCGGGCTCTGGATGCAACTGGAGAGAACACGGGAGAGCTGGAAAGTGAGAGGGATGCAGGTTTTAATCTGGAACGTTTTTTCCCTTGGGCAGGCCAGATTATTCGGGCTGAAACAGACTACATGTTCTGAGGTCTCCTGATTTAGCACCTCATTCAGAATTTTGGAGGTCATTTGATCGTTCGGGCAAACTGTTGTCAAATACGGGCAATCATACGATTTTGTGCCAGGATACAGGAACCAATAGACAAAGGGCATCTTACACAGAAATCACGCATCCGAAATCCTCATGATCAGATCAAGCGGTCCATTCTGATGTGATGGGGAGGGAGGCACAATGGAACCAGGACTGATGCTTTATTTTAATTTTTTTTTTTTTAAGAATAATTTTATTTTCATCACGAGAAATTGGTTAGCAGAATTGCCTTGGGTGTCATCCTGCTCCTAAGCCATCAGACCAGGAGCCTGCACTCCATAAGGTGTGCAAGGATTGGGTCCACTGGCAGATCAGAATTGTTATAGAGATTATATATACCTAAGATATATAAGCACAGAACATATGTTTTAAATCAATGAAACAAAGAAAACAAAAGCTCCCAAGTGTATTTGACCTGGCATACTTTGCAGACATAATGTTAGAGGATAAGCAGGGGTGCTCCTCTATCTGTATGATCAGGATTGGGCCCCTAAAAAAATAATCTATGCATTTGAGAAAGAAAGTGAGACAGCAGTGAGGCAGAGCGTGCATGCTAAGGATATTAAAATCCCATTTTCAAACCCCTCAGGTCTATTCCCTTCATTAATGTTTGTTGAGTATTTAAAAATTGCTGGCTGGAAGAGACTGTTACCAATGACAGTGATAAAATCCTGAAGTTATTTGTTAAGCTAATAAATTCACATGATAGTATTTTACCCGAACTGATCCCATCTATCCATGCGCTTCTCCACAAACCCCTGCCTGGGAAGCCTGTAATGCCTCGTGTCTTTCAAGTTTAAATTAGCAGAATGGCACAGCTACTCCAACCACACTTAACTATGGCTTAACCTGCCATAATTTTGTACACGGCTGTCTTTGATCCTCAGATCTATTATCACCTTCCGTACACTTTGCCCAAGGCTAACCACTGCATTTGCGTTAGTCATCCAGGGTGAATTAACTATTGATTTTACAGGTATTTCCTAACGCGTTCCTGCTTCCCCTCTACCTATATACGTTGCTATGAGGCAGCTTTGCTTTGAGCTCTACCTCAGGCCCAGCTATTCCTTGCCTTTGTTTTGTTCTCCTTTTCGCAGCTGGGCAATTGCACCTCGGTGCTGGAATTATCCGAAAATATAGGCAGTTTTAAAATTTTATGTGTGGCATCAAAAGGGAGCCCTTGCTCGCCAGACAGTTGAGGGAAAGGCGCTTTCAGCTCCTTCTGCGGTAGCCGGGTCTGTTGCAGATTGGGTAAGTCCTAGGACATAGAGATGGGGACCGTGCGTGTTACATTTTCTACCGTTCCCGACAGAGGCCAAAATGTTTAGGGAGCATCATTCTTTGCTTGGCCTTTATTGCTCGAGCAGGATTTCAGTGATTTGGGGTTCCCAGTAGTTACCTGTGTCTGGGTAAGTCCTAATGAAGCTGCCAGTTCAGCTCTCTCTGGAAGTGCCAGGTACTGAGTCTGCTGAAAGCGATGATTTAAAGCCTGAAGTTGTAGACTAGAGTAAATGGTTCGAGGTTTCCGAATCTTTTTCCCTTTTCCATTAAATCTGATTTCACCGTTTTCAATCACTGTGGTTTTTTGCTGATCTGCAAGCAAAACAACACAGCTGAAACATCACCCTCCTTAGCTATTTTGGCTGCCACGGCTCCTAAAAACGCTGAAGCCTGTCCCGACGCCTGTTCAATCCCATTGCGTACACACAGGCTCCGTCTCCTTAAAGGCACGCGCGGCACAGACTGCTGCCTGGGAGCTACCGGGAGAAAAAACAGCTGTCCGGGCATACTGGGCACGCTGCCTTGTCCCCGGGGAGGAGAAAATAATAATATTTTAAAAAATTTAAATCGCAGCGCTGGCTTTGCAAAGGGATGCCTTGTTCCAGGACCATCCAGGTTTTACTCGGCTAATTGACTTCGCGTCGCCAGTTTGGTGGTCAGTGAATCACCAGTCCGAGACTTTTAACAATGCTTTTCCCTTCCGCCACCACCCCCAGCCCCCACCCCCGCCGTGCCCCTCCGGATGGATACGTACCCTGCAAAAAAAAAAAAAAAAAAAAAAAAAAAAAAAAAAAAAACC
>JAWWMO010000083.1:24590612-24660331 GCA_035047845.1 Dendrocincla fuliginosa | reverse complement strand
GCAGCGGCTGCCCGCCCCTGCCTGGAGCCTCCTCCGCTTTCAGCAGCCCGCCCGGGTACCGCGGGCCCCCCCGAGTCCTGCCGTGCTGGTGCGAACGGCGGGCAATGGCACGAGTCTCGCCGTGATGCTTGACGGGCGATCCCGGCAGAAACCGGGTCGCCCTGCCAGCGAAACGAGCGCTTTGGAGTGGAGCTCCCTCGGAGGAGGCCGGACTCCCCTTGCCAGGTGCCTCGCTGGAGTAAAAAGGGATACATTCGAGGGATGAGATTAAAACCACTGCGGCCCGGTCTCCTGGGAGACCTCATGTGGGAGATGAGAGCCTCTGTCTGGGCTCTCCCGCCTCCCGAACCCGCCCTCCACCCATCCTTAATGTGGGGACTTGGGCTCAAGAAAGTCAATGCCTGCACATTGAAGTTGTAGACTGTGAAAGTCAACCCAAATATCTGTAATACCCGCTGCGGTTCAGAAAGTACCAGCACATTTTCAGGCAGCAGATGATTAATCATAACAATTATTTGGAGGTCCTTTGTTTAGGAAAACTTCAGGCCTAGAAAAGCAAAGATAACTAGACCTGGATACAAAGTTTCAAAGGCACAAGGCCGAACAAAGAAATATTTAGAGAAGAGGTGACAAAAACAATGGAACTGCCAGCAAATGCCAAAACCACAAAACAGAAACAAAACCAAAAACAACAAAAACCCCACAAAAAAAACCCAAACACAAAACAACAACACGCACCCCCAAAACAAAGAAGAAACCCACAACAAACCAACAAAAACAAAATCACCAAACTCCCAACAAATACAAAATCACCAAACCCCCAACAAAACCCATTACAATTTTGTTGGTACTGTACTTAGTACTGTACTTGTAATGTGAACCAGGTTGCCACAGAAAACAAAACGGGTCATAGGCTAGGGAACAACCTCGACTGCAGCCTGCCCCTTTTTGTCAGCGATTTCCTTGGTGCTGTGTAGCATGCTGTGCTGCTGCAGGGCCAGCCTGCTACCTCCCCTACTTCATTTCTCCTCACATGTCTGTGCAGGAGGTTACTGGCACGACAGAGGGAAGGAACCTGTTGACATGGCAGCAGGGCATTTCACAGCCTACCACCTTCCCCTCTCAGGGCAGAGCTGGGTCTCTCAAGCTGTTTCTTGCCATGCAGACCCAGTAGTTCTGTCTTTTGTCAAGGCTGTCCAACACAGTGCATAATATTACATTTTGCTCCTCTATGTCATCAAGCTCACACTGTCTTTGTCTTGAGGAAAAAATGTATGTGGCCATGTGATTAAAGCATGTCTAATCATGAGTTCACATAAGGAACTGAATTTGGGTTGCATATGTAACCTCATGTCTGGCACTTTCTACCTTTTGAATGAGTAACTTCAGAACCTTATTTTTCTTTTACCTTCAAGGTATATGTGTGTGAGAAAGACCTTTTCGTGAACCAAAGCAAAATCAGCAAACACGATATTTTTATAAAGTTGTTGTTTTTTTTTTTTGGTTGTTGTTGTTGTTGTTGTTGTTGTTGTTGTGTTTTAAAATTAAAGTAGTGCATAGTTTGGTTTTGTGCCCCAAGAGCAGAAGCGTGCCTTCTGTTTGAATACTGGCAGACATAGTACCTAAAAGGGCTCTCCAGTTTGGGTTCAAACACAACCAAAGTCTCATGAGAATGGCTTTAATTCACAGCCCAGTTATTACTTGGCCTCTGGCACCTTATCTTCCCCACAAGAGAATTAGAATGTCCTTTTCTGATTAACCTAATTTAAGAGATTAGGTGTTGGAACATTAAAGAGATAAACATTTGAATATGCATCCATCTCCTTATTGCTGCTTTCAAATGACTAGGTCTTACTGGTACATTCTGTCAGTAAGCCACTAACTTCAGTTTGAAATCGTAAAGTTTTTGCTGTATGAGAATCTTTTTAACAGACTTACATTACCCCTTAATGGCTTAGAAATCCTTGAAATCTTTAGTTTTCGGATCCATGAACTATTGAGGCTTCTGCCACTGAGAAAACCAAAGACCTCCTCGGTTCTCCAAATTAACTCTGGTTTAAGCAAACTAGATTCTAATTTCTCAACAAGTTCTTTTGCATTTTCAAGTCCCAGATAATTCTGGATTAAGGTTGGTTAGATTCAGTACTAGTATACTAGTTTATTCCAGCTTCTTCTGAGCATCTTTGTAGCTTCCCTGGGGCATCTTCTCCAAGGAGCAGAAGTGCTTAGGGGATCAACTCTCAGACAGTTATGGCATCAGAGTAAGGGCAGGGTACATGCGTGCAGTCTTCTGAGCTTGAAGAACATTCCAGGTCCATCAAATGGATAGTTTTTACTTATCTTTGAAGCAGATGCAGAAGGTCATCTTTGCAGGAGGCCTGCTGTCTGAATTTGCTACTGTTACACAAATGGTAAAACTTCAAGGCTGTAAAGGTATATGTTCTGTACTGAGTGGTTCCAGAGAACTCGCTAAGGTGCTTTTATAGCCCGTCACCATATAACTTCCCAGATACAGCTCTGTGGTAATCAGCTGCACATAAAGAATGTTTTTTTACCTTCAAGTCATGTATGTCTTAGGTAAACCTAAGCCAGATCAGACAACAAAGAAAATTTCTTAACAGTTTTATTTGAAAACATCCATAGCAGAAAATAGTCCAATTGGCTGCTTCCAGGCAGTCCAAGATCGCATATGTGCTTCATAAGTATTTGAAAACTATGGAGTTAAGGAAAATTAATCAAAAGTTCATAGCAAAAACTTTTCTTTTGCTTTCTTAGTTTATCAGTAAACTACATAATTTTTCATAGGCTGTTAGTGAAGAACTGCCCCCAGCCACCACATGAAAATAACTTGATCAATTGTAATAATATGTCATTAAAAAAGCCTATGGTTATATTTTGCAATGGTTGGTTGGAACATTGAACAGAGTTACTGTACCAGCTACACAAAAGTGAGAGCTCCTCATGAGGTTAAAAAGCCATGAATTTTTATAATTTGACTTAAAGGGAAGATTCATCTGCTGAAGACAGTAGGAAGCCCTTATGTTGTCTGTACAGGTACTTTCACAGGCTTCCAGATGACTGAGCAATTCCTACCCCACAGCTGTATCTTCCCACCCCTTGGGGAAGACACATTTGCTCACCATCCACAGAGTCCTTTTTGTGTTGCAAATGTGAAGGGAAGTATGAGCTGGCTTTGCTTAAGCCAAGCACTGTTGACTACTGGAGGATAAATTACATCTGTTCATTCTACCGATATTATAAATTAGATACAAATTGTAATAATTATGCTTAATTGCTACTTAATTACTGATTAAAAGAAACGTTTTTACAATTCTTTATTACAATCTCGTACATTTTTCTTCCAAGGATGTTTAATCAAGCAGACGTTTTGAAGAACAGCCACAAATCATATTTTAGTGGTAGGATTAGAAAGATAGTATTCCGTACACCATTTTGAATAGGAGCATTTGCATATGACCTAAACTTCAATATGGTTGGATCATTTTTGTCCAAGTGTTGCCAAACAAATTTGCAGCTTTTCAGAACAAAGATATTTTAGATATTCAGAGCATGCTAGAACACTAAATCAGCAATGGATTCCCTCTCCTCCCCCCTGCCCAATATCATAGCCCTTTGTCAAGCAGACAAACTTGCAGGCAGTGATGAGGGAAAAGAAAATAACTTTAAATACACCAGGGATTTCTGCTCTTATGAGTAAAGTCCTCAGTTCAATGAATCAAGAAGAGGTGGAGGACTTCTTGTAGAGTAGGGAAGATAGATGGAGATTTGTCTGCTTGAATTCAAAGAAGAGCCAGGTGAGTCATTAATCAGGATCACATCAGGATAATAGGCTGAAGGGCAACAACAGGGTTGACCCTACATTTATGGCTTTGAGAGAACAGCTTGTGGATTTTAAAATGATTTTGACTCTTCAGCAAACACTGGTTTGGGCCAGTTCTTCTATGTGTGTGAATTGACTATTCTTTTTGAAGTCAGTGCAGATATGCAGCTAACAACTGCTGATATCTGACTCTAGGTATTTACAATCAAAAAAAATCCTATTTTGTGTATGTGAAGGCTATTTAAAATAATTTTCCAAGCATTAGAGAGACCAACTGCTGCTAGTGGTTTAGTGGGTTGGATTAATTATGCCTACTGCATTGCACATGTAAAACACTTATGACTACTATATGGATGGTTTTACTGGGGAGGGGGAAGGGAATTTGCTATTTGGAAAGGAAAAAATAATCACCCATTTTCTTCTGTCTTTGCTTGTAACAAAGCTCATTGAAGTCAATGAGAGTGTTGCCATTTATTTGTGTGAGCTTTTGTCAGGCCTGTATATGCTACTGCAAACTGGAGCGGGAAAAGGAATATGGTTAAAGGGAAGAGACGCAAGAGGGGAGGAGTCAAACACAGGCGAAGAATAGAGTCTTTGTCTATTAATTAGGGTTTACATGCCTTGTGGAAAGCAGTGTTCCTCCAATACTAGATCCCTCTGCCCCAGTATTTCATTTTTACATCTCCCATGTTAGCTGTTCTTCAGATTAATATAGTGCTAGTAAATTATGCACCACGTAGTACTAAATGTAACACTCCAACACATCAGTGCATAGGAAAGGAAGGCACTGAATTGAAAAAAGCTTCTCTAGGATCAAAAATACTTATTATTTCTGCAGCTGATGCCCACTGTCCCTGAAACACGTTGTCTGGCAGCAACACCTACATGTATCACAAGAACTTTTCTCTGAGTTACTCAACAGTATCTAATCACTTGTTGCCTACAGAGAAACAAGACTTGGTTGAAACCATGGAGTTCTCCTGATAAAGTCTTGCCAACATGCCTCAGCCGAAACTGGAAGGGCTCACTGGACAGTCCCAGTTCATTCCCATGTCCATTTTCTCCTGGTTACACCCACCAGAAGACAGTGACAATTGGTTGCAATTAGAGAGGAAAAGTGCCATTGTATTTGACACTAGGCTGGACTCCGGAGATGTTCTGTTGCTGGGTGTGTCTCAAACTGCTGGGTGACCTCGGGTAAGCCATTTGGGACTCAGACTTATGATCAGTTTATGACAATTTAACAAGCTATTGTGTCTCAGTTGAACAGCAGTGACTGTCCTTGTGTGCACTCTTACCCAGGGCAAACAGGCTGATGTGACCCAAACTGTAGTTATCTGAGCAAATTAAGCCAGTGCAACAGGCTCTGCTGCCATGGGATTGTATCTCTGCGAAGGCAACTAATCTGGTTTAAAATATGTGAGGTTTATGTTTTGTTCTGCATTGTGGGGTTTTTTTTTTTTTTTTTTTTTTTTGTATTGCTGTTAATCTTCACCAGTTCCCCTGTGCAGGTCACTGTAGAAACAGTTTTTTTGGTTGCAATAATGGCAATACTGATTTTGACTGTAGTGAAACAGGTCTGGTTACTTCACCTTTACTGTGGAGTAAGAGGATGTGCATAGAGAGAGCCAATCAACTGGTGCGTGAAGATATTTTAACGTAGTTGTGAGTCTGACCTATTAGAACCTAATCACCAAAGCATCTAAATGTCTCTGTGGATAAGAGTATTTTTTCCCCATGTAAGAAGAGAGGAACCTTTACCTCCCTCTTCTTTCTTTGTCAAGATAATAAACTGTGTAGTAGAAATGCTCTCACACTGTGTTGACACAGAGTCCGACACAATGATGGACTCATTTTATTGGAGGTCTGCATACAAGTGAAAGTAAGTCACAAGAGTAACAGAGGCAGAGGTATACTCACCTGTCAGTGGAGAAAAGCAGGCAGCACAAAACAATCTCTGAAGTTGTAAATTTTCTTGTCTGCCAATTGGCTCTAAACATAAGAGCAGTGGTAAAGCTGTATTCTGAGCCTTCTTTCACTAGGCAATTTCCTTCAGTAAGATTTTTAATTACTATCTGAAGTGCTGTATTTATAACATAATTATTTTGGTGGAGAAACATTTTCTTAATAGTGAGTTACCATTTCACATCACACACACACGCACTTCCTATTCTTAGAGCACTATTTTAGAGCAGTTTTTGTGTCTCATTTGGTGATTAGGCAAAATAACATGTGTGTTTGTGTGAATGAAGCATGACATAGGACCTACTTCAGAGCACTGAAGAAGGATGAAGCCAAAAAAGACCTCATGGAGCAGGATAGGTATCTGCTACCACAAAGAGGAGCCTGCCCCTCATGGTCTGCAAGGTTATGTCTCAGAGAATGAGGAAGATAAAGTCCAGCCACTGGGTTGCGAAAATAAACCACTTGCTGAAGAGTCTATACATAAATTTTACCATATCAAGTTAATTTCATGTCTGCTGAATTGATATGTATTAGCTCTAGAGAAGTTGTTCTTTGTTCAGCAGGTTTGCACTCAAAAGCAGAGTATTTACAGTTTGTTCTTAGGTGCTGAGTAATGATGTGTTGGTTCTTATAATTATGATCACATTTTACCATGACAGTAAATACTGAAGTTAAAAAGAATGTGCAAAGAGAGGGATCTGGATGGGTTACAGTCAGGCTGTCACCCATTTCCTCTAACAAGGGTTCACACCAGCGTGTTCCAGGTCTCTTAACTGATTTCTTTTCTAATGTAGTAGCTGCTAGCTAGCAATTAAATTTTTGTCTATAGAAAGTGAGTCCAGCTGGCTTTGCTTCCTCTCCCTTGGGAAATTCTTCAAAGTTCTAGGTTCCCACAGTAAGGCTTCCATGGCTTCAAAGGCATAATTTGGCGCATGCCCACTGGGCATGCGTTTGTCAAAGTACACATAGAAAATTTCAGTGTTGAAGATTTGTGCCCCAGGGAAGCTTCCACTCTGAGGTGAAATTACTTCTTTCCAAATGCCATACTTGAACTATGAAAGGATACACCCTTTAACATAATAATAGTGACTTCCAAATGCAAAGACGTAGCCTCTGATTTACAGCAAGCAAACCCACCACAGATTACCTCTTAAGGTATCTGAAGGCAAAGTACTATAGCAAGAGCTATTTATCCTAGATTCTGCCTCATTACAAATCATCTTGTACATTACACTGGAGGAACAATAAAACAGCTGCCTATTACTCCTCACAGAGTGGCCGACAGATCAAAACGCTTTCATTTCTTAGTGGTTCTCATTCAGACAACTGTGGCATTCAAGTCTAACCTAAATAAGCCACACCTTTTTGAGACAACAAAAGTGCTCTTGCTTTTTCCCACCACACACAACTTTTTGTGTCGGAGGAGTACTGAATGATAAGGAGTGCTCTTTCATGGAAAGAAGCCATGTGAAGTTTGTTCATCAGGTGAGACACCCATCAAAGCAGTCTGTCTGGTGGCTCTCTTCTCTCAGAGCACTCATCTGATCTTCTTTTCTCATAAGCTCACTTCATTTGACAGTGTCTTTTTTTTTTGACACACACAAGAAAGGTTACATGAGTAACCACAGATGCCCTAGAGAAAAATTTGGCAGTGTATTGTGGCCCAGTACACAAGAACTAGTGATTGTGTAACTTGTCTGCTACTGTCCCAAAGTAGCGTATCCATAGTGACTAGGTGTCTAGGCTTCCATTTCAGTCAATGGAGAAAGACAGGTTGTGCTATTTTTTATTTATGTCTAGCTATGATTACTCTGTTAGAGTATGGTGACATGTTTCTGGGAGTGAACCTCTACCTCCATAATTATAAAGGAGGCATAGACAACTGAGTTTTCCTAGATATCAATTTCTTAGATACCTAAATCTAAGGAGATGAGTATCATCCAAGTGGACGAAACAATGCCCAGACACCAGCGACAGGGAAAATGAAGATGTGTATAAAAGACCAACTGTGAGTGGATGTTTGTTGTCCTAGAGATTTACTTCTTTTTATGAAGGACCAGAATAGCTTCCAGTCAGACCAATTTTGTTTTTAGTTACAGCTGCAGAAGTATGGTATGGTTTTAGCACCAGAGACCCAAATTAACTGCTCATCAGGAGGATGATGTGTACTGCTTGGTGCCACAGGAAGAGTAGAACAGGTACACTTTGGGTTACTGCAGAGTTCTTTTCTGTGCTCATCTTTCCAACTGGTTTTCATCTTATCTGATGGTTTCAGCAGAAAGGCTTGTACAGGCACTGTTAAAACCAGCAA
This sequence comes from Dendrocincla fuliginosa, assembly GCA_035047845.1. Taxonomy (NCBI): domain Eukaryota; kingdom Metazoa; phylum Chordata; class Aves; order Passeriformes; family Dendrocolaptidae; genus Dendrocincla; species Dendrocincla fuliginosa. Next base: position 24,652,214 of record JAWWMO010000083.1, on the reverse strand, counting down.
AATAAGTAGGCCCCTCCCTGTCATTTTATGTACCATTTGGTACATAACATCTGGTCTCATCAATTATTTCAGGGGAAGGAAGGGATGGGACTTTAAGCACCTAATTAGGGCTTAGCTGTGTAAGCCAGCTTTGAAGATGAGGCCTAAGCACCTACATAGAGACCCTGGAGGGACTTTGTTCTTCCAGAAGAATATTGCTCTAGAACTCACCTTCCACTTTTGTCTCACTGAACCTGAAACTCTTGTCCTGCAGAGCAATAATGTCTTCTCAGGTTAGTTTTTGAGGGCTGGTTTAAGATTCAGAGGAGTTCCGTTTAGTTAAAAATAGTGTCAGTGTTTCTATCTGTTAAAGTATTTTGAATTTGCAGTAATTTCTGCACATGGCTATTGAGTCATTACAATCTAATGAATTTATTCATTACAAGATTTAATTAATTATAACATCCTTAGCTTTCTCAGGACAACAAGGTTTGTCTGTAGTCTTCCCTTTAGTCTGCTTTGTTATCTGTAATATTCCTTCTTTTGACACAGATGGCCACACATCAGAGCTTGTTCTGGTTGTGAAGCTAAACCATTGAGTCAAGCCCCTTTTGGTTTCAGTTCCACCTATTTGCAAAGAACATGCCAATTCCCCTTTCTCTGCCTGCAGATGTAATCAAACCACCAAAGATAATATCTTTGCTTGCAGCATCACTTTTTTTTTTTTTTTTAGTGTGTGTGTGTGTGTGTGTGTGTGTTCAGTACCCCCAGTAAGTTCTTCCTTTAGGCATTTATGCGCAAATTGCTTCCTTTTAGCTGCTGTATTTAGAGCTTATTTCTCTTTCTGTTTCAGCTACCTTGTTTTCTTGTACATGCATACACACAAATACACCCTTACCCAAAGCACTAATCATCAGTACCATCTGCCTACATTATTCAAGATTTAGGGTGTACTTTTGCCTTGTCTCAGAAACCCATATTACCTCATCAAAGAACTGCTTGGCTCTGTTCTCTCAGATGGAGGGTGGTGGTTACTTCTACCAGCTTCAATGTCTCTTCTTCCAGTCTTCAACAATCGTACATCATGTTCACTCCACAGTTGCCCTTACAGGATTTTCTGCTTGCTTATCTTTTATTTATCTCTGTAATGTTCTATTTGGCATTAAAATACTGGTGCTAGGACTAGATTCTCCTCTCACTGACACTGTTCTATTATCTACTATCTCCACAGATAATAGTGGAAATATTTTTGATGTATGTCTATAAATGAAAGAAGAGGTAGAGCTTTGGTTTTCGTGACTTTTGTCAAATCCTGCTAGGGATTTTGTTTGTTTTATTTTTTATTTCTCTGGATACCTCAGCTTTTTTTAGTTGACTTTTAAAGAGAGCTTGTAACTTTAAGCAGCACTAAGGAAGAAGACTGTCTGAGGACTGCAATGAAATTACCTTTAAATTAAGAGAATAGAGGTTAAAGACAGGTTTTTGTCTATCAAACAACCATCTCTGGAATAAGGCAAATAATGCTCTTACAGTTATGAAGCCATTAGCTGCTAAAGCTTTTTGATATTTCCCTTGTCAAACAACATCTGATGGCCAAAAACCATGCTGACAGGGATTCACTTATGTCATAGACTTTCTTTGGGGAGAAATACAAAGAAACATATGGGTCATTATGACCCACTCCTTCATTACAACTGTGGAAATGCAGGGGTTTTTACAAGAGAGTAACATCTCTGTGATACCTTGGTTGTCAAAAACCACAATTATAGTCATTGTTTATGCATTAGGGAAACCTCATCCTAAATCTGGCACCATATGGGGGTGAAAAGAGCAGCTGCTGACATTTCAGAATAATAATTATGATCTAGCTACAGATATGACTCAGCATGATGAGCCTGACAACAAGAACAGGAAAAAAAGCAAAGCAGCATGGGCAGGTTTCAGAAGTCCCTTCAAGGCACCAGCCCAAATCCATTTCCAAGGGGAGAGGCTTTCAACATATGTCTAGTGGGACAGCTCCTTAGGAACTCCACATGGAAAGCCTGAACAGGGCTCCAGACCAACACAGCCAAAAGAGTTGTTGGTGTTTATGTGTGTTGTAATCCAAGGGAGAAAAAATAATTAATAACTGCCCGGAAACGGTTTTGGAATATTGTTTTTTCCACTCATTTTTGTGAACAGTGAAACCATGCCAAGCAAAACTATGCAAGCAGCCCCACCTCCCTGTTTTCAACCCCTCTTTGAAGCACTAGATCATTACTTTTCAGCCAGTTTGAGGTTCAACTGATTCCTTTTGATCAGAAAATAACAGAAACACTTGGCTTCTTCCATGCAGCTCCATTGGTATTATTAGCATCCCTGAATTCTTTCACTGGGCCACTACCTTCTCCACATTCAATATATCTAGTCTTCTGCTACCAGGTCTGCAGAAAATCTCGCTGTTGATGACTTTCTGAATGCTTTACTGTCTGGACATTTTTTAGCCCCTCTGTCCTTGTAGTGTTATGCATCTGAAATATGGATGTTGTGGATAAACCAGAGTGACAGAAGGCACTACATACAACTTCAGGAAAATGCTAGAAAATGTTGATGTGTATGTTCAAAGTCAAGTTCTGGTACATTATATCTGGCAACAAATAGTAGTTGTGTTTACTCCATAAACATACACTTCACTTTCCTTGTGTTAATCTCAGCCTCTTGGTTTCAGAGAAATATATGCTCTAACCTCTGACTCAGTGAGAGGCATATCCATTAGAATGCAAGTGCTTTTTTCAGAAAATGCTTATTTTGGCAATGGATGGGAAGTTTCAGGTAGTGCATGTATCAAGGCTGAAATTAACTCATACTTTTATCACAGGATGTTTTACATTACCCATTCACAACGGGGTGGGGATGTGCTTGAATTAGGACAGATGCAATTCCTGGTGTAGAAGCTAAAGGGTCTTAGGTGAAAGCTAATACCAAGACCAAGCTTCTGGCTCCCTTTTTGCCAATTCAGCATCTTAAAATTCATCTTTTCCATGTGAATGAGGGTCTTAGTGAAGGACACAATAGCAAAATGTGGCTATTGGTTGTATAAGTTATTCTGGCCTTAGAAAGCTGGCCTGGAGGCCATGGATTGGTCATTTATCCTTTATTCTAAAAAAAAACCCCACAAACAAAGAACAAATAAACAAATCAAACAAGCTACCCAGAACAAAAATAAAAAAAAAAAAAAGGAAAATCCCTCAAACAAATAAAAAACCCATGCAAACCTAAAAAGACATATATAGAATCAACAGAATGATAATATGAGGCTCCCAGTTGACTTGTAGGCAGATGCTAACTTTTTCAAAACACTGCAGGGAATTTAAATTTTTCACAACCTGTCCTATTCCATTTTGAAAGAAAGTGTCTGCTCTTCTGGCTATTTCTGTAGATTATTCCACAGCTCAAATATTCTATTTGGTTCTAATATTATATTATTTTTCAGGTACATATTAGCAACCTGATTTCCCAAATTTCTGCTACACTAATTTGAAAAGATGCTATTTACCATCAAATATATTTCTGCCATCAATTTATTTACCATCAAATATGTTTTTCTGCCTACTTTTGGATGTATAGGAGAGAAATGAAGCTAAAGAGTCTATGACCTGTGTTCTTATAGTAGACAACTGAATATTTATGTGTTTATAATGGATACATGTTCAAGGTTCAGCATTGTTATCTGTACCTATTATTACTGTTGTATTATCATCATCATTATTTTGCACTGTGGTAGAGATCCCCCTAAAGATCAAAGTCCCTTTGTATTAGGCTCCGCATGAAGAAAATGAGAGGCCCTGCTCCCATGGTAATCACCTTTGCTCATGCTTCAGTTGCACAAATGTACTTGTGAAGTAGGTTCTGAACGTATAGTGTTGAACATCAGGGAAAGCACATGCCACGTAAACTACCTTTGTCATACTACTCACTGGGTTCTTAAGAGAATATGACTATGGCTACATTTTTACAGATGCATGGCTACATAGGTTTTTGTATAATTTGACTTTTTCACGTACTATATTGATCCCTCTATCAATGGCTCTTTTTATTACTTGGTCTTTTTTTTTCTGGCATATTCTTGCACAACATTGAGATATTGTCTCCTTAAAGTCTAGTTATCATGTGACTTGATCTTTTTGAGAGATCTCTGCAGTTCAGGACAAGGAATGTGGTTGTCTGATTAGTGTTGAAAGTTTAGAGCTATATGGATATGGAGAGTTCTCATCTGTGTGATGTACTTCACCAAGCTGGCGCTTTGCTGTTCTGGGAAATCTGCTCTCCTGTGGTACTAACAATTTTGGTGCATAACTACAACAAATGTAATTTTTCTTGCAGAGAACAATATGTCATTCTAACTTAACATGGGCTGTCTAGATAATTCTTCTCTTCTTATTATTTGAAACCCAACATCTTTCCTTCAAAGTAAGGTGACATCCTTTGTGCAGTCAAATGAGTATAACTTACTGGAAAGGGCATTTAGGGAAGACTGTGGCATACATGGTGGAACTGTTAACTCAGAACAGAAACACATTTATGACTGAGGTGTCAAGAATAACTGCTGAGTTGTATTGTCTGTTTATGAGTTCGGTTTCATATTTTTCTTCATCCTCAGTGTGATCTGTTATAAAGAATGGGGAAATTATAAAGCATTGGTTAAAATTGCCATACATTTGTAACACAGGCAGGATCTTGCATTGTGGCTGGATACCAATCTTTGTCAGACCAATGAAACTGATGTGAATAATGCATGAGGCTTTTTGCTCACCTTCAACAACACCATCTAAATTGCTGCAATATCTTCACTGAGCTTTCATTCTCAATGAGCTGTTGATTCCACAAGATACAGTGGGAGAGCTGTGTTTGTGGCAGCCCTGGTTAGAAAAGACAAATGCTTTTCCAGCTGTGATGTTGAAATCCTGATTTAGATGCCAAAGTAGAAAAATTTGGGTTTTTTTAAACAACAATGGTAGCAAAAACTGTCTCCCTAACAAATGTATAGTATTACTCCCCAATTCGTTTTTAAGACATTATGTTTCACTTCCTACTTAACAGTATACAGAAGGAAACAATAAAACTTGCATCACAGATCTGAGGAGTAGCTTTTGGGTTGTGTCCTCATGCTGGTCTAGAGGAAAATGAGGAGTAGGACGCTAAGCCAAGAACATGTGCGGAGACTGGCACCATGAAAATAGTCTGAATTCCTGCTCCAATTGCCTCTGCTTTTTCTATGCCCATTCTAGGCAATGTGACAATGTGTTTTCTTACTGGGTATATCACCACTGGAGACAGAATGTCCTATGGGGAACCTCCAATAGGAGGATGATTTGTTTGTTTAGCAATCATTAATTCTTCCCTTTTTTTTTTGAACACAAATTACAGTTGGCAGCAAAGTAACCTCATGCTGCTCAGTGGCAGCTCCTCGGCAGCTCCTTGTTCTCCCTGGTTAGTTGCCCTATGCCAGCCAACACATGGACTTCAGCAATTGTTTGGAGTGCTTCATGTGGCTTGTGATCAGATGTACATTCCCAGAGATGTACTGGCAGGTAACTGAAAGATGTCTCAGAAAACATCTAGGGTTTTCATTTAAAAAAAAAAAAAAAAAAAAAGACTGTATTAGATAAGTTGCTTACAACTGGAAGTAAGCAACTGACCACCATGTATACAAGTAACTAGTACTCTAGTAAAAAAAGAATTTCAGTACTGAGCAGCTAGAGCTAGGGTATTTAGGTACAAGCAAATAATTTTGGTTTAGAATGAGGTCAGTGTCTCCACTGATTTCCCCAGCATTGATTGGAAGGTACCTGTAACATTCAAAAGGCTGTTGACAACATCAATCAAAACGTATTATGTGACATGATATTTGCTCAGAGATCTGCTGTATTAAGATACCATGTGGTTGGAATCAGATAATTTTAATTGTTATCACATGTAATTGTCAGCCACATAATTGTGTCTTACCAATCTTTAACAGTGTTTGTTTTTCAGACTTCTTTCCTGAGGCCCGAGCTCTTTGTGGGTTACTTCAGTGGTCTTTTTAATATCAAAAGAAAAACTAAAGTTTTCAGAGACCGGACATTGCAGTGATCCTACATCTAACAACAGTGTGTCTGATGTTAAACCAACATTATAATCTGACTTTCCCCAAAATTTCAGAGCTCATTGTAAAATGCTATTTAGCTGTAAAGACAGCAATGGAGCTTTTTGTTCTGACCATGCAAAAGCAGACATATTCCAGTTTTAGTCACATTGCTTTGAGCGTATTTACTTCTGTTTCTGCTAATGTAATTAACCTAGCAAGTTTCTGGAAGATATAGTAATCTACAAAATGTAAGAGCGGAGGCTCCTAGCAGTTATTAATTGTTATTTGATGGAAGCAGAAAGTATCTGAAGATATATTATGGTCCTAATTATTTTAAAAATAGCACTGGTGGACATGTCAAGTTCAAAGCATGTATAGTGGCAGTATTTTCATGCTTAGTCTATTAATATTCGCTAAACTGAGATGAATTCAATTTCTTCACTGTATTTTACCTCAGGTTTTTATCTAACAAATAAGGGTTTCTGTATGTTCAGCAACTTGCACTGTTGCAAGACAGGTTGTATTTCAGACTTTTTTATACTTTCTAAATGTCTGATAAACCTTTTATTTCATAATATCCCTTAAGGTAAGATTAAACCATGATAATCCACCTCCTTAGACTACAGTTCTTAATAAGCAATTTTCTTAACAAGACATACTACAGGAAGATGAGGAAATGTTGGCTCTGGTAAATTTGCATACATTCATACTCACAGAATATGATCAATTTATCTGTTTATATATCTTTACATTATCTCCAGTTATTATTATATATAAAAAAAAAAATCTGGTTTTGGCTAAAGCATATCTTCCTCTTGGCCTTAAGAGATCATAAAATATATCTGGTATATGCCTGGAAAGCTTTTTTCCAACTCATGAATATCTTTATTTTTAGAAAGGCACTTTACTTTCAGCCTGTTTGGCTTAAGTTTCCAATTCTTGGTCCTCCTGCTAGATGAAAGAGTCCTTTCTTGGTATTTCCCTTCTGTGAATATCTTATGTGTACAACTCACCTCTTCCCATCTTCCTCCTGATAAAATCAACATGGAACTCTTTATTTTAGTTTTATTTTTGTTCACTGCAAGGAATTCTTTGAATAACTTTGTGGTTCTTCCCTGTACCATTCCTGGTTTCTGTCTGACTGTCCAGTTTTCATCATTGTATATCATCCTACCATATTCATGTAATTCAGAGGTTGTGTTTAGGGACATGTTTACAAGACCACTGGTAAAGTTGCTAAAGAATATGAAGCCTCATACAGAACTCAAGGGAACATTGGGAACATTTATTCTATTAGAAATCCCAGTTGATGCCTATTTTTCTGTGATCTGTCAGCTACTTTTTAATCCATTTGATATGTGTTTTATTGCTATTACAAAATGTTAAAATCCTAAAATTATGTCAACTCAAGTGGATATTAATTTAACCCTTCCAAGGAATCCTTGTTCCTTCTGTACTACTGTACTAGCAGAGTGCTTTCCTCATATAACAAATACCATTAAAGAAGTCCCATGAAGAGACTTGACAGTATACCTGGCATTTTCTCTACATCAGGATTTAACAGTGAACAGTTTATTTGACTCTTGTGTGCATTTTGTTACTGGTTGAATAACTACTTGAATAAGCCTGTATCAGTAAAGAATCTGATGGGGTAAATGCTTAACTGCATATATCTGTTGTAAGTTACCTTCCAGTCTTCACTTTGATTTGTATTACATATTATAGTATACATCCAGAAAGCATAAAAAGAAAAGTCATTAATGACACTCATACAAAGACAGTATTGCATTTGAAATTGTGACTCTGAAATTCAAAGCATGATGAGTTCAGTGTCTCATGCTAAAAGCTGATCCATTGTAAGTGCTATGTGCAGCATATGTGCTATTGAAATCAGGAACCTATGTTGTTGGTATTCTTCAAGTTGCATAATTGAATGAGACGTGCGTAACCAATTTAACTATAATGCAATGACAGGGAAATTAGCTTCTACAAGCTTTGACTATTCAGTATGTTTAATGTACCTAGAGCCCCCAAAATACATGTATTTATTACCAAACCCTGTGGATAAACAGAGGTAAATCTTCCCTGAGAAAACCTGATGCTAACAGTATTCTGTAGTTGGCATGCAAGTTAAGTTGTTGTCAGTGCAACTACTGCGGAGTATTTGTACCTAAAGTCTGAAAGACGTCAAATACAAGACTAAGCAATGTCCTATAGCTAATATTTATGAATACTAGCAGTGTGTATAACATATATGCCTAAGCAATTAGTATAACAATGTTAGGTAAGTATGAAAGGAACTGAGAGGAGTTAGGTGTTTACAAGGTAAAGGTCTGTGTATCTCTATGAGCTCGCTGAAGCTATTGCATGTTTTCTGACCTTGCGATTCAGCAGAGGAAGTGAGGAGTAATTATGGTATCTCTGAGTGCAAGACTTTGTCATTTGTGTCAGATTTGATTGTTTTGGTTTGATTTTTTTTCAACATGTGTGTCTCTGGCAGCTCTTCTCTAGCTACTCATCTGAAGAAGATGTGACTTCATCAAAAATAACAGGGTAAATTAGGACAAAGTCTATGAAAAAGGGTGTTTTAGCTTAAAAGGAATTTCAGTGGTGAACAAAGATCTTCATTCTGTTCAAAGAGAAATCCTTTTTTGGCTACAGCAGCTGTTCACTTGAAAGTGAACATCAAACAGAACAAATGACTCCTGAACTCTGGAGGGAATTAATGTTCTTCAGCTTTAAAATACAGATATTTTGAAATAACTTAATATATTAACTGCACATCAGAGAATGCTCTTAATAATTTTCTTCCAAATCACTAGAATGAAAAAGGATTCCTAAAACAGAAATGTCTCCACTTCCCTCCAGCAGTAATTAAAAAAAAAAACTCAGCAAAACAAGCAGTTGACTAATTTCAGTGTTCACATACATGTGCCATTTCCCATTTGTAATCAATGAGAAATGTCTTTATACAGCCCAGGGCAAAGTTTGGCTCATCATATGTAACACTTTAACATTAATTTAGGATGATTAATGATCAAGTCAGTAGTAGTCATGTAATATTTGTTAATTCTTTTCTACCACTGCTTAACTTGTTATTATTTTTAAATTTACAGCTGCTGTGGAAAATGACCAGAAATCTACTATCTGAGAAAACCCATCCGTCATCTTCAGGCAATCTTCCAATCTGTTAACTTTAGCTGCTACTAATAAGTGTCTGAGTCCAGAAAAAGTAATCACTGCGATGTTTCACAGAATAGCTTCCAGATAGCACATAATGCATACTGCTCTTGGGCAGCATTTCTTCTAAGGAAACATGTTTTTTATTTTTTAGTTCAGTAAGCAACTTTACCAATGTATTTGTGAGAAAAAACAGAGATAAAGAGGAAGAGCTGTTGGAAATGGGGGTTGACCTTAGCTACTGTGCCCATTTTACACCCTCCTAAGACTTGTAACATGATGTTTAGTAAAGCCTTTGTTATGGTTTGATTGGTATGCAGACTCTTTCAGTAAGGATGTGAGATATTACATGTGATTGGGTTATAGTCACTAACGTGTTGCATCACATAGAGCCAAATCAGGCAACAGGTTTGAATGCAGGTTCATGTCCAGAGAGTGGTAGCTCACCTACTAGCTAACATACTTAACCAGCAATGAAAAACAAGCCAAGATCAGTGTGTTAGCATCCATATTTTGATTCTTGCTATTTTGATGCACTTACTGAAAATGCAGCATCATTGCTGGCTGCTGCTTGCAGTCAGTACCCTGATCAGTGTGCTTGCACATGGCAGTCATTTGCATTTTTCTCATTACTCAGTCTCCATAGCATGTGAACAAGCTGCTGAGGCATGGGGAGGTGCCGCCAGTAAACATCACTGTGAAGGTGTTGCTGGTCTGGAGAGACAGAGTCTTAGGTGGGTATCCTGCCAGAGGATAAACTCAACTAAGCTCCCAATACAGACAGCTTCCTATTAGAAATGGAGAAACCAAAGCAGGAGAGGGTCAAAGGAGCAGTGTATGGTTTTATCTATGACTATCTTCACTGTAGACTGATTTCTGTAACAAAGCACCTCAGTTGAGGGATTGGAGAGGGAAATTTGACAACTCCTCTATGACAATAAACATACATTGGCAGAACTCTACTTTTTGATCTTAGAATCAATGCATTTAGGATCCGTCAGATAATCATATAGTGGCATCTCACTAAGCCTCTCTGATTAGTTTGGGGGACTTGTTAATATCACACCTTTTTATAGGAAGTTCCTCATGACTGGTTGCTCGCTGTTCTTCACATATCCTTGTAAGCAGATGTTAGCGTGTGACTAACTTTCAGTCTGCCTGAGCTAGATTCCTTATCTTAAAGGCTATTGATAGCAGACAACATTCAGCATTTTTCTAGATACCCATCTACCTCGTCAGGCTGAATGACATGTCTTTCCAATTTTACTTCTGTAGCATATTATAGGTTGTTTTGGTGTGTTTGGATTTCTGGTTGAAGACTTGCTTTCTGATCCTTGAAGAATTGGATACTAAGAGGATAGCATGGTCCATGCTCCTTCTGAAAATTTCAGATTAATATGCTAGATCATTCTGCACAATAGGTAATCCATACCTAGATACCTATTTACTTTGTAAGCAAAAGTTTGGTCTTGAGTACCATCATTAAGTTGTTTGCTAGGAGAAATGAATTCAATGGGACCATGATAGATATGGAATCTTTGTTTTGCAATTGGTTCTTTTCATGATTAAATTAAGGATACACATATACTAGAAGGTTAGAAACCATAATTTGCCTGGCTTAAAAGGAACTGTCCAGTATATCAAGGTGTTTATTTTAATATATCAAACCTGTTTTGGCCTGCAGAAATTAATACATGCAAACATATATATATTCTTAAAATATGTGTAGGCATTCAGTCATGTATATATGTGTGTGTGTGTGTGTATATGTGTATATATATGTATGTACATATGTATATATATGTGCATTCCTCCTATATATTATCGTATACAATTTGTACATTATTTTCCTCTTATAAATATGTAAAATTCTTATATATACAGCCAGATACATGCAGACATGCTTTTCCTCAATATGTCGTCTTGCCTTTAATTGTAGAAGACTGATAGATGCCAGCAAAAACACTCTGGTTTTGACATGTAAGAAGGTAAGATACATTGCTGACAGATCAGCAGTTGGCTGGCCCCTTGGACAGTCTTGCCCCCTTGGACACTCTGCAAATAAATGCCTGAAAGACTGATTTGGCCATAAGTCATGTGAACTGATCAGACTTTGGTTATAGGAAAGTCTATATTCTTCAGTTCACAGGCTGTTTGAAATATTCACCAACTTAGTTGTGCCCCTTTGTTTTCCTGGACAGTAGTTCTACTGTAGTAAGATGAAAAGTGTTAAAATTTCTTTCCCTCGGGTAGGGCATGATAAGAGCTTGTGCTTTGTCAATTTTTTTTTTCTTCATGGGAGCTGTTTTGGGACATTAGTGATGTAATGTATTAAAATGTGAAAATGAAATTGTGAGCAGGAAATATTTAATGGTACCTGCTTGATTCCTGACAGTGTTATGCTATCTGTAATGATGAGAAAGGAGAAAATAAATATGACATTTCCTATTTGGCAAATGCTCTCTAGCACTTACAGGAAGTCCAAGCAGTCAGATGATTTCAAGAATAAAAATTATTATAGGCCTAGTGAATTGGAAAAGTGTTACTTCTTTCTGCATATAATAGCAGAAGATTCTTTTAATTAAATAGGTAAATTAAGATACCAAATCATCTTTTGCCATCAGTTTGTAAACAGAAATCATCAGTTCTTTCCGAGAGACAGGCATTTTCACTGAGAGTGACTCTGGCCTTTCTGGTATTACTCTGTTATGTTATTTCACAGCAATGTTCTCAGCCTCTGAAGTACAAACCATTAATGAATATATTTTCTTTTCATTCAGATATCCATTTTCTTGTATAAGACATCCTTGTTCCCTAAATCTTTCCAGACCTATCACTCAGTTTATGCTCACAACAGGTCTTTGACAGTTAAGTATTTCTTCCTAAAGCAAGAAGTCAGAGGAAATAAAAAGAAATTCTTATGTCTAAGTATCTGAAAATCACTCTGGTCTAGATACCAATAAAGCACAATTGTAACAGCACATATCTAAAAAAGAAATCACTAGATACAACATTCCAGACACACCAGATTGTATTCAAATTCATACAAGCTTTTAATGTGAGTAATTTACCCTCCTGAGAGGTAAGGGAAAATGGGTGACATCTTTTCAGTTTTGTACTTTGCAACTTACTGAGGTCCCAAATTCATATTACCTTACATTCTTCTTTTGTACTCACTTGTTTGTCAGAAGACATGTGTGAATGAAAATAAATCTGCATTGCTTTTGGGGCTTGATTCCAACAGGATTAGCAGCTACAGAAAGATGTCACTAAAGGTTTTCATGACTTCTACTCACATCATTGGTGACTTTTGAACATTTTGGTCTTCTTCCTTCCATATGAAGAGAAAAAGTGATCCTGCCTTTGAAAAACATTTTGAAATTGCCAGGGATGTAGATATTAATGACTGTTATATCTCCTTACAAGCAGAAAGAAATGAAATACCATTTAACAGAAAGATATATACAACAATAGAACTGGAATATAACCTTTATATTTAAAAATCAAGCCACAGATTAAGTTTTGATTGCAGTATTTTGTACTGAAAATAAGAATAATGAAAGCAATTAAGTATTCATAGTCCTGCTCTCACACAAACACCTTCCATGGTGAGCCTGTTTATGCAACTGAGTGTGCCATACAATTGCTTTTATTACCTCCTTATAAAACAGCCTGTATAAAACACTTTTTTTTGATTGTTTCTTTGTGTATTGTTGAGTGTGTTTGCATTCTAAAGGGTTTTGCCTCATTAAAGCAATTACCATAAACTTGCTGTAGTTTGTTTTCTTTTCCCTTCTCCCTCTGAGTACTAGAGATATCCACAAAGAGCTCGTGCCTAGCCAGGATGTTCTGTGTCTCCCAAGGCTAGCAGTGGGAAGATTCATTGCAATGACAAAAAAAAATCTGCAGAGATTTTCTTTAGCTGGAGCATCAAAACAGCAGTGAGCTTGAGCAAGGAGAGGGAGAAGGTAGTTGAACACTGCTGGCTCTAGCAGGACTCATGCCTTCCCTCTTTTTGACACAAGCACAAGAAGAGCAGAGACTTCCAGATACCAGTTTTAGCATGTGAGGGAAGGAAATAAAGGAAAGGAAGGTGGTTCTGCTATGGAAAAAGATTTTGATTGATTTTTTCATGGGTTTTGTGTTTTTTCTAGGGGGCAGAGCCATTCTTCACCTCTGTCCATGATAGTTCTCACCCTCTGCCCACAACTAACCCCATGGAAGGGGCCTCCAGTTTCTCCTCATAATACCTCTGGTACACCTGCTCAGCTGGGGAGATGTAACACATGTATAAACATCTGTCAAGGATTTTATCAATTTGTTTCCTATCCGTGGTGGGGGATGAAGAGAGAGAACTCTCCAGGGTTCTATACACGTGGGTGAGCATAACTACAAGTTGACCAAAAGCCCAGTGAAAACAAAAGCAAAGCCTATGCCGAGGAAAAGCTGATGAAGTAGTCCCCAATAATTTTCTTTAGATCAACCTAACAAAAACTTAGAAAAATCAAGGCTTGCAGGTAAAGAAACCTACTGAAGATCTACAGGTAAAGGGGACAGGGAAAAGAGATGGAAGTCCTCAAGTCAGAAAATGTTGATTTGTCAAACTCAGAACTTTCAACAGTAAGATGATCATGGGTTCAGTGAGTTCTGATCAAAGTAAGAGACCTTCATTTGCTGCCTCAGGGCAACCAGAACTCCCTGGGTAGGATATTCACATCCAAAACAGCAGACCACATGTATGACTGTAACTGCCTTATGCTGACTCAGGGACGTGGAAATCAGCACACCACAGCCCAGGTGGGTTCTGGGCTGCTGACTCCTTCAAAATGAGAACTTCTCCTGTTGGAGATGCTCCACTTTACATAGATGGCAAGACAACCATTAGTCAAGAGAACGAAAGAGCCTGAGTTGGTAGTTCAGGAATTACATCACCATGCTGGGTGGAGCAGATGGAAGTCCAAGTCTCTTTCCAGACTGACATGTCATCACTTTTATATAGTGAAACTGCTTTAGCCAGGAAAATGAGCAAAAGCATCCCACCCTCTTCCAGCACACTGAACTGATCCTGGACTACAGCAGATTTTACTATTTTTTTATTTTATATGACTATTTTTTACACAGTTCTTCAACAGGTCCAGTGAGAGTCTTAATCCTCGGCTATGGACTGCTCAGAGCAGGTCCTATTTGAAAGGCCTTAGTAGTACCCTGAAGTAGAAGCAGCAGGGAGCATCTTGAAAGGGAGAGATCTTTCACTATACAGGGAAACAATTTTTCCTACCAGAAATAATAAGGAACAAGTCAATGAAAAATAAAAAAAGACTTTAAGACCATAGCACTATAGCACTCAACAAAGGGGCTCTTTATTTTCAGGAGTACATAGAAATAACTAGCAAGAGTCTCTTGATATCTATGGAAATCCTAAACAGAGCTGCAGGGAGAAGAATTATGCAGGCCTGCAGTGTGTTCAGGGGCAGACCCAGCTGAGGAAAGCCATAATTATTACTGCTGTCAAACAACATGCAGTGCCATACCCACAGAGGTTCCTCCCTTCAGATGCAAACTGAGACAGCTGGAGATACTAGAGACTATTTCTCACCACCCCATAGTCTTTTCAGTCTTTCACTTCTGCATGGAGTTTTAAAGGTTCAGTGTTGCAAGCAGTTTTCTGACCCCCGTGGCTGTGCTGTTCACCAAGGTGCTGTGTCAAAATATGTGAGGGACAGGGTCGTACCAAAACTTGATGGGCCTTGTTAGGAAGCCAGTAGAGAACCTTTTGTGTATGAATGTAGGAAAATGAACTTAATCCTGCTTTCCTGTTTCACACAAACTCACATTCAACTGGAGGTTTACTATACTACATTCTCTTGTATCACCACAAACAGTAGGCTAACTCTGCTTGCAAACCAGCTATTCCCTTGATGACTGCAAATGGTTACTCCAGAAATCTATAATCTCTCTCCTTTCCTGGTGAGTTTTTGTTAATGCTGCTTGCTGTAATCCCTGGGAGATGCTGAGCACCAACCTGAAAGGTATCAAATCCAAATCTCTATTCTTTAAATTCTTTAAATAAACCCAAACCATGAATTCACAAATGCCCTCCAAGTGCCCATACCAGGTCTTGACATTCCTTAGCATTATTATTTATTGCAGTTATATTACTCCAGTGCAAAATTGTTCAAAACATCTGCATTGTTATCAGAGCTGCTATGATTTACATATGAGCAACAGTAAGTCTGTCCTACTGCTTTAAAGGTTCTCACATCAGCCTGGCCTCTTCTTATCTCAACACCATCACACTGCTTCACTACATCTAACTTTAAAGAAACAGTTTGTATTTATTTGCTGGTTGTCTCAATGATTTTGGAAGTTACCAGTGACTTTCCTAATTCAATAATGCTGCTACTACAACATTAATTATTCATCATATCCTGAAAGCAAAAATGGAGTGATTTAAGAACAAAAGGATTTAAAGAAAAATAAACACGACCCACTGCGGCTGCTTTGAGGAAAGTAGCAATAAATGCATGGCAAAGGCAGTAATGAATAGCATCTGCTTTATCTGTGGAAGAGCAAACAGTTGTAGACATTGATCATTTCTCAAAAAGAGTGGCTTTGACCAAAAGCATGGAGGAAAACCATCCAGAAGCTATTTTGTGCAAATGAAGTGCAGATTTGTGTATATGAGTTGATACACCATTTGCTGTTTCCTTTCATTAAAACCACAACATTAGCACTGGAAAATGATTATAATGGTTACAGTCAAAGCCACTGTAATGCTCAATTCACAGAGAACCCAGTCAGTTCAGGAGAGGAAAAAAAAATCGTTCCGATCACAAAGAAGAGTGGTTTCATGTAATAAAGTTCTAGTGGAAGAGGCTCAGATGCCTTATCTTTTCATATTTTACTAGTCTATTGTGTAAGTCATTCATTCCATCCTCAGGACTATGCAATGGCACAATGTGATTTCTCAAAGCACCCTATTACCACTTCGGTTTCCTTGTTGTATTGAGGCCAAATCCTGCTCCTTGCAGGAGAAGGTACAGCGGGTAAAGGTAATTCATGATGTGTCTCGGCTGGCCTCATCTTGAGGGTTATTTTAGCTCTCTGGCTCCTAGAAGCAGAGCTTTGCAGCACCCCCAGCAGCCATACAGGCTTGGAGTCTGCCCAGAGCTTCACTCTGACTTTGTCTCATGCCCCTATTCATGTACAAGCAGATGAATGCATGCAAGTTGTGCAAACTAATACTAGAGGTAATGGCTTTGCTTTACATCCTGATATATGTCCATATAGCACTTGAAATTGCTGTTCATTATTCAGTGCCTCTGAGGGGATCACTCTGGTGAGATGCTCACAGGAGGAAGGATGTAGGGTTATGCCTTGTTCCAGCAATGTTCAGCCTTGGAGCAGCTGATTGAGGAGCTTTTCTTTTTTTCCCTATTTAATGCTGTCTTGTTGCTCACTTTTCTTGCTATGAGGCAAGTCCTCCCAAGATTGCACAAGCTTTCTGTGTTGGGCCAAAATTTTTTTGTCAACAAAACTACGAGCAAAACCTTCACTTGCCTCCGTGGCAATGAACAGGATGTCCAGGCTCCACTGTGCCTACAGCTGTCCAGCAAAACCCTCCTTAAATTGCCCTTACAAGCCATTGTTTGCCCTGGAGGTGCTCAGGGCCAGATACTGCTTGCCTCTTAAAACCAAGCAAACCCGCTTCCCGAGCCAACATAATCCTTATTGTCCTGAGCAGCAATTGCAGTACAGCATCCCCTCGCTAACAGGGGACCTTTCAGACACATGGACCTTGATGATACTATCAAAACTTCAGTGTGAGAAGACTATTAGCCAACCTGTTACTCAGGTTGACCACCTATTCCCTCATAAGACGGCTATAAAGGGAAAGGTGCAAGTGAGATTACTTATCACTTTTAGGCCTGAGTTAAATTGGGTGAACGGCCCGTCCCCTGAGCTGACTCCCCTCTTGCCTCCTGTAAATCTGCAGCCCCACGCCTGAGCATAGCTGGGGTTTGGCACACTAATACTACCTCTGCATTGCTGGGAGAGGCCACTGAAAATATACAATCCCCAGACGGGAGCGATTTAGTGAAATTAAAAACAGACAGGGGGCACTGAAACAAGGAGGTGTCAAATGTTCCCCCTGCTCCACCAAGATTTTGATGTGGCTGCTATGTATACCTGTCTGTCTCCTCTTCACCGCCGTTTGAAAGTTTGAAAGTTAAAATGCACAGAAGGAGTGGAATTAGAGCAAAGTCACACACACCCTCACAGACACACACATGCGCTTTTAATTGTGTGTTATTACCAGTTAATTTCAGCTTGTCCAAAGGCAGGAAGAAAACAGCCTACAGTGGGGCTTGGGCCTCCAGAGGTATTGTAAAACATAACATCCAAAGGCCTTCCTTGACTCTATTGCTTCCTTCAGCCCACAAAGAATGTATTAATCCACATTGTTTGATTTTTCCAGATGCTGCTGCTTTCCCACTGTAGTCCTATTTTTTTTTTTTTTTTGTTAGAAAATATACTCCAGTGCACCACTGAATGGTAACGGTGCTGCCTTTTGGCAGAGAGCAAGCAAGAGGAAAATTAAGAAATCAAGATAGCTTTTTACAGTCACAAGTAGCTGCATGTCTCAAACGAATAAAAATGCTTTATCTGAATATATCACAAGCTTGACAAGGGAATTGCAGCATTGCTTGGGCTCACAGGAATAAAGGGGAAGCCAAGGAAGATTTTTATTATATAAGGTTTTGTAAAGTTATATATTTTCCATGTCCTTTATTCTAGTACTGGCAACAACACAGTTGTGAAACAAAGGGAAACTGCATGAAACTGCAGTGAAACAAAGGTGTCACTGAAGCAAGGTGGTAAATTAAAAGCAAATGAACTACCATATAGTATAAATCTACCACTGCAAGTAGATTTGCATTCCTTATTACTGGTGGGAATAGGAAAAATTCTAGGAGATAGACATAATATTTAAAGCATTAGATTTATATTTAAATTTAATATTTAGCATTGTGTTTAGACTATCTATATTAAAACTACAGGGATAACTTGGGATTTGTGGACCAGTGGGAATCTTATCTGCACCCATTAAATTCATCAAATGGCAAGTAAAAATAAAATAGTAACAGGAATACGTGAGCAGGAGTATACAAGCCCATAAGGTTTGGTGCAGATTTTGTCAAATCATACCTCCCTAGTCTCTCTGAATCTTTGCTCATGTCCACAGAAGGGTGGAAAGAGGTGAACCACGCATCCATTTATCTGGAGTTCCACTAAACCTCTAACAAAATACACACATGAAGCTAAAGAAAAAAAACCCCAAGGCTGAAACACAGGAAGCAAAGTCCTTTTTGTAGCTAGTGAATAAATGATTACCCGCATAGGGATTAAATGCCCAGCTTTTGCCAAAGTAAAATGTTTATCATTGAGATGGTCCATTTAGTAGGATGAGTGTCATTACTTACTCTACTGCTGTTACTATACTGGTATTACTCTGTGTTTATGATGCAGTTGGGCAGTGTGATGAAAAATATGAGGACATAGCATGATTTTTTTTTTTTTCTGCTGTGTGAAAGGAGCATTCTGCAGAGGTTCATGTGGTTTCAAACAGATCAATAATTTAATAAATTAAATCAATAGTAAAAAAAGATATCTGAAAATCAGTGTTGACAAAATATTTTTATATATATGTATATATTTTGAAACAAAAAAATCACCCCTTTTTTTCAAAGACTCCTATATTCAAGCACTGCTTTAGAAGGGAATCCAGGAACCCTAGTTGAAAGTTCGAGATGCTCTGTTAATGTGAAGCTGCAGGTTAAAACCCTTGATGGGATTTAATGGGATGGATAAGGAGCAAGACAGCAGAAGGCTCTTAGGTAAATTCCACCACTTCCCCCAGCACTGCATAGGTGGGACTGGCTGTTCTCTCTGCAGAAAAAATGTGCTTGGAAATGAGCTTAGAAATTATTCTGGAGGAATTGGAAAGCTGGGATTTGTTTCCCTTTGAAACAGCGAGGAAAAGAAAGGGACACAATAAAAGTAGAGAAAAATAAACAGGGTACCCTGTCATACACAGCAAAAAGTGGACACTTGATGAAAATGAAAGGCAGATAAGTCCAGACCACTAGACCACAGTGCAGGGCTTGCACTGACTCTGGATTGCTTTGCCATGCAGGCCAGGAATTCAACAAAGTCTGAAGAAGCACTGATCTTTCTTTTGGACAATAACACTCTCCACAGTTACAATAATTAATGCCAAGAAAAAGAGCATTAGAGAAAAATATAGGAACTCTTACTTCAAGCCAGCATTCAATGTCCTAGGGATTATTTTGCAATCTTCATTAGACTGTTGTCAGGGCAGGTAATACATCAGATCATTCTGAGCTCTGTTAGGTATAGGACGGTGAGCAGATGCATCAGGCTGGTCCAGAGAAACAATTTCCATACTATTGTCCTGCCTGACCTGTACATACACACTTTTGTAAGGCCATCTGATAACAATTGAGTGTAAGTTTTAAGAGCATTGTATTTTTCCTTGTATTTGTAGTCCATTTTTTATAAAGAAGTATATAACTAGGATTTTCCAGATGGAATTTTGAGCATGACTTTTATCTGGAGAGCTGCTGACAAATACATATTCATATTTTCAATTACTATCCTCATATTAAAATCAGATTGGTTCATTAAATGACAAAAACTAGTTCAGCAAAGAGGCAGTGCTTTAAGCCCGATGCATATGGAAAATGGTTCAGGAAAGTCAGGCAGGGCTTTAAGCCCTCTATTTCTTTTCCCTAGCTTTTTACAACACGCAGGATCCAGACAGATAGGATGCTTGATATCTTTTATTTTCCTCAAATACTCTGTATTTAAAGTACTACTCCAGTGGTTTCTGACAACTGCTTAGGGCAATTTTGCTTAGCCTAGCGGAATGTCCTGGAAACTACTGGCAATGATTTAGCTCCCAAAATTGGAACACATTTAGCAGAGACAGAAAGCCTATGAACAAATAATGGACAAATGCCAGAGTAAATAAATGCGGTTCATGAGCTGTGGTCAGAAATGTCTCTCTTTCAGTATGCAGTGCAAATCTTTTGCCAACATTTACCATAAAGTTATTACACAAAGCAGTTTTTCCTCTCAGTAAGACAAACTCAATGAAAGACTGCTTCTAGTCTAGCAGCCTACCATTAAGGCTGCAGTAGTCTGTCATGCCACGAGGAAACCTGTGTGCAGTTGGTGCATTTCAAGCTGTGCTTTTGATTTTGTTAGTCAGACTTCTGTGAAAAAAAAAAAAAAAGAAAAAAAAAGAAAAAAAGAGAGAGAGAGAACAAGAAAGAGCCTCCTCACAGTTCAGGAGACCACAATGGACCACAGGGCAAGTTCTAGCCCTCTTGTCTCCCAAGCCCAAATCTTGGCCTGGCTGTACATGTTCCTTTGAAAGTACATTCTGAAGCCGTCGTTATAGAGAGAGGCATTGCAGGCATCACCATCACCCAGCAGAATCACCTTTCTTTTCAGATGCCCCGTCCGTGGCTCCAAGAGAGGAAACCGCAGTCATAAATCAGTGGCAAGCTATTGTTGATGGTTCTTCCGGAAGCTCCTCCTTCACCATGTGTTGCAGGATGATTTCAAGAATTTCCAGTATGAAGTCCACAGTTTTCTGGTGGTTATGTGCCAGGAGTCTGAGTGGATGGGACCTCTGCTGTTCCCTGCATCTTTGGAAGAACTGACTGATGTCATCTTAACAATTTTGCAGAAGAAACCAAAGAATTTTCAGAGCTTCTCTGTACCCTTAGGAATCCTGACTCCAAAGCTAAGCAGCCAGAGATGGCTGGGTTTGGCTGTTCTCCCACTGAAAAGGCCCTTCCCAGCTACCAGCCTCCCATGCAAGAACAGAAGGAAAAGTTCGGTGAAAGGGCTTGGTCATACTCAGGCAATCTGGGGTTGAACCAACACCAGGGTGAAATAGATGAGGGAACCAACATTACATTGCCTTGTTCTGCATAGTTTTCCTTGTAGTAATAGCTGAAAATGCAGAAACAGAGGCTAAATTAACCTCTGTGTGTTGCCTATTCGTGTTAAGCTTCAGTTGAGTGTACTGGCCCAGGCACAGTGCCACATGGAGTGATTGTCAGCACGTGAATGAGAAAGCATCCAGTTGAAGAAGTGAAATCTGAATTTTTATTGCAAATCTTTCCTCACGTCTCCTTTCATACTTGCAGATATAGAACCACACACCGTGCTCCAGTATTTAGAGAAGCACGTGAGTTGAACCTGAAGAGGAATCGTAATGGAAATGGTTAATGACAATCTTGTAATTTACAACTTTATGAAATCCTTAATAAATGCTGTTCTAGCAGTTTTCTGGATTTTCACCACTGACAGGATGCAGGCAAACAAAGCTAAATAATTTTGGCAATGCCAGCCAGAAGCTAAACTGAAGTTACAGGGATAGAAACCATCCTGCTTTTAAATTTTGGAATATTTCTGTATATGGAAATACATAAGCCCATTCAAACATTCTCTAACAGGGACTGAACAAATTTGGTCTCCTCTAACCCCATTCCTTTAATAAACATGCATCATTCTGTGCTGTGCCCAGCAGATGCAATAATAGCAATGTCTGGCGAGCTTCTGTAAGGAGCCCTGCAATGAAAGCACCTTCCCCTCCCGCCAAGTTAAAAGAGAGCAGGCTGACATGTATTGGAAATGCACGGGCAATATAATGATAGCAAATTGCTTTGAAAAGAAAAAGGTTCCGCAGCGCACATGTCATTTCAATCCTCGGCTCTGAGGCAGTGCTTCAGCTCCATCCTTTGTGTCTCCCTCCAGGTCTACCCTCTCCCTCACCCAGCCTTTGGGGAGAGCATTCCCTGCACTGTAGATCAAAAGCAGCATCTTCACTACAAAGGAGAATAGAGCTCATGGGTCTGTACTGCCCCCTCAACTCAGAAAGGGGCAGCCTTGTTACCCCCTTCATCACTCTTTTAAGAGCATATTGGAAAAATTTATTCCTTTTGGTCCCTCCTGATGAATTCCTCTGACTGGGATATTCCTGCTAGTGCCTGTTTCCCTGTTCAGCCCCGTCCAGGCTGTGCCATGAGGCTTTTGTCACAACAATGGTTCTTCTGAGATGGTGACAGAACATCATCTAACACCCAGGAAAATGGGGCTTAGCCATTATTTCTAGAATATATTTAAGCCCTTTGGGAGGTTGCTATTGAAAAGGCTGGGGATGCTGATTATAATTTTTTATTCTGATGTCTAACAAATATAAAGATTGTCTGGTACGCTGAGGAGGACCTTAGTTTTCAATACACCGAATGGGCTGTCACTGTGTGTCCGGAGTAGTCAGGCGTGAAGAGGAGATCATGTTATCCCTTCATTTATCCCTCTGGACACTTTTCTCATCCACCCTCTACTTCCTTGACCCCTGGGATGTGTTTGTGCAATTCCAAATGCATTTTCCAAAGTGCTGTTTTTATTTTTGCTCAAAACTTCTCAGCTTTTTCAGCTGTGTGAAAAAAACCCAGTTGCGAAATGGTGTAAATCACACTCATCCACCTTTCTGATGTGCAATGCGGTCAGAGTATCTGGACACTGTCAGGGCATTGTAGCGCATATCCCAGGGTGACTTTGTTATAAGAAAGAAGTTTATTTTTTTTTCCTCTTTTGTAACCTTGTGAAATTTCCACATTAAAAAGCAATCACATCTTTCAAACCAACAATGATTGTGTTTGGCATCATGGCTGCAAACCCCCAGTGTGCAGGGCTGAGCTTGTTTTCACTAAAATGAAATCAGCTTTCAAAATAAATGATCTGCAACAACATTATATTCCCCAAATCTTATAATCCTATTAACAGAGTTGATTTTTAAATCTTTTTTTCTCCTTTTTTTCCTCATTGACACCAGACTGACAAGATTGGCCCTGTTTCAAGGGGTAGAAACAGAAAGTCAGTTGAGGATGTAGCCAAGACATGCACTGCAAGCTGAGGATCAGCCCTGCCAGGGTCTGTGGTTAGAAGCTCTTAACGACTATTGTAAGCCCTTAAACATAATCATCTGTATTTCACCTCCACCTAATGTACTTCATGTGTAGCATGTTTATCTGTTCGCACAGTCTTTCAAGAGACTCAACAAACAACTCTGTTTGCCGAAGCGAGAGGGGAATGGGTTGCCTTGATTCCCCCAATGAATGAGGCTTCTATCAAAAATGACACAGCGGTGCCAATGTGGTGAAGGGAAATGTCTCCAAATTAGCTTGGGCAAAAATCTCTTTGCCAGAAGTGGAAATTACGTGGTAATATCAAAAGGTAATTTTACTTACATATAATTCCAGGTTTCTCTGCAAGTATTTTTTTTGGAAGAAAGTCAGGAGGACTCAGTCTTGTGCTGCTTTTGCTGGTCCTGCCCCACCATGCTTTTCCCATGGAAGGAACCATGCCCCCTTCCTCTCACAGGCACAGTGCACCTTGGAGTTACTTGACTGTCTTAAACCCTGACTAAAATGGTGCAATAATTGGCTCAGGAGGGAGAAATCCTCATGATCATGACAGAAGTTTTCTTTTCCTTTTGGGGGCAGGAGGGAACACACAGAAAGTGCTGAGACCATACAGAAGGATCATGGGGGGGGGTCACTATTCCCCTGCTATGCTTCTGTGATGGTGTCTATTCAGGAACTGCACCTGCAGAGAAAGAATCTGAGGGGGTCACACCTCCCCAAGGGCATGGTGGGCCAGCAGCCACTGTAGGGTGCCAAGTGCCGGGGTGCAGCATTTGCAATGAAAAGGTGTTAGGCTTCTCCAGCTGCACTTGGGGTGCCCAGCAAAGCCTGGAGAGTAACCTGGGGTGTGCATGCAGGCATGCACAGGACCACCAGAGCTCAGGCACCCCTTGGGCCTCCCAGTCACTTTTTGCTGCAATAAAATGTTGGCTTGGGAATGTAAACATGGCCTTTACTTTTTATATCTCCCTTTAATTAGTTCAGCAGGACAACAGGTCTCCTTACGCTGCAGATCTGGAGCTGGCAAGGCCCTGCAGCTGCAGGAAAGCAGGTCTCAGCACAGCAGCCTCCAGTCAGAAGCTGCAGTTGCGATCGCAGCTGCTGCCGGCCCAAGCACTGCTGCTCCCTCCCTTCTTTACTAAATGGCTTTGTGACAGCTTTATGTGAAATTTAAAACTATAAAGTAAAAACACTAGATTGTAGCGTAAAAAGGCACAGTCCTCTCTCTTAAAACATAACACCTGCTTCCCAACTCCTTGTCTCCTGCTAATGCTGCCAGCTGAAAAGTATTTTTGACAAACTGTGATTAGTAAATCACATCAGGTCAAATCTGCTGCCACTGAAAGCCAAGAGAGATACACTGCTGATGATGTTGGGAGACCCTCAATCAGTACTGCAGTCCCAGTTTTATAACACCCAGGGCTGAGATCCCTGGAGTAATAAGTTTGGCTTAAAAATCAGGAGGTTTTTAGGTCTAGGAATCAGGGACTTTATTTTATCTGAGTTCTGATTTTCAAGGCTCTAGAAGATTATGTGACTGAGCTTTGCTGTGTAACCAAGAAGATTCGAGGCTTCAAAAAGTAAACAAAGGAAAGCTGATGTTCTGCCAGATCACTTCTCCAGGAGCTGTGATTTCTGCAGGGCAAAATAACCCAAGATTTGTGACAAAATCTTCAGGGTTACAGCATAGGCCCACAGACCAGTCAAAATATTCACATCTAGCTGCAATTTGGAAAATGTATGAGCTCCTTAGGAACTGTGTGCAACTTCCCAGCCTTGTGCATGTAAATGGGATCTGGTATGAACAATTGCTCTTTGGGCAGGTAATTTCAGGACCAGACTCAAGAATTATTATAGTCTCTTTCACTATTATCGTTTTAATAACTGCACATTCCATGTAAATGGTTGTTGGGATGTTGTTAGCCTTTCGGTATCTAATAAACATACCTGTTGAAGATAGAGGCAAACTGCATCTGTTCATGGTATTCATTAAATGCTCCTCAGGTGTAAGACTAGATACTGAAATTCATTGCATGAATAAGGTACAGATTTGCCTACAGTTTCTCCAGTGGACTCTTCTTAGGCATGGGTTCTTTTCTGACTTAACCTTTTATTAAAATATGCAGGTAGATTTGACAGGCATTCATAGACATCTCAACAAATCTACTGTGGACTTCTCTGTATTCCACCTACAGACCTCCTGGTGAAATCACAGTGCAGATTTGTTCAGAAATTATATCTAGATAGTGCCTCTTGCATAGTTTCTTTTGTTTTAATAAAATAAATTGTTCAAAAAGGCTGTCTAGTCTAAAGCACTGAAAGAGTTCTTAATTCCAGTAATATCATTACAAACATCTAACACTGTGTATAAAATAGAGCAGATCCGTTCTCTGGCTTTGCCCTCCTTTTCAGCAGGTTCAGACCAATTGAAATCTGATTCTGCTAAACATTGTCTTGCTTCCCCAACTCCCATAGCACCCCCCTCACCTTAATGCTGGAGGAGGCAGAGTGAATGCAGACTGCTTGCTACATGAAGAATTAAGCATGTGGATAAATACCTTGCTGAACTGAAAACTTTCTTGGAAGGGCTGGATGTGAGCACTGAAGTGTGATGGTGGAGCTGTATAATCCTTTCCAGAGCTCTTCACCATCCAAGACAAATGTTGTAATAACAAATGTAGGCAGGCAATGATTTGGGAAGAAATCTAGGTGAGATTTGCACAGGAGCAAGGGAGTCTCAGATGCATGAGTCTCACTTCTTCTTTGGGGGTTGGGTAAACTCAGATTCTTAAGCAGGTATAATAATGCCAGTGTATATGCTAATTCCTATCTATTGAGATTTTACCATAAACAAGGTCAGAAGAAAGTACTGAAATAATTATGAAAAATATAGTGACATTTTTCTTTTGAGAAATTTTAGTTTTGTTTTGGTTTGGTTTTTTTTCCCATGCAGAAACAGTTTTCTAAGGCAATTTACTCAGACAATAATAGAAGTGTATTTATGTAGCTGAAAAGATTAGTAACTCTCTTGAGAGAAAACAACATCTACCCATCAGGGAACTACCACAACTCGCAGCTTCAGAGAGAAAGAATAAGATCTGTCAGTAATTGTGCCAAGAGAAGCAGTCTTGCACCCCATCTCACTGGACAGCTCTTTTCTGGCAGTGCCTCTGCAAACTTGACTGCAGTGCATATGAGCTAGAAGTCTCATGGCTGGTGTTTGCACTGCAGAAGTGTTCAGTCAGCACAGCACAAACTTCTAAAGTGCTCTCCAAACAGGCGGAGGGCCTGATGAAGTTTCCTCCCCAGTTGTTCCAAAGCCTCAGCCAAAAATCTCAGTGGGATTTCCCAGAGGAACTGCAGATCAAGCACAGCAGAGCTGCAGCCAAACACCAAGGCTGAAGGTTTGCATATTTGCTGGTCTCTTCCCCAGACTCCTGGGGCAGACCCCACTTGTGTGTTAGTTGAGACTGTCACTAGACCTGCTTGGCCACGCTTAGCTTAGCTGTTGCAATATCTCTTCACCCCACTTCAGTTCTCTCACTACAGCCTTACCATCTTCCATTGTTTGAAAGGGATCCTCTAAAGGGTATTTTTTTAAGGCTGAGTGCCCAGAGCCACTTAATTGCATGATAATTTCAGCTTTTGTTTATAAAGAAATACACTACGCCCTCAAGATGGTGGGGAGAAGATTGTACATTTGAACTTTTGGAGTTTGTAGAAGGCAAATAAAAATACCTAGTATATACATATATATATATTTAATTTCATGGTTTGGAGGTGGAAGACTAGCGTTTTACAGTACTGCAAGATTGGCAATAGTACACTTCTTTTCCAACAGGACTGACTTTTATTCTCTTGGCCCTTGCTTATTTCTGCAGTCTGATGTGCTTGTGGCTTGGCAAATAAGCCTCTCTGGACCATTGTAATACTTTATTGGTGCATATACAACTATTGAGACCACAGCTGTAAACCAGAAGCAAATTCTTATTTTCTCTTTGTTTCATCCTTTGGCATGGTAGATATTATAGCCTTGGTATTTTCTGAAAAGGCCACACAAAGTCTTACATTTCCTGTTATGAAAAATATGGGTAGAGAAAACAAATACCCCTAATCAGTGTCCTTTTAGCCTAATGACCCTTTCTAGGGGGGCTGAGTATAATACCTTTCTGTGCTTGCAAGGCCACATATTTCTTTCTGAATCTTACTCTAAATGCAGGGTCATATTAGGCCAAATATGACTGTCCTTAGCTAGATTTTATCTGCTTTCTGTGGTAGGAGAACAGGCTTCCAAGAGCTCTGTCTGCAGGGCTCACTACCTTTCTGCAGCTTTCTCAGCTTACCGGGCTGTGGTTTTCTTTTCTCCTTCTGTTTCCAGCACATGATAGTGCTTTTAGATAATGACAAAAGTCAGCTTTTCATTACCAGCACATGCAAAATTGCAAAGTGTGTACAAAGGTGCCAAGGAGGGAGAGTGGGAGAGACCAGGACTCTGTGCCTCACATGAGCTTCACTCTCAAGAATAATATTGTGATTCCTTCAGAGGGTTTTATATGTCATATTTCCTCCCAACACCCTTAATGAGAGGGTTACCCATGACTCTTTTCATGTTTGTTGTTGTTGTTGCAGTTTTGTAGATGTCAAGGTATTAGTACAGAGCAGCTTGCTGGAATACAAGGTCTTTCTTACACTCCCGTCCCACCACATAAATTGCTGCACTTCAGAGAAATCCTTCAGCGTTCAGGCATGCAAAGTGTTCAAATGATCTAAAGGCTATTGCCCTGCAGTAGCCAAGGCAGGTGTCTGTTGTAGTTTGCCATAAATATTAGAGGTGAGGTCAGCAGTGACCAAACCTCATCAGCTAAAGGCACATAAACATGAAAAAAAACCCAAAACAACCAAAAAGTAACACTTCTTAAAACAGTGGGTATCTTCTGATGAAAACATGACAGACACAGCTGGAGAGAGGACAGCTTAGGTGCAGATGATGGGGATTCTTTGGTCATCTTTATGCTTGCATCATCTGCTACTTACCAACCATGGTCCTATTCATGAGGGAGGTTTTACAGTTGCTAGTTAGGTTGGAAGAAAGTTGGAAGAGTTCATCGGAATGTTTAAACCTGTAATCTGGCACCAAGGGACAGGGGATGAAGTTGTAATGGACATACTTTTAAGCTGTTATAATCCATGACTTGAGTTGTACATTACGGGAATTACTATAACAAGAACCACGTAAAGTAGTGAAGGACAAGTTTTACAAGAACAGCATAGGTGCGGCAGTGACCTGACCTGAGCTGGTTTTGGTGCCTGACAATCCCTACTAACATGGTGTCTATACAATATACCACCTCTCCTGTCCTAAGTGACTCCCCATGACAGATGGAGCCCAAAGATATGGACTAAATGACCTCAAAAGACATTCTGTGGACACTTAAGGGCATTTTATGAACATTTTACAAGGGTGATCCATAGACTAAGGGAATGATATCTGTATATTTTATCAAAGAATGGTAAGAGGGGTTGTGGTTAATGAGGATGTATTGGAAAGTGTGAGATCTGGGCATGACATAAATGGTATGGAATTATAGAATAAGGGGTGGAGAAAGTGCTTGTTTTGCCTAGGGTAATTTTCTTCACAGTAACTAGTATGGGGCTGTGTTTTGGATATGTACTGGAAACAGTGTTAATAATTCAGGGATGTTTTAGCTATTACTGAGCAAGCACTTGCGCAAAGTCAAGGCCTTTTCTGCTTCTCACCCTACCCCACCTGTGAGTGGGTTGGGGGTGCACAAGCTGTCGGGAGGGGACATAGCCAGAACCACTGATGCAAGTGATATCCTATAACATATGGTGTCATGCTCAGCATATAAAGCTGGTGGAAGAAGAAAGAAAAGAGGGACATTTGGAGTGACGGAGTCATCGTTACATGTGATGGCGCCCTGCTTTCCAGGGGATGGCTGAACACCTGCCTGCCCATAGGAAGCGGTGAGTGTATTCCTTGTTTTGCTTTGCATGCATGTGAAGCTTTTGCTTTACTTATTAAACTATTCTCAGACCATGAGTTTTTCATTTTTACTTTTCTGATCCTTTTCCCCATCCCATGGGGGAGGAGTGAGAGAGTGGCTGTGTGGGACTTAGTTGCTGCTAAACCACAAATACTCCTTCCCTAGGTTGACAGTATCTTGTTCTCTACATTTCTTTTGCTGTTGATTCTTTCCTGAGCATGGAGTGCTGCAGAGACACAGTTCCAGGGGTGAAACAGCAGTCATGGAGGGAATGGAGAATATCTATGAGGGTGACACTGGCCTCTAAGGGAGGTGGGATTTATGGAGACACACTACTGTTTTGCCAGAGTGGTGGGAGGAAAGCAGACTCCAGAGCTGCTGGAAAACTTTCTGAGAAATCTCTGTAAGTGGTTTCTTGGCCTCAGTGTGGGCTTTTCCCTGTCCCCTTAATGGCACAATTTAACACTTTAACTATGAATTGCTTTGTTCAGGAATTTCTGCCTTATGCCTTAAACATTGATGGCACTTAATAAATAAAGTGCTGCCTCTCTTCTCCTCTGTTTCCTACCCTTATTTTTTTTTTTTTCTTTTCTTGTTTATAATTTTCTCTCAGTTCAGCTGCAGAATTCATATACCTTCACTTCAGGTAACCTCTGATCACCTCTAAATCTTCCTCTGTGATAACTTCTCTCTTTTAGTTCTTCATTTCCAGTGCAAAAATCTGTTCTAGGTGGAAACAACCAGACAAAAGCAGGATGACTGGAAAGAAGGTAAAACGGAAAAGGCATAGGATCAGCTGTCTTGGCTTTTGTTCAGTGCTTATTTATTAAAAGCCTCTGTATTTAAAATGCAGAAGAAGCTTCTGCAGAATGCACCATATCCTGCACCAGATAACCTAAGCCTGCTGAAATTGTACTTGATAAAGCTGGTTTAAATTTTGTACGAAGTATGCTTAATTTTGAATATGTTCATTAATTTTAGATGGAACTTCTTTTCATTTAACATTTAACTGCTTGTCATTTGTTACTACTTCATTAAGAAATTAACTGAGATCTGACACTGAGTATATAAGGAGGTCTCTGTCCCAAAGAGCTTCACCTCCTGATACACGAGTCAGCACCGGATGGGAAAGGAAACAGAGAAATAAATAGATACAGGATTTTTTTCCCAGGAAAAATGGCAGGACAGTAGCAGTGATGTGATGAGAAACTAAGTCTCCTAGCACTTAAGTCAACACCCTTTTCACTGGGCTGCAGTGATAACAGCAGTGAGTCTAACAAGGAGGTAATTTTGGTATTCATAGAAGGATTAACCAACGCAGCATGTCCAGTAGAGACATCTCAGAATTCAAAGGGCACATTCGTTACAAATTCACTAAATCATTTTTACCTTTTTCCATTTCTGTCTGAATATTAACACTTAGAAATATGCAAAACTAGCGCTCACCAAGCTAGAAGATTTAGATTATGGATGTTACTGTGCTTCTTCAATTTCATTAAACGACATGCAAGGTAATTATCAGTCATCAGATTTCCCTTCTCAGAGACAAACCAAAGGGGCTCAAGTACAGCTGCAAAATCCAAGTGGAAAAAAAAGGAAAAAAAAGAAGTTTAAAAAATGTAACAAAAGCACAGTTTTGTTACTGTTCCAAACCAGTGGACTCTTCCAAGAGGACCACCAGGCCATGCAGCTCTGCAGAAGGTAAGCAGTGACTCCACATGGACACGAGTAAGTCTTAAAGTCCAGAAAGTCCAGAGGTCAGAGAGATCGGAACTTAACTCTTCAATGTGACAGAGGGGAAAATTACTACTTCTACACCTTCTCCCTCTCTTGCAGGTGAGGCAGGGGTCAGCAGTTTGCTCAGTAGCCTGGCTCACAGGAGAGCTGGGGTTCATTTTCAATTTAGACAAGTCTAGTAGCTGTACCCTCTGTAAAGTCTTTGAATGCTCTATGTGGCAAAGCTTACCAGGTGTACTGACTCCTGTTTGTAAGATCTGGTTTTGTCTAGGAAAAACTTGGAGCAAAACTTTGTTTTCAAACAGCTACCATCTAACTGAATTGGTTTTCTGCCAGCGGTAATGGTTGCCTTCTTGATCAAAAGACTCATTTTAGAATAAATCCTGGGTTATTTGGGGGGGTGGGGAGTGTGGTGGTGTTGGGGTGCAGGTGTCACAACTCAAACTTTGGAGCACTTCCAAATGACCGCTGTATGAACAATACTGTAAGGAAAACAGCAGATTTTGGACATAATGTTTCAAAAAGTCGCTGTAAGGGAGAACCATCAGACTTTGCCTGGGATGGGGGCAGGGCATCACCACCTACCCCTGAGTGTGGCTCCATTTTGTTCATCTTTTTCCTTTTCTTCTGGCAGGTCATTGGTCATGATGACAAAAGTATTTACCAGATAACAGGAAACAGGCAGCATTCAGAGCAATGTGGAGGCAATCCAACAAGATTTCCAAATTGTGTCCTTTGTCTGACCCCTTGATTTGCCCAGAGCACCTGATCAGAGCTGTCTATTCCACAGGGATAATGTTTTTGGGAAAACTCCTGTATTGGGAGAGGGTAACCTAGATGACACCCCATATCTTCTTCTCTCACGTGTTTGGTCATTCTGAAGCACACACCTGAGCATGCTGTAGCAGTGCTAAAAACTCAAGCACAGACAGAGCAATATGGGCTCCACGTTTGGATGGTGCCAAGATTTAGGATGAAGATGCATCCAAAATATGGCCTTTGCTCCAGAAGGAGCTGACTCTTCTGCAAGATCACCCTGACGCACCAAAGCATTTTGGCAGAAGTTCAGCACGTTAGCTTATTTCCTGATAAGATACAGAGATGGAGAGAATGTTGCTATGGCCATCTCAGTAGTGAACACAAACACAAGTAGGAGTAAACTGGAGAAAATATTCTGTCTTTCGTGTCTTCTGTGTGCATGTTTGCGCTGAAACCATTTGTTCAGCTGCCTGTATGTATTAGAATGTAGATATCTGACCTTGAAATTCCGGCCTGAGGGCTTGAAACTAATATTTGTACCACTTGAAACACAGGTTCATGCTATCTTTTTAGGTAGAATTAAAGCCCACTTTCAAAGATGTGTCCTGCTGAAGTTAGGCATTGCATGTTTTCCATGTGGAATTGGCTGAATCTATTCTAACAGTGATCACTGTATCTAACATGTTTACTGTGGAGAGACTCCTAGACCACTAAGAAGAAGGGATACAGCTCAAAGACTCAGCTGGTAAATGCTCAGATTTCATTGTCTAAGTATAAATAGCCCTGAAATAAATGCTTGAATCAAAATTGTGAAGCTTAGTTGAGGACAGCTTCAGGATCCAAACCCAGAGGTGCCTAGGAATTTCATGGCTGGTCACTGTCATGGGTTGCCCAGCCCACAGACAAAAATCAAGAGAAAAAGGCACATTTTCAGCTCTGATGATTGTGTCAACTCTTGCCAGAAAGAGCAAACTTGTGGCTGTCACAGCACATTGGAGGTCCAAAGACCTTGGTTACCTTCCTAACATTTGGACCTTGGGAAGTTGCTCTCTCCTTGAGACAAATTCATTTTTCTCTCTGCATTTGGGACATAATACTTCTCTAAACAATAAGAGTAAGTCTGTATGATACATAGTAACTTTTATGATGACTCTATATTAATGCCAAATAGAGAAACAAAATCTCCACTATAAACCTACATAGCCTTCTCAGTTTAAACATAACTTTCTGCTTCCATATTACTTCCTTGAAGTTAAAAATCCACAGAGAAGCCAGTCAGGATGGTCATAATGTGACAGTTTTGGGGTTTTGGTGGCAAAAGGTTCCTTTTTAAAAAAAAGAAAAAGAAAAAGAAAAAGAAAAAGAAAAAGAAAAAGAAAGAAAAAGAAAAAGAAAGGAAAAGGAAAAGAAAAAAAAGAAAAAGAAAAGAAAAAGGAAAAGTCTATTTCTTAATGTGTTGAAAACCAGCCACACAAAGACCAACATTCTCTGGTGTCTGCATTTAAAAAAAAGAGATGTACTCATAAAATACAGATGATGAGCAGCTTTTCTCTAGTCACAAGTCAGTGTAGGCAAAGCACTAAAATATGTTATTTCCTAAAAGCAAATACCTCAATTCAGATTGGTTCTGGCTCAAGACTACTTTTATTAGTGATGGAAAACATGACAACTTCTTAATCAGCTCTCAGATCTAATTTTATATAGATTCAAAGTTAATCTTAATGCCATAAGATCTCTCAATTTTTTTTGTTTGAGTTGATTTTTTGCCCTACATTCAAATTTTTCTATAATTGAGATGCACTGTTATTATATCCTCTATGTCCATATTTTGTGGCGGTTGGTGATCAAGAGGATCTACCAGGTCAGCAGTCCCACCATAATAGCTTGGTTTATGTCAAAAGTATTCGTGATCCCTAAGTAGGCTTCCATTCCAGCACTGTTCAGGCCCACAGCATTTTAACTTCTAACATCAGGCAAGGATGGAGCCATTATAGCCAGGAATGCCAAGGCACAAACAAGATTAAGGTAATAAATATCAAATATCAAAGCAGCTTCAACACAGCATATATCAGAGTCATGGAGAGAAAGAATTTTTCTGATTCATCAACTCCAAAGAATAAAAAGCCTTTCTGAACACTTAAATGAAATATTCTGTTTGATCCCCAAATTAACTGTTTTATTTTGAAGTTGAGATTTTAAAAAATGTTTTCAATTTTATTCAAAGTAAGCTGAAAGACATCTCAAAACAAAAAGTTGTTTTGTAAAGAAACACCAAATCTTTATTTTTGAAAATGTTACAACAAAAAAGGTTTAATTTTCAGAGAATTGTTCCTCAGTTTTGTGTGTGAAAATAAGTTGGTGGACATTCCTGGAAAATGTCAGGATTTGCTTTTTTTTTACTCTCTTTTTTTTTTTTTTTTTTTAATGAAACTAATTTTGAGACAGGATCAGTTCTGTATTTTCCACAAATTTAGCAGCTGGTGGAAAACTATTTGTCTCCACTATTTTGAAGAACAGACAGATGTTTACTAATGATGGAATGTTACATAATTCTTGACTTTGAAAGACAAGCTTTTTTTTTTAAAAAAAAAAAAAAGAGGTTATTAAGTAGTAAAATCACAGATTCACAGTTCTACATTGATATATAGTGTTTTTCTTTTGAGACTTTGAAAGATAAAATCATATCTATCCCCTGCTCCTCTACAGAGGCAATCTTTTCACAGCAGTGTTTCATGCCATGCATGTGTGTAGGTGTGGATGTTCTACTGGAAGGTTTAGAGGAGAAACTCTTTAGCAGCCACACTGATCTTACAGAGTCACAGGCAACAGCTGCCTCTCAGATTTGTTTCTTTCTGTGGTTCCGCTGTGAAATACTTGAGTATATATACATATATGTACTTGTAATTACTGTAATTTACTTGTATCAGAAATGCCAGTGTGAAGCATTACGGAAAAATATTTTTATCAGCTTCTTGAGTAAAAGAAATGCACACCCTGTGCCATTCTAATCTTTGCCCCGTTACAACTCCATTTCTAATCATTCTTCCCAAAGAGATTTAGTTTGGTGCTGGGCAGTCTGAGAACCACAGCCTTGATCTGTAATTTCTGAATGTGGGCAGAATGAATAAGTACTTACAGGTTATAAACTGGAGACAAGGGATAATATCCAAGTTAGCACATTATGAAGCTTAATTAGTGTTCACATCTCCCTCCTGAGATGTGTTAGATGCTCTGTTGAGCTTACACCAGGTTGGAGCTCTGAATCTTCTCAGGTTGAGGAAGTTCTGTTTAGGTCTTTCTCTTCCTGGGTAAATGTTAGGTTGATGTTATCAGCACTTCCTCCTCCTTTCCTGTCATCAAAAACAGACATGTACACCCGCCAAGTCACTCTGCCTCGTTTCTGAATCCTGTACCAATAGAGGAGGGTGAGCTACTGCCTGGGAGATGCACTGGCTACCTGAAAGAAGGACAGTTTTACCTGTGCCTCTGTCTTTGCCAGCTTCAGCTGACCACACTGACGCCTCTCACAGCTGTGAATTTGATCATTAGAGTCTGATTGCAGTCATGCCTGCAGCCAGCTGCTTGATTTTTCAGTAGAGCAGGACCAAGTTCCATGATGCATTGTTGGTATTTGGATTAAGCCTCAAGAGACTATATCCAGGACTGAAGCTGCAATCTGTCATTCATGCCCAGCTTCTAGATGCGTAAAAACCAAGAAAGAAGGACATGCTGAGCCTACCCAAATCCTCATGTCTGTGTGTTCTTTTTCATCACTGAATATCAAAGTATTCAAAGTTAATCCTTCAACTCTTCCTGCAGTCCAAACAAGCCTGAGTCAATTACATGCACAAAAAAGAACTTCTTCCCCTCCGAAACAGGGAGGTGTTTTATAGCAGAAACTCTGCTAGACACACAAACACATGTTCAGCAACCCACTGAAATCAGAGAACAATGACAGGGACTATATATATATATTTTTTTTTCCCTCTCTTGCTTCTTTGGCAAAAGGGATGTGGGTGGAGACAGACACTTTGGCTCCACATTCACCTAAAAGCCCTTTTGAATGCCCGGCACATTGAGCAACATGGAAAGGCAGCAGTTTCTATCTTCATTTCTGTATGTTGACAGGGAGAGAGGAGGATCATAACTGGATCTTCTTGTTTACTGTAGCGATGCACAGTTTGCATGGGTGTAGCATAAGCGAGATGGATGCAAGCCATGAACAATGGCTGCCATGACACAGGAAAACAGCAGCGAACTCAGGCGTGGTTTCATGTGGATGAACTGCTAGCTAATGCTCCAAATTCCAAACTGAATCCAAACCTGATGTAACTACATTAAAGCAGTGTGAAGCTTCAGGTCAGGCTCACACCACCCCATGATGCACAATAGATTACCTCCGGAATGGGAAGGTGCTGGATCAACAAGGACTTTCCAAGGAAGTAAAAGGATTGTTTAGTGAGATTCCAGACAAAACCATTCTCATACAGGGCCTGTCAATGAGGTCTGTACCA
Organism: Dendrocincla fuliginosa; assembly: GCA_035047845.1. Lineage (NCBI taxonomy): Eukaryota > Metazoa > Chordata > Aves > Passeriformes > Dendrocolaptidae > Dendrocincla > Dendrocincla fuliginosa. The sequence goes on along the minus strand of JAWWMO010000083.1, from coordinate 24,615,907 downwards.
GGATGTCCTGCTCACCTCTGGTTTTCTCACAATTTCTCCACTGAAGGAAGATTTCTGTTTTTATTGCTGTTTGGATTGCACAGAGCTGACTTGTAGTGTCCTGTCTGTGTGAAGGAAAGGTCCAAGCCCAGAAAGTGGATTTGGTCTAGGGGAAATAGAAATAAAACTGGCCCTGAGTGGAAAGCTGCAGCATACTGATTACTTCTAAGATCAATTTGCCAAGATTAAAATGTTCTGGAAGCAAAGGGATTACACTAGACATGAACCTGTCTTGCTGCGTTTTGTAAAAAATTGGGTGTGTTGAGTACAGCTGCCTTCAGGCATGTTCAACCTGCAAAACCTGTTAATCTGGGTAGAAAATAGGATTTACTGCCCTCAAATGCACCATGAGAGCTCTGCTTCCATATAGGATAGTATTTCTGTAATTAAAAATTATTTTTAACATTATTTAAAAATGCACACAAATGAAAAGAAATGCTTTTCCTGCCTCAGAAAACACTGGAAAAAATCCTGGCCAATTTAAATACATCTGCATGCATCGACACATGTTCACTGAAATAATATTGGTATTTATGGCAATTTAATTTTTCCTTAATGACTGAGTTTCTCAGTCCCTTTTAATGGCTCACAAAGAGCACAAATAGCAAAAGTTCATGGTCTTGCTCTGTAATCATATTAAACTTCTCTATTCCAATCAATGCCAGATACAACTGTAGATTAAAAGCAATCTTTGTTTTAAATAACCTTTACACCTCTCCTATGACAATTCAGTTATATACATTTTTTTCACTCAGACACACCACATAATGTCCCAGATGTAAACATTCACGTACCTCTTCTAAGTTTGAATATCTGTCAAACTCCTAGAACAAAGAGCTACTATTACCTGGGAAACACTGTGAAAGTGGATAAAACCCCAGATATGAATATCTGACTAATTAGGCTTTAGATGGCTTGGTCCCCAGCTCCCACAAGAGGTTGCTTTTTGATGCTTCATGTTTGATTCTAAGGGTCTGAGTTCATCAGGTGCACTTCCCTCAATGACTCATGGATGCATTTGGACCCGAGTGGATGAGGTGAAAAGGGAGAAGGGATGTGCGTGTGTGTGTGGGTACATGTACAGTGGAGTCAGAGGCACTCAGTGCAGGTGATGAAGCAAGGCCCCCAAGGTACCCAAGGCACCCAAGCTCTCCTGTGCTCTCACTGAGGAGGGAAGCCTTCCTGGCCACAGTAGCCTGCCATAAATGCACTGGAGGAGACATTGACTCAATGACAAAGATAGCTGACACTCTACACTGGTCATTAGGTGAGATGCTTAAGATTATATGCTAGAAATACCCCAACCCCCAAGGGCCCTTCAAAGAGTAAAACTAGGAAGGCCAGACACAGGCACAAGCAACTTCAGGTGGTTACTTTGGGTCCTATGCTTCTGGGGTCCTTGGAAACCTGTGTCTTTCATGCCTTGCATCCCTCCTGGAATGCTACCTCTCATTATCTGCTTTGTAAAAGCTGCTGCCTCTCTCAGCAGGCTGACAGGAACAGGTGCCTTTGATATGCAGGGATGGAGGGTTACTGTGGTCCAGACAGCACAAGGTAACTTGCTCCACTCTGGATCACTCCACACACTCCATCCTGAGTGGGAATAGCCATCTCAGAGAAGGATCTGGGGCAGCAGACTTGGAAATTAATTCCTCATTGAAAGAGCTGGGATGCTAAACAGAGAAGTTAGTAGTGTTGAAGGGCCTGGAGATGGGAGTCTCACAAACTTTTAGAAGAATTTAAGATTCTGCTTCCAAATCTGTGAGTTTACCAAGAAAGAAAACAAGGGACACATTCTGATCTTGATGATGCAATTGCAAACATGAGTAATAACGCTGATTTAAACTAATTCTAGAGGTGATAATGCATTGTTAAAACTAGTGGTAAAACTCCATGTGATTCAATTGAGCTGAGAAATCACCTCACCAAGAGACAACTGCAATGCATTTTCAAATACCAGCGTGTCAGACACAGTCCAGCTGTGTACTTGTCTGCAAACCAGTCAGTAATTTTAACCCAAATGAGATGTTCTATAGCTGCAGCTAAATCTAATGCATGCTTTAAAACGAGGTTGTGCTTTTGCAATCATTTGAATAGTTGTGTAAAATAATTCACCTCATTCTCATATGCCAGTTGGCACACAGGACAATAGCACTGGAAAGATAAATCCAGGGCCACATCTTCTAACTCTGCTTGGTTGTGGGCACTATTTCAAGTTCCTTCATGAAAGGGAAACATCAAAGTGGTATACAGCATTTGAGATAAATTCTCACCAGGGACTTGTAAAATGTTAATACATCCTTGTCTCCTTTAGCCACTAGTTCATCTGGCTTCTTCAAGCACAGGTGGAAAACAAATCAGATCACTGATTCAGAGTCAGCTTGCAGTTGACTGTGAAATTAAATGTAAACTATACAGAGATCATTTAGGTAAATTTGTGGCATCTGAGAATAGTTAGCTTTCTGTCAATATTTCTATTTCAAAAGTACTTAAAGGATGGGTAGATGAAATCTTGTTATTTAAATTAAAATGCACTGAAAATAACATATCTCTATCATCATCATGATATTAAGATTTGATCATATCTAGCATTTAAAATGATCAAGTAACAATTATTCAGATGTTGCTATCAGAAAGCTCCTTGAATAACCTAGTCAGCAAAGCTGGTAACACCAGTAATAACCTAACATGTTATGTAAACATGTGTTTACATAAATAGCCAAGCTGAAACTTTGGCTTAGTAAGCATTACTGAGTTGCACAGTAGCAGGACATTTGATAGTGGGAAAAGACGGCAAATTACTTTCTTATAGGCAGTCAGTGATGTGTTGAGGCATGAGCCCTGGGGGTACCATTCAGGTACTCACTCATAAGAGATGCACCCTGGCCAGCAATTCCTGTGCCCCTCTGTCAGACAGGGGTGCACTATCTGTCCATGTGCACGTGTGCAGAGGACTCAACATCACATGTGCAGCACATCCAGTACCCTGCACATGGGGAGTCAGTGACTCATGCTCCATGGCCTGCCTGGGGTTCTGAACACTGTTCAAGGCTCTGCAAACAAGTGACCAAAAGTACTGCTCCAGCATAGCCTGGCAGTGCTGGTCATACTGGGATCAAATTACTCAATTCTCTGCTCAACAGAATTAATGGAAGGGGATGGTAAGTGGTATGTACACATGGAGACCTCCAACACATTTGCATTGGGATACAAATCCAGATCCCACATCATCCCTCATAAATGAAGCTGAGCAGTGGGAAGGAGGTGTGGTGACAGGAATACGGAATAGCGTTGTGGAACATGCCGTAGGTTGGGACTTGCATACATGTGATGCTATGAATGGCTCTAGCATGCAACCAACACCCTTCTGAACTAGAGTACACAAGTCCTGTGGCTGTGCATGGAAGGAATGATCAGTAATTTCTGAGGTGAAAATACTTCTGCAAATGGAGATAAACTGCCTGCATCTCCAGACAGTACCACGCAGTTACAGATATGTTCAGAATGTTTCCTATGCTCCAGTGTCATCATCTCTCCATCACCTACTAGTTCTTATATGCACACACATATGTTTGCATACAGAAGGAGAGTATTCTTGGAGCATCACCTCCACTCCTTTTGAGCTGTCAGCTGAAAGCCCTTACCTCAGTAACTGCTTCAAAATATGTCTCCTTCCTGAAGCAGGTAACTGAGTAGAAAGATGTTCTGCTGTGGGATGCTGTTTGCATTGGCGAGTGAGAACATTGGAGATGGCAGGGGAAAAAGAAGAGGAATACTTGTCACAACTAAATTATTTTTTTCCAGCTTGCATACCCCTTCACTGCTGTAGCTCAGAGGTGTTCATTAGAGGGAAAAACAAGTAATTTTCTCCCTTTCAAAAATTAGATGGAGATGTATATTTTGCTATCAGTGATGTTTACATTCCAAGCAAAAAACTACATCCGGAAAATCATTGATTAAGCAGATTGTGTTTCAAAGTCCAGAATAGAAGGACTTTCAAAATTCACTATTGTTTTTGAGTAGTCCTGTCAATTTTTTCTTGTCCTAGAGGAAAATTATATGCAGCCAGGCTTTTACAGGTCAAATGATGCCAAAGGATTTCTGCACTGTTCCCATCATACTCTCTAGGGCTGAAGTAACCCTTGAACAGACATTAGGACATGCACAGTCCCACCCTCCTACAAGACCTACCAGGCTCACTGTGTACCCTGCCACCCAATGTGACATGGGGCTGTGACTCACATGATGGAAGGAGGTAACAGAGAGCTTTGACTTAAAAAGACTAGGTCAGTCCCTCTGCGCTTGGGATTTTCTTCAGTCAGCAGGACAGGGCTGCTCTGTCATAACTTCTCTGGCATTTCTGATGCCAGGAATCAGTCTGCTGTAGAAATACGGGGTAAGTGGAAAACCAGGTTGATCAGGGATTAACCCAGCTGGTCAGGGACTCTGCCGTTTTTTGCAAGAGAGATGAATGAACCTGTACCATGAGCTGGGCAGTGTCAAAGTACATGGGAACGTAGAGCATCTCTCTCCAGATCCTATATTACCATAATGGGCTTCCAATAATCAGATAAAGCATCTGGTTTTATAATTCCTTGTCACCTTATCTCTTATCATATTAATTGTTATCTGTCTTAAAAGTGTTTGTGGCTTTCCTCTCAGGATTCAAAAAGAAGTGTCACCTCCCTGTGCGAAACAATGTGAAGGGAATAAAAATAGTGGAGTGAGAAGCAGCTAGGGAAGATACAGGGTGTCCTTTCTCTGGTGGCCTCCAACCTACTTGATAGAGAAGAGACAAGGCTAGGAAGAGTAAAAAGAGATGTTTGGAATGTCTGTGATGTTTGCCTTTCTTTGTGATAAAACTTAACAAGGGTTTACACTAATTGTCTTCAGAAAGATTTACAGTTTCTACAGGTTTCTGTTTTATTTTGTGACTGGTGGTAACTGTTGTCAGCTTTGCAAAATGCACTATTAAATTTTACAGTCATAAGTCTCTCTGATGGTATCATGTTTTCATGCGTTTCTGTTTCACGCACCTCCCTGCAGCATGTGACATTTCCCAGGTGTGCCAACTGGGTGCCTACAGCTCCTCTGACCTCATCCTTCACAAGAGTCTGTAGAAAGTATCTCGGGAGGCTGCTCTCCAGACTTTGTCTTTGAATTTTTCCATCATTACTAATGCCAGTGCAATCCCAGTAGCAGGGGCTACTGCTGTCAGTAGCAGTCTGGACTGCAACAGCATGTCCTGGTTCATGTGAGGTGGCACAAGAGCAGGACATCTGAACACCTGTTTACTCAAGCCTTCCCCCAGTACTGTGGAGGCACATGTGGCCACAAACCTGGCTCATTGCAGGGAAGGAAAAAATGTTGGGTGGAGGTTCCTGGAGGCTGTTCTCTGTGCTCGGGACTGGTTGGCTGCAGGAAGGAATGTCTATGTGTTGCAGGTACTAGCTGATGTGCAAGCCCTGGAGCCTGGCCAACGGGGTGAAGACATCCCTGAACCACTTGAGAGGGGAGGCCAAATGCCTGAGTGTGGCCCCAGACTCTCACCTGTGCAGTCTAAACAGGTGGGATATAAAAGATTTCTCTATCACCAACTGATCTGAGCTTGGTTTTTCCTACCCTCTTGGCTGCTAAGCCTGGGACAGGAGGTGCGAGCAGTCACATATCCTACTGGGTCCTCCGTAGCAGCAAGCTGCTTTCAAAACAGAAACCTATTGTCCTAGGCATTTCCTTGTGCATGAAAATTGGTCCAGCTCTTCTGCTTTGTTTCCCTTTTTAGACAGGTGCCACAGTGAGGAAGTATCTGTGTTCCCCCACAGCTCATCACAGGGACTTAAATGAAAGTTGAGATTTCTCTAGCTTTTTACAGTCCCTGTGTTTTCTCAGTGTATGGGAATCATGTTTTGAGAGCGATGTGTATCAGGGCCCTGACTATTTGCATTAATTGCCTAGTTACATTATCTGGGTCTGAGTTTGTGGGCTAATTACACAGGCACACATACACAGAGAGAAACCACTTTGGCCCATTCCCAGAAAGTAACGTAAAACATGCATTACCAGAAAACATACAAAGGTTTGTTCTACCATTTACCTGATAGATCTTTAAAATAAAATGGTTTAATACACCTTCAAATGAAAATGCAGAATAACCATAACAAGATTTCCATGGTGAAGGCAACCAAATTACAGCCCGTCCAAGTATTTCCTCATGTTAGTCTTACTATCTCTGGTGCCCACCTGAAGCCTCAGAAACCACAGCCCTCCTCCCCATGGACATGGACACACCATGTGGTATTTCTCACCCCAAAGAAGGTGTCCTGCCGTGGTCCTGCCACTCTCATTCACTGATTGCACTTAAAATTTTGGTGGTTTTTTGACTGCATCATTGATAGAGCACCTGGCCAGCCCCAGGAGGAAGGTCTGCCAATGTGGGAGACTCTTTGCATTGGAAACACGCCAAGACCTTCCCTGTCTCCAGTGGTCTGAGTCAACCTGGATGTCCTTTTTCACTCCATCCCTCCTATACAGCCAAATAGCTTTTTAATCTTGTGGGAACTGGTCCAGGAATCTAAAAGTCTTCTATAAATTACACATTTAGGGATAAATATTCTGGACCATACCTCTTGAGGAGAGGTTGTGGTGTAGCTGTGGGTGAGCACAGGTGAACCCAGTCAGCAGGAAATGCAACCAGGGAGCCGTGGGGGAACAAGGTATGTGGATAACATTGTTTTTTAATAGTCCCTTTTTTGGTGATAAAACACAAATAGGATTTTTGGAAGCCTATGAACCCTATTTAAGTGAACTTAGAGAGGTTTTCTTTCTTCATAAGGGAGAGAAAACTGTCAGAAACCCACTTTCGACTGTGTCAGGTTAGTTGGAAAAGGTGACTTGAAGGCAGAAGGAAGAGTTTTAGGGAAATACCTCCAGACTGTCACTCCCAAGGAAAGGTGGACAGGGGACTTAGTACAGGTAGGACTGGACGTTTCACTTCTGGCATGCTGTTGATCTGGGTGCCAGCACTTTCCATGTATCCACTGAACTCAGAGAAATGCCAGAAGATTATGGATGTTTAATAATTGTGTTTGCATTGTAACTGTGTTAAATTTTTGTATTTAAAACTTGGTTTTAAAAATTTACCAAGAGACCAGTGTTTGGGGCTATTCTTCAGTTGGGCTCTAAGGTGTGCCATGTAAGATTAAACATTTTTTTTATAAACTGTGTTAGAAAAACAACTCAGTTTTATGTTTGGTAGCATGTCAGCTGATCCACTAAGGATATCCCAAAAAGATGGAAATTGAAATGGTGAAAATATGTCAAGAAGAAGACAGTGTGAATTTTTTTAAGTCAAAACTTAGATAAAAATAAGTCATAGTGATCAAGCCTCATAGAAGCAACTAGAGATTTTGAGTGTCTTATTCCACAAGGGCATTTGTACCCTGGAATGAAAAGGTATCAGTAGTAATGCAAGTAACTCCCTTTTGCAGTGTAGTATCATATACATATCAATATATTCACTTATATGCTAGGTCTGATAGGATTAGATATACCAGCCACAGACTAGCTTATTTTGACCATAGTTCTGTAAGTGTATGCACATATAAAATATTCATACAGCATGTTTTTATTTTACTGTCCCAAAAAGCTTAGCATTGTTCTGCATCTGGATGCTATCTTCTTCAATTTTGAAGGGTATATTCTCCATGATTTTATGTATCACCAGCCAAGAAACAAGGTCCATTTCCTTCTCTCATCCAGTCTTACTCCAGGGCCAGAGTATGCCCACTGTGATGACTGCAAGGGCTCACGCATCCCCCTCTGCCTGGTTTTGCCTTCAGCTTTCTTTTTACTGGAAATGTCCTCTTTGCCTCAGGCAGTCAAACAGCTCCTGGTTGCATCCGGCTCTCCAGCTTGGTCTGGCACAAACAAAATGCTCCTGGCAGTCATTGCTGCAAGGAGAGCACAGTGGAAGGCAGAGGTTACTGGGAAAACACAGCCCTGACTGCAATGGCTCTGGTGGTCAGGTAATCACTTGGGAAAGGGATAAAAGATATAGTGATAAAACCACCTCCATGATGTCTATCTGTAACATCACAAATGCAAAGCCATACTGATGACAAATGCAAGTTCTGAAACACTCTTGAAGGATTTGGGTGTAGGATTGTTGAGAACAGCAAAGGAAAAATTCCTCCCAAAGTTTAATTTGTAGGTTACAATTTTTAACCCATAAACCCTGAGTAAGTTTAATGTCTCACATCAAGGTGAAAGGAGTTTGCTTTATCCCCAATATTAGGAAATGTCAGGACAACTCTATCTCCTGATAGCACTGTGACCCTTTGAAAGCATTTTTGTGGTCAGAGTTTCCTTCTACATCTAAAATTATCTTCAAAGCAACTTTTCCCCTTTTCTAAAGAACCCAGGCTTTGGGTTCATAAGTAAATAAAAGGCGGCAGAGGAAAGGGGACTAAATCTTAGCACTTCCCAAAGAAAATGAGATTAAGAAGTATTTATGAGCCATGGACTCACAGCCTTCCCTTGATCTGTGTGAGCACAAAAATGAAAAATGGCATATTTAGCCATGAAGATCCTTTTTAGATGGCAAGACTCTTTTAAAATGGTAAGCCCTTTTGAGAAGGCAGATCCCACCTCTCCCTTCCTGGGTCAGACTTAATGTACTATTGGCACTTAATGCACAGTGCCAGGGACTGTGGACCTATGTTTTAATCTTTTAGTGATGGTTATCTGTATAAATTATACTTATCTGGATGAATTCTGTAATTCCTAGCCATAAAATCTGAGAGCTGTAAAAATAATAATGGAGAAATGACAAAAATTATGCCCCTCCCAGTTACCCAGGCATGCACTAATACAAACAAGCATGATTGCTATCACACCATTTTGAGTCACAAAATAATAAAAATTGGCGTGTGAAGATGGCACTGATATATGCAATGATTTGAGCCAGTGGACTGCGGTACCAGGATGGATGAGTTACAGTGTTAAAAAATAAAGGGAAAGCAAAGGGATTTTTTTCTCATTTGTGATACCACAAAAGTACTTTTAAAAGCTAGCCTTTAATTTCAGTGATGGGCTAAACTTGAATAATGAACCAAACCCCATCTGAATGGCAAGGCTCCTGTCCTTCAGAGGTGCTTTTTATCCCTGTCAGACATACTGGGAATGATTCTGCTGCCTATATGTTGAAACTGCTTTTCCAGGATAGTCTGAGAAACTGTTCTGCAAAGGATCTACACAAGAAAGTCCCCATAGACAAGATGCACATGCAAGATATTCACAAGAAAATGCTGGAAGGGGCTTAGAATGCTAACTCAACATATCCATTCTGTCCTTGAGACACGTTTTTGCAATTGGTCCATAAGATTTTTAGCAACAGGGCTGATTCACTCAGCCTATGATCCATTATAATGCCTGTTTCCTTTTCTGAGCTGTTCCCTAACCAATTTTTCTCTATTTTGTGATTTTGCTTGACTATGGCTACATCAATGTAACACTTTACATGTGTCTCTATTAAATCTTCTCTCTTTTTTTTTTTTTTATAAACCTATTTCTTCAGCTTGTCCAGATCAATTTGAATATGGGCCTTTTCTGCAATCTGACAGCATCTCTGCAGTGTCATAGAATCTATAGTAGCTATAGTAAGCATACTTTCTCTTTCATCACCCAACTCACTAAAGGGGAAGAAAAAGCAATGCATTTGGAACCGTCAGGAGTGGGTTTTTTATTTGTGATAGCTTTTGAATTTAGCGTTCAAACACTAAACTCTTCCCTGGGTATGGTACCCAGTCAGTTAAACACCTAGCTTACATTATTTCTCCATAAGTTGCTTAGGAGAATGCAACCATGCTTCAGTCTAGATTTACCTAAACCAGGTGCTGAAGAACAAACACCCAGTGAAGTCTGAAGCATTCTGAACTCATGTACTGACATTTAGCTGTCCCTTCTTTAAAAGCTCCAGAACACTTACATAATGCATAATGTTATGTGAGAGTTGGTAGCTCTCAGTATGAAAAGGTGAAATCTTGATATCTATTATGTTTAAGCGGATTTTTTTTCCCTGCAAAACAGTAAGTCAGAAACGTTATTGAAAGGCCAGAGTAAGGTAACAAATGTTAATTTTGTGGTATGGTATGTTATATGATGGAAGTGAAGGCCAAAAATCACAAGCTTTTCAATGTGACACATAATGATTGCTCTTAGATACTGGCCTGCTTTATTTACAAGATTTTAAAAATGAAATTGTAAATACTTCATATGATCATAATAAAATGATTGCCTGAAGAAGTGTGAATTCCATTTAGCCTTTTCAAGGAAGCACTTAGTGGGCTTTGTACTGCGTAGGCATGACCTTAGAAAAGGCCTATCATTTGACTGTGAAAACATGGCTTAGTTCCAGTGTTAACAACATAGCTCTGATAAAATAACTGGTGGGCACAACAACCTATAATTTTTGTAACATCATTGAAAGAAGTGTTTTTCATAAGCTGTGTTGTGTACAGGACAAGTTCTTTGTACACATCAATAATATTGGTTTGATTAGCTATTTTTAACAAAGACTGTGAACAAGCATCTCTGGATGCTCCTTTTAGTGATGGGGGGAAGCACTGGAGTCCCACATTAGGAGTGTTCTGTACTCAGTTCTACTATCTGTCCATTTTGAGGTTTTTTATGTGAATCTCAACAGAGCAATTTGAGCCACACTAGTCATATATTATCAGATGGTATAAGTTATAATGCAGAGGAAAATATGATACTTTGCACTCTGAATTATAACCTGAAAATGGTACCAGTGGAATGGAAATTGTTGCCCTGACCCTGTTCTCACTCAGACTGGTTACAGAGCAGTTGAACTCTGAATACCTCAGTAGTAACTCCTGAGTGTCACCAGAGTGAATATGGCCCAGGGAATAACGTATTTGCCATCAGTTCACACTGTCTGGTACTTTTTTCAGCTGATGTGTATGGTGAGACTGTCTTCCTAGGTTATATCCTCTAACTTATGTCATCACTGACGTCAGTAAAAAGAATATAAAATGCAGCCATTTCAGCTGCTCTGTGAACTACTATGACTGCAAGAGGTGGAGAGCTCATGACACGTATGCATGCTTGCTGCAAACACCACAGGAGAGGTGTTTTTGTATCAACTCCAAAGGATTTGGATGAGGACAAGTGCCTTTTTCACTTTTTAGTTCTGTTTGCCTTGATATAATTCTGCTATCCGAAACCCCAACAGGAAATATTTCAACACAGAGACAGTCTTCAGTGATTAAACTGTCATGAAACACAGATGAAGTTGGTGGCGTTGATTTGCTCTCACTGTGCCTTGACGCAGCTGTGGCTTGGATGAGTAGAACTGGTTATGAGTCAATCCAACAAGAATGGGATCATGCCAGAGGTCAGGAGAACCAGCTAGTTAGAGGAGCACAGGCAGCTATTTTCTCCTTCAGGTTTTCTTCTTCTTAAGCTGGGGATTTGTGACACTTACTGAATGGGGAAGGCATCCCCACCACAATTTTCATCCTCATGGACTGTTGTCACTTGGTGCAGTGCTGCTGGGGCCTAGAACCTCCAAGCCTCACCCTCAGTGGGACCAATGCAGGGACCTGAAGGAGCTTTTTGCAAGGGACAGTCAAAGACTGGAGGGTCACCCCGATTTCCTAGCTTACTCGTGCAGACAGGTTAGGACCTCATTTTAAGGGGTTCCTATATGCCTACATTACTGGAGCAACTGCAGATCAGGGAAAATGTTGGCAAATGTGACACCTGTCTTTCCACCTGTTGGCTCGGTCCCATTTTCTTCTTTGCAATTTTTTCATCCATCCTGAAGGAACTGCATCTCAGCCCCATTAGATATTGTCTTTCCTTTTGTAATAGCAAAGAAGTTTCAACTGCTGACTCTGACACATGACGTGCTGTTGGAAAGTGAGTGAACTGTAACAAGGAGTTAAATTTTTGATCCATTTCACTAAAATGCTTGATTTGTTAACCTGCAAATTATGTCATGAAGCTTGTTTATTCTCCATATGGGACACAATGTGCAGGAAGGTACTGCTGATTTCTTCTTTTACAAGGGTTGAAAGGATCTGGAAAGACTGTTGGATACTGCTATGAAGAGACTGCTTTGAACACAAACACACATATCGCAGCAAAGGTTAAATAAACTTCAAAATTCTGAACTAATAAAGTAGAAGTAGAACGACGTGCATATCAATAAAGGCAAGGAAACTATGCCCATGCGGCTTGGTTTAGTGGTCTTTCTGTGCTGTGGGAGAATCCTTAAACTGAAATGAATTCACACTCTGGTTGGGTTTTGTAAGTTTAGAAAGAAACTCAGCTAACTGAGATAGGGCTGACCCAGACTGATGCTGCTTAAATTATATCTAAGCTGTAAATTCCATAAATCACATTAGCAGATTAAACAGTTACAATTGAAAGGTCTTGATTTGTAGGCAGTAGGCTGTAAACTAGCTACTGAAGTAGAGGGCTGTGAGTTTAAGAATCTGACTGGGAATACTCATCCCATAGTACATGTATTTGGCAATAAGCCTCTATGAAGGGACCAAAGAAAACAACACAGCTGTGATTGATCAAGTGGAAGAAATGTAATACAAAACACCCATCAGTTTTGTTGCTTCTAGAATATCCTGGAGGGATTCAGGACATAAAAAGTAGGCAAGAGAGTTTGAATCTTGGCCTTTCAGTAAACAGTCACTTTTCTGTTGATGAATTTCTCAGGTTTTGCAGTATTCCTGCAAACACTTTCTCAAGTTCTTTGGTCTGATTCAGGCTCATACACATTTTTCCAGCATGTAGGCCTCTATTTGGTTCACTATAGGGACCCTATTTTTAAAGGTTAATTGTGGACACCATGTTGTGATCACCCACATCTATATCAATTATCTTTTATGGCTGCCTGTGCTTAAGATGTGGAATTCAGCTTTGCATTTAACGCACTCCTAAACTATCTGTAATTCCTCTCTATGTCTCTGCTCTTCCCCCAATTAGTTGACTTCCTTGAGTATTCATTCAGCATAATATTCATTCTGTACTGCTTGTTTTTTTATTACACAGTCCAATAGGCTTATGGTACACTCTTATTGAGTAAAGCCTGTTTGTACTTGGAAAAGGTGCAAATGAGTGACATATTTCTCGTGTTGGGAGGAATGTATGTGAAATATCACATTAATCTCTAAATACAGCAATTCTTAATCTTTCTGATTCTCACTGGAAATGTAAGTGGCATGAAAACTTGAGAGAGGCTGGAGATTGTTTGAGTGTGGTTATTTAACAGGATAAAAATAGCTGGGAGCAAATTATGTCATGACAACATCTTGTGATGCACTTTGTGCAGAAGTGACAGGCTGTTAAATGGTCACACTGCAATGCTGGCTAAAGTTACACGGAACTTTCTTCTGGAAAAGGAAGTTTCTAATAAAACCCCCCAAGCACTTTGAATAATTGCTAACAATAACCTGGACTATAGCACTTCAACTATACAGTTCAGGAACATTAAACCTCTTAACCTTTGAGTTGTCTACTTGATTTTAAATGAATATGATACTCAAGATGATAACAACTGTGCTGCTTCATTCTTTATTAAGGACACACATGATGTCTCCCTTGCACATTAACACTCTCATTATAATAATAAAGAATGGCAAAAATACAGGTATCAAAAGATTATTAATACCTTCCAGACACAGTCTTTTCACAGTTCCTGTTTCTAGAACTACACCACTCTAATTAGCGTAACAACTATTGCTACATTCAGAGTGTCAACAGTAACATTTGATGACACAGAAACCTTGAAGAGGCTAATTTCATCCATTGTTCTGTCCGGAGCTTGTTTGAAAAATCTGGTTTATGTCTGCTCTTTCTCTGTGTTTCTTTCCCAGTATGCAGAGAAAAGCAGCAACAATAGCACCCATTTTTGGGGTTAGGGTGAATCCATCTATACATCATGGGAAAAAATCTGCTTTATTCCAGAACAGCAAAGTGCAAACATATTGCATTCAACACAAACCATTTTGTTGAGGTTAGATGCATCTGCATGCTAAAAGATCTCCACATCAAAATGTAGATGGCACACAAAAGAAAAGACAGGGCAAGAAGAAAAACATGTTTTGCTAACAACAATAAAGGCAGCTTAGCTTCTAGAAATGAATAAGATAAAATATTTTACTTGGATTCAGCTAACTCTAAGTATAAAGTGTAATGTTCCTACTACAGGACTTATAACAGGTTCTGACTGCATCAAGCAAAACTCTAAGTACCTTTGGGAAGGGTGCTCAGCTAGACTGCCCTGAGCCTCAGCAAGGGGGCTGGAGAGAAGGCAGTTTGCAGGCATATGAATTGCTCTTGGGGCAGCCAAGCTGTAGTAGGTGGTAAGATGTTGCCAGGGAAGCATCAGTGCAGCCATGAGATATGAGATGAACAGGGCTGAACTTCTACAAGGTGCTTTGGCTGCATCCATTTGCATGCCCAGTGCCAAATGAATGCAGGAGGCACTGCTTCTGGCCCTCAAATGGGCAGCATGCAGCAGGGTGCCTTTATCCTATCCTGTTGGATAACCCCAAATCTGAAACACAAGGCAATTTTCTTCAAAACAAAGTAATTTTCACTCAATACAACCAGAGATGATCTTACCACAAGAAAGATTTGATGAGCAGGCACAGACCAGATTAATTAGCCTGCTTGCAACTCAAAGCAGTTCTATGCATCAAGGTTGCAGGCAGGAAAAGAAGCACTTGTGTTTTTATATAAACACAGCGTAAGAATTCAGCTTACCCTCAGGACAGGATCAACTCTGACAGTCACATTCTAGCCACCCTTCTTTGCAACTGAAGGTAAGCTACAAGTGCAGAGGGTCTGATTTTTCACAGAGGATTAAATATTGCTACATAATCCTCATTGGATGAGCTCACTAAATAGATTTTGTCTTCCATTAGATCTCTCCTGGCATTATCTACCTCCTTCTTTTCAAGTCCACACCTCCTTCAGATCACTGTTCCAGCATTTCAAATATTATTCTTATTTACACGCAGTGGATTTGGATTAGATTCACAAAACGGTTTACTCACCAACACCACTTATCTGCCACTGTACTTCTCAGCACCACCATTTGCATTCCCATTGAGCTGCTGCATATGCCTGGAGGGGCATATTTCCCTGCCAGAAAAATTCCTAAATATTGTCCCTGAACTTGCCAAGGTCTTAACTGTGTGAGCCTCCAAGCACCTGAATCACATCTAAGCTCTTTTGAGATTTGGAAACAAAATGTTACCCCCTGCTTCCAGGCCGGACCTGACATGCATTTTCAAAGCACACCTTCCAGATCAGTCATCACACAAAGCACAAAGTTCAGTAAGAAAAATGGTGGTGAATCTCTGTGGTTCAGTGGTCACAGCATTCATGTAGCACATGTGAAATGAGGTTTGCTCCCTTCAAGTGAGAGGACCCTTTCTATTTTACAGGCTGTAGTTTCAAGTCATGTCTGTGGTTGAAGGTACTCCTGCTCTTGAAGATGCCCCTGCGGAAGAGTTAGTTAGGAGGTAATTATGGGGTCAAGTGGGAAAAAAAGTAAGAGAGAAATCAAGTGCAATCAGCATGGATGAAAACTCTAGCAGTTACTGAACTGAAGTGAGAGCTACCCTCTTTCTCTGGCTGTTTTACTCTGAGAGTAGAGGCAAGAAAGACAATGCAGAGGCAACTGCAGAAGTTTGGGAGAGGAGGTCATTGGCCTTCATTCACTTGAGTACAGTGAAAGAGGAAAAAAAGTGTTGCCTCTGTCACTTCAGGACAGCTATGTAGGTTGCTGGTTACTGTCTGAAAGCACTCAGAGTCTGAAGGCTGACTCAAATTGTATTATAAGTGGAATTAAGCAAGTTTTCATAAGCTTAAAAACATCACAGGGCAGATGAAGGGGCCTTGTATGAGTGTTGTGATTTCTCCTCTACTTTGACTGAATAACTGTCACACAGAGTCCCTACTTTATTCGTTGCATTTGTTGTGCTGTAAAAGATGCAAAGACCAAGCTGTACAAGAGCAGATCTCTCAAATCCAAGTAATAATTATTTTAATATTTATTAAAAACCATTCCAAGTCACTTCAGACCAATTACAGAACCAGTCTCAGAGTAAAATGAATTTGTACAATCACTATGTATTTCATAACACCCTCTGGACACAACTAAGTGGGAATAGAAATGTTTGAAAATATTTTCCATCACATTAAAGACAGTGGCATTTGCATCTAATATGCTTGGGGAAGATGTCCATTGCTGTATCTCATCACAAGGTGTTGGACCCAATCCACAATGAGCACTCCACAGCCCCAGATGGAGAAGAGCAAGAAGGCAGTCACAGCTGCATAAACTGTAGAGGCTGTTCATCCTGAGCACCTTAACCAAGAGCTTTCCCAAACCCATCCTTTACCACCATCAGTAGCACCCCTACTGAGGCAGAGACCTCCTCTACTTTGTTTCTGATTCTACTTCCACTGAAGTGAATGAAAATTTTTTTATTCTCCTTAGAATCACTAAAACCATATATGGTTTGTTTGGATCTCTGGAGATACTGCAACCCAAGGCGGAATGTGCTGTTACTGTCATCCAGTCCTGTCTGGTCTCTTCTTAAAGACCTCCATAGCCTTTTTAGGCAATCTAGTCTGCTGCTTTTCTACCCTGACTCTTCGTGAATTCTCTCCACAGAAGCTCAAGTCTTGCTTTATCCCCTACCAACATGCAGGACAAATCTTTCCTTTCTGATAACTTTAAAAATAAGAAATTAAAAGAAGCTTCATGTGCAGGCATCGCATCCGTCAAGAAACTTCAAGAAACTGCTTAGGTCATCTGTGAGCCACATCTCATACTATGCAAGGCATGCTTTGCTGGATGGAACGTAGAGCAATTCAGATACAATTAGCATTCTCTGTCTCACCTGATAAAGTCTGAATGTGAGTGAAGAGGATGAGGAGAGATCAGCATGTGAGTCCTGGTCAGTGTAATAAGCCAGATGCATATAGTCACATTTGGTTGCTATTTGCTTGGCTCTGAGACAGAAAGTGGCATGTCAGCAACAGCAGGAGGCAGTTGGGAAGAGGCAAGGCAATTTGGATCATTCTTGGACGCATCCCCTTCATATCTTTCTATAATAAAATCTGGAATAAAAGAGTATAGAAATTCAACACTCAACAGCTGGAATGATATCAAGAGCAGACTGAGTCAACTCACAGTAAGGGCCTTGCATTTCAGACGTACCCACACACAGTACATTATGTAAAATAACTACTCAAAAATAGCCATTCTGAGTCCAGTCAGAGACAAAACAACAGGTCAAGTGGTAAAATTAAAATGTAGCCTAGAAAAGTGAACAAGTGAAATGATGTTACTGATGAAACCACTGTCCAAATCTTACCAATTTCAACAGGGCTAAAATCTCCCTCTCTATTTTGGTGCGGATACACTCGTGATGGGTGCCATGAGAATTTATAATCATAGATACTGTGACTGAAAGTTCCTGTCTGGTCATTCAGTCTCCTCCCAAGTATTAAGTAATTTATTCCTTAGGGGTACCAGAAAGGAATCACAGCTCTTACTGAATTCAATTATCTGCCTAAACAGGCAATGAGAATCTAAGGATTTGCAAGCAACCTTTATCATTTATTTCCAGGTGATTTCCTGAAAGTAGTCACAGCTTGATGCTTTTGTGAGGTCCCATAACTCCCTTCTCAGAGAAGATGTATTTAAAGTAATCATCCATTTATGCCATTTATACCTGGCAGATAACTGAACACTAAGCACCACTGTACATTTGAAATTTGAGAGAGATTTCTGTGAAAATAGGATTTCAATGATATTTTGGGGAAAACACTCTGCTTATACTGTTTCTCTAATTTAATTGCTGAATTTCTACTAATGGACCATGAAAGAGAGTGGTGTGTGAGGTTTTCAAGTGACATGAACTCCTTTACACATGGTTGTGAGAGGGATGTCAATTAAAAAAAACTTTTCTCTCATTTTGCACTGAGGTTCCTGCATTGCCACAGAAATCAACTGGATTAACAGCAGTGCAACCAGGAGATATGCAGTCGTGAATCAGACCCTGAGCTAACAGCCTATTTTAAGTCGTGTTCAAACTGTGTTAATTGGCAAAAGATAAAACATCCACACTGTTTGTTTTGCTGCTGTAAGGAGTTTGTGTTGAAAACCGTGACTAAATAATAATTAACAGGCTTCACGTAATCAATCAATAGTATTTCATGAAAATAAGTTGTAAACTGGAGTCTTGGACTCAGCTTTAAAATTCGATGGTGGGATTTTTTTTTTTTTGTTTGGGTGGGTTTTTTTGGGTTTTTTTTTTAGGACAGCAGTGATGCAAAGCTGAAACTAAACCCAGGTTTGCGCTTCATTAGCAATTCCTTATTGTGGTTTTACAATGTTAAATTTGTACAAACAGATTAAGTGTGTTTTTAAGCTGTTCCTAAATAGCCTGGGAACTAAGAATTAAGTGCAGATTCTGCCCAGCCCCTCAAAAACCAACACACCCTTCTCCAAGCCCAACACCTGCTGTTAAAAATACATCACACAATGGCTCTGATCTTATATACCAGCAGATGTGAAGATGCCCAGAGGTCTCTCAGATGTTTGTGTTCCTGGGTCACATGAGGGCACCAGGAAGGGGAGGGAAAATTATTCTGGAATTCCAGAGGTCACCGCTGGACAGAAATAGTGAAAATTGCACACATGTTGAGAAAAACAAAAGGTTCAGAAATCTGGAAATTTGGCAAAGAAGCTTTACTGGGGCAGTGTTTCATTCCTGAATTAAAAAGAAAAGAAGGAAGAATACAGCAAAGAAATGAAAATAATGTCTCCAGGAGAAAGAAAGGACTTTTAGGATGGTCTTCAGCCTCAAGCTGAAAATAATTAAAAAGTTCTAGGCAAGTAAAGGGAAGGCAATCTGCTCTCCCAAGGCTTCTCTGCATGAGTTCTTAAATATTTTTACCTGCAGATAGCTAATACATTTTCAGGCTGCAATTAACAATTACCAGTCATGATCTGCTGCTTGCTTTTGTTTTCAGGAGAATTTTATTTCCAGTGCACCTGACTGGAATTTTTCTGCATTTTCTTTATTTGTACATTTTTAGCCAGGGAAAGAGCCTAGAATTTGGCTTCATGACTTTACTTGTGTGCTTATCCACAAAGTAAATTTGATTTTGGGGAGATTATTCATACCAGACAGCCACTATTTAGATCAGAAAAAGCTTTGCAGCCCACCCCATGGTATATGTCATTTCACTGTACTAGCTCTTTGTGGGTCTGTCATTTTCCTTGCTCTGAGGAAAGTCTCACGCAGTCCCCGATGGAGGAGAGAGTGTTTGAAAGGCTCTTGCACTTATGTGAAGGGGGATGAAAGCCCAGGCCATGCATGCACAACACATGGCAGCACTAATGGTGCTCAGAGCTTCTCAAAATAATCAACTGAGCTGCAGTGACACAGCAAAATACATCATAATCACATCAATTATGCAATCACTATTTTGTGAAAACAAGCCTCTGGGATTTCTTTTTCAGTAATCAAAGAAATATCAGACGTGAAAACAATAAACCTTCCTATTAGAAACGAGCAAGTCCCCTCTGGGGAAGGGGGTAAAAAAAAGACAGAGAGAGAGAGAGAAAGAGAATACTAACCCAGGTGGGCCCTAGAAGTGTCTAATTCTGGCTTCAAGAATGTGACCCTTTTATGGTCATCGCTGGCAGAGGGCAGAGCTGCCCTCCCCACCTGTGGGTGCTGCACAGCCCCTGTCCTGGGATGCCACCAGTGTGACACTTGGCCTTGGTGGGAGGAGAGAGCACTGCTGTGTTCGTACTGGGTCCCATCACCATGGATTTCACACCCACACCTCCTGCGCCAGCCTCTCGTGGTCTGGCCAGTAAATCCTATTTGGGAAGAGAGGAGCCTGCCGCCGGCACCCAGGGATGCCCACAGTGCCTCTGGCTGTGCTGCACAGCCCCACATCCCCCTTCCCACAGCACTGGTGCTGGGGTTCTGCCATGACCACATGCATTTTGGTAAATGCTTTGGTGAAAGCTGGCGAGAGCCCTTACGAAATGCTCACGGAGCCCTTGGCGGGTGCCACAGATCTTCCTCCTGCCAGGCTCGTGCAAGGCTCCCAGGCCCTCCTGAGCAGGGCTGTGCAGGCCTGGGGGATGGGATACAGCTGCCGAAGCCGCAGCCTAGATCTGGCAGCGGCTTAGCTTTGGAAGGAACTATAAAGAAACTCTTTACCCTGCAGCTAAAAAGCCTGATAAAAATCTGTGAGCATGTGAATGGTGAGGGGAAAAAAGGGTCAACTCAGTCCTCTCCCTTCCCTATTGCCTTCCTCTTGAATTCCTCGATCACCCCTGGCAGCCCTGGCTGCTCTGTGGGGCACCTGGGTGTTCCTTCTTGTCTCCCCATCCCAGGGGGACTCCAAGGGGCAGCATGCCTGGTGTGCCTGTGGAACATGCAGTGCCCGTGTGCCCGCAGCACCCAAGGCTCCCACCCGCAGGAGCTCGGCCCGGGGCGCCGCCTGCCCAAGGTCGTACTCGGGGGCCAAAGGAGCCGTGTCTCCCTGGCATAGCGGAGGGACGGAGCAGGCGCCATGTGGGCTGAGGGTGCTGGCCCTGGGCCCCTGCCTGCCCACGAACCCCACCCCAAATGGTGCATGCCGGGGTAATCTGGCCCCTCCGGGAAGGGATCTGGGAGCAGCCGGTGGGGGAGTGGGCCCTGCCCTGCCGACATCAAGCGTGAATAATTGGGCTTTAATGTGGCTGAAAGGTGGGAGGGGTGAAGGCGGCAAACACACCACCTTTTCGCCCTGGGCCAGGGCATGGATGGCTCCTGGTTCCAACCCTTTCCCTCCTCCAACCCTTCTTTCAACCTGGCACTGGGAAGACAGCCCTACTCCAACCTCTGCAAAAGGCTTTGAGTTCTAAGGAATCTCATAAACTTGTTCTCCTGGAGCTCCCCACCTTGACATGGCCTCAGCTGTATTGTCTCTGCAAGGCAGCTGGGCTCCCATCTCATCCCGTCCCAGAGGGATGCTCTTCTTGGGTTCCTCCGAGGTGTGACCCCATGGGGTCTGAAGGATCCAGTCACCTCCTGCTCATTACATTTCACTGGGGGATGGAGCCCTTCTGGACAGCAAAGCTGAGAGTCATCCCCCTCTCTCCCTCTGCTGAGCAGAGGGAAATCCCTATAAAACTGCTGAGGGTACTTACAGCACAAGGTTTCTCTGATGGCACAGGGGACGTTTCCTTCTGACATCCCCTATCACTGGCACCTGCAGCACTCCTAGCTCCCTGTCCCTGCTGGGGTGCTTCAGTTCATGCTCAGCAGGACAAGCTCTTCACAGCAATGTTAAAACTGGGGAAGTGAGATATCCAAGTTTTAAGGATACTAGGGGTTGAAAAAAATAGTTGTGTTTTTCCTTAGCTCAAGTAGTGAACTTGAGGTAGTGCAAATCTGCTAAATCATCCTTGCCACCAGAAGACACTATTCCATGCATCTACCCATTCCAGTAGAGCTTGTTCCCATGAAACAAGGTTAGTAATACGAATGTATAAGCTACTTTGTCTGAGTTCGTATTAAATGTTCCACCAGAAGAGTCTTGCAGCTGAAGTATAAGGAAAAGATTTCATACTGCATTCCCACCACTGCTTCCTCTCCTGCTTCCAGACTAGCTGCTTCTATTCCTCATGTTTACTCTCATTTTCTTCCACCTTGTGTGGTGCCAAAGTTACTTATGTCCCTTTTCTATAGACAAACTATATAGACCTAGCCCTACAGATTCCAATGCATTAACAGCCTAGCCAAAGGCAGGTAAACCAATACACAGTAGCCCATTTATCTCAGAGTTAGACCATTTATTTACACTTCCCTACGAATCTAATTATAGGACTGCTTTGTTGTGAAGTATTTTCCATCTCTACATTTCCTCAGCTCTGAAGAATAATGTCAGGAGGCACATGAATAGATAGGTTACCATGTTGAGTTTTCTTGTATTTGAGTTTTAAGACTTTTCAGCCTTGCTGTGAAGTAAGGTGCAAGAAATATCCCAGTAACTCTCTCTTTAGATTGTGTTTAAATACGTCCTGAGAGCATATAGTTTAATTCTACATGTGGAGGGCACTCCAGTTGGTTGCTGGGCATGGACCACTGCTACCAATTGCAGTGGAAAGCTCTGGACACTCAATCCTACACAGGACACATCCTGATCACATATAAAGTAAAAATGAATATATATATAAGGGAGTCACCCTTTCCTAAACATTTCCTAGAAAAACTTATCAAAGTAGCAAATCAAATGCACTTTTGACTAAAACCCAATAGCAATTCAGAGCTTTTGGGTTACAGTTTTGAGGCAGGAAAAAAGAAAGCCAATTTGACAGAGTAGAACTGATATACAGCACACAGTGTGAAGGCCAGCTAATGCATATAGATAGCTTGAAAAGAAAGGAAAACGATTGCTTTATGTACAGATGCTTCTCAATGTCACTTAATTTACTCTAATTCTGTTTATATACAGTCACATTTCTTCACATGTTCAAATTCATAGTAAGTCTAAGGAAACTGATGATATATTAAGATGCAGTTATTAAAAGAAGAACTGGATCTACAGCTTGAAGCCAGTATTTAGTGCTCTGAAACACCTAGATATCCAAAGAAGCAGGGGGAGAAACTGTAATAAGTTTGAGTGAAATAGCCTCAAATTTATCTTGCAACTTTCAATTACTGGAATTTCTCCTGTTTTCAATGACAGTAGAAGAGAAACAAATGTGGAAGCCCTGTTTCCCAGCCTGATGCACACTTGCAGAGAAAGTTTGAAGCAGCATGTTTGGCATTGGATTAAGACTCAAAAAACCTATGGGAGAATTCCTGTACCAAACTTCTTTGGTGACAGGGAGGAAACTCTTTAACCCCACTTGTCTCACATCAGCCCATCAGTAACGCAGTGCAGGCTGCAAAATTTCTGTGCTGATCATCTTTTGTCATCAAACTGCTCCATATCTACTAAACATCCATCAATGTCAACCAGAGTTGTCAGGTACTAGTGCAAAGATAGCTCAGATTATGCATGCACACATACTTTGCATAAATAAAATGGATGTGCAGATGTAGAACACAGGAGATGTAAACATTGGGGCTTGACTTCTATTGCACTCCTGGTATGGCACGTGTGCAGTCACATTACACAACGCACTGCAGCCACTCCTTCCCTCTAGTCAGCCTGAAAAAGCCCTGAAAAAGAAAGTTTTATGCTCATAGTTAAAATAGTGTCAATGCCCTCATCTAAAATGTGTAAAGGTATTGTGTAAAGTCTTAACCAACATCTTGTGGACACAAAACTAGCAGGGACCAGAAGGAGTGCACCAGATTCAACTGGTGGTTTTTTCTGTGGTCTTTTTAGAGAAGAAAAGGGCAAGGGAGGGAGAAAGAAATGTTCAAGTTGAATAAATGTAAATGTATGAATGAGACAGTTCTAAGCATACCCAGGTGTCTTGCCAGCTCAATGCAGAGGGGTCACCAAGAAATAGAATGTCTAATCATTGGAATAAACACAGCTGTGCATACTTACATTTTCCATACCTATTTTGCTAGTGGGGAAAAAAAGTCATTCCTCAGAAGTTCTTGTTCCAACCACTTCTAGCTTTTTTATTTTTATTTTTTTTTCTTAAGAATTGTGCAAGTTATGTTTTTTAATTATTTTGGGGGGGGGGAGAAAAAAATATTTAAGCTCCATAACCCGACTAGTTGTTCCCTTTCAGATGATTTTTAGCATTTGGAATATTTTTGTCTTCCAAACATCTTTGGTACCAAATTGTATAGAAGTGTGTGAAGACAATTTTTTTTCAGTGTGGAATTTAATGCCTGTGAAATTTTAAGGCAGATTAAAAAGAAACTGAAAGGACTTTTGGGCAGCAAACACAAAACTGTAAGGTTTTGTTTGAATGGAGTCAATAGCAAAAAAGAACAAAACTAATTCTGCTCAACATGAGGCACACAAAATTCAGCAGGAACCACTGAGGGTTATAATTTTTAAAAAATTCTACAGTCTTGGGAAGAATATTTGAAAACCTTTGAATTAATCATGAATATTTTGAATAGATAGGCTGTTTTGAGATTTTATACAAATCAAATGCGAACCAGGAAATTTGACTGTAAAAAACCGAACGTGCCTTTGGATAAATCAGCTGGTCAAATAACAGATATTAACTCTCCCAGGAAACCTTACTCCACTTGTACTTGCTTTTAAGGAATTCATTGTCACAGCATTCTGCAAAGAGAATTTATGACAGAGTAGAAAGGTTCCTTGCAAATTTAATTTGAATAACTGAAACTATTCCTGTCGTGTGGCCAGAAACCTGCTTTTAGCATGTCATTTGAAAACAAGGGGCTCAGCCATCAATTACTCCTGCAGTACATGCAAAGTATATATGGATAAAACTTACTGATACTGGTCTGCTGTTGAGAATTATAGCAACTTCTGTCTTCCTTTCCATAAGAATTCCACATTTTTCCCTGTTTACTTTTGTGTTATAACTTGACAAACATTGTTCCAAGATGAAAATTTCTTTTAATTTATAGGACAGGTGAAAAGAGCTCTGTTCTTTTATTAAAACAATCTTGAGTCTGTCACGACTCAAAAATAAATTTTGTTAAAAGAGATTTTATTGTTTTTCTAAGAATGTGATACACTTGCTGCTTTGTAGATTGAGCAACCAGTGAGTATATTTTCAGGGTTTGATGGTTATCTGAAGTCTGATAATGTTCAGCCTCCCTGAACAACTGTTTTGTCTGCAGCAGGCAAATGTTCTTCAGGAGACTGCTCCCACCCAGAAGACAAACCATCACCCCTTTCCCGACCCATGCGATCCCCACAGAAACTGCTTTGCAGTAACAGAGAAGCCACTGAGTAACAGGGCAAACTGGCACGCTCAGCTCCCCTTGAAGCTGGACCTGGCTGACCTGCTACCTCTTTTGGGGTAGCAGACATTAATCAAGACAGCAGGATTAAATGGGAGTAATTTTGTTGATGCGGCTTTTCATCTGTGTAAGTGCCCTTAGCACTCCTTCCTGAGGCAGACATGGACACGGCAGAGAGATGGGTCAGACACAGGAGATCTTGGCAGAAACCCCAACTGAACTTTGTTGATAAACCAAATTCTTTTTTTTTTTTTTTTTTTTTTTTTTAGGAAA
>JAWWMO010000083.1:24559559-24590512 GCA_035047845.1 Dendrocincla fuliginosa | reverse complement strand
TTGGAAGAAACCCCAACTGAACTTTGTTGAGAAACCAAATTCTTTTTTTTTTTTTTTTTTTTTTGTCTAGGAAAAGTAGAAACAAATGGAAAAGTGACAGAGTGAGATCATTATGGCTAATTGTCTTTTAAATATCCAGGCCAATTCAGATAATGTTGTAGTAAGGGCCATATTGAAGCAATTTTTAAGCAACCTTTCCCACCTGCTTCTGCACAACCTTATCACTGTTGGATTTCCAGCACAAAGTAGTAAAACTCTCATCAAACCTTCAAGGAGTGCACAGGGCTGCAGTGTGCTCCAACAGCAGATCCCTTGAGCACTCTCGGCAAGTGAAGGGTTCTGCTTCACCTTTTGAAGTACAGCTTCATAGTTGTGAGCTACACATGTTATAAAAAACGTTTTTAAAAACCACACTACTGGCAAAAAAACACATGAAGTGAAAACATCTCTTTAATATGTATTTTTAAGCAGTTTCCTCACACAGTAGAGCCCATTGAGTATACAAATAGCCAGTTGTAAGTAACTGGGAGACTTAAAGCTACAGAGCAGATCAAATGTGCACAGGCAGGGGATATACAAAGCCAAACTTCCATTAGGTGCACTTAAAAGTTTTGCAAGTTTGCGAAAACTAGAACCAGCTTTGCCATTTCAGTCATCCAGTGCAACTGTTAAATTCTGGAAGTCTAGTTTGAACATGCTCCGTAATGAGAACAGGTCCAAACACTTCTCCATCATAGCAAGGAGAGGATGAGGTGGGCACTGAATTTCCTGAAGCACTGAGACCAGGGGAGAGCTCAGGAGAGCAGCAAGAATGAGACCTCTGTGTAACCTGCCACGTGGGAAAAGTCTAAGGGCCTGGGGAAGTTCAGGCTGGGCAAGGACTGAGGGGAATAAGAAAATATATCTAGGTAAGAAAGAAAGCCAGGGACTAATTAATCTCATAATCTATAGGGCCAGAAGAATAAGTAATGGAGGTTGAATTATACAAGTGTTACAATAATAAAAATCTGGCAAAACATACCCTGTTACAAAGAGTAAGAGGAGACAGCGTTGTCAGGGCACAGGACCAAAATGCAAAGGGCTTGATTTATTTTCTAGCTCTGTTGTAGATTTGCATCATGTCTTCAGCTCTTCCATCAGTGAAGGAGGCCCCAGGAGGATCAATGAGTTAATACTGATGTATGCAAGTCATAGTAGAAATAGAGACTGAACTTAGATCAAATCAATTTTACACCCATATAACCACAAGTACAAAAAACATTGTTATTTCTTTACAGTAAAGGCCACATAAGAAAACACATCATCAGGTAAACCATTCCTTGTGTACAGCCTATTCACAAGTCATTCCTAGAAAGACAGCATTATCCAGGGTTGTTACATAATTTTTGGTTCTCTGACTTAGCAGCCAAAATTAAGGAACAGTTTTAATGATGTTCTAAAATGTTTCACTTCTTCTATATGAAAGGAAAACACATTTTACTTTGCTCAGTATGAAATATGCCTTTTGGTCACTTCTGAAAGAAACACGTGATTAAAGTTGCTGGGAGGGAGAAGGAGCTAATTTTTTCATTCAGTATCTCCTGCTGCAAGAGAGAAGGGCATTCAGTAGCTCACATTCTAGGGGCACAGCTGGGGAGCTCCTCATCTGCAAGGCTCCAGGATCCCAAGGCAAAGAAAGTTGCCAATTTTTCTTATTGGCACAGTTCCACTTTTTATGTTGATATTTAAATTTTTCACTTAAGGTGATTCACTTTTGGAATCAGTTGTTCTCCTGACCAGCCTCAGGACACGTGTCCACCTGCCACTTCTTCTGGCTAAATGTATGGCAGCACCCCACACAAAGAGCAGCATCAGCAGAAGGGTGTGCTGGAGCCCCTGCTTAGAAACACAACACACAACTATGCCAGAGCCATGCCAGGGACTAACATGTTGCAATCCCCTCAGGCAGATACAAAAGTTGAACTTGAGTTCAATCCAGTCCATAAGAGTGTACTGGCTGTTGACTAAAAGGGGAACAAGATGAACACCCCTCTATTTAGGCTGTCTGGCAAAGCTAGCTTTCCTGCTTCCAAATGTAATTTTACTGAAATTGTTCATTGAACTGGAATATCCAGCTAGAATTAGCTAGTAGTATCAGTCCAGCCAAAGTCAGGGATGCTGATTTATTTTGCCCAGCAACTGAAAATCAGCAAGAGTAAGGAATATCACAGTTCATTAACATTACAGAAGATTATACATGCAACTTGGAGAACAGGCTACAGAACAGAAAGAGGACTTCTTTTAAGGAAAGTAACTAACCCTCAGATCAGGTCGGGTAGGAATGGGGTAGAGTCTCAGTGACCTGTAGCCTTTAAGTCATCATCGTCTGTCTTTCTGAAATGCGGGCTATAATTCAAGCAGAAGTTAAAGGCCCCATGCCCAAATTGTTAGGTAATGTTTGACGAATAGTGCTGTGCAGGTCAGACGACGTACCCATGGTGTTCCATGAGGGCCTTAATGTTCACAACACCAGATGACATGAAAGTTGAGAGTGTGACTGTGACCATGACCAGCTTTACTCTTAGCGCTGTATTTGATGTGTTACGCTGAGACCTACTTATGCACAGGAATTCACTGGAAAAGTTAGTTCTGGTTTCATTTATATATTGAATTAGTTGAAGGTAACTGTGTGATTATTCATTCTCTATTCATAGTGAGCTCTCACTATTGATTTAACTTGAGTGACTTTGAACAAGTTTGAACTCTATTGAAATGGAGCACGCAGAGATAAGAACATCCATGGACAGGCTTACACTTAAATTACAATGTGAATTAAAACATGGCTTGTTGTTCTGCTTCCAGGCTGGATGCAAACAAAATTACTTGAGGCAGCACAGAGCCCTGAATGGTTTGCCTTATAATTGCTAATCACCCCTGACAGCCTGTTGGCTCTGTAGGCAACCTGCGAACTGCCAACAAGAAGTGAGTCGGCAATAAATAAAGATACATGATTCTGGGATTTCAGCTGATTCCAGCCAGCCTGTGGAAATGACAGAAAAGAGAACTTGGAAACCTCTGATCACTTAAGAAGTTGGTTGTAGCCAGGCCCAGTGGAAAATGAACTTGGGCAAATTGCTCCATGTAGTGGCCCCAAACTGAGCTGGTTATTACAAAACGCCATTCTCTGTTGCTCAGCTGGTGCTTCAGACCATCACTGATCCTGCGTTTACTGGTATGATCTGGCTAAATCTTATGGCCCTGCAGTCAGTTGATCCTACTTCTTGGCCAATTTGCACTACAGGTCTGGTGCAATGAAGAGGCTGTCTTGGACACTTCTCATGGCAGTATCCACTAGAAAACTGCTGGCCCCAAACTGGAGTGACTCATTGAAATTGGCTTTGCATGTGTAAGTCTGACTCATCTTCCAGTTACTGAGGAAACAGTTTTATCCAGGAAATAGCCTACACCATAAAGGCGTTTTTTTCAAAAGATGCTTTCCTCGGTGTCATTCCTAGAAAACCATTCAAACACACTCTCAAAACCAAGATGGGTTAATCTGTTATAAACCAAGATTATGGCATTGCGTGGAGGGTAATGCCATACCTTTGTACACACATTTCCCAGTGGAGATACCAGGGTGGCAGACAAAGACATGAAAAGTGAAGCAGGGGATTACGACAGACAGAGTCCTGTAGTGAGGGCTATGAAACCCTGTCAGCTGTCAGGGAGGGGTTAGTCTAACACAGGCTAACTATCCCCTCTGAACAACCAAGCAGAGAGAAACTTTATCACTCTTGACTCTAACCTCTGCCAGTCCTGTAGCAGGAGCTTGTCCCTAGTATTCTGGCCCTTCCAAGACTGCTTCTGTTCCCTGACTAGCAGGGATACATCCTCTCTCGGTCCAGGAAACTCCATTTACTGTGAAGCAGAGGGAAAATACAAAATAAAGGAAATTTCTCTGGGGGAAAGGAATGATCAATGAAACTGTTGCTTCTGTGGTGCAGCTGCTTGATCCTGTAGGATATCAATGAACAATGCATTGTGGATTAATAGAAAGAGCGAGAGCTGTTGTGTTACCAAGATAAAACTATTCAGGTGTGGATTCACCAGTCCTTTAAGACATAAAAAACTCCTGACAGCAACTTCTGAGCACATCCTATTCTTCTTTCCTCCACAGAACCATGGTAGAAAAACAGTTTATTGATCTCAGCTAAGAAATCAAATGTTGTTATAACTCCAAAGGGTGTCCAGTTACAGAGAAAATCGGTGGTAATCGGAAGCTTCAAGCAGACCTCGCATGACCCTGCTCATTCCTGCACAGAAGACTGTTTTTGTCTAACTTCGAAAGAAACCAGACAAACCCTGTGAGGTTACTTATAATCCTAACACCATTCTCAGATTTGCCATATGCTGGGAACATGCCTTCTTGCCTATTTACAGTATATATCTGAAGGACTTTGTTACAACCCTGATATTTGGCATATCTTAAGCCTATTTAGAACATCAACACCATCAATCACTTGGTACGGGGCCGAGCAGCTGGATGAACCTTGGCTATCATGCAGAGGCTATTTGTCATCTGGGCAAGACTGTTTGGCATATAACGCTCCAGTCCCAGAACAATTTTCCCTCCCCAAAAATATTCTCTTTGATTCAGGAAGCACGTGATTAATAACAAACAAGGGCTTAAAGATGGAGGTCAAGGCTGAAACCTTAACCAAACAAGTGCATTGCTTATTAATGTTTGCCTCAGCCTTCAGATATTCCCCTGAAGAGCACCCTTGGTGGAGAAAGGCAAAACTGTTCCTAAATAACATGAGGTTCCAGAGACCTGCACAACCATTCCCACCCTAGAAGTTTTTCTCCACTGGGACGATGCTGTTTGTACAAACTGGTAACCAGACAAGAAATTGCTAATAGCAACCCGCAGTTAGGATGAACTGTGCCCACATTACATTCCCATTCTCTTCAAGACAAGCAATACTCAGCATATCTGACATTTGGGCAATTAGCCCTCTCTTTAAAATCAGAAATATTAGCTGACATACCTCAAACATCTGTGCGAGCCAAAATAAGAGCAATGAAGTTTACATAAGCAGTCTTAGCATGCTTAATAAGCATGTAGCTAATGATTTATTTTTTTAATCCTCAACAATAGAGACTACTGGATATAAGCAAGTGCTGCATCATTTATGTCTGTGCTGTTAATGAAAGACTAGTAATTAGTGGGTGACTAAACTTCAAAAGTACATGTTGCTTCAATACATGGTGTTGTAAAAGACAAGTCCTCCCCAGCCACCTGCAGAGACAGAAGGAAAAGGGAGGAGAAAAATATTTTGAAAGTTTGCCTTATCAATTTAAGTATTTTGTTCATATCTTTAGCCCCACTTCTTAACCTCCCCTCACTGCTTGTGTCTCCCCCATCTTTTCTGTATTTGTTAGTTGCCTAATCTTGTTCAGAGTGTAAATAGAAAAGTTGTGTGTCACCATATTTTTACAAACAGATTCAAACATAACACAGTGTAACTTAACATCTGACTCACTGCAAGGTTTGCTGTGTACAAGGCATAGGCAATGCTTGTGCTTACAGGGATGACCCTGTAAAGCAATGACAATGCCTGCAACATCCAAATTTGTTAGCACTCATTGTTACTAAAGCAGGGTGAGTGACCTTGTCATATTTAACAGTTCTGAGCAGACACAGCAGTGGAGATCCTGAGGGCAAAAACAGAATTTCCACTACGATGTAACAACATACTGGCACAATTAACCCCTTTTCCACTTCCAATGGCTTGAATAACTGCGTAGTCCAGCTGGCAAACTCCTGATGCCTGGAACTCGTGCAGCCAGGATTTGTACAAACAAAAACCAAAACAGAAGTCATAAGCAGTCTGTCTTGTCTCTGAACAAGTGCAGCATTCAGAGGGGAGTGCGGCTCTAGCCCGGCAGTGGTCACGCTAGCATGGATGTCACCACCTCTATTGCCCAGCACTGCTGGAACAGCAGCAGTAGACACAAAGGGTACAAGTAATGGCAAGAAGCAACCCAGGGATTTGGCAAAAAGATGCTCATTTCTAACTCCTTTTCAAAAGGAGCTGAAAACCCTAGGGACTGAAGAGTGAAATATCTTGTTTACAGTTAAATTCCTGATCCACGTAACTAAGCAACACAGCACTGTGTCTCCATAAAATGGAAGCAAAGTTAATTTTTTAACAATGCCATATTACCTTTGTACATCTTGTTCCTACTCTCCCTCAGGGTCTTACATGAATGAATCAGAAAATTGCTCCCTTATGTTAGGCTTGTGTCTGCACCTGCATTAAATTCATGTTGGAGAGGGGTGGAGGAGGCAAATGTTGGAAGCACCAATAGCAGGGTACTTCTGCATTTCAACTCACAGCCTGTCCAACACGACAATTGCTTTTAATAGTTGTTCAAGGCACTACAAGAAATGAGCCTTGCACCAGTGGTGGTCCCTTCAGAAAAAAAAAAACAAAACAAAACCAAAACCGAAAAACCCAGTCTGGGTTCTTGTTTAGCTTAATGCCTGTCTCCCATATGGCTGTTCATCCCCCTGCAAACAGTTAGGAAAGCAGAGTCAGTGCAAATGGGAATTAATTACATTTACAACATTTCTGTAAGCAAAAGTACTTTCTGCGCACCAGGCTAATACTTCTGATGGTAGAAAACTGGAGTTTCAAGCCGTTGTATCTGAGGCCTGTGGGTGTCTCAGTGCTGGATTCCTGGACTGATGCCCACAGCCCTGGTCTGGCTCTGGGCCAAATCCAGAGCTGAAAGAGGCTGTTCTCTGGTTCTGGTTTTGGATGTCGCTTCCATGATTTTGGCACAGGAGAATCAAAATGCAAGCTCAGCCTTGAACCCCAGCATTAGGCTAAACCTAATACAAAGCTTCAGCCTGCTTCACATTACTCCTGCTGGTTAATTCCAGCTGTTAAACTTCTCCCCCTACGGCCGAGCCAGAGAGTGTTTTGTTGACAAATTTGCCATGCATTTCAAGGAAAGCAGAATCTGGCCAAGGCTTTGGGGTTATATATTTTTTTTCCACTGCAGGAAATGGAAGTGTTGGCAAAAATATTCACCGTTGTTTAGGATAGAAGAGTGTTTGGACGTATCCAGTTTTAAGCGGTCTGCTTAGTCTGATACTCTTGATATATGAGACAGCAAAGAAATATGTCTAGGAGTCTTGGAATCAGGAATCTTTTTTATAAGATGAGTGAAATACACACAAGGATGAAATATTACTTGCATATTACCACCAAAGCTGGTTAGAATTCACTCAATTGACTCCAGATGTGGGTTTCTTCAGCAATTTTAAAGTTAGCACTACTGTAAGTAGGTGTGAGGCCAAGGCAAACTACTCTAGTGCTTTATAGCACTTGGAAGCTACAGCAGTCAAATCAAAATATGTTACAAGAGAATCAGTTTCTTTAAGCTTAGCAGCAGGAAGGATTTAATATACTGAATACAGCCAACCCATCTTCATTTGAAGGAACATAAAATAAATCCTTACCACATTTGTGACTTATTATTTGCATAAAGGACCCAGTTCAAGAAGCAGATCCCTGACATTACTCATGCAAATGGAGCCATGCAATTCCACCAAATGTTTATTTTATTTTATTATTTTATTTTATTTTATTTTAATTTCCATGAGACTACAACTATACTTAAGGTAAACATGCATCTAAATCCTCTGTTGATTCCGGTCAGTTATCTGAATATTCAAAGCTACTTTTCATCACTTAAGTGCTTAATGGAAGATACTAATTCTACTTGTTTTCTCTTTTCCTCTGCCTGCTCATTCTTCTTGCAATTAGGCATTCTGTGTAAAAAGCTTCACAAAGGAATCCACTGTAGCACTTATCAGCAAGAAGTTTGGCTCATCCTACAGTGATGGCACTGAGTTTATCTATTCACTAACCACTTATAGGTACACTGGCACAGAACATCTCAGTTACTGCCTTCACATATTTTTTCATTAAGCTGTGAGAGGGATCCCATCACAAAAGGTAAGAAACCTCTTCAGTGCTTTCCTGATGAATGGCTGATGCTGTCCTGGAGTCCAGCCCAGCTCACCATGGTGGAGCTTCAAATGGGAAATACCCATCATCTACCACACTCAAGGCAGAGAGGGGTTCCACGGGAGCATATATTCAGATCGTCCTTGGCCCACTGACACTGCTATGGTGATAAAAAGACTATGCTTCTTCTGCAGCTCCAACCAGTTTGGCTTTTTCCACTGCAAGGCTGATAAGACCTTATTCTAAAAGCCCCAGGTCCTGAAGCAATGAGGTTGCCACTTTTCCTGAAGCTGAGTTTGTCTGTTTTTTCATTCAGTTTAATACAGAAGGGCCCTTGGAAATATGACCACAGGGCACCCTAAAAAAAAGAAGAAACTGGAAGAGAAAATTATATATTTTAAAGCAAGAACCTTGCTCTATGAAAACCAACCTCCTGACTTTTGAACAGTTAATACTGGCCATATCGCAGCCATGTTATGCTGGAATGACAGACATGCTCCACTTTCACCATGAAGAAAACCTTTCCCTGGCTGCAAAGGAAGAAGTAAGATTTGCCACAAAATTGCACGGCAATCTAAATGTTTAAGACTTTCTCTAAACTACTCAAAACCAGCTCCAGTCTGCCTGATATTTCCAGTGTGGGCATATTGCAAGAGGATAATTTTAATATATAATTTAAGGTGGTCAGGTAAGTCTCTTTTAATATATTTCATATAATAAAGGTTTTAAAATAAAACCTGAGGTCATTTAAGTGTTTTGACTGACCTTCTGTTGAAATAGTTATATCAGAAAACTGCCTTAGTATGTGTGGGTGATATAAGGACATATCCTCAGCTGGTAAAAATCAGTTTGCATCTCCACACATGGCAGGGGGCACTTTGCCAAGATATAATAACCTCATGAAAATTTCCCCTGATGATTTTAGAATTCTTTAGTCCTTTAATAGAGCATCACTTTGATAAAAGTTTAGCAGAAATATGAATAGCAGAGAAAAGAAACAAGTGACACTAAAATAGGAGAAAATATTTTACACCTAAGAACCCTTGGCATGCTACATAGTACTATTTGATTAAGTGAAGTTGTAATACAAAGATGAGGATTAATCACACAAAAGAGCAACATAATTAATTGCAAAAGCTAAAGGAGAATTTCAAGAAAGAATGCATCCTTTCATTTAGCTTTCAAAAATACAATTGGTAATTATTACTGATTTCCTGGAGAAAGTCCAGAGGAGAATTAAAAATATCTTGAGTCACAGGGAAGTTCATTGGTCCACAGGGACAGACATGCTGGGCTGTGGGAAGCTCATATTTGTTCAGCAAACTTCTTGGTTTTAAAATGATCTCTGCTGAATTAGGACACCCATGACAAGGTCTGTGCCAGGACCGGGGAACTCTTATTTTTAAAAGCTTATTATCTATTTTAAATAAAAGTAAGTTGGATTTCTGCCTGAAAATTTTGTAACAGCTGCAGTTACAAATAATATTTAAAGGTCATTATAATTCAGAAAAATTGTTACAAGCAATCAGAAAAACCATGAGCAGATCAAATTTATCTAAATTATTTTAGCTCACATGGGGAAAATTGACACATTTCAGGGGAACAACATACTTTAAAAATCTATCTACCTGGCATCATCTGATCAGCCTTCACATTTTTTCCAGGCTGCATACACATAAACTCTGCCAGCCACAAGCATTTAAGGAAAACCTGAGCTGATGTTACCTATGCAGGGGGTTTCTTTCATTCCTCCTTTCTGGGGACAGCTCCTACACAAGACTGCTGCCACCTCTGCAAGGATGTGAGAGGATGTCACAAACACAGAATCACCACACACCCAAAACACACCTTTTTAGGGAAAATAAAGCCTCTCACAAATGCATTTGGCTCTGTATCTCCACTTTGCTTGCAGCCTTTACTCCCATAGGGTCTGCTCAGCAGCCCCTGGGGTTAATGGACAGTTTTCCAGTAGACTTCTGTAGGAATTGAATCACAGCATAATGACGCGCATCCTGAGGGTGATCAACAATTGTCTGGCCTCACATCTCAGATTCACGCAAAATGCTCAGAATGAGAAATTACTGTCTATGAAAATTAGTGAAGAAAAATCAATTAATGTCAGCTAAGAATCTGGTCAGGCAGTTTCCAAGTGCATAGAATATGCCTACAGAATCACACTGGTGCAAACAGATTCAGATAAATAAGCAGTCAGCCTGGGTGTGCTGAAATTGCAGTGAGATGAACATACTTGACCTGACTTCCAGGCCAAGCTGCATATGTGAGTTATCTTCCAGGCTTGCTTCACAAGCTGTCTACCTTCAAAGGCATTGCCAAACAATTCTGTTTCTAATAGTGTATCTCCACTATTAAAAAAGAAATTAGTGTCAAACTTGACTCTAAATTCATTCTGAAACTTGGCCTATTGGTTATAAAGAGCCAGACTGTGGCTTATAGCTCTGATATTCTGCTGCTGACTGAGAGATGCCCTTTGTTTGAGAGACCCACAAGAGGAGCAGAGCAAGCACAGCCAGGCATATGTCATTGACTCCTGTGCAGCCCAGCAGAAGGGACAAACTGGGGGAGAAAAAGGAGCAGGAATAAATTATTTTGGGGACCATTCCAAGACTGGAACAGTCTGGGGAGCCCTACAGTTGTTCTAGCCTACCTTGGCATAAAACAAGCCCTAAACCCTGGAAACCACAAACACCTCCGTATGCACCTTTCCTACTTAGTAGAATCCAGCTTGGTGTTTTTCAAAATGCTTCAGCTATGTTATTTTATTTCACTGTAGCTAAGCATCTTCCTTTACTTACTTTCCGTGCTGCTGTTCAATACAGGAACAGTTTGTACATCTTCTGTGGTGCATGAAAGAAAAGACAACTCATTGTATTTAAAGTTGCAAAGCAACAACATATATTTTTAGTTCCAGGTACTCCTAGGACCAAAAGTCTCTCCAGAAGGATGTTCTGGAAAAGGAGAATTGATGTAATTCTATTTTTGGGTGAAGAACAGATGTGGTAGCCGTTGTAAAGTCTTAGCAAATTCGTATGTGAGGTGGCACTGACAAAAACACAAACTATTGAGCAGTGAACTACTTCATATAGATATTGTCAGGAAGATGCCTGTACTTACATGGAGGTGGACTATGTCTTCTAATAGATCTTTTCCCTCTCAGTTTTTTATCACTATGATTCATGTTAATTGTTAGTGGAAAATCACTTAGTGTCAGTAATAGAGGTGACACATTCATTTTTTTAGTCATTGCACATATATTGTATTTGAGGTGAAAGAAATGGTTTATTTCTTCTCTCCTTTCCCCAGAAGCATGTTTGGATTTCATGCATAAATAGTCTTTCTTCCCCTAATCTGATTCACATGACAGTATGCATTTGCATAAAGCTTCTTGGGAAAACCATTCAAACCTTTATCTAGAGACAGTAGACATGTCGCAGAATTATGTCCTGCTTTGCCAGACAGCTTCTTTTTTTCCTTTTTCTGATGCATTATTTGTAGCATATGCTAACTTATTATAATATTATTAAGAGCACAAGGCCTTGTCTTTCAGCTTTCCACATTTCCCCAGGCATACCCTAACATTCCTCTTTTTTCAGCTGTGCTCATCTTCTCCTCTCAGGAAGTAAAGAACAATTAATACACACTGAAGATAAAAATGTTCACACCAACCCACTCATTTGTTGTGGCTACAGCTCCAGTGTGCTTTGCGCTTTCTAGACATCCAAGCTGGATCTGCCCCAGCAAGAACATGAACAGTAAGATACTATAAAGCTGCTCATTTTTACCACACCACCTGTGGATGGCCAGAGGGACAGTACTACAGTTTAGCTTAAAAATCTAGTTCTGGGCCAAATAAAGCTCAGACTCAGACCTGGAACTTTAAATTCTTCCAGTCTCTGCTTCAGAGGTACTCACCAGTCGAAAGTGGATGTGGAATGAAGTCAGGATAGCAATTACTCTCACTGGCTTTCTGCCATCATGAACTAGAGTGTTACACCTGGTTGCTCCACTCAGGAGAATCTGAGCCCTCTATACCAGGAGTGAAGAAGAGTCTCCCCTTTCACTTCAAACACATCCCGTTCACTGGCAGAGGAGAAAGGTTTCAAACTCCTATTGTATCTCCTTCCTAAATTCCACGTGGAAAAGCTCCTATCTGAGGGGGTTTTCATACTCTAAAGCTTTGAGCTGCTATTCTTCAGTCAACAGAGTCATAGTGGGATAAAGCTAAGCCCCAATTCTATCCCTGTCTTCCACTTTGGCCCCTTTCTAGTTCTTAGGTTCACAGCAATACCACTCCGAATTCTGACAAGATGTAGTGCATGGGATAACACATTTTTGTGGCTATGTAACTGAAGAAAGAGATATCCAGTCTGCACAATCTTAGTCTTGAAAAAGCCTAAGATATATAATGCAACAGCAAATCTAGATATATTTTATGGCTTTAAAAAAGCAATAGAATTGCTCCAGACACTTTTGTGAAACCAAGTTTCTTTTAATCCAGTCCTGACATAAAAGTTTTAACAGAGCCAGTGTCAGTATTTTTTTCTCTTGATAAAGTATTATGTTTTAGAAAGCAAAAATCTATATAAAATTCACTAAAATTCTACTTTGCCATGGAGTCTCAAGTTGATACAATATTTACTATCATAACTGAATTATAAAGTATCTTCTTGGGAAAGAGAAGTACAGATAGATGTTATAGCAACATTAGGCCAACAGTTGGAATAAGAATAGATTAGCATCCATTCAACAGAGAGCTAGAATTGTATCAAGGGGTTTGGTGACACCATAAACAACAAAAGCACAAGCCAATTAGCTTCTCCTATGGGAAGATTTTGCGTTTGGAGCTCAGCTGAAGTGGTTCTTGGTGAACTAAGTGATAAGCATAGCCATACATCACTGTGTGCATGTTCAGATACCCATGTAAAATAATTTCAAAGCAGTCAGAGGGATGCGAGTAAGTACTTTTCAATGCAATGAGTGAAGGTAACATTCTAAATCTGATCATATGTATAGTAAAATCACAGCTATTTTTAAATCAATTATTCCACTGAGATTATTTATAAAAGTAATGGTTTTCAGAATGGGGCCCCATATTTTCAAAATGGAGCAACAATCCTTAATTATCAGGCTCACTTAATGTGCATGCAAACTAAAGAAGGTGAAGGTTAAATATTATGTTTAAAATTCAGTAATCAGGAAATGAATACTTTAAAGAGGCAGAAATGATTCACTGGGAGGCAAGCATTGTCCTTCTGCTGCTCAGTGCAAGCTTTGCATTCCTAATTATTCCATTTTGAGTAATACATTACAAAAAGGAAAAAACTACTATGTATTTGGAGATCCAATTAATTTTTTAAGGAAAGCAGTCTGTGTCATCTCCAAACAAGTGGAGGAAAAGGCGAATAAGGTGAAACAAAGAATTCATCCATTATGAACAAATAGCCATTGAGGTTTACAATTCAGAATCACTTTGGTACACAGCATTCTGTAGTCCTGAGATATATCTCCTTGGCTGATGGAGATAACCATCCGCAGGAAGAATTTGTTTTGGTTTTGGATCTGGAGAGCTGTCATTACCACAAAAAGGAGAAGCAATGCTGTGCTACTTGGACAGACCTAATGCCCTGCCTGTAATCAAGTTATTTGGCTCAACAAAAAGGGACTCAAATACACATGTTTTAAAAGGACAAGCGATCACGGCACTCATGTCACTGCCAGCTGCTTTACGCCCCATGAGTCTTCCACTCTGTGGTGAAACTTGGGGTTCATTTGAAACCTAAAATGTATTTTGCCAGGTACTTGCATACACAGCATGCACAGACTCCTCAGTAAGTAGTTCTCTCCTTCCACGTCCTCACAGTCCATTTATTCCATATCCCAAAGAGAAATTAGATGAAGGAAAGAGAGGAAAAATTAATGAAACAGGGAACTCCTGATAAGTACACCTCAAATATATTCCTTTGTATCCACTATAGTAAATCCTGTACCCAGTACTTAGGAATTAAGAGCTGTTTTATAATGAGCAAGTAGCTTTCCTAAGGCACCAGGGGCTTCACTAAGGCTCAGGTTGGATTATACCCCACCTGCTCAAGTTTCTCTCCTGCTTTTGTTGTTGTTACAGCCTGCACAACTAAAGAAAATGTACAGGAGAGTGCCAATGGAAGAAAGAGCTATTGGAGGTCATCTGTATTTCTTCCAGTAAGCTGAATCTGCAAAAGGTCTGCACAATATCATTTAAGGAGTGTGTGTGCCTACATGCAGTTCCCAGTCTGCCTACAATGACTAATTACCCAGGGAGACATGCAGCAATATCCTGTGGCTGGGAGACAGCTAGGAGAGAGTGACAACACCAAGCCATCCCTAAGCTTTTGTTTTATCACAGTATATTCCTCTTCATTCTTTGTTAATAATGTATTGTCAAATTTGGAAAAAACCACAACAGTATCTTGAGCCAAAAGACAAGATTCACGGTTTAAGAGTTCAAATGAATGTCTGAATGGGTCTGCAAATATACCATATCCTATAAGGCAGAAAGTCTTAGGCTGTACAAGGACAAACACTGGCAAAGGGGTGGAGTGACCACCTTTGGTCTTTGCACTGTTCTGACTTCATCACTTCAGCTCTTCATGCAAAATCTGTGCTTTTGGTGTGCTGTGGTTAATGGGAGAAAACTGCAGCAAAAAAGACATGAATCTCCCACTGCCCAAACTGCTTCCTCACTGCCTTCATATTCAAAACCACTCCAAATTGTTTTTCTTCCTTCTATTCTGAACATGAAGTCAGACTGAGATTCATTTGCAGGATGGCTTGAGTAACCACTGCTCTAAAGAATCAAGGTACCAAAACAATAGTACCAGCTGTTGAAAGACTTGCCTGTTCCTTGCTAAAGGGATACAGGGGAAGAGTGTATTGAATAGGACAGCTGAAATGAAGAATGTGACAGTGATCCTAAAAAACCTACTTGTGATAAGTCCCTGTAGTCATAGCTATAGAATAATGGCAATACCCTAGCAAGCCCTAAAGATTGTTCTGCGAGAGTGCACAGAACTTTGGTGCACCTGTCTCCTGTAGCTACCAAAAATCACATAAAGCTGTGTTAGTGGCCAAAGTTAGGATTTGGGTTTCTAGGATGAAGAATGGCTGCTTTTTCATACTAAGATCAGTAACAGATGAAGAAATCCAACAACCTTTTTTATGATCCCCTTAAAGCTTATAAAATGGTATTAGCTATTATCATAGTTAATATTGCTTGATGTGGAAATATAAACTTGGGACAACAAGTACTAAAACATTTGTGTAAAATATACCTCCTGACATTTATGTTTATTAATTTGCTTTTGAGCAGTTTTCCATCTTAAAAGAGAGATTGATTACTCTGAATATGGAAAATACTATGTTGTCACTAATATATTTTATTTGATTACAAAAGCAATAGAAAGAGGGTTTTAATATAATTCTCACGCACAATTCAGTATGCAAGTTTTTTTTTCAAATCTAACACACACTTGACAAGAAACAGATATGTTGAAAGACATCAATAAATGTACTGATTAAGAGTTTGAGACACTTACTTTAAAAATGTGGAGCAAAGGCTGACTATTCTAATTACCTGAGACATGTGACGTCAATTGTCCTTAATACTTTAAGAATGACAAATTACAAATGAATAGATATTAGGGCTTTCTGCTCCGTTGCTTGCTGAAGAATCTGTTGAAGGACAAGTACTTGGATACGTCACCTTGTCTGGGGAGAGAGGGGAGCGAAAAAGAATGAAAGGATGATGATGGGAAAAGTGAGATTATCTCAGTGTTGCATTCTTTCCTAAATCCAAAGTGGGAATTGACTCTCCAAGAGAAAACAATGCTTTGTGTTTTTCAATTAGAAATACTTAGAGTTATATGCAGCTAAGCTCCAGACATTAGCTTTCCTTCACAGCTCTGAGTACTTAGAAACTGCACAGACTGTATTTTCCATATATATAAAAAAAGCAATTAATTCTCTCTAGTGCTGGAGATGGTCCTCTGACCAAGTTGTTTGATGCTTTCAAAAGGCTCAAACCAAGACCTAAACTTCTAAAGATGTTAATACAAACTCTCAGTTAAATAAAGATTCTGTCTTTGTTCTAAGAAGTCTGTGAGCAGCTTTGCCCTCAAGGAGAAAAGGCATACCTGAGATCCAACCTAGCTCCTCTACAGTTAGGAAGAGTACGGACTGAGGTTAGCAAGTGTGGCATTTCCTTAAAGTAATGATTTTTACATGGAAAGAGACTGAGAATTACAGTGTGATGCCAGAATTAGCACAGTCACCTAGTGTACATCTCCTGCTTAAAATAAGCCATAATTTGCTGCTGCCAGCACGTAAGCCTGCTAGGGACCCTTTGCCGTTGCATTTTGTACAGAGACGCATGAGGTGAAGAACACCCCGCAGAAGTCACACAGCCAACACGGCAAGTGCCGTGGCCGCGGGGTCCTCCCAGGACAGCTGCCACAAACAGCTGCAGCCCATCCAGGGTACATGGCGACAGCCTCCCCTGGCAGAGGGTCCCGTCCAGTGCGGCTGAGGTGGATCTAAACAATACATACCGCCCTCTATGACAGGCAGAAGAGGTGCACATTCTCCCAGTGAGCAATGTTCATGCATTAACACCTTCCTGCCACTCTTGACACAAACATCATTGAAACTGGTGACCTCGCCAGAGAGGTATTTATGACATGTTCATTCAGTGCCTGAACACCTGGAAGAGAAAAGGCTCTGGATTCTATTACCAATCTTCTGAGTTGTCCTGCTCCACTAATTACTTTTAATTCTCATTTATTACAAATAACATGGCTATTTCTCTGTCCATCTTTCTCTTTCTGCAGAAAGTGCAACATAGAAAAATTACTTACTTTTACCTAAGTCACCAAGTGGGAAAATGAGAAAATATTTCA
This sequence comes from Dendrocincla fuliginosa, assembly GCA_035047845.1. Taxonomy (NCBI): domain Eukaryota; kingdom Metazoa; phylum Chordata; class Aves; order Passeriformes; family Dendrocolaptidae; genus Dendrocincla; species Dendrocincla fuliginosa. The sequence goes on along the minus strand of JAWWMO010000083.1, from coordinate 24,573,543 downwards.
CTTCAAATCCAAAAGAAAGAAAATTTCTTAAAAAAATGTTTTATGCATAAAACAATAATGTTTATTTATGTAAATAAATATTGTCATCTATTGTCCCCAACACAATTAACATTCCATTTTCAGGGAATAGTTCACAGATGGTGACTGAAAACAAAATGCAGTTCTTGAGAAAAAGGATTTCAACAAATACATATAGCAATGCACCTAAATACATTGTAATGGCTAAGAAACACAACATAACCAGTAAATCACTGATAGCCAGTATAAATTCAGCAGCAGATCAGTTAATAAGGCAGTCCTCTGAACACAAGAGATATTTACCCTGCCTGGGTTTTCACAACACAAACACCCTTATAGATACAAAATTCCAGTTAAATAGAGGGCTTGTTCTCCTGTGGCTTTCCCAGAATTTAACCCCAGATGAACTTGAACTAGCATATCTATGCTGCTATCTGGTAGAAATACCCAAACTGCACATGAGACTGACGATAAATGTTTCGGTGAGGGCTTTTTTTGCAGAAAGACCATCCCCTTTAGAGTGAAGAAAGTGAAAAAGACAGTAGACAAAAGGCACACATTTTAAAGACTAAAACACAGGCTTCTTATTCTTTCCCTTTTGATAGGCTAGGAAAAAAATTGTGAGTAGCAGCACAGCCCAGAATCCATATTATACATTTCAAATAAGTGTGTTTGCTCAAAAATACTTAAAAGTACTCAAGAAAACAGGACTCAACATTATTTGATGGTAATAGGGAAGGGTGAATTTAATGGCAATGGGACAGTACCCTTTGCCAGGACCAGAGAAAAAAGTGAAAGCAGTCCTATAAAACACTTACTTATAACATTAAATGAGTGAAGAGGTAGAAATTGAACTGGAGAATTGTCTTCTCATCCTCCCACTTTACTCCCTACTTGAGAACAATCATAAAAATTCAAAGCAATTTGGAGCAATGGCCCATTCTCCTGTTACACTCCTTAATGCCTTTCATTTCTTCTAGTTATTCTTAAGTGCTTCATTAGGCAAACAATTATATGATTCATGCACATTTAGGACAGAAAATATTTTAGTGATCTATTATAATTCATGGCTCTATGTTCTTATGGTCAAAACCACAGAGACAAGACAAAGTTCTTTACAAAGCCACAAATAGCCTTTCATTTTCCCCAAGGTATAACAAATAGGTGTAATAACAATGAAAAGTTTAATGAAAATATTTCCACATTACTTCTGTTAAAGTGTGATAAACTCATCCATATTTCAAGGACTTGGTGAAAAGAGAGTTCTGACACAACTGAAAGACTTTAAGAGACTGAGCATACAGAAAACAGCATAATGTTCTCCAAGAAAATATGTCAGAATGTAACTTTGCAAAAAGAAAAATCTCAGCCTGAAGATGTTCAAAAGCACATTTGCTCACAAGAGTGCTTTCCAAAGGCAAGAAAATACAAAACGAAGAATATTGCAAGAGAGAAGAAAATCCACCTAACTCAAACCATAGCCATTTTGTTGGCTGATAAATCCAGAGCCAGGTGGCTAGAATAAAAGATTGGTGTTTATCTGTTGGAAGATCAGTGCTGATTCATTCTATTTACTGCGGCAAGCTCACCTGTGAGGCTTTATAGATGCCTCGGGGGAAAGAACTCAGCAGGGGTTAACTTCTTGTTGAGGGGGAAGAAAAGAGAGGTGAGATTTGGGTTTTAATTGCTACAAGGGGAAATCCCCTCTCTTTTATATACCTGGTTCAGAGAAAAACACAGGTAATAACAATAATAATAAAATGGTCTTAGGACAAGGGTTTTGCTAAGCACAGTTCTCTTAGCATTTCCAGGTCAGCTTCGAGTTGGGGGAAGGGAGTTATCATTATAAAAGCTTCCCCTGAGGTTCAGTAGGAAACTCAGTTGTGAGATTTGCAGGAAGCTTTAACTTGTGTGAAATCTGTGAGTTTATTGCTTGAATTAACTCTGAGTTGAAGAATAAAGTATACTTAATGCACTTTTAAAGCACTGTTTTACTTCCTCATTTGTTGCTATAAAAGGATGCTTTCCAAGCTGATCTGTGTAGTATATTTGTCCCTCTGGGTTTTACCTTAATTTGCTTGCTTGATCCAGAGCTAACAGACTTGAATATCTGGTCCCAGCAGTTATTCTTTCATTGTGTACCACTGTCATTTCTGTCTTACTTTCCATTTAAAAGACTTTGCCTTGCAAGATTGCAGTTTTCAGGAGCTGGAAACCTAAAATGACAATGCTTCTCTCCAGTGTAGTAACTGCAAAGATAAAAGAAATACCAGAACAGTTGCTTTAGCCCAATTTGCAGTTGATGTGGGATAAAACACCAGATTGTTTAAAACTAAAAGCAAGAACAAAAAAAGCCCCTAACTTTTACATATGGCTGCAAGGCAGTTTATTTTGAACAAAAACCCTCTAAAGTTATTCCAAAAGTATTTGCTTGTAGAGGCAAGGCTTTTCCATAGCACCGGGCTTGTTTAGGTGTGTTGCCCTCTGTGGGCTTAGCAGATCTGCTCCCACCAGCCTCTTCACCCATCGGCTCCTAAAGGCCACCTCAAATAGCACTGCAGCAGGAGATGGTGCCAGACTTCATCCTTTAATGTCAGAGAGAAAGACTTTTTCATGTCCTCGCCCATAGGTTTCTTCACTGTCTGATAAAGTACCTGAAGAATTTTTGCATTACTCTCTCTGGACAATTTGATCAGGAAACACTGCTGGCAAATAAAAATGTTGTTATATTTTCAAATTTGCCTTTTTTTATTTTCCCCCCTGCATCTAGCTACTTGTTAGGGTAGATAGCTACCTACTTTGCCTACCCTTAAAGCCAGTCCTGGCAAATGCTGCATTGTATTCCCAGCGAGTCTATAAATTTTACAGAATAACAGGGCTACTTTAATGTGTCAAATGAAAAGGCCAGAATAAGCCAAAATTACTTTGACATTTAAAAACTCCATCATCTTTTGCTTTACACTTTCACTTAGTGCTGGAGTTGAGAAACATTGTAGAAAAATAAAGTTTTACAGTTTCTTGCTAAATCTAACTATTTCATACAGTGAATTAATTGTGCTCTCACTCTTTCAATGCTCTCAAACTGAAATTAATAGCATTGTGGGAAGCTGTGACTTTAACAAAGATGTGTAGTATAAAAACTGTGAAGAAATACTGATTCAAAGAACAAAGTGAGAGAAATATAATAAACATTCTGTCTGAGGAAGAAATGATCCTATTTCTTCATTTCTTGTCAGCTGGAGTCTCTGAATTCCCCCACCTTGGTACAACTTGTGAAACGAACAATTTGAAGTAGATGACTTGTGGATGTACAGTACAGTAATACGGAAACCTTCTGGCTCCACAGCATTCACATACCTTCAGCTATGTTATTCTCTGTCAGCTGTACATGACAAAAAAATACCCATTTTAACCTTCCATCCCATTTGATATCCAGGATCAACTGACAGTTACAAATTGGGCATGGAGTTATTAGCCCTTAATCCATTTATTTGTTTCACAGGGCAGGACAAGTAGCTCCATGACGTTGATTTTACTATACTATATCTCAAAAAGGAAACGCTACTGGGTTTCTTCTTACTATTTTCCTGCAGCCTGGCCTTACTCAAGCCACACAGCTACTGGCACCAGCACAAGGGCAAGTAGTGGGATAAAATGTGGATGGCAAATGTCCTTGCCACTGCTTCCCACACAGGCCCTGCTGTGTCTCTCCTTCAGGGTCCTTCTGTCTCTGGAGGCATGTGCCATCCTGTTCCTAAAGGAAACAAAGAATCTTCATTACTGCAATGCAGATCAAAACCAACATGAACCCTAGAGCTCAGAAGGGTAATGACTCCCCAGAGCTGGCCATAATAACTTTATCATACTGTAGAAAGATTGAATACTATAATCCTAACTTAAATGCCTGTTCTCTGGCTCTCTTATTCCCTAGTGAAGCAAACAAGAAAATAAACCCAAAAAAATAAAGGAGCCTGAAGTTTCTGGGGAATGGTATGGACATGTCAATAAAATACTCAACCAAACATAAATCTTGCTTGAAAAAGAAGAAGAAAGAAGTTAGGACTTCTACCACCAAATCTGGGAAAAGCAGTTTTGTCTGCATTAGAGCAGGACAAAATGTAGTTGTTTTTATCCCAAGACCAACTAGGCAAGGACTCAGAATCCAACCTGCTTCCTCCAAGAAGTCCTGGAAAGCTGCACCCAGTGCTTCTCAACAAGAGGACTGGAACATGGACCCTGCCTTCAAGGAGATGGGCACAGGGTCTTTCACATGGGTTTTTTTCACTGGCTGCTTTGCCAGTGCCAGTGGATTATGGTGCTGACTGGGGATGAGATCTCCTGTCGCTACCTTGACTCTGCACCTGACAAGTGATTTTTCCTGGCGTCTGCCTGTGTGTCAAGTCAAACCCAGCTGCAAACTTTAAGCAAAAAATGTAGAAAATCAAACAAATGTTTTCAAAGAAATTGGAGGGTAGGAAGAAGAAATAATTGCAATAGGAATAAAAGGGAAGAAAGGTTTTTCTGGGATCTAATAGAGAGTTGTGAGGCAAGTATTTACCTTGTCTGGTAGTTAAACATCCAGCTGCCTGCATGAGTTTATTACCCTGAATTAGATGCTGAGGATCTTTACAGAGGGTAGGGCCATAGCTGCTCAGAAAAATTAAAGCAGTTAAAAGTAGCTGATCAACATCTAAGGATAAGAGGTCTAAAAGCCACCAGCTGGAGGAGGAAACTGCCCAATATAAAGTAGTAAGAAAGGCCAGTATTTCTAACCTGCAAAGAGAACATATTCTATCAGAACAGTTTTCTCTCTTTTCTTCATCTACAAACGTATTGGACACCCTCATACTGATTTGTAGGTGCCTGTGGAGCACACTAACCTGACTCAATCAAAGCTGCTCCCAAACTGCAGGTAAAACAAAATACAGAAAGAAATGTTGATCTGCCTCCTTTGTTTGTTATTCTTTGTGAGCGTGCTCCTAATGAGTAACTCCACAGACAAAAAAAATGGGAGGCAGGAAAACAGAGGGCACTTAGCATAGCTGGGAAATTCCCATTAATTCATGAACAAAATCTGTTTTTCAGTGAGGTGAAACTATTTTCGGAATTTTAACTCCAAGGCAGTGCAACTTGTACATTAAAACTCTGTATTGCTTTGGGAAACAAATCACTTGCTACAACTCGTGGAGTAACTTCCTGAAACAAAATATGTTTGTCTTTCCCATTTAAAAAAAAGTTGAGAGAGTCAACACACATACAATGCTAAGGGAATTCTTGTTTGTCACAGCAGTGAGAATACCGTGAGATCCAAAATACTCCATGTGGTAACATATGGGAAGACAAAATCTCTGCTCCTCAGATATTTCAATCTTTCAGACAAAAAATATTGCTAACACAAATCACTATCCTTTAACTTACTGATTAGTTTCTCAGACACCTTCAATGCTCCATGCAACAAGAGTGCATTTATATACAACACCAGCTTTTGCTGCTTCCTTTCCCCCTCTCTTTAAGAGTGACTCCTATTTATCTTAATTCTCACACATCTTTTCTGAAGGTTATTGTGTGGGAATATTCTGGGCCGGGATGTAGTTGCCGCTTTGAAGCAGGGATCGAACAGACAGTTGCAGTTTTCTTGGCAATATTTCAATATTATTACAGAAAAAATAGGTTTATTGGATGTTTAATAATTATTGATGATGTTAATAATACTACTAACATATTTTTATGTCAGCTATTTTTATTTATTTTTATGATCCTAATCAAATCTTAATATATGTAAATTAATAAAGTAAAAATGCATACTGTGATACAGTGCTCCCTTTCAGCTTTATTTCTCTTGGTTGCTTTATACCTACTGGTGGAAAGTACCCAAAGGATATAGTAGGGGCAAAAAATATTTTAGAGGTGGGAAAATTCTCCATTGTGAAAAGAATTCTTTGCCACATCTGTCTATAGTAGGAGACATCTGGACTCCAACAGCTAGGACATTCATGGCAGTCTTGTATTACAAGTTTTTCAGTAGCATTATGATGTTAGTTTCTGACCCAGAGGGTGTTTACGGGCTCAAATTTGTACACACAAGTCGTTTTAATCAGGAGTACTGTTTGAAGCACTTACAGAAACATTTCCATAGGGGCTTCACCTTATACATTGCCTTTTAGCTGCTCTCATTTTCTGAACAGAAGCCAGTTGAGGGTAGTAACTTCCCACCTTACTTCCCATGGAAAAGATATTCCAAGTCAGCAACTCTCCACTTTCTTTTTTGTAATGTGGATACCTGAAAACCCTTTCCAGGGAAAAAGTGGATCAGGCTGAAACCTGTTAACAATAAGGCTGCTTTTCACAAGACTTTTTGCAGACTTGCCTACCGTAGTTCCTCTGTCTTCTCCTTCCAGACTGTCTAAGAGTGTAGGTTGAAAAACATTGTTCTGAAGGTAGTTTTCAAATGACAACATAAAGCAACAAAACAAGAATCCCCCTGGCACTACTATATTATATTAAATATTATAGAACTGCAGGGAAAAATTATGCTTCACCCTAAGGAGGAAAAGATAAAATTGTTTCATACGGACACAATCTCATATTTCTTCAGAAAATGTAATTGAGTCATAATCAATTAGGCAATTTAAGACCCTTTAATGAATTAAAGATGTGATTTCCTTGTGGTTGAATTGTAGCTGGAAAATCAATTTCTTAGAGACAAGACAGCAAATGCTTAACCTGGGTTACTGTGCTGTGTCCCCCGACAATTCTCAGATGATATTGAGTTTTTGAAGCAATTTTACTTTATGCTGTGTTGTTCTTTACATGTGAAAAACAAAGTTGTGCAGTCCTAGAGTTAAAAGTGTGAGGATCAACTCCTTTTCTTTACATGTGAAAATCAAAGTTGTGCAGTCCTAGAGTTAAAAGTGTGAGGATCAACTCCTTGTACCCTTCCTTACCCTCACAAACATATCAGATTGAGATGGGTCAGTGAACAGTTTTTTACTATAGCTCTTTTATTTTGGTAATTTTGTCAACAGTCTTACAGAAGTGTTGGGGTTTGAAAGTGTGCTTTGGGGATTCAGACACTTTATTCCTTCTGTGGCATTATATGAGTAATTTGGTGGTATCTTGGAGCATAAAACAATCGGCTGTGGATTTGTAATGAGCTGGTTATCTTATTTCCCTTTGTAAATCAAATTAAATGAACAAACTGGGAAATAACCCTGTTTGAAGGATGGGTGGGGTTTTTATTCAGGGATGGCAAGGAGAGAAAGTAGATAAAAGCTGATTATTAGCATTCCTACACTTAGTTCCTGTGACTAGAGACATTATAGACATTAACCTGCTTAATATGAATACTGTCTCTATAGCCCTCACAAAATACTGGTAATAAGAGCTAAACTATTCTGTATTTAATTTCATTCCTGCTGATAGCATTTATCAGCAAAATCTGGATTTAAAACCCCCCAAAATATGCAATTTAAGCCTCATCATAACTGGACTGCTGAGGAGGAAAGTGAGGGGATTATCTGGAGCCTGGAAGCACAAATATAAGAGTGTATTGTCAGCATGGGCTATAGACCTTTTAGCAAATGGTAGCGTAAGCTTCAGCTGACAGGCCTTTTCACAACTGACAGACAAAAATATGAAACTTAAATTCTTCATGACAGATAGCTGTGGTGAATGAAGAGGCCAATGGGACAGTGCTGGGCTGAAGGCGAGAGTGACATATACAGGCCCAGTGTCTACAGTGCGGGGTGGCTCTTTGTAACTTGTACACAATTCATTCCTCCTGAAGACTCTCCCACTTTGCCAAGCAAACTGTTACAGCAGACTGGTGGGGTTTTCCCCTCTTTTTCTTTCAGGTCTACGTCTTTTTTTCAGAAGATGAATGCCAAGTCTTCAAAGACGGGGGTGGCAGATTAAATTTAATATGTAGGCATGAAAGATGTTTCCTGGATGCTTCTTCATTGGACCTTTCCACCCAATCTAACACACTGCTATTGTAGGAAGCTTATTCACTGGTTTATGAACTGTGCTTAATCCTCAGTGATGGCAAGCTTTGTCAAAATTTTAAAAAAATTGTGCTTTGAAATGATTGCTCCTTTCTGTCAGCACCTCACCTCTTCAGCCCCGCCTGCTCACAGGGTTGCATTTCCTACCAGGACAGCCGTCAGTGCAGGATGTGACTCCTGGCACAAGATGGAGGTCCTGGGAGCAGAGCCCAGCCCAGCCCCTGTTTTGATGGGGTTTTGGCATAGCAGGGAAAGCACAACTTCCACAGTCAGATGGGCCATGGCTGCCTTCGCTTGCGGAGCAGTCCCAGTCCTCCCCAAGTCTCTCATGGCTTCACCACTGGTGCCTGTAGCACCTGCCCATAGGGAGGTCATTTTCCACGGCCCCCAAGATCCTCCTGAGGGCGCAGCTGCCTCCTGCACACATTGCTACCCGGTCTGCCAGCGCCAGTTTCCAAGCCAGCCTCCTTCAAACCATGTTCTGTCCAAGATGCTGCTGGTGTGGCTGCCAGTTTTCTGGCAGGAAAGCTTCTGTTTTGGTGTCCTGTAGGGCATTACACCAGGTGATGGCAAAGGTCTCCTCTGGCCTTCAAACCTATGAAAGAGAACACTCGGACAGGTTTTGTTGCTTCTCCTTTTCAGAGGGAAGTGCCCAGCTATGGAGCCTTAGGGTGTCCCTGTGCTTTCAGCATTGTTACTGGGCTACATAAAGGGGAGATGGGAGCCAATGATAACAACACACAGTATGGCCTCTGGCCAATCCTGGAGTCATTACCTTCACAGAGCACCCTCTGAAGTCAATGGACTGTAGGATCTAGTTCTTAGTATTTGTCTTCTTTTATACAATTTGTAATTATCAATACAAAAAGTATAAAGCCCTAAGGTAATATGTTAATTCTTACCAGATGTACAGTATGTATCCTTATATGCTAGAAGCCTGGCAGGACTGCAATGTCACAACAGACATTTACTAAAGTACCTGGGGAAATGTAACAAAAAGTGTTAGTAGAAAATGGTCTTTCAGCTAAATTACCTAATATATTTGCTAATGGTATCTGATTTAAAAGCCATAAAAATACTAAGTTAAAAGCACATTAGAAGATGTGGTATATTTATAAGTGTTTGTCACCTTGGCAACAAAAGAGAAATTCCAATTCTAACACTAGCTTTCATGGGCCAAGACCTTCGAAAATTGATAAATACCTGCTCTTTATAGCAATGATCTTCTTTCAGTGAAGAAATACCCCACTATAAAAAGAAGTTCTTCATTGCACAACAGGATTTGTGATAGCTTTCAGTTATGGCTTTGCCCTGTCTGCCCACTGTGGTACAATTTTTTAAAGTCTTGACAATGAAAACAGTATGATTACAAATATGGTAAAGCACCGATATTTGTTGTACCCCTTTTTGTAACTTCAAGCCTTAATTTCCTGTGTACAAACCAGGTTTGTTATTATGGCACTGAGCCGGCTTGGGTTAGTTTGCAGATCTATAGCTCTGCTCTGATGGTTGTGATGGGGGATCTTTTTTCCTGCCTATGAATTGCTGTGCCACAAGCACTAAACTATGCATGTCTTGATAAATGTAGTACCAGTTTCAGCTCTGCCTTCCTACACAATATATGGTCCCATAAAACTGTGCTCCAAGACTAAAAGGAAAGCTATTTACCCACTTGTAATGTAAATACTTCCAGTATATTAGTTCTGCATACAATTGAGTATAGATCCTTATTATGTTAATCTTGAAGCTCCACTGATTTGCCCACTGATCAGGGATGGAGAACATAGGGACAGATCTACACAAAGAATTAACAGTAACCAAACAGATATTCATGTTGTCCAGTGGACCCTTTCAACACTGCAAAGTTTTGTCCTGTGTGATGACAATAAACATTTCCCAAGAAGTGGGAGTCAACCATGAGAAAGAATGTCCCCAAATCTAAGCATTATCCAGAATAATTGTCCTTCACCTGTAACCTCACATCTAACAGAACTGATTAAACAACTTGGTGACAAAATGAAAAGCATTATCTGTTGTATAGTGGTAATCTCTCAGCAGAGGTGAAACCCTATGGATTCAAAGCTCCAAAATGCCTGTAAGGATTAGAGAAGCCTTTAGAGAGTTTTACGTAGCACTGGATTAGACACTGCTGAGCATCTCATATCCCACTTTTTCTTCATGATTTGTAGATGTTTTAATTTTCCTTCCTTTGTTGATTCATGATGACAATTGGCCATGAAAGGCAGAACATGAAAATCAGCAGGAGAGAACTAGAAAGGGCATACAAAGGGCAAGGCAGGCATGGAGAGTGGAAGGACTGGAAAGTGGAAGAAGCTTCCATCAGCAAAATTAGGTTGGAGTGTGCTCAGAAATGTGTTTTGTGTGTCAGGTTTGTGAAATGGAAGTACCTAGGTTTTATTTAAGGCACAGTAATGCACAACTGAATTGTCCATGACCTCAGGAGACATTGAGCCAACCTGCACAGAAAATCTGTATTTATTTTTCTTTCAAATAAAATATGTACAGGAGAAAGGAAATGTGTCAATATGAATGAAACATTTGGAGAACCTGCTTTGAAAGGCAAAACTTTTCATTTTAGAGTTGGTTAGGGCATGTCAGTATTGGTATATAATTCTGCTGTCCCAAGTCTAAAGTTTTTTTTTGTTTTTTTTTTTTAGTAAGAAATTTAAATACATGTATTACTAGTCTGATTTAGATTTCCCCATGGAAGTGGTCACGTCTAACTAGTTTTCATCATGAGCTTGCTTTTATTAAAATGAAGGAGGACCGAGACTGTTAATCAGATCGAACCTCCAACCTTTCACAGTGTTTCAGTGGATTGAAGACCAAGCTCACAGCTCTATCCATCTCCATCCATCCATCCATCCATCCATCCATCCATCCATCCATCCATCCATCCATCCATCCATCCATCCAGTTGTGCCCTAACACCTCCAGAGTGAATATCTCCAGTGAACCATAGAACTGACCCTTATATTAGTGAAATTGTTTTTTAGTGAAATATGTGCAATTTATACGGGAGCTGAAAAAACGCCTATTAAGACAGTAGTTAATAGATGTGGTTGGAGATATTTTTCAAGTATTGATAATAGGGTGGAAAAAGAGTTTCAATTAACTGAGGTAGCAAGAATCATATGGATAAACATGTGCTCTTACACTCAAGTGCACAATTTTCACTGATTGATAAACCTAACACACTACTTGAGACTATATTCTAGTTACATCATGTCACCATTAAATTCTTCATTTACCCCCAAATGAATAGATTAACATTAAGTAAACTCTACTGAAAAATTGTCCCATTCAGTGAAATTTTAATATAAATTTGTACTATCCATACAAGAAAATTTCAATTTATAATTTTAAAATAATTATTTAAAATGTACAATTCAAGTTTTCCACACAATAAGTGTTTCAAGATGTACTTGTTCAATTATGCAAATCTGCAAAGGACCATCAGCATCATGAATATAATATAATATAATATAATATAATATAATATAATATAATATAATATAATATAATATAATATAATATAATGAATATATCATACAAAAATAAAATATGTGTAAACATATATAAATACTATATAAATATATATTCACAAGTAGATTAAATTTTATTATGGAGATGACTAATTACATTGTTTTAGCAAATCTGTATTCATAGTTTTTGCTCTTACATATGCCTCAAATAGATTGGATTTTCATTTTGTTTAAAATAATTATGGTAGGCCATATGATTCTGCCAATTGAATCAGCATTTTATATGCTGGAAAAAAATGATTATATTATAGGGGCATTTGTGAAAGTCATTGAAAATGCAGAGAAGAAGGAATCACCTTAAGAAGAGGTGTGAAACCAGTACTGCTAAAGAATTGTCAGGACAGTGGCACAGATTTTGAAGAATATGGAGCTGTTCTGTGAACATGAGATGGCTGAAACCCACACTGTAACACCTCAAAGAATCTGGATTCCAGTGCACAAGGTTTGGCTGCATGCAGAACTAAAGACCGACTGCTAGTTGCTTTGTGCTTTTAAGAGACAGTTTTCCCTTATACACAAAAGGCAGCTGTCATGAGTCCTTGGTGAGTATTTGGAGACCCCTAGGGTCATTAACAGTATGAAAAGATATGATGTTTCTAAATAGTCTTGTATAACTTAGTTAGGAATTCTGAGTATCTGACAGCATAGGGGAGAGCTGTCAACCTCTTTCTTCTTCTTTCTGAATTAAAAAGCATACCTATTTTTCAATTCTCTCTTTAGCTTTGGCTTTAAACTCCTACAACTGAAGAGCTGGGCATTTGGATGTATTCAATTACACTGTGCCAATAAACCATGTGTGTGATAACTGGTTGGGAAATCAAATTCTAAATTTAGTCACATTTTTGGGAATTGAGGAGCCATTGCTTCAGTTGCCTCTCTCAGAACTGCATGTGATTGTTTAAATTTATTTTTTCTTGTGGCTTACATACAGCCTTCATAAACACTGAACATACAATTTCAAAACTTATTGGTTTGTTTTGGTTATACTTCAGACTGCAGCCACCTCAAACCACTGGAGTGAAAACACAATGGCAGAAATGGACTTTTCCCTACAGATGACAAAGCAATGAAACACGAAAACAAAAATCCATTTTTTGATATGCTGACTTTTTATATGGCCTACAAATCATTTGCCATTAATGTGCAGGAGCTTTTGTGAAGATGGTGCCATAGTCAGGCAGAATGATGCAATAACGAGGATCTAAAGCTCACAATATTTCAAAGACTTTGGTTTTTTTTAAATAATTATTGTTGTTTTAACTTGAAATATCTTAACAGTTTCCTGAAAGATGGGAAAATGTTCTCTGCTGACTAAAGTTACATATCTTAGCACTAAGCACAAAACTGTTGACTTAAAACATAGATATCTGTTCTGAATGGTTTTAATAAAATCTGTGCTACTACAGAGGCAAAAAATTGCCATCTAGATTTGCAAGAACATGAAACCAGGATTATTAAATGACCTTCCAGACCACAAAGATCTGACCTGCAGAACTGCGTAGCATTGGCATCTCTGGGTGTTTGGGATTTTTCAAAATCAGGCCCAGAGCCTGAACAAGAATGTCACCACAAGACATTTTCATGCTATTTGCAGATTTTCTTTACAATACCTCCAGCTTTTGATTGTGCTAAAGGCTTAAAAGCAAATCAGAGAAAAGACTCCCCTATTGTGTATTACAAAAGATACAAGCCAGAAACAGCAAAACTGAGGAAGCTATTTCCTAATGCACTCCTTCACATGACAATCAGTTTAGATCTTTTACTTTCTTTCTCAGCCGTGAGTAACAATGTACTCAAATCTAACTTTTTTCTGTAATATACAGCTGTAGGTGACCCTACCCACTTTTAATTTACTTTGCATGCTAGAATAATAATTAGCACCATTGTATTATCACGAGTCTGCTTAATTGTACAGTTTACCTGTATAATAAGTACACATTATTTGTATATGCATACAATGTAGACAAAAAGATTTTATATATATGTATATATACCCTGCAAAACCATTGAGTTTGTAGATTGGTTTGACATATGTTTAGCATTTACTCTGGTGCTGTTTTTATAAGAATTCTGGCTGTCAGTGGTGCCACTGCATTTGCTATGGGGCTAAAAATTGAAGTTACAAAAGATTTATGTGCTTCGGAAAGCAAGGTAGGAACAGTTCGGAGTTTGTTTCCTAGGGTTTTCTTTAAAACTAAACAGATAAAAAAAGGACTATCAGTTTTTCATCCACACAATGGCTCAGTCTTCCTGGAGCTGCTGCACTCATGAGTTAGATGAGCCAAATTAAGATCAGGACTTGTCTGAATTGTTCCTTGTGGCTCTGATTTGACATACTGCATCAACTTCACTTGGTAATATAGGATGCAAAAAAAAAAAAAAAAAAAAAAAAAAACC
>JAWWMO010000083.1:24527557-24549124 GCA_035047845.1 Dendrocincla fuliginosa | reverse complement strand
CCAGGTTTAATTCTTAGAAAGTTAGCTGTTCACAGGGAATTAGTTTTTAATCTTTTACCCCCCTAGCTCCTCCCCCTGTCCATACATCCATCAGTGTTTAATGTTACTCTAGGCCTTAGTCCTCAAAGCTTTCTGTGGATAGGCAGCAGATAGGTTAATGAACTGTTAGGGGAAGAACAGTGTTCTCTCTTTAAAAACACGAATAGACTGAGAAATACGAGATCAAGAGTGACAGAATTAGGGGGCTTCTGGTTTATTTGGTAGCATATGAAAATCTTGGTGTCTTTCAGTAGGGGTAGACTGAGAAACTCAAAACAATCACGTAAGCCCACCTGTGTTTTCATGGTGATTCTGAGCCTTTCATTATTTTTCTAAACTATTTAGTTTTATCTTAATTTCTTCTTTAATAATGATGCATTAAGTAAGTGATGAGTAATTTGTCAAGAATGATTTGCCAGATTATTTTTTCTAGGAAAAATAGAAATGAGATTAGCAAATGGGCATTTAGTGTCTTGCCTCTGTAAGGAAACAGCTTCTGCTGCCTTGGGAACCCAGAAATAGCTGATTATGGGTATGAACTGCTGTTTGCAGATGCCTATTTCAATTTGTCTTTACTTCTGTATCACCGATAAGTTTTTGGCATTTATCCATAGACTGACTGCATCTGATCTGAGTGAATGGAGGATGTGTGCCTGTGTTTAGCAAAAGCATCTGATACATATTTACTTTTTTAATCTGAGAAAAAAATAAATACAAACTGGGATTGCACACCTTTTGTTGAGCTTTTAGGAGTCACGTCCTCAGTGTTGCTTTCTTTTTGCCATAGTGCTACAGTTTGTCCATTTATATGCTAAATAATATCTCTTATGAATGTGTAATCCTGCAAACCATGATGTGAAGTGTGTAATGATTTTTTTAACCAAGTTCCCTTTTTTTATAATTCAAGAAATTGTGATACATGATTTAGATCTTTCTTAATCACTTGAATGTGATCCAGACTTCTCTGTTAAACTTAACAGAACTCTGCATTACCCAGAGGCTGAGCTAATCTGTGAGTAACACATGGTACCAAAGCAGTGAAACAAACAATATTTAGACCTCCTTTTCTGTCTTTAGATTGGACTGGTTTAGACGAAGATGAAGATGCACATGTCTGGGAAGACAATTGGGATGATGACAATGTAGAAGATGATTTCTCCAATCAGTTAAGGTAATTTTATTGTAACTTACTGTTCTAGAAGATGGGTAAAATGTTTTAAATGGCACTGATTAGTTAATATTTGAAAGTTTGAAATCTGCTTAATTAAAAAAAATAGATATCTGAAATGGAAATAAAAGAAAGCTCTACTTTTTGCATTTCTATTTAAAGCCTTTCAGAACCAGACTTAGGGATTACAGCATTCTGAAGTACTGATCAGTGTTTCATCTTTTAATAATTCTACTGTAATTCCTGAAATATGCCTTATGATATTGCAGTGACAGACTTTTGCTCTGTTACACAGCTTAAACAGGGCAGATACTGCTGCAACTGTGATGCAGTTGACACTTTTGGAATTTGCCATTAGATGCTTTTCTAATGACTTTCCTGTGTATATGTGCAAGTTCTGAGTTGTGCTGCAGAGATTAATGGCAAGGCATCAAAGATATCCCTTGTGGGCTTTGTGGTGTGCAAAGTTTTTTGTCTGTACTTTCAAACAGCACTGCTCTTTTTTTGTCCAAGTAGACAAATTTTCTAGAGATCAGTGATCTGTAATAATGTTAAGGTTCTCTTTTGTGTGATGAGCATGCTGCTTATAAGCAACAACAGCAAAGTAATTGTTAATTACATGCTTTAAAAAAAGCAATAACAATTTGGGTACCTGTAAATCAGTTGCCTAATCCTCTTTGTCACTTTTAGTTTCAGTAATCCTTTACTGATGCATAATTATAACTTAAATTGTTTCAAGCATCAGAACAAGGCCAGATTTTATAATTAATCCCTCAGTATGTTGCACGAGGAGCAAACTAAACTATCTGTAATACAGCCTGTTTAAACAGTTCCTGCATTGCTTTCCTTGGTTACAGTCCAGTGAAAGCAATTATTTTGGTATCTTCTGCATAAAAGATCTTTGGTATTCTTTTTTCTTATAAGGTTGAAAGGCAGTTAAACTGTAATATTGGAAAACATGTTGATATGCAATGAAAGAGACTTTCAAGAGATGGTATAATTCTTGATAAGCATAGTTGATCTAGACAAACCTTCCATAACTGGCCTTAATTGTAGCCTGTAGTATTGGTGACAGTATGCTGGCTTGCAGTGTCGCTTGGTTGCAGCATTGTTTTATTTCATCTCTAGAAAGCAAATACTGTGGTCCTCCAGTTCTAAAATTCCACTACTAATTATGTAAACTAACCTGAAATTATTTTGAGATTTGGACTTCCCTATCTAGATGCACATGTGCTCAGACTAGGAGATGAAACAGGGTGCATTCTGTCTGGTGTGTTCAGAGGCAGGTGAGAAGCAAAGTGGGGGCAGGCCAGGAGCGATAACAGTTGTAGTTGCTGACTTGCTGTCCTGGCCACAACTACGGGCAACAAAGCAATCCTTTCTCTCAGAATTCTTCACTGCAAGGTGTATTGCACCAAAATATAAATAAAAGTACCAGGGCACACTATTTTTGAAACAAAGAAAAAGCTTAAAATTGTTTTGGAAGCAGGTGCATTTAAATCACTCAGAATACTGTGGTTGTTTGGTTTGAGGAAATCTTGATAATAACTGTGTAAGATACTATTTTGGTTTTTCTAATGTGTTTGTAGTTGTTACAGGCTCATGAAGGCTACTTTGTGCCATATGATGGATCAGAGGGCAATAACTATGATTAAAACAAATATTTGAATTTTTTGCTGAGAAGTCATTTCTGGTGATCTGGTGCTATAAAGCGGAAGTTCCAGAACTCCAGAGTAAGTGAGGTTAAGGTTACTGGTGTAAATCAAAAAGCAGTATGACATGTTGATATTCTAAAATGATTGTATATTGTACAGTATATTTAATTTTTTTAAAAAATCAAACATCTAACAGTATTGCATTTGTGTTTTTCAATATATCTATATTTTTTTCTATACAGAGCTGAATTAGAAAAACATGGATACAAGATGGAAACCTCATAGTTTTTGCAGAATATGGAGCGGTTTAACATTGAACTGTGGATAGACTATATTGAGAGAAGAGGAAAAGGTGGAAAATGAGAAGACACACTTAGTTCATTATCTGCTTGGATTTATTATTGTTTTGTATAAAAAATAAAGTTTTTCATCTTAGCCTAGTCATACATTCAGCCTCTACTCACCCAGTACCTTGTATTTTGGTTCTGAAATGCCTTGTATGATGGAATTAAGAGACTTGAATTCCACTAATGATCTGTCAGTGGCTGCACCAGCTCCTGTCATGGAGAGCTAAATACTTGTAACCAGAATGAAGACTAATGAACATTTCTGTCACAGGGAATGTGGAGATGTCAAAAAGAAATAAAGTACTTGTGTATTCCAGTTAAAATTCAACAGGGATAGAAAGCAGTTTTAGGGAGTGATAAAGCTTGTTTTGCCTCAACACTTTATTTCATAATTACTTGCCTCCAATTTGGCAGTTACAGCAGTTCATCTGTATCACACAAACAGGCCTGCTGAGAATGGAAATCAAACTTCCAGCTTGTTTCATGGAGGACAACAGATAGTTGCCAGATAGATACTGCAGTAGTGACTGGATTATATTACTCTCTGAACTAGAAAACCGAAGATGAAAATTTCAAAACCTGTGACCACTTCCATGAATCTTCCCCAAAGGAGCTGTTAAAGCTAGGGTATGCAAAGACAGGGAGATGCGACCATGACTCTAAATTTAATGGGTTTTATTTTTTTAATGAAGGGGCAGCTATAGTTGCATACTCATGGACTTTGAATTAGCTGCTTGCTTTTTCAGCTGTTCACTAGAGAAGCAGAGACTTGTTATTTGAAGTGAGCTTTCAGAATAAAGGTATTAGTTCATCGGCATGCAGTTATGATATTAAATGCATTAACCTTGTTAACTAAGTAACTGAGTCTTTTATGTTATAATGGCATTTATTAATGCAAAATGCTAGGAAGTGTCCCTTCCCCAAATTATTAGGTGGTGCGATATTAATGGTGGAGGCAAGATTCACCATGACCCTGCTTTCTGAAGATAACTGTAAAGACTGAGACCTTCCATTGCCATCAGAATGGCTCTGAAAAACAATGTTTCATATAGTGTTGGATGCTGCCAGTTTGTCCAGTTTTGTGCTGCTTGGGAAAAGAAAGGGAGGCCCTTTCAAGTAGGCTTGCCCTAGGGTCATTTAAGTTGTTCACATTGTAATGTGTGGCTTATGCAGCCCAACTCCGTGGAATACAAAGTCCTGGAGTTCATATTTTGACACGTAGCAAATGAAAAGTGTGTATTGAGTGGCAAATACCAATGCAAACATCCTCAGGTTAGCGTTGGGAGTTTAAGAAAAAAGTATGTTAAGTACAGTTCTGGAATTGCTGGTGTTAAGAACACATCAGTACTAGAAAGTTGAGTAATGCAACTGACCAAAAGATGACAAAATAATTACAGGAGATGTCTGGTGTAAGCTGGATAGAGGCAGCTGCTTTTCATTATGAGATTCTGGAAACCTGACTAAAGCAACCTTGTCCCATCAATTGCTAGCAGCAGGAGGAAGCCATGAAGGTGGAAAAGAATCTCTACTTCAAGAAGTCTTTGTTTTTGCTGAGCTGCAGTTGTGTTAGTATATTTTTCTGCTTTTCTTCACAAAAGCAGAGTTGGAAGGAAAGCTTAGGCTGAGGTAGTCTGATGGCACTGCACTCTTGCAGTAAGAGCCCTCAGCTGCTGGGTTATGATCTGAAACGTGGTGTTCTAGAGGGAAGTTGAGGCAGTCAGCTGGGATGTCACTGTAGCAATTCACCCTAACGTACCTGGTATTCAAGTTTAGAAGGAACTAATCTTCCCATGTAGGAAGAACTTACTTGAGTTTTTTAGATTGGCCATGCTGCAAGAGGTTTCCTTTGGAGGTCTGTCTTGCAGGTGTTCCAGTGATCCCTGTTAGCAGAGGAATACCTGAAGGGGTGGAAGATAGGAACGCTTTGGGTGTGTGAGGGAGGACACACAGAGAGGACAGGGATTTGGGAAGGAAAATCTGCAGCCTAGCAAGGGTGGGGAAGTGGTAAAGAGAGAGACATTTGGCAAAGATCTGAACAAAGGAGACATTGGGCTTTCTAGTTAAGAAAGTGGGACATGTGGAGATGTGCATGTGGCGATGACTGGGTGTGGACTGCTGAGTGTTCTCTGTTCCCTGTTGTGGGAAGAAGATTTAGGTTGATGTCACCCTATGTTTGGAGCCCTATCCTATCAGCTAAGCCATGGGACTCAGCCAGTATCCTTAGTCTGAACCGTGCTGGGATATGTGGCACATGGCTACAGCTCTTCTCTGCATGAAGGAGAGGGTGTTTTGCAGTGTGGAGAAGGTTGACTCACTCTGACCTGAATGCTCAGGATGTCTCAAGGCAAAGCACTGTTCAGCTAACTTGTAGGAAAGCTCCAGAAAGTTCCTGATTTGCCAACAAGTTTGGCGCTCTCAGTTTGGTTTGATCCTTAAGAAACCATACACATCTAAGAAGAAACACAAAATCAGATAAGTACAAAAAATGGTGAGCAGTCCAAAGTAAGGCTGGCTGTAAAGCCTTCAGTTGAGCTCCTTTGTTTCAGAATATCCTTTGCTGTTTTCCCCTCTGGCCCCTGCCTCCTTCTGCTAGCTTGCACAAGAGCACCAACAGCTTCCCCATGTATTTCTGCTCCTGGGTCACAGTGTGTCCTGCTCCCTGAATCCTGTGCAGTGCCCACACCGTGCTGTACGGGACAAGTAAGTGTGGGTCTCCATACCACAGCAGCGTGTTCTGCAAATGCTCTTAATACATTTTGCACTGTCCCTGAGAGAGGGAGAAGTGTTTTCCCCTTTTGAAGTGTACAATAATTTTAAGTGCTCAGTGTGAGATCCCAGGACCTCATCTTTCACTGGATTTGGTAGTATGTGAAACGTTCTGCACATTCAAATGTTTCTTTAGCTTGAGTTCTGCTGTGCACATTCAGCATTTCTGCTGACCAGGATTTATGGGGTACCAAGTCAGCCACCCAGAAAAGGGAGGAACACGCATTACAGCCTTTGCAGCTTTTACAAGGAATGAGGCAAGGACTCCACAAGTGGATACCTTTCCCAGCTAGCTTTTTCTTGAACCTTATTTTTTCTTATCCTGTTTTTCCTTGAACACCACCAAGGATTAATAAGAGCTCTGAGGGAAGGGATGTATATAGGAAAATATATGATTAAAAAATTCAAGACTATGAGAATATGTATATATATAGAAAAAGGAATTTATATTGCACAGTTCGGGTTCCAGCATTTCTTATCTTTTAACTGTCTGACTTTACAGCCCTAATAATAATCTTTTAATGCAGAAATGACTTTCTGTTTGCATAATGATAGAGCTAAATTTGATTTAATTTCAAGGCATGCAGGGAAGTAAGAAGATTGATGCCCAGAAAGTTTTTGTGATGGAATTTTACTAAAGAATAAATGTTATGTAACATTTCAAACACAGCGAGATCCTTCAAGACAAAGTGTGTGATATAAATGTAAAATATTTGCAAACTATAATTTAGCAACCTTTTTAAAATCACAGTCAGTATTCCAACCTCTTATATGTGGCATGTGAGATTCTTTGTCAGCTGAGAACTAAGGGCAGCGAATGTGAGATTCATTAAGTAATTATATAGGAACATTAATTTCAAATTAATTTCACCAGTTGTTTTAGACATTAGCAACCAAATTAGGGGACCAAAGGCAAACAGTAATGCAGCTTAATACTTTTAATAAATGAAGGCATTAGAAGTTATTTACATAAATGAGATGATAAGTCCTCATTTAATGGGCTTCCAAATGCCCCCACCTCCCCCTTCTAGTTCACCTTCCAGCGTTTCCAGGCTGTATCTGTGCTCTGCATCTCCCCAGCTCTCTTATTACATTGTGCTTTTCTCAAATCCTTTCTACACTGGCCTCATAATAAACGGTCAGACTCTCTGGAATGCGTTAGCATGAGCTGGAACCCTTTAAGGCTTCTGAATCTGCAGCGCTGGGAGGCATGGGAAGGGAAGGGAGCCACTATTGACAAGGCTCCTAGGAAAATAAATGGTGGAGAACAAAAAAAGCAGATTAGGGTATTGGGGGATGCTTGCCTACAGGCAGGGCAGGGAGATGAAAACCATCCCATCAGCAAGTGAATGGGTCACATGTAATGGATAATGACCAGCCCTTTTCATCTTTCCTGCAGTGAGCTCAAGGCTGGTAATGAAAAGGAACAGGCACTGGCCTGGATTTACATTGCACCTGATGGAGGCAGGGCAGCTCGGTGACTCACCCGGAAGGCGAAACCAGCCCTGCCAATGCTCTCGCCTTGGATTCCTCCTGCCATGAGCAAAATAAAAACCCTTCCTTCCCGAGGGAGCTGGTAGTCTGTGAGATATAAAAAGTGAGAGAGGGCAGCTGAGGAATGTGGGTGATGAGCTGCATTTCTCTTCCTCTTGGTACTGGTTTACAGTGTCCAAATAGGATGCACTAGAACTATACAATGCAAGACTCTTAACACCCACAAAGATTAAAACAAGGAATCCTCCCAGTCAGTGGGCTGTTCAGTGATACTCTCCAGCTGACAGATGATTTGGGACCTTGTTTGTCAAGACTTGGGTAATGAACTGATGCTATACAGGCAGTACTATCAGGGAAAGCTTTGGGGTGGCTGGGTGGTACCAGAATATCCAGAAAACAAAGGTGTAATAATTCTTTTTGTGCTCAGCTCAGTAGAGCTTTCGTACGCCAAAGACATTGGATTCAGGTAAGAAATGCACAAAGATACATAAGCTCTAGAAGAGTTTCATCAGTCTTACTCTGAAGTATTTAAGATGTTAGCTTCCCTCCTCCCTTCCCAAGCTGCCTGCTGTACCTTCCATGCATGTGGGTGGGAGCAGGTGCTGAGACCCAAGCACATTTTCTTCTTGGCTGGCAGTTTGCCGTGGAGGAGAATGCCAGAAGGACATCAGGGCAAAAAAGGAAGAGAGAGCAAAATAATGTTTCATTGCCTGTGAATAAGAATAAGATTACGTTGGTACTGTACATCTTTCCCAGGATGTCATTTTTAGGCATTACTGGGCTGAAGCATGCATCATTAAAGCCTGTCTCTTCCTCTTTTTAGGTGCTTGCTGTCTGTGCTACAAAGAGGGTCTGAAGTAGAGTAAGCCAGCTTTAGAGGAATTGTAGCAGTTAAAAGAGTAATTATAAAACCAATGGGTAGAGATTTGATTGCAACTTGATGGAGCTGCAGAAACTGCATGACTCATCTTAAATAGAACATATATATTACATTTATAAATAGGCTTTTTTTTCAGTTCCAATGGAATATTTAGAAAATGCTGTTCTTCTTAAAAATAACTTTGATATCTGTAGGTTGCAAGTTGTGTTATTGAGAAAGCACACCCTTTTGCAATACCTTCACAATAGGCTTGCATGGTGCTTTTGCAAACCCAGAATCAGGTTTGACCTTCCTGCCCTAAGACTCTCAGTGAGACCAAAACAATGCACAGGATACACTGCAACAGAGGATGAGATGGCTTGTGATAGCCATTGGTAAAACAACACAAATAGTGAATGTTTGTGGTCAGGCAGAAGAAAGGAAAGAAGTGTCTCCTGCGTGATGAGGTTAGGATAAAAAGGGGACATTCTGGTTTGGCTTCAGTGGATAAAATGGAGTGGATCCAGGTTGCATCTGGATTGAAAAGTCTAATGTGAAATGAGCTCTCTTCCAAAACTGAAGAACATACCTGAAAGGTACAGGGAACTTGGTCAGTTCATTTCACAGTTGAATGGTAGTCTAATTGCAGTTCTCAAGTTCCTTTATGGAGAAGAAAATTTCCTCATAAGCAGATTTTTTTAACCTTACCATAAAGGCAGAACAAGACTGAGAGACTGGAGGCTCAAGTTAGACTAATTCATGCTGTACATTTTTACAGAAGGTTCTGAATTGAGCCAGGGAAAGACTTTTCTCTCTTGGATGCAGTGGTCTGCTTGCCATGGAACTGGTAATCTAGATTTTTTTTTGACGCTTTGTGATAGCTGAGAGAGATGGCGTAGGTACAGTGCAGGAATGGCAGTATGGAAATATGGACAAGTTTAAAGGGGTAAGTGCAGGTGAGCAGTTCAGGCCTTCCTCATCACACATTTCCTGTTTTCCTTCTGGTCAGCAGTGCAGTGATTTTTGCTATGCATTAATGGTGTGCAACGAGTTCGTGTTGTACCGTCTTTAACCTCTTCCCTGACAGAAGGCACTGAATCAGGCAGTCTGCCTCCCAGGTCTTTGTCTCCTCCTGCTTTAGTTTCATTGCTGTCAAAGAGTGTTTGTTGATCTTGCATAGATGTGGGATCAGAACCTGGAGCCTGAGAACACAGGGTAAAAATCGTCACAGCCATGCACTCAAGGAATCACCACAGAGTTGTTTGTGACATGTATGGAGCTGCTCCCCAGGCACCGCTGCGTGTAAGGTGCACAGGTCTGCTTTCACTCTTCCTTCGGAAGCCTGCTGTAACAGATTTTTAAATAAAAGATCTTAACTAGATGCAAACTTCTCACAAACTTTCAAAATACTGAGCAAGGTGTATAAATTTTCAAATATTTGATGTTTCCAAGGAGTGCTTTAACTCCAGTGACTGGAGTTCACTCTGCTGGAACCATGTTGTGAGCTTCAGCTCCAGAAATTGGGAATGTAGAAGTGACTTTTCCTCTAGGAAGTCATATTAGGAAGAGCCCTCAGGGAGTTTCCTCCTCAATTTTGCTGAAGCTGGTTCCAGTAGGTAGAAGAGTCTAATGCCAGTCTCACCTTTACCATTTCCACGGAGGTTTTGAAAACAGAAGGAGCCAGGGAAGAATCACAAAGTGACTCAAGAGAGATTCCTGACAGCAAGAATATTGTATACAACATAGGACAGAGGTGTCACAGGACAAAACCACCTTAATATAGTGAAGCTTCCACATGCCTGAAGAGCAACTCTAAGAGGTCAGACCAGAGGCTCTATGCTCAGAGGTGCCAGCTGCTGTGAGAGCTGGCAGGAGTATCCCCACAGCCAAAGCTTCCCCTCAGAGACATGCCACTAGTGCTGCCAGCAGGTAGACACAGGTGTTCTGTTTTGAGTGGGGAAATGGTCATGGAGAAGCATTTTTGCCCCCATGAGAGTGTTATCTCTATGGTGTAAGCTGGTGACTTTTATAGCTATGATGATTGATGAGCAACAGCGATCGTCTGAGGCACTTCAGCATCAGCTTTGTAGTGAGCAAGGTTAATCGTCATCACTGATTGCACTTACTGAAGCTTCAAGTGATTGGAGAAGCTGCCCAATGTTCATGAAAGGAGTTGAAGCTCTTCAACCTACTGCTGGCAAATCTTGAAAACAAATATACTGGTTAGCTTGGAAGAGGATGAGGTAAGTCAAATATTGTGTTCGTGATTTTGGAAAAACATATGAGGAAAGAGCAATGTAATTGTCGAAACAACAATTGAGATGTGAAAATGCAAAACAGGTAAAACCCACAACAGCCACTGAGCTGAAGAGGGTAAGAAATGTTGAATTCAGGCTCTGACCAGCACAGAGGCAGAGGATCTGCTGTTCCCCAGGGAGTTACGTATTGCATCAGGATGAATGCTTGTGCCTGACCCCCATGCCCGAGTGCTGTGTTTTGCCAGTGTCTGGGATGCAGAGTGGCACCAGGGCCTGAACTGTGCCTCTCTGTATGTCAACATAGCTGTTTTAGAAAACAATGGCAAGCTCCCAGTTGGATGTTCTTTGGGGAGAAACAAACGCCTCCGTCAGGACAGTGTTATGGGTTTGCTTGCTTTGAAATATAGGAAATAGTTGGTGGTTTTCCAAGGACACCTCGTTGTGCAAGCTGTTGCATGTCCCCACCTAGGCACACCCTGTGGCATTAGCCACGATGTCTCTGGACTGAAATTATGGTTTTTCAGAAAATCTTTAGATCCTGAAGACAGGAGTCTCTGTGGGAATGTATTATTTTGAGCTGCAGATTTCAGATGTGAGATCAGGATAAAAGCAGAAGAGAGTGTGAGACTATGGGGATTACTGACAACTCCTTATACAATCGCAGGGAGTAGCTACCTACCACCCACCAGTAGAGGCTCTGTGATCTTGGTGTAGGAGTGGCAGCCAGACCCACTGGGGATTTGTCAGGCAGGGTCTTTGTCACTTGTCACGCAATGTTTCAGGAGCTCGTGGGTTTATGCTGAGGAAATGGTACTTAATGAAAATTCAATTTTTTTCTTTTTTTTTTTAAATCCCACACCACCTATTTAGGAATATTTTTAGGCATTCACAATCTGAGGCCCTGTTGGTCATTTTTATCTAGTAAAGTTTGTTGAATTTATAGCAGTATTGTTCTCGCTATTTTCACTCACCCAACACTTATGTATCTGAAATGTGTACCTTTTCATAAAAGATATTGCATTTTCTGATTTTCCCTGCCAAAACAGTCTTGCTCAAGTCACCAGAGCTGTCTCTTAACAGGGTTACAGACCACAGGAGACCTCCAATCTCAATACAACCCAGATGGGTCCATATTTTGTTACACCTCCGGTGGATCTTGCATCTTTCGATCTACCATCTGTCCTTCCACCTTCATCACAGAATTTGGTAGGTGCAGTTGCTCACAAGCTTTTCATTTATAGTGTGCAAATTAAAAGCTATCCCCTGCCTGTAAAAGGGGGCAAATTATGGGGAGAGGTGTTGGACTGGAGGAAGGTGCACAGAGGTCCAGGACACCAAACAGTGGAGGGGAACTGAAGGCTTTCCACAGCTGTCACCTCAGAGGGGCCAAAGGCAGCAGAGAGGGGAGAAGAACACACATTACCTTCTTGGCAGCTTTAGCACTATGACAACACAAGACACCATTTTCAATATTCCACTCAACTACTACCACCAGCACTCTTAGAATTTGCAAATAAATGAATAACATGCTACTAATGATTAGTAGAAATTCCTGTTAAAGTTTTTCATGTTATCAGAGGCCAATGCTTCCTCACTCGTTGCTTTGATGGCTTTGAAGTTGCATTTCTGTTTCAACTGAAATAAATCTGAGCAAAGGCAATATTACAGTCACAGGAATGCATTAACATTTCAAGGAAATGAAATCTGCCTAAAAATCACTGGGTGATCAGCAGAGCAATGCTCAAAAAGGTAATGAAGTCATAAAGTGGAAATCCACATTCCTGTTAATGTTGAGTAACAGCAAAGGGAATGTCCATAAAACAGGAGGTGTGCAGAGCTGCATTACTATAAGGGCCATCGAATCACATCCATGGTGTCAGGGAGCTGGAACTGCTGATTTTGCTGGAGATTCAGCAATTTAAATAGCATAATAAAGCATCCTAATTAATTGGAGGATCATTTCCTCTCTTGGAAAACATTAAGGATAGTCATTGCTTGTTAAAAACAAGTTAACACTCCCCACAATGGAGTGAGGGTGTTTCTGCCCCTTGCCCACAGGAACCCATTGGCAGCATGCATCTGAGGGTCACAGTGGCCAGCCATTCAGTCCTTAAAAAGGGTGCAATGTCTTCACAAATGGAGGGACCTGCATGGACAGGGCGATGGGACTTTCATGACAGCTTCACTGTCCATTAGTGAGCTGCCCTTGATTCTGGAGCAGGATGTGTGTTGGGAAGCAGTGTTACTTCCTTCTTTGTGCAAAGGGCTGAAATGCTGGGCCTTTATAATTCAACTTGCCAATTAAAGCCTCCCCTCTGAGGCTGACAGCCAACTCATCCCCTACACAAAGGATCACAAGGATGACCTGACTCCTGTCCTCAGCTATGTGCACTGCTGGGACCCTGCAGTCCCTGTTGGGGACCCACTGCCCTGCTTACAATGGAGACAGGAGAGGCTGAGACTGTGACACCAGTCCAGCCCTACGGTGACAACATTCAGCTATGTACAGGTGTTTGCATCTACATGTAAAAAAGATGTTCAAGTGCAGAGGTGCCCAGGTTTGCTCCTTGCACAGATGGGCAGGCACCGCTGGTGTGAACTCACCTCTTGCTCCTTCCTCCCAATGACATTTGTGAAAGTACATATCTAAAGCTGGGCAACGAGTACTCTCTGTGGAAGAGCACAGCTTCAGTAAAGGAGATTGCTACTACAATGCTCTATCCAGATCACAGCCAAGTCTGGTGGTGTCAATTATTTCTCGTTTCACAAGTAGAGAGCAAAGCATTACTTCTTTAATGTGTTTTGAAAATACTCTTTCTTGGATTAGCCCATACAAGAGATATCACTATCTCTCAATGTTTTGCAAAAAAAATATCTCAGTTCATAGGAAAAGATTTTGCAATTTTATTTTAAGAAGTACTTGGAGAATAGTTGGTTTTATTTTTGAATGAAATTTAAGCAATGTTAAAAATCTGTCATTCTTGTAAATCAGAATTTCTGACCTCCAAACACACAGTATGGTCTCCAGTGAAAAGTTTTTTGTGGGCTCTGCAGAAGTACTTTCACCAGGTAGCTCTACTATTGTGCCAGCTTAGTGTAAGCATTGTAATCAGCCAAACCAATTGCAGAATAACAATCTACAATACACATAATATTCCACGTATATATTAGAGATGTTCTGTTAAAATTGGTAAAAGTCCTTTAATGGGAAGAAAAGCCTTCATCACAATTTTTTTTGGTGTGCCTCATTTCAGTGAAGACTACAGTATAGTAGCATTTATATTTTTCACCTTGGAAAATATTTGTACATTAAAATAACACATTAAAGCTTTGAGCCTGAAAACACTAATGCACAAGAGTGACTTTATTTATACATTAGGAATATTTTAGTCAAATGGTCTAATGTTTACAGAACCACATTCTGAAAATAATGTACTATTTAGTGCTGTACTACTGTTGGTGCAAAAATTAATGGATGCTTTATTTAAATCAGGCATTTAGAGGGAAGCTTTGTAGCTTGACTCTTTTGTGCTATCATACTGCTGGAAGAAACAAGTAAATAAAATATGAGAGTATGGGAATTGAAAACAGAGGGAATTAAATGAACACACGTGAAACATTCAAGATGTGAGGCACACCTGCTTCAGCCTGAAATGTCCCAGATTCAGAGAAAAGGCAATTTGCAACCTTCCCTCCGACCCAGGATTTAGTAAAACTCTTGATCCGTCTTTTCACATATAAAAAAATCCTTTCATCATTTTGGTCTCCATCAACCCCAGAGGTTAAATCTTCCCTTTCAGCTCCGATTATCGCAGATGTGTCTCTGTAAGACTGGAGACCCCAGTTTTATCCAGGACTGCCCTCAGCATTCAAACTCAAATGCCTTTTCTTCCAAAGTTCACACAGACCAATTTGTTTAATGTTCTGGATATTAAGTATAGTCTTTGCAGAGAGCACGTGGGACTTTGCTGAAGCCAGCTCACTTTTAACTAGAAGAGCGAACAGTCGGTGGCTCCAGCCAGGATGGCAAGGTGTGCTTGTTCAGATGCTGGAAAGAAGAGGCTGAGAAAGACAAGCAATGCTACTAGAGGAAACAGATAATCCTACATACAGATATGCTTGTTTACTTCTAGCAGTGATCCTTACTAAGTAGCTGGTAATGGGAAAATACACCATCTGCCTCTTTCAATAGCACTTCTTGACTCTTTTAAGATTAGATTTTGACCTCAGAGTTGTGGTACCCTTTTCATTGCTATTTCTGTCACCCTTGAGTAGCTGGTGTGGTCTTGGTGCCATCATGGTGTCTACTGGAGAAATCCCCAGGTGGAGACTGGATTTGTAGCACACTCCACTGGGTGCTGAGTTGGGTGAGCTGTAGCTCGGAGCCAATGCAGTGCTCTTGGGGGGTTAAGCAGTTTCTGCCATAATTTCTATAGGTTACTGGTAGCAAAACAAAACCTTTAATTAAAAAAAAAAATCTCCCATTAAAACACCTAGCAAAATAACTTTCATTGTGTCCTGTCACTTTATAGTCACAATCCACAGTTTCATGCTTGAGCCACCAAGGTCTGGAGACCAGCCCTTTTCACATGATCCTGTGGCAATACGTGGACGTTTCGCTCAGAGGAGCACCACAGAGTTTTCCAAAAGCAACAGAGCTGGTTGTGTGGGGAAGCTAGAAGTAGAAATGCAATTGAGAATGAAATAATGACAGTCACAACCCTCCAGTTGCACAAACTGTAGTGTCACCACAACTATAACTCCCTCTCTGGCCTGAGGTCTTCACAGAGATGGAGAGGGGGCATCCCTTAATGGGATGTTTTGTGCTCACCAGAAGGGGTTATTGCTTTTCTAAATAAATTCAGTGTGGACTTGTTGAGAAACAGAGATGATCTATTTTACTTTCTACGAGATGGGTGGTTTTCTACTGCATCATGACCCACAAGAGCACGGCATCCCCCTGTGAAGACCTGACAGTCTACGTGATTTTTTTTCTCTTTTGGCTTTCTGCAGCTGTCCAACTCTGCTTCCTGCTACAAACATCCCTGCATAAAGCTTCACTGTACACTTTGGGGTGCATACATACTCGGGCTTTCAGAAATTCTTCCTATATAAACCCCCTTTACACAATAACTACCATGCATTTCTGACTGTGAATATGTAAATAAGTGAAAAAGAAAATGCATCCACTGTCATGCAGAATAACACTGCAGTCTTAAACTTCAGATTCATTCAGAATGATTTGCTAACATTTGGTCCTCCGAGCTGAAGTTTCAAAATTGCCTGTCTTGTGCAATTTTCAAACATTCCACCTGCACAGAGCGAAGAAAATATAACTATCTCCAAGAGAGAGCAAATTCCATTTAACATGTTTTGCAAAGTACTAAATAGCTTTCATATTTCAGATGAAGAGCAGAGAATATGTCCTGTGTGTTGTACTTCTGAAGTATTTGCAATATTGTCTATTGCAGGTAGTTTCAAAGATACTGTAACATTCTGTGTTGATCTGTATGATTATTAATCAAAACCATGATTGTGTGCCTTTGTATGATCCATGAGCTCAGTGGGTAAAAAATTAATTTCCGTTGCATTTAATTTCTTGAAGAATTGAAATATTTTCTATTAAAGTTACTTTGAAATACTAAAGCTTTCTCTAGTTTGCTTGCTGAATAGAATTGCAACTATAAGGTGCTTAGGGTATAATTCAACAAACTGCTGAATATCTAACTGCAGTCAATTTTCCTTATCTTAGGACTGGTACTGCCTTCTGTACTCTGGGTCTTCTGTCACATCAGAGTTTTTAATAGGCACAGGAAATTTTTCCATATATAAAGACATTTGCAGAGTGTACTGCATAATACAGAATTGCTATTTAATCTGACAGTGAAGGGCAACTCCCTATAAAGTCTATTTGTACAACAGTCATGCTTTCACAAAGAAAACCTGATTTAGACAAATGTAAACCTGAACTACAGAGGATGGTAAAAGGCCCAGGATGCCTTGTGTAGCTGAGTCCAGACTCAATGGGGGGCTGAAGCTCTACAACAATTATTTATTTATTTACTAATAATTATTTTATCTGAGCCAAGGACTGTCCTCATAGTTTGTAGAAACATGAACATGGATAACCTCAGAGCATATACACCATTTTGGTTTATACTATTCTTCTGAGAATACTGTTGCTTTGTCAGTGTTTTTTGTTAACAACTGTGCTTACAAACTTTTATAAGAAGGAATCAAGGGTTCAACAAATTTTCCCTTAAAATAGTTAGAAGTTCCACACCAAATTTTTGTTAAATGATTTGCAATTTATTTGTATGTAATGAAGCTTGGAGCTGGATATAAAGAATTGTGTGTGTTTTCCTGTAGACTTGATGTGTTGAATTGAGGTCAAAACTTGTAGTCAGGACAACTGACACTGGAAAATAAGAACTCTTCTATGGCAGAAGGAAAGCAGTCTTTGGAATGGGGGATGCTTAATTTGTGAATATGACATAGTGCAGATTTCCTTGTCATTTTTCCAGCATTTTATCTTGCCCTCTGGGCTTGAACTACCAGGAGAACAATTTGTCTTGTGATGTTTGGCATTTCTGTTGTTGATGTCAGAGTAAACTATGGAGAGAAAAGGCCAGTGGAAATTAAAAAGGTGCCACATGAAAATCAAAACCTAAGGTTAAACTTTAGATATCATTTATTTTAGCTCCTCAGTTCTCTCTAATATCCTCTGAAATGTATGACAGCCACTTCTGAGAGTAAGTCTCTGTGGTATTTGCCAAAACAACCCAGAAACACACAAAGACCCTAGAAGTCTAGTCAGAGACAACGTGAATTACTCCAAGCTCTGAGCTGGTGTGGTCACAGACAGAACACCCAGACAACACATCTTCCACTGAGATGTGCACCTGCATGTTTCACCATCTCCTATGAAGGTGCCATGCTGCTGAGCCAACCCCTTCTCCGAGGAGCTGCTGCAATGGGCCCTGCCATCAGTGTGAGCCCAGGGTGTGAACTTCCAGCATCCCCAGGCAGGTGAGCCAGTCAAACCCTGGGACCAGTGACTGTGATGCTGGCTGAGAGCCAGGCCTGATGGAAAGCTGATGTCTATAGTTGAGGCAACAGCAGTTTTCCCTGGTGGAAAGTGAAATTGAAGAAGAATTTTGAGTGATTTGGTCAGTGCTCACCCACGAATCGGGAGTGATGGCTGGTGGCTGCTGCAGCTATTTCAGCCCCAGTCACTCCAGTTTTTCCACTGTCAGCAGATATTGTTGCGTGGGTATGCAGCAGACTAAAAACTTTCAATCCAGAGGAGGTAGATTTGATGGAAGAAAAATGAATCAGAAATATTACAACAGTGTTAAAAGACACTTGGAAATGAAAAAACCCCATTACTAATCTACCAGTACTGAGTGAGGGCCAGCAAATGCAACAGCTCAGTGAGAAACCATGATGATGCCTTTTGTGAACCTGAGGTTGTCTTGTGGTGATACAGGAATCTCCAGTACCATGGCTGGAAAATCAACAGGACTTTTGTTCCCAGCACACTGAGCAAACACCAACACAAGGTCTGCACCATGCAGAAAACATCTCCCTGATCGGTTCCAGCAGCTTAGGAAAAGTTCACAGCCAACCGCTCAGAAATAGCAAATGTTTGGCTCCACTTATGGTAATTTCTCACTCTCTGCTCCCTCCGTGTAGAAATGATTATGTATATTCTTCAGAGTTGATAAAGTTACTCAGCTCCAAAGCCAAAAACATGTGTTGAAAAGCCGAGGTTCATTAAAGGCTCTTTCTTGATTCCAGCCATTTCACACACATTTCCCCTAAGCTGTGGCAGGCTTCCAGCATAGCTGAATCCAAGTGTTGCTCCTCTCAAAGGCACATAGTTTGCCAAGGCTCAGGTTATTCCTTCCCCTTGCAATGCAGTGTTTGTTACCAACTACCGCTGTGTGGAATTAACCTGGTGGGACCAGCTTGACTGCTGCATGTGAAAACAATTCCAATTCCCTCAGTTTTGGGATTTCTGACATGTTTTATTTGCATTTATTTGCACATTTCTAGGCATTATTCAATTGTCAAACAACCATGTGTTGGTGGTGAGGAGGCAGGTAAATTATAAAAACGAATCGGCAAGATTTTAATTTGTAGAAAGTAATTTCTCTCCACTATAATGCATATATATATTGTCAGGTAGGTAAAAAGGAGCCTTCTTGAGCAACGAGAATCAGATTTATCAGCTCAGTGTCAGAGTCATGTTCACTTGCCTTATTTGCATAGCGTGGCAAAGAAAATCCAGCTCTCCTGCTGTTTTCTATTTCCCGTGAGCTTCCTTCACCCCTTGTACCAGCCCTCCCCTTGCTAGTCCCACATAAATAGTAAATGGTGCTGGCATATTTTTCTAGGCAGAAAGCTTGTAACCTTTCCACCCTGACAATTCCCACGTGCAGCCGTGTATTCCTACCTTGGCTGAGAGCTGGGGGGTCTAACGAGATACATCATTGCCAGAAGGGCATTTCTTCCCAAGGGCACATAATTGCTGTCTCAATTTCCTATCTTAGCCATAAATCTGCACCAAAACCAACAAAACAAACAAAAAAACAGAACCAAAAAAAAGCTTCTCTTTCACTTCACCTTCTCAAGGCTCCAGTTTTGGCAAGAGTCACTGGGGAGAGCCTGGTGACATACAGGATGAGGTTGTTCTGGCTCCTTCTGGGTCACACCAGTCATGAGGCTTTGGGCTCACGTGAAGGTCAGCACAGGTTATAGTTATAACAAAATGAGAGTCCCAAACGATCTGCTTACTGCTGTCTCATTTTTCTTGCTGCACCTGAAGATTTCTTCTTGGTTTTGTAGCTGGTGTCAGAACTCTGCAGGCATAGTATGGCTCTACTAACAGCCGTAGTGTGAGTCTACCAAATATGGCTTGTACAACCATACTTAGTTGGAGAGCTGTCCCTCACTTTGTGACAGCAACAGGTTCATCATGATATCTCCATTGCTTCAACAATCTCTTTTGCATTAAAAATTAATTTGAAGCAATGAGACAGGCAGAAGACACACTGTCAGTGCATACAGTGAAGCACAGCAGAGAAATGACCATGACAGAAGAAAGGTTGGAGATGCCAGGCCACACCTCTTCACAGTTCTTCAGGCATTTTCAGAATAATTTTTCTGGCTTTTATTTTTGGTTTCCTTAAAAAATCCCACCACAGAACCCTGCCTTTTGCTTGTCTGGGGCTTTTGCTTCTCAGTCTTTGTCAGCTGGACTGCTCCTCCTGTTCCACGGCATGTCAAACAACGCATGACATATTGCAATTACCCCAAGGGTGGCAGTCCCTGGGGAGAGCTGACAGCGCACATCAGATTGGCAGAGACTTGGAGTTATTTTCAGCTAGTTTTAAAGATCATTCAGTAATTCCCTTACATGTGCTGCAGATTCTGATCAAGATTTTTCCTCTTGCATTTTTCTAAGTCAAGAGCAAAAATCACTCTTTGTTTTCTCTTGCAAGTAGCCTCTGCATTTCAGCGATGCAATGGCAAAATATGAGCATAGGCTTTAGGAGTTCAAAGGAATCTCTTTTTTGGTTTGGTTTGGGTTTGGTTTTTTTCTTTTTTTCTTTTTTTTTTTTTTCAGATTCAAAGAGATGAGACTCACTGCCATTGATTTTAAGCTAGTTTTAGGAATACTTTCCTTGATCTCTCCTTGGCTGTCTCCTTCCACAAGGCATTTTCTCTCACTGGATGTACTCCACCACAGATTGTGAAGCTTCCAGAGTCCCTAAAAGTTCTATAAATTGACCCTTCTCAGTCCTTGACAAAGAGGTTCAATCAAGCATTGGATCAGGTTTCCGAGGGAGTCTGTGCAGTTTGCGTCCCAGGAGAGGTTAAAAATCTAGTTGGATAAAGCTCCGAACAAACTCATCTGAACTCCCAGCTGACCTTGCTGTGAGCTGGTGGCTGGATCGAGACCTTCTGAGATGTCTCATGTCCTAAATTATCCTGTGATCCCATACAGGGCATCAGGTCAGTATGGTGTAGTTTACTTAAAGTTGCAAAAAGTTAGAGAAGGTTTTTTACTGGGACCTGAGAAAGGATCCCTGAATAGAAAAGCAGAATCCATCCTTCCCCCTATGAGAGCATGTGGACGCAGTCTCTTTCTCTTCGTCTGGATTAGTCAGCTAATCCACAGCCTGGCTGTATGGTTTGAGTACATAGCAGTGGCACAAAGTTTTAGAAGAACCTCTTCTGGCTGTAAAGGTTAGTTCACAGAGTGGCATTGCAGAGGAGACAGAGCCCTTCTAGGGCTAACCACTATCACACTGAATATCTGCTGTCACCTTTGTCCTAGCACCTTTGGCACAGCCACATTTTGGGCACCCCTTGTGCCTGTGTGAGCAGGTGTAGGCTTACAGCAAGGAGGTCTCTGCATCTACTGGGTCACTGCACAGCTGTATTTGTGTCCTAACAGAGGCTATTGGGCCAGTGAAGGCAAAATCTGACCCTGATTGCTGACTGTGGGGCTGCTCAGTTTTCAGCAACTACTAAGAGGACACGACTGTGTCAGTAATTTGGCAATATCAAATAGCTACTGTGAGCATGTACCAAGGATAACAGAGATCTAATCACTGAGAAACTTCAGAATACGGGACATGACACTGAAATAGGTGGGTTTAGTAGCCTCTTGTGATTTTTTTCGCTGCTGTGTTGCAACTATCGCATACCTGGTACAATTCCTAGGAGAAAAAGCAATTTCTGGACTCGTGGAAACTTCCTGATACAATAGGATATTTTCAATTTGTTTGATCAAGAGGTGATTAGATATGTAACCAAATTCAGTGTTGTCAGTTTTTATATCTTTGTCAGGAATGCAAAAACAACCTATTCTACTTACAGCTCCTGTGGCTCTTGCTATTTTATAACAGCCCTTAGGGCTGGAGAGAAAAGCTTGAGGTCAAAAAACTTTTGCAAAGACACCAGCAAAGGG
>JAWWMO010000083.1:24462484-24524259 GCA_035047845.1 Dendrocincla fuliginosa | reverse complement strand
CATCAAGGACAGAGCAACAGTTTAAATACTTGTAACTCATGAAAGGCAGGAGTCAAACAACAAAACACAATCACTTTCTGTGTTTCTGTAGGAGAGGGATGTGATAGAAGTAGTGGAAGAGAAAAGTGAGGACAGACATTTATGTTGCGAACATTCAAGCTCTGGATAGAGGTGATAAAGACCAATTGAAGAGTTCTATTAGTATGTCTCAGGGCAAAGTATATATTGTACAGAGAAAAGGTTGTCATAGGAAAGAATTCCAGTCAAAGCACCAGGTTCATCCCAAATCTCACCAGCAGTGAAGGTGATCATTCATTGAGACAGCAAAGGTTGCAGGTAGGAAGAGATGATGGAAACACCACAAGTATTTCAGTGACAGCCAGGAGGAAGATGGTGGGATTCAGAAGCTGGAGGAGAGGCTAGTGGCAAGAGGAGCACTGCTGCTGTCCTCAGACAGGATCCCTGGGCGTATTCTAGCCAGAGCAGACAGGCAGCTCACCCCTAGGAGAGCTCCTCCTCTGACAGGTGGGGATTGCCTTCCACAGGCTTCTGGGAAGAACTCCATTGCGTTACAACTCCTCTGCTCTGCTAATTAACTCTTGACCTGATTTCTTCTCCAAGAGATCTGTTTTCTCTTTATGTTTATCATTCTCTCTTGTGGTTATTCTGCATGTGTTTTATATCCATATTAATTTAAGTATCATAACATCCTGGGGACCTAGCGATAGAGCAGGGAGCTCTGCAGACTGCACTTTGTGTAGAATAAACATTTCTGCATTTTCTAGTTCAATGCTTCCTCTTACTAACAAAATTTAAAGTTTTCTTCTTCTGTGTTATTATCAGATGGAGACAAGATACTTTCTCACTGTAATCTCTCTCATACATTCATTCTTCTCTTACCTACTTTTCCCATGGCTCCTCTTCTTGTTTCTTGTTGAAAACTGACCCTGTTTTTCCATTCTCCCTTCAGAGGAGTTTTTGACAGCTGGGCTCCTCAGGCATCTCTGCACCGGCAGGATCCATTGCTCTTCTGAGTTGGAGGAAGAAGAGCTCTGTCCAGCTTTGCAGACAGGGCTCTCTACTGTTTCTTGCAAAGGCTTTGCTGCACCCTCTGTATGACTGAGTGTGTTCTTCCTTACATAGCAAAGTGGATATTTGCTTTTGGGCTGTAGCTGCACATTGAGCAGAAGTTTACCCCATGCTGTCAGTAACAGTGCCCATCTCTCTTTCTCCCATTGCTAGATTTCATGCAAACACTGTAGAATATAAGAGTCACCATTTCTGCCTTCCTCTCACCCCAGGGTGTGCCATTTTGCTTCTCTGTTCTCACTCAGTATTTTTTATTACTGACATCACAATCTCACTGGCTTTTCCCTGAATAAAAATTATTTTTATTACCAAAGTTGAGTAGCAAAATAATATCCACATTGTTGCCCCACAAGATTTTTATCCTCAAATGTGAATTCCTGGTTCTGCTGAAATCCTAATAGGTTTCAATAGATTTTCAGAATTTTGTTCCTAGTAATATTTAT
This sequence comes from Dendrocincla fuliginosa, assembly GCA_035047845.1. Taxonomy (NCBI): domain Eukaryota; kingdom Metazoa; phylum Chordata; class Aves; order Passeriformes; family Dendrocolaptidae; genus Dendrocincla; species Dendrocincla fuliginosa. The sequence continues at coordinate 24,522,727 of JAWWMO010000083.1, read as the reverse complement.
ACTTCAAAACTCACACTTCAAAACTCACAACAGCCCAAAGAAATGGATTTAGTGAACTTAGATTGGCATGAAATCAGTGCAAAATACTAAGAGACCATAATGAGAAATATTCAGCATTTCTATGTTACCTTGCACTAGCTTCCATCGCAGCTTGAACGTTTTCAGAAGTTTCGAAATGTTAGTAGAGTGGGTCGTGATTTTGAGTTGGGTTTTTTATTCCTTGAAAAAAAAAGTCATGTGAATAACAATAGATCCAAGTAATTTATTCCTGTAAAATAAAAACAAAGCTGAAACCTTTTCTTCCCATGAAATCTAATGAAAAAAAATATCCTGATTGGCAAAAGATTTTTCAGTTCTTTCATCAAGTGAAACCTGGCTCCTGAGGCTAAGATTTGAGACACTGACTCTTTTTTTTTTTTTTTTTTTGAAGGTCCAACAAGAGATCTTTGACAGGCTTGAAACACTGCAGCAGCCTTTAATTTAGAGAAATTATTTCCAGTAGGGAAAGCGGCTGGTCATGTGCAGGACTCAAATTAGGACCAACAACAACACCCCCCTCCCCACCCTGAGAAATCAGGATGCATCATACCATCCAGGCTTGGCTTAGTTCTGAGATTGATTTATGCCTTACCAGCAGCTGTTCAAATAAGGAGCTGCCCCCAAGGAAAGATCCGTACAAATGACTGGGCGGGTTTTCTTTTTTGGGTTTTTCTTTTCAGTTCTTTGCTTCTCACCTAAAACCCTGAAACAACTAGTTGCCCTTGCAGTGGGGGATTATAATAATTATTTGAAAACAATTGAAGTGTGATCAGGCAGGGAGAGTGGTAATTGAAATATTGACAGGTGGTTGCTTTGTGCCAAACAAGAATTTTTAAGATCATCTGTGCTTTGAAGGATTCCCAGCCAGGATGCTTCTGATAAACTCTTTAATTACATGTATTATAGATTTTACTACAGGATCTACAAAAAGACCACAGCAAGGCTTACTAGAAGAAGCTCTGAATCCCATACAAATAATTTCTTGTCAAGGAATGTTTTGCTGCATATATTTTAATATAGGTTTTTCCTGATTCTTCCACTTCTTTGTTTACATAGATAACATGTATGAAAGTAAAATGTTTGTCTATCTTCTCTGATGATTAAATATCATTGACAAATGACATTATCCAAAACATCGTTGACACACAATATTATCACAATTGAATGATATTAAGATGATCACATCACAAAGCCGTTAAGTAGGAAGGGCAGAATTTAATATCCAGACAACTATGCCAGTGCTATAGGGATGACTAATTTGTAAGGAATCTGGGGTTTATTTGGGCATGGAATGCAGTTCATGATCTGGGCAGCAGATGCTGTGAATTATTGAGAAACTAATTATATTAAAAAGTATATTTTTGTTCAAGCATTACTTATAATAGAATAGAACAATAACAGTGTTCCCAGGATACTAGCAAGTATTCCTCAAAATCTCCTGATAGGAAAAATACTTTCTGAAAGGACATCCTGAAAGGATGCTAGATTTGAACTGCCTCCTGAGGCATTCTCTCTTTGTTAAAGGTCATTTCATCAATTATTGTTCAAGAGTTGTACAGAAAATTTAAACACCCAGTCTTGTAAAAGTTTCCACTAATGCAACTTTTACCTGAAGCACAAGTTCTGAGACAGACACCATCCATCTTTTTAAACCCTGTAAATGATCTATGCACTTTTCCATCACCTGGTGAAAGGGTATCCATCCCTCTGACAGCAGAGAATATGTCCCTGAAAAAAGAGGCAATAATCAGTAAAAAAAAAAAAAAGGTAAGCAAAATATGAAGGATGGGGCAGGGAACTGCAGTTCAATTTGCATAGTTAAGTGGCTCTTACAAACATACACTCATAGATGAAGTTCCTGCATCAACTGAAACACCTTTGTTGTTGCAATTAATATTTCTAAGTGAGCTGATTATTTGTAATTTAAGGCTAGTGAGCTGCAGCAAATGTTACGAGTAAATGAACTATCTCTTTAACTGTCTGCTTAACTTCTACCAGCTCCACAATTAACTAGGCAATTTAAAAGCATCTTTGCAGTAGCATTGATGGGTTCATTTCTAAAATTTTCATATTGACTCCATTACAAATTGCAGTATCTTTGCTAAAACCTTGGGGACAGCAAGAAAAGCTGTTTTCTGCTGCAGTTTATCCCTAGAGAGTGCATTCACAGAGCTTCCCTGAATGTCTCTGGCAGGCCAAAGGGGCACAGACAACAGGCCTTGTTCCACTTTCCTCCCATTTTTGCTTCACTTGTGCCTGGGTGAAGTTGCTTACTTCCTACATCCATCAAGGACTGTGTTTACCAGGACATATTTTCTGGTGCTGCAACCTGGTACCACATGGCATGTTTCAAGGAGGGTGAATCAGCTGTGGGTTTGAGACAAGAATGCAATTTAAACGTACCCTGTAGCTCCTCATGTAGGTGGCTTGTGCACTGCCAAGATCCACGGGAATTGGATGAGAGGGGAAAGTCAGCCACATGACTACCCTCCTCTTGCTGCTCAGAGATTGTTGCGCAAAGGCAGAGCATGAGTGAGGGTTATCGCCTCTGGGGGACACAAGGGCTCTGGCTGTGGGACTAAAGAGGAAAAAAGGGACTTGTATTCCTGCACTGGTTCCCACAGCTCCTTTTGCAGTGGTGTCTAACGAGATATTTTAGGTGTTCAGTATATTCTTCATATATATTCAGTATATTCAGTATATTGAAAAAATTCTTCAAATCCCACCTGTAACTGACAGAGCAGATTGTTTGTGCATCCTGGCATGTGGGTGACATGACAGACATGTTTCTCCTCTTTTGTACCACATCACATGAGGCACATGTAAGACCTCACATGGGAGACGCTACCCACAGCCCTGTCCTCAATGAATGGTCAACCACATGGTCAAACCTATTTGTGAGCCTCTTTCCATGCCTGTCAAGTTTGAGCAGATTCGCCTTTTCAGTACCTGTGGCTTTCTCCTATTTAGAAATAAAATTCAATCATTCAATGTATTGTTTCCTTATCCTTCTTTTGATCCTTCTCACAAGTACTTGACTGAAAGAACATGTGAGAAAAGAAGCCAGGTCTGCTGAAGTTCAATTAGTCCCTTGTCTTCACTTTGTCTTTCTTACCTGTTTTGGTTGCTAGTCCCTGCAAAATAAGTCCTCAGGAAAATCAGCAACGTAAAGCACTAATACAGACAGAGCAAGGTTTCAAAGCTGGGCACTGTCCCAAGAGCCACTTTTAATTACTGTTGTTCCAACTTATAACTAGTTTTCAGAGGGGCTACGCCTTTGATTTTGAGTTGCAGAAGCATGGAAATGTTCAAGGACAGGCTGGATGGGGATTTGAGCAACCTTATCCAATGGGTGGCACCCCTGTCTATGGGGGTGGCTTTTGGAACCAGATTTTTAAGGTCGCTTCAAAATCAAACCTTTCTATAATTCTACAATTCAATGACGCATAGGATATTTATTTGGGTAGCAAACTTCAGCCAACACACAACCAAAAATATTGGTCTTTGCACTTTGATGGCACTTTTTCAGTGGAGAAGTGGTTTGTGCTACAAGGTAAATGCTCAATTTCTCCTCCGAACAGATGGTCAGCCTTGGCTCCCATTTGAGTGCACTTGCTCATTTACACTGCTACAATGCCTTTATCTCAAGTGTATCTAAAGTGTATAGTGCTAAAAAGACTAAACAAGACAAAAGTTATGGTGAATGTGGACTTCTAACGCGGAACAAGTCATATCACTGTGTAATTGAACCATCAGACACAAAACTGCATAGTAGCTTTACTTATCAAGGTGTGGTGAGCTCTAGCTTCCCATTTAACATGCACCAGAAAGAATCCAGAATTTCAGAAAGACAAGGAAGATTTCCAAATAATATACAGTGGAGAAGACAAGAATTCTGATATTTGGAAATATGATTTTCTTACTGATTAGATTTTCTGAATAAAGGTAAATATCTTAGAAAATGAGTATAGAGACATTCAGATTTGTTAAAAAAAACCCCAAACCAAACAAAAAATGAACCAACCAAAAAACCCCAACCAAATCAAACCAAAACAGCCCCCCCCTCCCAAACAACCAAACAAAAAACAATACTAAACTGACCTTCTTGTGTCCACTCTGAAGGGAGTTCCACTAGGCTATACGGGTTATTTAGAGCTGGCTCCAACCTGAAGACTGGACATGGATATAAAAGATAGCCCTGCTTCTTTCTACTGATACAAGAGTAGAAAACCAATAGCCACTTTATAAATATTATCTCTTTATGACCATGTGGATTTTTCTTTTTTGTCTATCTAGCTACTTACCAAATACCCACCTACCTACCTACCTACCTACCTATTTAATAAACAAATATTTTCTAAATAAAAAGATAGGACATTGATAGAAATAATTTCAATCTGTGCTTATTAGAACAGTGTTAACAATTATGGGCTTTTTTAAACAAATGGTTCACAGGCTGCTAGTAGAGGTAGATACAGAAAGCCCTGATCTTAACAGGGATAAGAAGGACAAACCCTCCAGTCTACGGTATGTGACCTGGGATGCACCATGCCAGCCTTGCTGGAAGAAGGATACAGGGGGATGAGGACAGGGAAAGGCATGCCTCTCCTTCCCATTTCCTCCCTGCCCTTGAATCCAGGAAACCAGCATCTGACTGGTTTTTTTCTTAATTTCTCCATTTTTAAAACCGGAGCTAAATCCCATTGTCTGCTGCATGTAACAGGGTTTTCTTCAGTACTTAATATAGTAAGGATCAGAGCATCAGGATGAGCACTTTTAAAAATGACCACAGAAAATGACTAATGACTTTGCACTGTTTTAGCTCCACTGGCCCAGACCTGGTGGTCAGTATCCCACTGGCTTATTTTCCCCATTTGTGGAACTGTCTTTCTGGTCTTTGTGTAATTGCCTGACTCACTGGTGTTGCAGGAGCTGCTGAAAAATACATTCTCTGTACCTAGGAAGAACCTGTATAAATATTCTCAATAAATAAATAACAGTTGTCATTTTCAAAATATGACAATCTCCAGTTGCCTGTGCTTAAATTGAATGACATGTCATTTATCCTAATAGATGTGAATGCATGTATAGTACATATGAGTGAGTCACCTAATTCTTATTCACCTCAGCCTTGGTCTCAGTTGGGGGCAAGTGCCTCTAACAGGGTTTGGATGGATCAAATCACAAGCAGAAAAATCTTTGTCAATTATAGATGCCTAAGGCTAAAAAGGGGGTGTCTTTTTATCTTTTCTTCTCTTCCTTTTTTTTTTTTTTCTTTCCCCCTAATCTCACTGAGCACAGGATGCCCCTCCTATTTACAGGTTTACTGAAGGAACAAGTCAATCTCCGATCTGTGGAATTTCTGGGAATATCTCTTCTCCCTGTAATTTAACGTGACTCAATTCTCCATCCTGATAATACAAGCGGTGAGAAAAGCTCCTAATCCTATTGGCATACCCTCTTGTCAGCACCTCTTTATTTCACTGTGTTAAAGGCTCAACATGTTTTCATTTACAATAAGCACTAAGATAACTGCAGGTGCCCTCTCTAAAAGCAAGGTTAACTCACCTGAGATGAATTCTTTTACTGCAAACAAAAGCAACACATGAGCAGGAAATACAATTAATACAAGTGCTTCCCTGAAACTTAGCAAATGCCATTTGTCTTGAAATGACATAAATCCCCATTATGTAAAAAGGCCCCAGAGACTTGATTTATATTATTTCTGGGAGAAGAAGGATTTAAGCAAAAGATAAATGGAGTGGTGATGGTGAGGAGAAACAAATCCTTATAGTTGAAAAGTATTTATTTGACAGTAAAACTACTAGTGTACTATTTTGTGATTGTATTCAAAAGTATGCAAATGCCTTAACAGAGTCAAAAATCGCAGTCTAGATGGGGTTTTCAAGTTAACTGATTTTTGCTGATCATGTGTAATATCCTGTGTATTTGCAGTGTACCTCCCAAGGGTTCGGTCTGACACACAAATCTCCTAATGATTTGCTGTTTGGTGATAATTATGTCAGATCCTTCTGGACACTGCCAGACACCGAGCACCTTAGGTTTCCATGGCAGCAGAAGGATGCTCCTTCCCAGTGCTCTCTCGAGGAGGGCCTTGCAAGGTACAGCCTGGGCTCTCATTCCTGCTCCCTTTGCACCACCAGGAGTGCAGCTCCAACCCTCCTGGAGGCAGGGACTAGGGGCAGGTCCATGGAACTTCCTATGTACCCACTATCTGTGAGGCTAATGCTGTCCCTAGGGTTGCTGGAGCTCAGGATGTCTGATGAGTCCATGCTGGTGCCACAAAGCTAGAAGACAGGTCATCTCCTGGACAAAGAGCACCCCAGAAGTTTGCTTTGCAGCTGGTACTGTGGTACCCTGTCCGTAAGCAAACTAGAATTATGCCAACAAGGAAGCAGACAGGGAGGGCAGCAGCCTGCTAGATGAGGTACTGCTGCCAGAATGCTCTGTTCTCTCTCCAGCTCTGCTGCTGAGTTATACTGAAAACCTCAGAACACAAACTCATCTCTCCCAGACTTTTCATGCTTCTTTCCCCTGCTGATTTAGTCTAGCTAGTGTTTCACTGCAGGCAGGCCCCAGGGCCCCAGGTTTTTAGACTGAACAACAATTGTGCTATGGCCAACAGCCTCTATTACATGATTTTCTGAGAAATGCGTGTTGCTTTCCTGAGACCATGTATCTCTCTTCCTTTCACAATTACCAGTATGAACCCTTGGTGTTTACAAACAGGTAGGAGGAAGGTATAAGGCTATCATCATAGCTGTTTACAGTCTAAAAAGCCTCTTCAAAATGGTACTTAGATAATAATTTCTCTTACCTATTTCCTTTAAAATCCATATATAACTACTTAAAAAACACACTCCAAAATTATCTAAAACAAACAAACAAAAATGGGGAAAAGAAATTGTAACACTTAATAGGATCATCAGACAAACAACTGCAATTAGGTTGACAAGCATAATACACTGTTTTAGGTATTCAGCTATATCATCACCAAATCCAAACCCTCCACCAAACCCCTCACTTTCTTCATGCAAATGCTGTACTTTGTCTTATAAGTGCTTCTGATCCTCAGTTTTTAACAGCTGAGGCTCTGACTTTTGCAACCAGTCCTGGATGGTTGGATTTCTGCAGCCCTGCGGAAACTGTTGCCCACTTCGACCCCACCAGGAGTCAAACTGCAGAAAGCCAATTGCATCATCTGGGCCAAAGCTGAAACACCGAGTTGACCTTTCTCCTAGCTATATTCTAATAAGCCAAAAACTTCCAGTATCAAGAAATCAAAGGCGTAGAACTTTATTATTTCCCCAAACCTCTCCCCAGACTTGAGTCCTTTGCACATCCCAAATATGCTCCATTATTCATTGGATCTTTAGGTGTCAGAAAAATAGATCCGTCCCTTTCCCCCCAAAATTAAGGATTTATTCAAACAGCTACAGCAACATTTAGCAACCCCAGTCTGCAGACACTACCTGCTCCAGGAGTGACAAGTTGACATGGTTGTATGCTCAATTAAACCTTCTCTTCCTTTTTAAACAAATGCATTAGACTACTAAATTATGTTCAAGTTTTCTTGTACATTTTGACTACATTAAACTTAAGATGCCGAACTTTGGCTGCAAACCTTAACTTGGCTATTTGTAGAAGAAAGACTTAACACAGCTTTTTTTGACTGATGCTGAAGCAAAATAAAAATTGCTTTAGATTTTTTCCCATTTTTTATGAAACATGCAGCTTCCCTAGACCGCAATTCTTAAATGTGTAATGTGCAAAACAAAGCATGAAAGCTCTACTTTCCAGAAGTCTCAACAACAAGCAATTCCAGCTGACGTTGGAGATGGATAACCATTACCTGAAAATCTAGTCCTGATGTTCTGCAAAACCTGCTTTGAAAACTTTGTCAACTATTTGACTCTACACTCATATAACAGGTGTGGTATTTTTACTTTAGGGTTGCTTTCTTACAATTAGTTTCCCATGAATGGGCCCTTTCCTTTGTGTAGAACTCCACCAAGGTCAGCAAAGGATTTGCATCTTAGAAGCAAGGGCAATAATTTGCTAAAATTATATTCTGGACTGGCTGACTGGGCTGTGGAAGTAAATATCCTTTGGGGAAAATTGGACATTTTTATAAAAAAAGCTGTTTTCACTGAATCACTTCAGGTTTTTTGTTGTCAGATGAATGAAAACAACCCAGCAGAAGCAGCAAGCTTCTTCTGGTGCTACTCTCTTTTTCTTGGGTATTTGTAACTATGTCTTTAATGGAAGGAAGAGTTGAGAAAGCATCTCTACCTCCAAAAGTAATTTCTAATTTTCTTTGAAATACGTGGATGGGGTGAAACAGTTGTTTCCAAAGAATTAAAGGTGCCCAAGGATCTTTCAGAAACTGAAGGTCGTCACTATTTCCTTGTTTAACAGATTCAGCCTTCTGTAAAGACCACCTCCCATACACTGAACCTCCCTAGGAGAACTAGAGATATGCATGAGCAGCTGCAGAGGGACATATTCTTGTCCATTCTCCCCATGATGGGTTGGGGGTCTCCCCTTGCCACAGTTCATCCTCCAAAGCTGAAGGCTCCGGACTTCTCTCTGCTTAATGAAGCTGTTTAGTTTCAAAAGGTCAGAGTTTGTTGTTATTCACAAGGTCACTGAGTGGCATTCATGCCCAAGCTACCAAATGCTGGATGGAAAAGGATGATGTAGGAATAGCACCACTGAGCTGAAGTGCTTTAGGTGTGTTGGCTTTTACTGTAGGAAACAGTCACATTCCCTGTCTTCCCACCCCACCTAAGAAGGGAAGGACAAACCACTTTTCTCATAGGCATTTCATTGGTCTAAGAGGGAAGGTACACTGTTCAGAAATCGTTTGACATATCCAGCAACCCTGAAGACTCAAGAAAAATTCCCCCAGAGGGAAGAGCAGGGAGTCATCCCAGCCCATGCCAACCATTCTTCAATAGCTGTTAAAATGATTTGTAGCCACTGACTTGAAACAATGTAAAGAGAGGGAGAGAAGGTGAGGATGTGGCTGTAGCATATTTAATTTTCTGTTTTTAGGCATTTCCTCCTATGAAATATCCTCCAAGCTTTTGGATTCACAAGAGATTGCAGCGAAGGAAGGTTTCCCTCCAGGTAGCATAGAAACAGAAGAGGTCTTTTGCACAGGCCACGCTTTTCATTCTGGACAGAGGGAAAGACCTTCAAGCCAATGCAGCAGAAACACACAATTTTCACTAATATTACAGAAATCTGTGGTGAGACAGAAGCAGAGCAACAGTGTCCTCCTGCCACAAGTGCAAAAAAGGAATCTATCCCCTAAATGGAGGAGCAGAGGAGTGCTCAGGCTTGGCTCCAGAGGATCCTCTTGACCCAGAGAGTGTTACCATGTAAGACTGTGGGACCCACCACTAGGAACATCTGTGTGCAGCTGAAAATTTTAGTAGCTGAAGACCAACTAAATCTTAAATATAATCTTACACACACACACACAAACCAGCTTCAAAATTCCATGAGAAAAATGGAAGAAATCCTCTGCCAAAATGTTAATAATAGACCTGGAAATGTATTTTCTTTCCTCCAAACTGTAAGACTCACAGAAATCTGGGCAAGGAATGGAAAAACAAGACATATGTCTCTGAATCTCCCAGACTTTCAGGAAGATTTAGGTGCCTTTGAATGTAATGTGACCAAAATTATGATAATATTTTGTATATCACTGTTTTGACTTGAAATGTTTGCAACTGAAATAATCAATGTAATTTGTACCCTTATCCCAAATATTTGTGTGGGCTTTATCTAATTGAAAGGTGGAGGATTTACACTCCAGATACACAAGCATTTAACAGTGCTGCGTTTAGGGAGCACTGCATTAATTGGAATGGGTCTGGAGGATGGGAATGGATGCTGACAGAGGACTGCAAATTTTGCTGGCCTGGAGGGAGGGAGAAACTGCATGGTCTGAATGAAACCCTGAAAGAGCAACACTGAAAAGATGGAGAGCCAGAGGAAAACAGGGCCATGAACAAGTGTTTCTGCAGATGGGTCTGGTGACATCAAAACAACTTACATGGTCACTAAGGAGGGAGTGGAAGTTGCAGATATTTGATGCAGGAAAGGTCATTTGCCATAAGATTGGAACTGATTAAACAGAGTAAAGGCAAAAGAAAATTGGGAATTGGAGAAGGAAAAAAAGCCCATTTGTTTTTCTCTGGATTACCACTCTGCAGCTTGAATATGATAAATATGTACATCTTAGGCATGATATGAAACTTATCTACTAACCGTTTGTGAAAAAATTAGACTGAGAAGCACTATTATGTCAATAAAAACACACTTTGCATCTTCAAAAATGTGCTGTTATTCCTGGATATGATTTTCTGATGTGCCTGATCCCCAGCTATATTGCTTTCAGTCAAGTGAACTTCACTGTACAAGTTTGATATTTTTTGAAAATCACACCTAATAACCTCTTAGAAGTTACAAGTGAAGTTACATTAAATCTAGGGAAATGCAGTATGCGCAATACAAATTGTCAGGATTAGATATAAATGCTGTACATGCAGATAGAGAGACATAAATGCTCATTTGCAAACAGACAGAGCCGTAACCAGGTGCTGGTGCTATTGAGCTGCTGTGGTAGATTTGGTATTCTTATCTCATTCTTGCTTCAAAGTCCAATTGTCCTTGCAATTGTTGTTTTGATTATTTATCAGAGCACAAAAGTAATATCGTTCTCCATGTTGCTGTACTTACAGATGTTTCTCATGCAGGAGATAAACACATTTCGTTCCTTTTAAACTCTGCCTTCTTCCCTTCACTTTGTCTATAACCCAAAATGTATATTAAAAAGGTGTTTGCCCCCCAATCCTTCTAGTTTAAAAAACAGGGGTTGTGACAGACCTTCTATCCTGCTTTGATTCCTACGCCAACACCACTTCATACATTGCACAAGCAGAAAATACATGGCAGTCTAAATGCTGGGGATTTTTCCAGCATTGCAGATTTCCCAAGCATGCAGGAACCTGGCCAGTGCTTATTTCACTGTCCCTGCTGCCTTCAGCCTGGGAGCAGGATGTGGCAGAGGCACCAGGTTGTCCCAGCCACAGCTCAGGTGAGCTGCAGCACGCCAGAGGTATGGGGAAGCAGGAGAATAGGTTTCTTCCCAGCCCATCTGGTCTCACCAGGGTTTCCAAACAAAGTCCCCTGCCTTCCCTTGAATATATGGAGCATTCTGAAGCCAAATGCAATTGCCATCCCTGTAAGTTCTGTTTCACATGCAGGATGCACACAGGCCAGAGACACTGCCAAATTTCCAGCATCTTCTGTGAATGACACCAAGGTCATAGACATCACATGAAAGAACAGATAACTAGAGTGTGCCCTGAATTCAGAGCATGCAGAGAAAGAGTGGAGTGAGGTAGTAGCTAGCTGGCACTATTTTCATAATTATAAGCAAATAGGCTTTTAGCATCAGCAAAGCCCCCATAATCTAATACTAGTAATCTAATAAAAGAGCTTGTGAAAAACAGATTCTATATCCATATGATGATGTGATGACCTATAAAATTATGATAGATGGTTCTACCTGACACTAGTAACTAGGAGAGAAAAACAGGTTTATTGTGTGCATTATATGAAAATGTAAATTCTGTAATTATACACTGATCTGTCTACAGAACCCTGGAGTTCCAGTTGTTAAGTCTGCAGATGGATTGGATGGAGATACTTAAAACAGGAAAAAAAACCATTATAATGAAAACTAGACTACCATAGAGTAGAATAGAGTATTTCAGGTGGAAGAGACCTACAATGATCATTTGGTCTAACTAACTGACTACTTTAGGGCGGACCAAACATTAAAACCTGTTATTAAGGACATTGTCCAAACACCTCTTAAACACTGATAGAATTGGGGCACTGACCACTTTTCTAGGAAGCCTGTTCCAGCATTTGACCACCCTCTTTCAAAAGCCTTTAGAACATCATTGCTGAAGACATATGCTAACAGAAACAATCCCTCTTCCACCATTTTCTCAGCAACAGACAGTATCAGCAAACAAATTTGCACCGTAGCTGGCAGAAATCAAGCCTGCCTAGCACAAGAGAAGCAAGACTAGCAGAAATAAGGGACAGGCATCTCAAACTTTATCATCTTTCATGGCAAAAAAGAACACGTTTTGATGAAGTTTTCTGCAAGATAAATGTGTTTTAAATCTAGAACCGATATTATAAAGCCAAGACACATTTAGTGTATGCTTCTGTCTCATACAGAAAGTGGTTTTTGTACTATTTCTTGCATTATTTGAAGTGTGAAGAGTCTGTCTTCGGAGGAGAAAGGAGTAACTGAGGCAGCATGTGATGAACTGACCACAACCCCCCTTCCTTATCTCCCCTGTGCTGCTGGGAAGAAGAGGATAAAGAGTTTGGGAGTAAAGTGAGGATTGGGAAGAAGGGAGGAGTGGGGAAAAGTGTGTTAAGACTTGATTTGATTTCTCATTATCCTACTCCAATTTGATTGGTGATAAATAAGACTAATTTCCCCAAGTCCTCTGTTTTGCCCATGACAGTAACTGCTGAGTGATCTCTGCCTGCCCTTATCTCAACCTGTGAGCCTTTAGTCATATTGTCTCTCCTCTGCCCAGCTGACGAGGGAAATGATAGAGCGGCTGTGGTGGCTACCTGATGTCCAGAGAGGGTCAACCCACCACACAGACTTACCTCAAAGTCAGCTGGGGTTCAGATTAAGGAAGGATGGATTTTATCTACGGGAAGCATATATGAAAGAACTTTAGGTCTTGCTTCTTTTAAGCATGGAGTTTTTAATTGTTTAGAAGTACCACATATTTGTGTTTGTGTGAAATTCTCTTCACTTCTATATTTCATAGGTGCAGTCTTTCTGTTTTCCATTTGCTAAAACAAAACCCAAACCACCACCAACAAAAAACCCCACCCCCCATGAAGAAAAAAAACCAAAACCAAACAAACAAAAAACCCAAACCCAAACCAAACAAACAACACAAGCAAAAAAAAAAAAACTGCAAAAAAAAAAAAAAAAGGAGAAACTTTGAGTTTCAGAAGAAATCCTTGCTATCCAGCAACATGCAATTAGCATATATGAATAGGAAATGAGTTCCTGCTGCTCTGGACCATTGTTAATCCATATTGATGGGATAGAAAACATGACATCAACTGTAAAAATCCAAGAATATTCCTTAAAATATTCAAATGCTGTTCCTGGCCCTGTATTCACTCTGCATCTCAAATTCTCATTGACTTTGTGGGTGCCTGGAATGCAGGAGGAATGCAGGATTAGGCACAGAGACTACGTGTGGTATGCCTACCTTAACAGTGAAAACACTTTCCATTCTGTCTGAAGTTCTCCGAGGCATATATTCAGGTCAAAGGAACTGTACAAAAAATACACACAAATTTTGTACAGCTGCTATTTGCTCTGGGCCAGATGCCACCATGAGCTTGATGGGGCTCTGTTTAGCTGCTGCTGAAGTGGTATGTGCATGCTGCACCATGCAGGGCTAAAGAATTGTCGTGCTAACCACTCTTTGAGCAACCTTACTAGACCCACACCTGCTTGTTCTCTATTGTCTCTCCTTTTTTACAACCTTTATGCAAACCATTAGCATTTAAAATTTGTCTTTATTTGACATCTTGTAATGGTGGGAGAAAAACATCATCAACCTGATGATGGTTGAGACACTGAGCAATTCTGTATTTTCTGGAAGGGTCTCAAGAATTAATGCTGTGGAAGTGCCCTGGGAACTGCTGAGTATAAAAGACTCAGGAGTCATCTCAAGTGGTATATATTAGAGCAGCCCTGAGGCTGATCTTAAATGCAGCCAAAGCCAAAATTAGCTCCTATAGCTCTGTAGATAGAAGTAGTGTAAGATGTTACAATCACATTCACTTTCACCATCTCTCACCTTTTTTCATTGTCTCTGTGTAGTGAGAAGTGTCCCCTTTCAAACCAACAAATTGTGTCTGTATATCTTTGCCCCCATTAAAAATGCACGTAGAAATACCCTATTCCATAAAAAGATGTACCTCTGACTTTAAATCTGTCTCTAAGAGAATATCTGAGTTTTCCCAGAGTCTTCAAAGAATTGTATCTATCTACCTAACGTCAGCCCACCCATGGTGGGGGCTGGCTCAAAGACTTTCTCTCAAAGCCCATTTACTTAAATCGTTGTTCATAAATTGTTGACCTTATCAAATTTAATGGCATCTTCTGAACCATCATTATTGATAGGGAAAGTGTGTGAGTCATTTCTTGCCCAACAAATAAAGGTTCAAAAGTTTCAAGTACAAGCTAGACCTTTACTTTGCAGACCAATCTTTCTACTCCAAAAAGTCAAAGCCATTAGTCCATTTTAGGATTTACAGGCTGTGAAATGTCATTCTAAAAAGAACATCCATTTTTGAGTTACTGGAGTACAAAAGCTGCCTTATAAAGGTATCACAGTACCATTGATAATAGCTTTGGCAAAGACCTTTCAGGTCATCTAGTTCAAACCCCAGTAAGGAACAGTTATGCTAACCTTTTGTATTGGCCTTGTTTTGAACACCTCAAAACTGATGCAACTCCACAACTGAGGGCTTTGTTCCAGCACCAATTCCCTTCTCCTGTAATCTACTAAACCTCACTCTTCCTTTCGTTAGAGTTAGGCCTCCAGTCTCTTTTTCTTTTAACTTCAGTAGAACAAAATGTTTCTTTTCTGAATTCCTCTCAGTTTTCCCCTTAGATGAGTGGAACATCTAGTTTGGGTGGGCAGCTGCTGAACCAATGGATTCCTCAACTTTTATAGGGCTGTTTTCACTCTCTTATAATTTTGCCAGGCTTAAACTATTTGAGCTGAAATTTTCTGCACCTAGGTGATTTCTTAGAGGGTACAGAACTTAAGCTGAAGGATCCAACAACTTCCAAAATCAACAATAGAAAGAAACACAATGTTAAGATACTTTAGGCGGCACTTTTTGGCAGAGGGAGGAATACCCTTTTGCAGAAGAATATGTTTTGATAATCAGTACCGAAACCTGTTCATCATACTACTGCATTCTGTAAAAGCTGCAAAGAGTACATTGGGACAGGCAAATCAGTATGGAGGACCTCAAAAACTGGGAGTCTTTGGGCAATAAATCCTGACTGGGAAATGCTGCAAAGGAAATGCTGGCTTGGTAGTTCTCACTGACTTTCTTGGGATACCAGACTAAGTCTCAAATAACAAAGAAAATGTCAAAGCATTTCAAGGGCAAAAGGAAAATATTTAACTAAGAATCCCCATTTTTAATAGATGTTTCTTTTGTGCAGCCTGGTGAATAAAGCATAGTGACTGCAAATTCTCCTTGGATTATACTTTTAGAAAAATTATTTAGTTTGCTGCAATAACCACATTTACGAATCAACTAAGTCATACCTAATTTTACCTGAAAGTTCAGAAGAATCAGTTTTCTAATGATATTTCAGTGTTTCTTCTTATGCATCAGCCATGAAGTGGAGAAATGTTTAAGCCTATCTAAAGAGTAGGACTGAGAGGTTGGATGGTCTCTGAACAATGGCATTCCAGAGCCACTCATGTAGACGACACCAGGCCTCCAGAACTGGGGTCACCTCCCAGTCCTCCCCTGTCCCCTCCGGTGCCCTCTCCCACAGCCCACACAGGTGGGCAGGCGGAGGCAGGGGAGTGATGTTTGTTTCCATCTGCCTGTTTCCTAGTTGCTAAGACAACCCACCAGAAGTACATCAAGAGTTACATCATCAAACCTAACAGAGCCATTTACAGGAGATGTCTGACACCCAAGCCTTTGGCTGGGGCCGTGTGTGCCAGCAGTGCTGCACTGCTCCTGCCATGGTGGTGGGACAATAACACGGACCACTCTGCTCGAAGCCACAGCCTGTGTGGCAGATGTGTAGCTAGCTCCCTGTGCTGCAAACTGCTGACAACAAAATGTCTTCATGAGGTTTTATTTTCCACCCTTCTAATCTAAACTTGGGATGAAGCCGAGGAGTACTAAAATGAGTAATTATTTCCTTTTATTCCTCACTCCTTCCCTGCACTAGCATAGCCTTCCATCCTCAGTGTTATCGTCAGTGTTTTTGCTTTTTTCAAAACACAGCTGAAATTGAATTAGTTTTCTCAATCTCTTACCAAGTTTCTGTCTAAACAAGGTATCTTTATTAGATAATGTATTCCCTGCTTTGTGCACTTGGATGTGTTTAGAAAGTGAAAACATAGCCTACCTCTCCCAGTATAATAAAAGATCAAAGCACCACAGAAGCTGTCATATAGTGTGTTTTCCTGCAGTATATGTTATTATGTTATATATATTATATATGTTATGTGTGTTATCATTAGTTCTGCTCTTGCCAGCAAAGCTGTGTCATTTCAGCTCAGGAGAGGAAGGGTTGGCTTCTCCCTCCATGCAAGTAGGTGACACTGCCATTGGTATACTAGACAATGGATGAGTTTATCCAGCCAAATCTTCAGGAAAAACTGGGGAAATTAAAGCCTCTTTAGTAATTGCTGGATATCAGCTCCTAATTTAGCCACTCAGCAGTATTTCTGAGGGTAGATGATTACTTTGAAAGGCCCTTGTAATGTTTCCTCAGCCGTTCGAAAGCAGTGTATTATTTTTAACTTCAGGCATTTTACCATCTTCTCGAACACCAGCCTGCCTGGATTTCTCCCTTATTATGACTCCTACACTGGAAGCATTTTCTTCTCTTATTATTTGAAAAGCAGAAGTTACCAAAGCTATATAAATAATTCATGAGCATGCATGCCTGCCATGTGTGGGAATAAATTGTATGCATGTGAGAGGAAGAGTTCAGGGTGTACAAAGATTGGAACAAACGAGTGCAGAAGACACTAAAACCAGGCTGGATTTGTGGCTAATTTCTACCAGGCCAATAAAATACAAGAGAGAAAAAACCAGGGGAAATGGGCTTGAAGAGACAACCTAACCTGGAAGCAATTTGGGGCCAGGACAGCATGTTACATGTGTGTACAACATCTGAGTACATGCTCTGTGTAGAGGGGGAGTGTAAACTGTTGTCTATATACAAACCATAATATGGCTAACCACACTCATATTCACTGCTAATGAAAACCAGTAAGCAGTACCTTTTACCTCCCTCACAGTAATGAGGATCATGCAAGGGGGAGGAGAGAAGGGAACTGGTGGTGAGATACTGTCTTAATTTCAAAAATTATAAAAAAAAATATAAAAGTTTTTCTGAGTAAAGCTATTATTATTATTACATTATTATACTATATTATATATTATATGATATATAATATAGAAATAAGAATAACAATGATAATGATAATGATGATGATATTAATAAATAAATAAACCAGCTACTTTGATTTGGATACACTTAATTGTGCTTGGGAAACTTTGCAGAGATGTTGGTCTTTGGAATCAGCTTTGTCTCTGTCCATCAGTGTAACTACAAGAAAAATAGTTAAGGTATGGATTGTCCAACCACTTCTAGAGGTGAGGAGAGGATTCAGTGCTTTCTTTTGAGTTTTGAACTGGAGTGACAGTGGTGTAATTCTTTTCTGGAGAAATACTTAATGCATTCACTTCAAGAAAAATACTGTCAAAATCCACAATTTGTGAAGTTGTAAGGACACACAGGACAGATCCACCAGATGGTTTAATTCTCTGTATATTGGATGCTGGATTCTTGGCTCAAGAATATCAGTCCCTTTTACCACCACCATGAGCATCTTTGTCATAAGGACAGTGGAATATCTCCTTGTGTTGATGTGGACATCCAGCCCAATGAGCTGGAAGCTTGTAGGCAGGCAAGTGAGTGCTTGAGAGAATGCTGTGTGTGACATTGCCTGACTCAGGACACTGAGGAAACTCTGCAGAGTCTTTGAGTGGCCAACGTCCCCCTCTGAGTTTCTGGATTTCATAAATTGAGATTCATTTTTGCTCCCATGGTTTATAATTAGGGATGGATTATGTGTATTTCCCAGTTACTTTTTACTGTGAAGTACTGAAACAAGGTTGGGAACTGTCATAAACTGCCAGGCTATATCAAGAGGAGTCTTAAAGTGTATTTGAGAGAAGCATGGTACTCCTGCCTCCCTGTCCTCTACACACTGGCTTCACCCTGGGCTCAGGGAGATAGTTCTTGAGTCCTTGAGACAGACCAGACCCTGGCTGTGGTCTCTCACTTGATGAATGAGTGTTGAGTCCATGATACCTCTGAATGGGATGAAGAGCCAGCCTCCTCAGGACAGCCCTTGATACAGGGCATGTTGTGCCCAGTCACTGAGAACATCAGCTGAATTAAGTCCTCGTGGGACTTAGGTGGAAAGAAAAATCAATTCTATCTGGAGCAGGAGTGGATTGCCAAGGAGTGCCAGCTGAGATGGAAAGGTGAGGTTCATGGGTTAACTTTAGCCTGCCAGGGAGGGTTGTTTTGGTTAATACTTGTCTGGGCTCCTGCTATAGCCAGTGGATCTAACTGGGATAAATAATCCCAAACAGACACACATTTCTTTCCACTTGCTGTTGCTGTTTCTTAGACAAGTTTCCTCAGCTATACATGACTTCTAGTTACTTCCAGATGAGTAAAATTAAAGCAACTGGATCCTGTTCTGGGTACCTGAAAGCAAAAGTCAATCAGGGAGGTGCTGAGACATCCCTCACCTGTCCTGGGAGTTAAGTAGCCACTGGGAATAGGCTTTTTGTCTTGCAGGATTTGCTTTAAGCAAATAAGTCTATCCTGGCTAACTCTTGTTTCAAGCAAGATTGTTGCTGTGTTTGTTTCTTGATTGGAAGCCAGAACAGGTAAGGCAAAGTGAATGATGAAGGCTTGGCCCACTGAGCTTTAAAATAGTTGGTCTTAAAGAGCATGTGGATTCAAGTGCAGAACCATGTGGAATGCAATGCCAAGAAAAGCTTAGCATCTTCCTGTTATCAGCATGTACACCACCTTTGGCATTGCTTGATGAAAAACATGTTTTCTAAAACAGGCACGCTCCTTCTCTACAGCTCATAGAGATACAGAAACTGAAATAATATTTTATGAATGGAAAATGAAATTAGCCTGGAATTACAGTGATAAATGTAGCTTTAGAAAATCTTAATTCACTTCAGTTGAGTGATTAACTTCTGCCACTCCACAGTGCTCAGTTATTGCAAAGTCATTTGGCGACATTAAACAATTAAACTTTAGACCTGGGAATAATTTTGTAAATCTTTATAGAACCATAAAGTTCATTATTGTTTTACATGCTTGCAATGAAATACTGCATGTAAATCCAGCTGTTTGCACTAGCATAAATCCAGCCTCTGGATAGAAAATGATAAGCTCTGGGCAAACTACCACCTCTCCATCAGTCCAGCTCTCCCAAATGGCTATTCTCTGCAGGGCAGAGAGTTTATCTCTTTCTCATAGCGAAAAGTTTCCACAAAATAGTTTCTACTGTAATAGTCTGACCAGAATAACTGCAGGCAACACTGGTCAGAA
Organism: Dendrocincla fuliginosa; assembly: GCA_035047845.1. Taxonomy (NCBI): domain Eukaryota; kingdom Metazoa; phylum Chordata; class Aves; order Passeriformes; family Dendrocolaptidae; genus Dendrocincla; species Dendrocincla fuliginosa. The sequence continues at coordinate 24,503,163 of JAWWMO010000083.1, read as the reverse complement.
ACAATCCTGGGGTGAACGGGTTCTGCTGGGGCCAGCTCTGATGGTAGCAAGCACTGGTTATCGAGGTGGTGTTTTAGAGTCTGCAGTTCACCTTACCTGGCATTCAAAGCATCGGAAATACAGGCGTTTTAACTTCTCTTTGCAGTATTCAGCCGTGTGCCTTTCTTCATGTCATTATTCCACCACAACAGGAACATTTTCATTGTAAATAGCCCTATTTCTGAGGAAGAAAACTGGGGCCCTTTAGGAGGAAAATTGTTGTTTTACTGAAAACACATGTGAAATGTCATGATTTCTCATTTTTTCAGCACCAAATTGCCATTTTGTGTGACACACAACAAAACCAGAACATATGTATGGGTGTGAAAATGGGTAATAACACAGCAGAAAATATGTAGTGAATGTTCTCAGCGATTATTCAAGACCCTGCTTTTTTAACAGAGTAGCTCTAGTACACATTAAACTAATAAGCAATATGTATTTGATTTCTGTAACATCCTTGTTGACAGTAAAGGCAGCTAATTAGTGTAATTGATTTTTGTATTTACTTCTCAGCTCTTTTCTTGTGTAAATTTGGAGAGGGGTTGTTCACACTTGTTATCCAAGCGTTGGGTATAGGGAGCAACCGTGACACCGGCACAAGAGTTTTTTAGGGATGGGCATGGACCCTGGGAAGTTTCAGCAAGCCCATGAAGACCCAGTCTGCCACTGTCACTATCACTGGGGCTTCAAAGGCTTGCCAAAACCTCCCGGTGTCCACACCAGCCATCCTTCCCCACATAGTCCCACTTCATTCCTGTGGCCACCATCCAGGGGCTACAGCTTGGAAAATAATTTTTGAAGTTGGAAAAATGATTTTTTTTCTTTTTTTTTTTCTCCCTCCCCCCCCCCCAACACATTCTGGCTACCGAATGTTATTTACAATAAGCTGCAAGACTACAGAGGTGATACCAGCATGGCAACAAATCGCTGCATGACAATACTACTTACTGTAGCAAGAAACAGCTTTTCTTTGTAACCACATTTCTAATTGGGCTGTAAGAAATAGCATTAGAGCAGTGGTGTATGAGCAAGAATCATATTTGTATGAGGCTCATGGCTTGCTGTGGCTCATCCAGATACCACTTTACAACTTCAGTCATCAAATGAGCAGAACCACAACAGGCTCTGGTACAAGCCAAAGGGGAAAGTGCCATTGTAAAACTGAATACAGCTGCTTCCATAATAGGACTAATTGCATATTGCATCGCAGAGCTAAATTAGTAGTGAAAACAGTTATAAAACCAACAGACAGTGAAACATGACTCACCAAGCAATTGCTGCCAGTTCGGCGAATTCTCATTGGCCCCAGTTCAACAGCCCACACCTGCATTTTCTGAATAGTAAATATATAATAAGACATAATTACTAGAAAAATACGCAGCATTCCAAATGTGACAACACGCTACTTGTTTATTGGGATAGTGAATAGTATATAATAAGTTTGACCTGAAGTATTTCTGAGCCACCTGGGGTCATAACGCAGAGAGGAGACAGACAGCACAATCCTGAACTGTGTAATCCATGAGAGGTTATCTGTAATGTAGCTGGCGACTGCTTACAACTGACAAGCTGAAGTGATACAAACCTCCCCATGCTACTAAATCAATGAAGAGTAAATAGGAAGAAAGCACAAACAATAATCACTGTTAAAAAACCCCAAACAAACAAAAACAAAACAAAACAAACAAACAAACAAAAAAAACAACAAAAAAATCAGAATGTCAAAAAACCCCAAAAAACAGTCAGATATTTATAGCCTGGCTTAAAAATTCAAGTTGCAATGACTTGGGATGTCTCAGCTGACTTTGCTCACAGTAACAACTCCCTCAATAAAAAACAGATGTAGAAAGTGAATTTCATCTGTTCCTTTTGCTTATCTGTTCCTTTTCCTTTATCTGTTCCTTTCTCCTCTCACTTTCCAGAGGAGTTTTGTGACTGTGCTGCCCACAATTCCATGAGAGAGTTGGAAACCTGGCTTGGGGCTCAGAGAGGGAGGTGTGCTCTCACACACTTGGGATGTGCTCTCTCCACTGCAACCCTTGGAGCTGGTGCTGACTGCTGAAGCCAAACCCCTGCCTGGGAGCTGAGGATGGCAGTACCTGGGCACTACTCCAGGCTCAGCAACAACTCCCTGTTTGAACAGTGATTTTGAAGGATATTGGGGTGCTTGGGTCCTGTGTTCCCTTTCTCTCATGAAATTCCTTCCTCACTCATTTCTTCAGTGGATAGGTGGGAAATCTCTGCTTTTCCTGCACCTTTATCAGACAAAAGATATTGCAATGACCCAACAGCTTCTTTCAAAGTCTGTTTTTACAACTGTCTCTGGACTCAATTGGGGAACAGCTCTAAAACAAGCACATCAACATTTCTTGCCTCACCTCCAGGGCAGCAGCTCCTACTGACCAAGAAATTCAGACATCTAAATGCATTTTGCATTTCCACTAGTGCTTCTGCGTGCAGCTCACAGAAATAATTTCTGTCCTACAGCTTAGCTTTTAGAGGTGCTGGGGTCTCTGTCCTGAGCCATGTCAAAATCAAAAGTGCTTTGACTGAGCTCAGGTCGTTTGATGTTTCAAGTCCCAGTTCAGCAGCTGGCAGGACTGACTTCTCAAAGGGAGGAAAAATTTAATTTGGGTGCCTTGAAGAAACAGCTCTCCCTGCTTTCAGCAGGCTGATACAGCATCACTGCCCCAAACAAAGCCGTATTCTTCTGGTTTTCAGTTCCACAAACACTACTCTTGAAACTTTTCCTTAAGCAGCAAAAAATCTTCATCATTTCAAAGTTATTCCCGATAGTAGAAAGGAAGAGGAACTTTTCCTGTACTTCCAGGGCAGCATGTGGTCCAGCTGAAACAGTTGACTATTACCAGGATCAGTAGAGTAATCCTGTGCCACTGGGCTCTGAGTCTTTATACAAGCCATTCTCTGTGCAGCTCCTTCCTTTATCCATTCTATTCTGCACTTTGGATCCTTGTAATGCTCTTACCTCCTTGTTTATGGGAAACAACAAAAAGTATAGCTGGAGTGCCCCTTAAGTTGGGCATGGTTGGTGCTGCTTCACTCCATTCTTCATGGCTTGAGGACCATCTGGAATCAGGGGGTTTCAATACTTGACAGGGCACATATGGACATTTTGCAGCACAACACATTTCTACCATGACTTGAAAAAAAATATAATCTGTTTCAGTTGTGTACAAATCAGAAGCAGGTACAAGGTGGAAAGCTCTCTGTCTTCCATAAGACAATGCCAAGCTATATAAAGGTACATTATTATATACCAGGGCTTTCCAAGCATTTTTTCCTCTTCTAAGGAGAAATTTTGTCTTGGCAGAACTTTAGAATTACCCATGTTTATCTGAGATTTCCAGGCATCTGGGAGTGTTATCAAACTGGCAGTCACACTGAATCAGATTTACTGTGCACGCGCTGAACTTTACGCAGTCTGGAAATGCCACACAGGGATAAAGTAGATCTACTTCTGTATGGAATAAGGCAGATGATTGAAACAATGGGAGGTTTATTACTGACACAACAGGGCAAGGATTTCACTTCACATTTTGATAAAACATTTTAGGAAGTAGAATTTGGCCCATGATAGTACATTTTTATGAAATGTTGTGTACAGTAGCTTCTCACTTCTAGAGATTCAGGTTCAAATTCATGCTGTAGGACTATAGATATTATTCTGCTCCCACTTCAATAAAATGTCTTTTAATTTCCATAGCTACAATTTTTGTGGACATAGTCCTGCCCTGGGGAACTCAGACTAGAGCAAGAAGAGCAAAACGAGATGCTATATTTCAAGACTGAAAGGCATCAGGAGCCTACTCTACTGGGTAGAGAGTTGTCTACCTCAAGTTTTATGCTGGCAAGAGGCAGAAGCCTCATACACAGTTAGAAACAAAAATTTTCTTAGATCTGAGTTAAAACTGTCTACCAGGAAGGAAGAAAAGATGTTTGGAAGGTAAGGAAAAGGGCAGGAATCATGCTTCAAGTTCTCCCTCGGTTTTAGACAGTGAGAAATAACTAAAACATAAGTGTAGGGCGGTTGGCCCCTAAATCCAACTAAGGTGTTAAACTATTTGTGTGCTGCAGGGGAGAAATTAGAGTGCAGACCAGAAACATTTGTTTTATTGTTTACATTCAACCTGCACATGTTATATTTTGATAATCTGTTGTGTTCAATGCCAGTTTTCCTCTTACTGTGTGTGCGTATACATCTGTGTGTGGGGTGCTTGCACAGATTTAAAGCCACTTTTCTCTGGTAAACTTTTAAGGGCTTAAGTGTAAAACATTACACAAGCAAGTACTTCTGTGAAGCTTTGGAAGATATTCAAAAAGTCTTGTTATCGGCTTCTTGTTGGCAGGCTCATGGTATTGCTTAAAACCCAGTGCCAACCAGTGCTAACAAACAACCTTTTATTCCTCCACCACATCAGTTCCTCAGTGCTGAATATTTCTACTCATATGGCAATATTTTAGCAAGCTGTTGAGTTTTACTTCAGCATAACTTCAAGGACCAAAGAGCTGTGCTTTTTCAAAGTTTCAGAGGAATGGAATAAATTTAGGTTAAGTAACGATGATTATTCCAGGCAAAGATTTCCTTCATTTAATCTTCCCATAACCAAAAAATACAAGCAGCATTACCACTCATTTAAAAAAACCTAATTAATTTCCAAGGGAAATTAGAGAATCAGTCCTAAAGTATTTGGATTAGGGAATCTAATTCTGCAGCCTCTTTGCATATGAAACAAAAAGCAGAGTGGATGAGAGCCACATGCTATGCAGTTTCTCAACTTGGCAGATTTATTTTTCATTCTCCCTGTCTCTGGTCAAAGTCTCTGTTTCATTCTCTGTGCTCATCTTGCTCCAACAAAGTTGCTTTTCTTTAATTTCCCTAGAGTGGCTGTAAATTCAGACCTACATTTAAACTTTTGCAGAGGTCTGACCCCTGTTCTTCTTGACCTCCAATGCCAGGACTTGGCCTCACCTTCAGAAATGATCTGAGTGCTCGGTCACCAGCAGGTGAGTCCTGGCTGCACCTTGGGTGAGGATGCAATGGCTGCGTTGCTGCAGAAAGAGAAGTTTGCAAGCCTACAGAACTTGGAAAGCACAGGGAACTTCTCTTTCAAAGATTTCACCATCACCTTTCAATTTTGAAGTGTTCCCAAGGAAAGTCAACAAACCAAGACCAGAGGTATCTTCTCCAGCAGTGCTGGAGGGGCTTCCCAAGTTCTGAAATTGCCATGGTTTTTAATTTTCTTACAGTGAGGTAGCACCCAGGAGTGCAGGGCATGCTGTTGAGCTCCAGCACCCTCCCATCAGGAGCTGTGGCACTAGTATGTCCATGTCTCTTACATCTCTATCTTGCATTTGCTTTGTTTAAAGGGTAAATGCTTTTTCTGCCTCTGACTTTCAGTCTGTCACACCTCAGTGTGCAGTAAATGCAGAAACTGGTGAATCGTTTTGCCACACATACATGTCTAAAGCACAGTACTGCTACCCCCAGCTGCTCTTTTATTTTCCTATAGGACCTTTGCAGCAAGTCCATCCTACTCTACCTGTATAACATCCAGATTGAGCAGGTGTCTTCAGACAGTCAATATTTTGGTTCCACTGCTGGGCCAGCCAGTCTTTCATCACGTACAAGTCAGTTTGACTCTGAAAAGTTTTCAGATAGTGAGAAGTGGGGGACATGGGAGGATGGATTTCTCCCATGCTGAAAAACCTAATATACTTCTCCCACAAAAATGAGCTCAGAATCAGATAATAACACACTGTGCAGAGAAAAAAGGCTAGGGAAGGAGGAGGTTCTTGTGGCTACACTGCCGGACAAGGTCTCAGAGGTCTAGATTTAGTTCATTGCCAGACCTAGGGTTGTTTGTGTGTTGTTTAGGGTTTTATCCATTTTGTACTGATCCTTTCCAACAATTTGGATGTGCCATGAATAGGTCTACCTCAGCTCTCAAATTGTCAGGCACGATGTTCCTCCATCTCCTGAGCACCTTGTCTATTCAAATATTAACAAGTTTGAGAAAAAAATATACTTTGGGCAGAAGGAGTGTGCCAAACTTTGTTCACGAGATGGGACCCGTGGGTCACAGGTATTGTGTGACCCCTGCTCCTCCCATAATGAAGTGCAGGAGGGAGGTGGTGGGAGCAAGGACGAAGGGTCAGGGACCTCAGGGACCTATATACCTTCCACCAAGGAAACTGCAAACTGCACCCAGTTATGGAGAGATTTTTGCATCTCTTCATGGATGTTTGCCAGGCAGGAGAACACGGCAGCTTCCTTCAAGTAAACTGTTCCTGCAAATGACGCAGGGCTCCTGCATGTGTGCCTGCCTGCACACAGATGTGGTACTGTTATGACCATCCTTTTTAAGGACATCTCAGGCTGTGTCTTGAAGTCCTGAAAAATGATGCTGAAAGAAATTCTGGAAACCAGGATAAAACCAGAAATGGATGCAAACACAATTAGAATGTATGGTGTGCCGTCTGCATCTTTAATAAATGTATGCCTGCAATGAAATACAATTAACATGTAAGATAATGCAGTTTACCTCATTTAGCTCTTCACTGGGTTTATAAACAAATTCTGCCAGTTAACTGTCCTTGTTAAGCAGATGCACTCACCACACATGAGCTAAAACACACCACAGACTGCAAACTGGAACAGGTGCAGGGATTATAATGGGATGATGAATTTGTCAATTTACCAGCTCTACATGTTGATAACAAAGAATGCACTTTATTTAAAACACCCCACATTAAAAAGCACTTCTTTTCTTAGTCTAAGAGGTACAAGGTGAAGGGAAAATTACACAATAGAACTTCATAATTCATTCTAACTTCTAATGATTATATAGAAGGTATTTCAGATAAGCTCTATATACTGTGTACTAATTAAGAAGGCCAATTATGCTGTTCATTTTGAAATGGAGGGATTACTGGAGGAAAACATAGGGAAAGCTGCTGATTTCTCCAAGGAGGTACTGTGAGCAAGGAAGCTATGGTAGAGAGGAAGTTGCATAGGGTGAGCTGCTGAGGAAGAGGGATGTGAGTAGCATGAGATGACCACCACAGAGAACTGACTGCTTATGTTAATATTTTATTCACAGCACAGTTGATTCCAATGCTAGGTTTGTGCTTATTCAAATTACTGTCATCTGATTTCCACAAGCATCCTGTGGCCAAATGATGCTCATAGGCATCTCTCCAGTTCAGAGACACCAAGAAAGGAAACACTTCTAAGTAAGGTACCAGTGTGCATCTTAGAACACCTGAATACCTTGAAATCTGGGCTTCTGTGCCCAGATTCCAAACATTCCCGTCAATGCTTCATGCTCAATCTTGTTCAGAAGTGACAGTCATCCCTCTTCAAAGTTGTCTTCCTGAACCCTACGCCTTTGATTTGTGATGTTAGCTTATACTGGAACATATTAATTGCTGTTGATTGTTTCAGTAGTCTCTACAATTTTACTTAGTTCTTCAAGAACAATTCAGTTTAGGTGAAGTTTCTTTGTCTTTGCTTTTCAGATAGGGCTGGATTCTCACCCAGAATAAATCAAGCAGTCAAAGGAGCTAAGCCAACATACGTTTCTAGGGAACATCGTGCCTATATTGTGAATAACAGCTGAAACATTACTATTCTCAGCTACTTTTTCAAATAAATTATGCTAGGTTTAAGTGTAGATAATGAAAGCCTGGAATCAGCCTTGGTGTAAATGGGTATAACTCCTTTGACAGCAGGAACGTTGCATTTGCTTACCCCACTGCTGAATTTAGCCCAGTCAGTTCAGCTTGGCATTATCAGTGGGAAGATGTGGCTGTGAGTTCATGAAATGTCACAGTCTTTTAGCTATAAAGGTGACACTTTAAATTGTCTTAAAGAGTAAGTGTGCATTTAATTTACATTTAACAGGATGGTTACTGTATATCATTTAAATACTAAATCAGTCTAAGGTTTAGTATGTGTACTAAGGTTAGAGAGTTACAGCAGCTGGGGAGAATGGGCCAGTTCACCCCTGATTAGAGGGGTTGGCTCAGTGGAGCTCCAAAAGAGAATGTTTTGGCTCTTGTTTTTGTTGGTTTGTCTGTGTTTGCTGTTCTGGGGGATTTTTTCAAAATTTTTAAGCACAGAACATAGTAGAAACTTGAGACAAAGTAAACACTTTTCTGCTCATCTACATGATAAACGTAAAGAAAAATTGGTGTTTCCAAAGTCTGACTCTTCTATTTTTCTATCTATGCTGACACAGTTGGTTGCCCCCCAAAATTAGGGCTGTATTCTTCAATCGCATTTTGACAGCTGATGCACCTCTCAAAACTGCATATCTAGGACCTAAAGGCACAGGATGAGCAGCCAGAGATACAGAGGGGTATTTTTGGGAAAGGGTGCAGGAAAGCAAGATTTTTCATTGTGAAGTGAAATGTCAAAATGTAAAAAAGGTGATCATTCCAGAATAAAAAAATAATCCACAAAGTATTTATCTGAAAAGGAAATAGTTGATTGACATGTGTGATCCAATATTTGAGGATTTTTAAAATATCATTTTTTGGGGGGAGATTAAATATCATTAAGCCTATTATGTTAAAACATGAAATGAAAACTTTGTTATAAAATTCATCTTTCTGGGAAATGGAAGTGCTGTGCTCTCAGAGGGTAGAAGGATTTATTTTTCCCTGTTATGTTTCAAAACAGATTCTCATAAAAGGTCAGAAATTTCTGCAAAATATTTTTACCTTCGACAGTTTTAGTCAGGGAAACAGTTTGTGTAACAGGTTGCCCTAGCTTTAGCATGCAGAGCATTATCAGGTTAATTGCACACAGAGGATGGATGTTTGAACACAACTGTGCCTGGAGGTACTTTAACCAATTGCTGGGGTTTCTATCCTATGCAGAAATGCTCTTCAGCTTGTGTTTATTTTCCTCTCTGCAAGAGTTCAAATATTGCTGGATATTAAGGGGAAGAAATGGAGAGAAAGTAAAAAACTCCCTCCTGTACTTTTAAAGGTAAATGTCATGGTTCTTTAACTGATTTTTTTTTTTTTCTTTCAGAAATTTAAGGCTGAGGATTGCAAATCCTGGACAAAGCAGCAGTTGTTCTCGCCCAACTGCATCATTTTAGCAGCAAATGAGAAATGTACCTTTACAGTTTTTGAAAGTGTTTACCAAAATCCCAGGAACAAGAACGTGGCAGCAGGAGGCAAATGGAAAATTCCCTGTGCTTAAACATGGATGAAACAACCTAATTTGTGACTACTGACTTCTTCTGTTTGTTTGGGGTTTTTTGTAACATCATTAGACAGAAAATACCAGATGAGGTCCAATATGCTTTGAAATCTGAATTTTGCTCTGACACATTTACAACTGTATGTGACAAAAATTGCATAACAGAGAGCAAGCTCAAACTCTTGGCATTGAAGTGAAAATTGCCATCAGTTGAAAGTATATTGCAGTTTTATTGATGAAATAGCAAGTCTAGAATATGTTTGATTAAAGCTTCCTTTTGTACCTTTGGATTTACAGGAGGTAGTAATAATCCTCTGAGCCACTGATAGGAGTCTTGTCTATGTTTTAAAATTTACAGTTGAGCAAGATGATGGAGGGGCTGGCTGTGCTGAAGCCACAGAGAAAATACACAGTCACTTCACTGGGACCAAAGATTCAACTGAGGTTTGGTTCAGACTGATCTCTAACACTACATTTTCTGTGGCAGCATGACAAGTAGAGCTGCATTTTTTCTATTTATAGGATAAAGCTTAAAGTAAAAGCACTTAATGCACATAGCACTGGGAGATCATATATTAAACAGATCTTTTTTTTTTTTTAAACTATTTTGGCCTTGAATTGTAATAGAAAGTTTTGGAAACCAGTGCACTTGCATCCAAGATGACATTTTTTGTATCCTCTGGGGATTTAAGATCCAAGGGCTGTGTTTGATTTGTCAACTAGGGAAAAAACCTCTGTTGTTATTGTAAGTTAGTTTAAGTCACTCCTGCTCTGCAGCACCTGCCATGCTCATGTTTTTACTTGATGGCATGAGTAAAGTGTTTTAAAGTGGTTTATCTTGACTAGACTGAATGACTTTACATATATGTATGAATATATATATAACTATGAATATATATAAATACAAAATACAATAAGACTTAAACTATTTTCTGCTAATCAACTATGCGAACCTGAGGAGTTGCCTGAGACTGGGGATCACCAAAGATTTGGCTGTATATGGTAAACAGCTTTTCCTCAGCCTGCTCTGGAGATCATTGACCTTTAATGAACCCATACATTGTTTGGCAGCTGCTCCTGTGCTCGGCGCTGGCTCTGTGAATCTTGCTGCACTTCCCCAGCAGTAATTGTTCATTAGGTAACACCTCACCACCGCAAGGCAGATAACTGCTACAGAAAGGCCTTGGCAGAGGGTATAAAGCGTCTTGTTTGCAGTGGCAAACAGAGGCAATATCCAAGTTGTAGTCCAAGGCTCTCCCATCTCATTTCTACCTTCAGTCCTTAGACTTCCCAGTGCCAAGAAAGAGAATGGATAATGTGGTTCTTTCTTTGTAGCTTATTCTGAATTTTTGAGCTTGTGCATCTTGGTAAGTAGCTGTCAAATTAAACAGAATAGGAGTGGAGGAGGAAGCACTAGATGTCAGAACCCAACTTAGTCTGCTTCCATTTAGCCTAGTTCATGCACTGACATTTTCAAACAATGCATTCAATTTTTTTATACTAGAAATGAAAAAGCATATTTTCCTCTTTCAGCCTGTGACCTTGTCTTTTGCTGATGACTCCAGTCATTGTTTGTAATAGTCAAACCCCCTGGGGCAAAGAACGGAATGATTCATTGCTGTTTAGGGCACTTGGATTTATAGACCACTAAACAGATTGAAATTATTCTCGAATCTTGCATGAGACAGTCTTCAAAATTAGAAATGTTGCCAAACCAAAGCCCTAGATTCAGATTCATATTTCAGTGGGCAGTGCAACCTGTTTCCATACCAGGATGAGACAAATAGAAAACTTTTGGAAAGATCTCTGTTATGATTCGTCAAATTTACGAGTATTCACTTTGTGAAGGAACCCATCACTATGTAAATGCTAGGCACCTTTACTGACAATCAAGGTAAAGCTGGTGTAAATCTCTGCCAACATATACACACTAGACAAAGCATAAATTATTACTCAAAAAGTGGTACTGACTTGAGATGTTGGAGTGTCCCCTGCCAGCAGCTGCTGATCATTGTAAATTGCCACTCTCCCTGGTGGCAGCTTATCTGAACACTCCCTCTCCCATTTCATGTACCATCAGCAGCTTTGCTTATCTGGCTCCTGTAGCTATATGCCAGGAGCTAAAAAAGGCTTAAAAAAAGGAAAAAATTGATAACTCTCAGTTGTGGGGCAGGCTGAACACATCTACTGCATGGGTGCCAGGAGCATCATCTTGTCTTTGAAGTGCCATCTTCTGGGCAATGCCAACTAACTTGTTCATGAAAGAAATCTAAAGTCAGGATTACATACTCAGCTTCACCCAACTCTGAGCCAGCACTGGTTTTCATTTTGCAAACAGGGACCTGACAGGTGAGGATTTGCAAATCCAGATCTCCTTTGATTTTTGTCTGTAATAAAGACAGGTCAAACATAGAACTCATTGCTAACTCTGAGGAAAATTTTGAATTAAATTGGAATTAGCCTGACCTTTCATCTGGATTCAACTTTGCAAAACCGAGCTCTGACAGACAAGCTCTTCTGAAACCCAAACAATCTCCATTTTGGTCATCTTTGCTATGTATATTTCAATAGCTCTTTGCCAGCTACAATGCTTATGATAATAAGAATAACAGAAAGCAAAGTGAAACCACAAGTTAAGCTGCTTATTATATAATTTAATTAGACTCCACTGCACTTTCTCTTCCAATTCCCAACTTACAAGGGTTGAATTGTTAGGTACATTTTTCACATTGGGATTCTGAAGAGTTTATTTTGACCTGGCAAATGATTTTAAGCCTGAGGAAAAGCAGGTCGAGCAGTGGTGAAATAAAATAGGAAGTATGTAGTTTCTTCTCACCAAGCCTGGTATCTGCGTGACTCCAGCACACAAAGAACTGGTGTGAATTTCAGGTCCTGTGCCTGCCTTAAATCAAGGCATTTGCAGAAATTAGTCATGACATGGTTTACCCAGTGGTCTTTGCTAAAGGAGCATTTTGGGGGGGGAACTTTTACATCAGATGCTCATAACTTATTGGCTTCATGAGGTCACATGTACCACTGAGTTAGGAAGAAAGATAAAAACATGTAGTTGTTAGCGAGCCCCTCCCTCCCCCGCCATTCTCCCTCCCTCTCTCTTTTTTCCCTCTCTTTATTCCTCTCGTATGTGCAGTTTCCTTCACAATATCTGCTAAACATGCACAGGCATGTTTCTTTCACAATGCAAGTCCAGTGTTTCCTTTCTGCATACACATATATTGATTTATACCCCTTTGAGCTGATTGACGGACTGTCCCGTAACACCCCATTTAACTTCTGTGTCGCCAGGACATTTGTTGTCTCCCCTTCATTCTTCTCTCACCCCACTTTGACTTTAAAGGCCACATTTTCCAAGAAGGAGACAATCATGAGAAATAATGTTTTTTTGAAAAGGGAGTGATTGTCACTGAAACCGATACGTCTGTGTGATAACAAAAACTGTCATTGCCTCGCATGGAACATGTGCCCCAGGGACTGGGAGGAACAAAGGGATCTTTAGAGAGGAGCAGCAAGCCATGTGCATCCTCTCATCTCTGTGGCACCAGGCAGAGCCCGCAAACCATTTTTCTCATACGCCACTGGGACAGATAAATGAAGGAAGCATTTGAATGGTTTCCTTTTAAGGAAGGAGTTAAATAGTTGAGTCATTCTTTTCAGCTATATTATTCCTTCTGCAGCTTAGAGGCACACTGTTGCTAGAGGAAGGACCAGGGAGAAGCTGCCTCTTCCAAATGTTGGGGCTGATCCTGCAGGTTCTCCACCACTCAACAGAAATATCGTCTTGGGAATCTGGTCTTTTCTTCTGTCTTCTTCCTAAGCATCAGCTCTTCAGTTCTCTGGAGGAAGCAGGTCACCTTCTCTTCATGTTTGCTTTTTTTAGCAGATTGAAGCCATAAAGAGTATTTTTGTTTCCTGAAGTATTTCCTAGAGAACAGATGAGAGCAATATACCAAGTTTCTGGATGGCAAATGTCAAGCTTTCTGCCATCTGTTTAATCAACTGATCTGCTGCTATCTGCCAACTATTAGCTGTTAATTCACTTTATTGCATCAGCTGCACAGTGTCACTACTCACATCCTTTGTGTCACTTCTGTCTATTATCGTGAGATGCGAAATGAGTAAGTTGCAAAACGGTAACTGCAATCACATCTGAAAATGAGCCCTAAACAAAATTAAATAACATTGCCTGTGCTGATCAATGATCACTATTAAAGCTGTACAATAAAAGGAAATGCAGCTCAGCTCTAGTTGGAGAAAATAGGACCCTGTGGGCCACTCAGAGATTGGTAACTTTTCCCTCTGAGGGTCCTGTAGGCATTCATTCAGTCAGCCGTGTTTTCCCTAGTGTACATGATAGTGACAAATGAGACTTTTTTGACTGGCATAGTATGTGCAGAAGCTTTGCATACCAATGCAGGGGCATACAGCTGGCTTGCCTAGGCTGAGCTAGAGATACAGAACTAAGGTGAAGCTCAGATATGTCTCAGGTTCCCATACCTTGGGAAGTGTGCCATGGTACTGAGGTACAGATACCATCAGAGCTTGCTGGCTGTAAGCAGACAGTACCTATTGCCATTGCTGCTGCTGGATGGCGTAACTGATAGTTTAGAAACTGCTGAGAGTGCACCTGGCAAAAAAAAAAAAATAAAATCTTGGGAACTACTGAGAAAATTATTTTTTTAAAAATTGCTTTCCTACAGTTTAACCTTCTGAACTATAGGACACAAAATTGACTATTTTATTGACAAGGGGTTGGATCCACAGAGTTTTTGAAGTTGTTACATACTATTCGTGGACGATGACTTCAACTGGATTCTGGTTTATAAAAATTGTCTGGAGCACCAATACCTTTGAGAATCAGGACTAAATTAGTATTATCAGGTGCAAAGCTGTAATTCAGTATAGACACATAAGAGAATACTTCATGCAAACCTGCTGCTTTGCTTGTGTTTTTATATGGAAAAATCTACGAATAGATATTATGGCTCATCATAAGATTGTATATAAAAAGCAATATAATCTTGCACTTTTTATTTCTACATTCCAAGGCTCAAAGTTAAATTATGATAATATTCAGCACCAGCAGTTCCTTACTATTGTCAAAAGAAATAAAGCAGTAAGAATGTGTTTGCTGAGAACAATGTAATAAACAGTATCTATGTAGGGGATTAAACCCAGGGATCTTAATGTGCACTAGGAGAAAAGGCCAGCATGAAAGGTCCTTGCATTCTGTGCTTGTACAGAGTGCTGAAAGATGCTCATCCAGGGCAGTCATTCAGGCTCACAGAAAATCTTCCCTGGGGCAACCCAAACCCACAATAAAAATAATATCATCAAATCAAATAGAGTGTGTCCATCCAGGCCTATCCCACTGCTTTGGGCTGCAGCTGCAGAGGTTGTAGGGACTCTGTAACTTCCAGTGGTGCCAGCAGCTCTCACATGGCCACAGTGGGACCATACTGGGGCTGCCCAGAGCCACTAGACTGGAGCTCTTGCAGAGTTTCCCTCTGCAACACCACCAGACAAAAGACCATTATTCCAAAAATTTCTAGGTTATAGAAAAAAAACCAAACAACAGCAAGACAAGCTGAATGGCCATCAAGAGCAATTACAACCACAGAGCACATGATTCAGTATTGATTTGATCTGTTTCTCTATTAAAATTCCCTCAGACTGCATCTGTTTACAAGCTGTTTTATCAGATTCAAGCAAATGCTAATTATAAATCAAAGCCAGCAGAACTGTATTCTCCACAAGGGCTCTCTGGGCTCAAGAAAACTCCCACTCTCTATCCAAAAGCCCCAAAGTCTTGGTGGGGTGCATACCTGGGAACTGTGTGGACCCAGGACAGGGGAAAGCACAGGATGTTATGTGAATGGGAATCAGAGATGTTTTGCTCTCTTTAAATCCAAACAGATGAATTGTATATAGCATTAACAGTTGCTTATGGTAAATAATTTTGCAATACCATAAATATAACATTTGTTCCAGATTGTGGATTTAAGAGCAAATTTAGCTTGTTGCACACAGGTAAATAACACAAACCAGACTTTGTTTTGTCTTGATACTTAGAGAAAAGAGGCAATTAACTCTGCTGTTGGGCATGGCTGCAGCAGCCACATCTCTCTCATAGCAGGGCTTGCTGATTAATGTGTGCACAACCCCAGCCAGGACGCAGGTTGTGGTGTTGCAGCATCACCTAGCTCCTTCCTTCAAGCCGCTAGGCAATGCCACCAGTGCCCCATCACAGTCTGCTGGTCATGGGTGCACACCAGACAAAATGCAGTTCTTGCCCTGAAGGGCTCACAGCATCAGATTTTGAAAGTGGACACAAGTCACACAGAAAAATCCCATGAAAAATAGCCCAAACCCCTAGACTGCTGGAGTAGTGTCCTTTGTGAGGGCATGGTCCCATTGCCACCTACCCCACGGAGATGTTTCCCTGAGAGTCCGAGGTGAGATGGAGGAAGGCCAGGGATACCAAAACCAGGCTCTTTCCTCCTCCTCACATCTATTTAATAAATTTGCACCTATGTAAAAAAAACCCACACAAAACACACTAACAAAAACAAACAAGCAAAAACAAACAAAACCACAAAAAAGCCCCACCAAAAAAACCCAACAAAAAACCCCTACCACCACCAAGAAAACCCTCTCCAAAGTCTCTAGCTGGTAGCTACTAATCATAAGTTGGCTGATTTTCCTCTTAGACACACTTCTGCTCATGTACCTCTCCTTTAAAATCCAGCACTAGGTTTGGTGTTACCATTTCTCCCATACACTTCGTGTGTAGTGTTATCTGCAGAAAGTGGCTATCACAGCCTGTCAGAACACCTCGTGCTGAATGACTCACAGGACAAGATGCGAGTACCAGCCTTGCTATGCTGTGGTTTCTGAATGACTTCATGCACGTACAAGAAACACCACTCTGAAACAAGCAGCTTGTGTGTCTTGTAAAAATTACTTCTAAATCTTACATTTCCCTTCCAGCTCATCTATTATTTGTGGGAAAAGCAGATAGTTTCTTTTTCTTCCTGTCTGTCTTCCATTAAACTAAAGAACTCTATAAATCAATAATAACCTTTTAGAGATGAACCTCTTTGTAATTATGTCTCTAAAGCCAGGTAATTGTTTGCATATTTTTAAAGAGAAATAAAGAAGGGAAACGTGTTTAGTGAGATTGAAACAGAAAAAAAATAAATTGAAACTCCTTATCAGCATTCATCACATTCACGCTTTTCACCAACATTTTATATTACTCTTAGCCAATTAATTTCTTTTGCACAAGACTCAAATCACTCAATCAGACAACAGTGCACACATGGGAGAGGGGAAAGCACAGTCTCTCAATTGGGATCTGATTTGGATTTTATTACAATATGGTCTTTATTAAGGATAATAATCTACAACCTCTGAGTTAAGGGAATGGTTGATTTCAGTCAAATCAATCTTTGTGTATCTCTCTGATGCCTCACTGACATTTCCCAACAGGAAGGGGCTAAGAGCCCAAACGGGAGTGATCTCCGATTAAGAAACAACACAGACATCTTGAAGGCACTTGGTTTTGTAGAATAAGATGACAGCAACCAGAGCGCCCTGGGGCGCTTTTCCAGGATGCCTACTCCCAGTGTGCCAGCCATCTGGGTTCATTTAAACTCCCTGCCTGCCTCTGCATGTGTGTGTGCACACACATGCGTGTGCGAGTGGAAGGCGGGGAGCAGTGGTGGAGGGGTTGGTGAGGGGTCTCAGGTTGCAGGCTTCAGTGTGGGCTGCGCTGGGGGCTAAACCCTCCCGCCTGGACCTTCTCAAATCCGCCAACATCATCTGCCGGTGCCTCCAGAGGAGCAATTTCAGCAGGACCAGCTGCAGGGGGGATGTTTAGCATATTCTTTATTCAAAGTGAAAGACGTTAAGCAGGAAATTTCAGGAGCCGTCTTGTACAGAGAAAGGGAAAGGAAGATCAGGGGGAGCAAACAGAAACTGGAAAACATCCATGAAATTAGTCCCAAATCATTGCCTATACCGAGCATTTCCTGACAAGCTGTCTGTCACATATTTGCAGCAGGTTATGCAAAAGTCTCCTTTGCCAGTAGCATATCCACATGACTAACGTGAAAACTCAGCTACCAATGTTTCAGAAACTGCATCTGCCAATGAGTTTTATTCGGAATTAATTTTGAAAAGGAACGTAATAATTTTTGAAGGGAGAACTCATATAGGATATGGCCAGCAGACAGCTTCAAGCCATACATTTCCTAGTCTTATTACTCCAGTTTTAAGACATTTTACAAGACAAATGTATCAGACAGAACAGGCATGCTGCCCTTGTCCCTCACTTCTCAGGCAGTTCAGCCAGGGCAAACAAGCTTCCACATGGCTAGGATAGTCCCCAGGAGCTGCAGAACTGAGAGGGACCGAAGGACTTGAAATCTGCAGCCTCACAGAGATGGAAATGGGCAGAAATTCAACAAGACAATGTCAATTCTGAAGATACAAAGCCAGATAATCTCTTCAGTAAAAAAAATTCAAGTGGATTCAAAGCATGCAGGACTGAGTAGCATGACACTGGGATTAAAAAAGGACCAATCAGATCACATAATACCGAAAGTGTAGGACCAAATTTATAAGAGTGAGAATTTAATTTTTCTTTGTGTTTTATGCATTATATTGTAATAGAAAATTGAATAAATTATACAAATTTTATTGCAAATTTTTAAATTTCAATTTTAAATGTTTAATTTTAAAAGCCACTAATTACTGCTTGAATTTTCAGGCTGGTTTCATTGAATTTACTGTATTTGTTCAATGGTCTTCGCCAGTCACAGTCTAAGGGTCTAATTTGAGAAATAGGGATGCCATGCAGGCAAGAGGCAGAGCTGTGGTGGTAGCATTAGCCACAGAGCATGGGCACAAAGGCATGACCCACCTCCATGCAAGAGCAGCTCAACGTTTATATTCCAACAGACAATGGCAGGGGCCTTTTTATATCTCAACAAAGTGCCTGCAGATAAAGAATGGTGCGGCAAATCTTCCAAGAAAAAGAAGGTGTTTCTTCGTCAAATTTTTATTGTCTCTGTGGTTGTGCTGACTACTTCACTAGGTACCAGATTTTCCAGTTTCAGGTGAGATCTGCAAAAGGTGGTAATGTTTTCATAGGCAGGTCTATAATTCTGGCTGGGTCACCGACAAACCTCCTTGACATGTTCTGCAGGACAGGTGAATAAGAAACAACATCCAGCTCCTGCTGCACTTTACCACTGACTGATGAGGGGATCCATTGATCTCACTACATCTGCAGAGGTGCAGAGAGGCCTCCCCTTCCACAGCTGAGCTCTCAGTAGCCATCTCCTAACAGCCTCAGTTCACCAAATTGCTCATTGCTCATAAGCAGATGTATTATCAACTGGCTCCCAGTGAAGTATGATCAAAGAAAATGGCAGCACATAAGTAAATGCCCTCCTGGGGCTTTACAGTAAGGTTATATTTGTGTATTCAGCTTTATATGTGTACATTTTCTGTCTGAGCCAAAAAGAAAAAATGAATGAGGGAAGATTTAGCCAGATGGGACTTTGCCATGCTTGCTGAGATGTGTCCAACTTTTTGAAGGAAGGAAGAAATAAAAACCAGAAAAAAATTGTGGAATTACCTACTGGTGTCATCTGTATCCTCTGATGCCACGTAGGGACAGATGTGGAGACAGGTCAGTTTCTTCAATGTGAGCAAAATCCAACACAGGAGAGCAGACTGGATTAATTCTGCTGACTGTTCCTTGGGTTAAATTCTTTCAATGTTAATGTCTTGCCTTTTTTTTTTTTTTTCCCCACAAAAGTCTTCAATGAAGCAAAAGCCTGGGGGTTTTTTTGTGCAGTATAAAACACATAGTAAGAAACAGTTCCTGTTCAGAAAAAGTGTGTGGCACAAATAGCTACATTTTAGAAATAATAATTGTGACAGGCACACAAAGGAAGAACCAGAAACAATATACAGGTCTTTACAGTCCCATTTCTGTGTCATATCAGCTGGACCTTATTGAATAGCCCATTAAAAAATAATTATGTTTGGAATGAAGTGGTATTAAGAGAAAAATTGCAAATTCATTCCCTGAGTAGCTCCTCTGAAGCTGGTGAAGTTGCCCTAGGGATGAATTTGGTCAGGTATATGTCAAATGGCTGTAAGACATAATTTGAACTTCTGCCTTTGCCAAATGAGCAAATATACACACACCATTTATTGCCAGTTCTGTTGGTTTAAGAGGTGCTCTGTATTTCAAAGCTAACATTTGTACCACTTGTTGCTGTGGTTGTCTCTTATTAGCACAGCAAATAGCTAATGAAAATCTATGGCCTTGGAAAAAACCAGCTCGTAAGTTAGGATTTTAAATAAGTCTGCCTGTCATATATACGCAGCATGGTACCCTGCTACTTTTTGTTTCATTCAGTCAGCCCATTTATAAGGACACAAAATCACCAGGTACAAAGGTTGCAAGGAAATTTTTTTCCAAGAGGAAACAAGCCTGGCTCAACTGCAAACAGCTCATGCTCTATTTAAAGTCAGGCAACATTCATTTCTCATGCCAGAGAGCCCAATTCATCCAGGGCGTTAACTCCACAAACACCAGCAAACTTCCACCAGAGACTAATTTAGTCCAAAGTGCTTTAAAATCTTGCTTAATTTATACATGTTTCAGTTTGGTTTTAAAGCCATCCATCCTGCTACCTTCTCCCATAGGACCGGGTGCCACTGTGCTGGCTCCCCCCACCAGTCCAATGCAGTGGGACATGTCCTCCCTGTTCCTCAGCAGAGCACAGAGAGATGGCTGAAAGCTTTCTCCTTTCTGAGCTGTTCTCCTCCCTCAGTGCTCCTGTTCTGCAGAAAAATGTGACACCAATCTGGCTCTGATAACAATGTGACCCATCCAGCAGTCACCTCTGTCCCCACTTTGGGGCAGGCGTTTTCTGAGATTACACTTCCTTCAAGGAAGCCAAGTTTGTGTTTAATAACAAGGTGACAGCTCGTACATGGGTCCATTTAGTACAGTTTTGCATTGCCACATGTGCAAGGGTGCATTTCTGTAGAGCAAAAATAAACTGTGTCCAGTTCGTCTTAGCAATAACTCCCTGGCCTGTGCCAGAAACTAATCTATAACATTTAAACATTAGAAACTTCTATTGTCTGAAGTATTCTTTACCTTCCTTTAATCTTGAATATAACATGCCCACCTCTTAAGAGAAAATTTGACTTGTGAATGCCTGCCCTAAAGATGCCATTAACACATGGCATGAAAGCATGGTGCCCTGACAAGGGAATTGTATCCCAGCTGTAATCACCAGATTTTCCCTAATGCAAGCTATATGGGTCAGATTTGCAGAAGCTTCTCCTGGAATAATTAAAGCACTGAGCTGTTAGGATTTTTTAAACAAGGTTTCTGGCCCTTCACAAAGCACGTGTGCTATATATCCTTAAACATGACATGTTTTCCTCAAGGAGTTCCTTGTCAAGAATCTTTGTATTTAATACTGGGTGATGATGAGAATATGCCTTTAAATGAAATGTAATTGAAAATGAGATTATGTAACTTTACTTCCTCCATAAGTAGACTTTCCCTTGACATATTGTATTCAGGGTTTGTACTGAAGTCTTTAATGTTAAGCAAACTGACAAATACAAGATCTAAGAAATCTTAGCACCGAGATCTGATTAACATCTGCTGGTCTTCTATAGCAGGAGTAAGCAGAGCTGTGTTCCAGAGGAATAAACTTAAAAGAACAAAATCCAGCGAGTGACAAATTTAAAAAAAAAAAAAAAAAAAAAAAAGTTAGTTTAAAGTGAAAATCCTGTTGTCTCTCAAATAAATCAGACAGCAAAACAAACAAGCTTTAATTACACTAGAGGTTGTCAAATAAAATTTTTGTCACTACGTCACTACTAGTACAGCTGTGTGTGCTCCTTTGCAACAGCTCTTGAAGAAAATGGACAGAGTTTTTCTTCTATTAAAGACAGGTAAATTAATTTTTTTTTTTACATCCATGCTTGAGAGCATGAGGCAATATTTTGCTTGAAAGTTTTAATTCTCTTTAATCAGACAAAACACAGAGTCTGATTAACTGATTCTCAGTGAGACTGCAATTAGAATTTGACTGGCAATTCCCCTTCAAACCAAAAATTATTAACTATTTTAAATAATGCAATAATCCCTGCACTTTAAATGTCCATATGCTGTCAAAACAATAATGGAGACTGTTGCGTACAAAATACCTAGAGAGAAAAAAGGATGTGCTACTCTTTTGCAATGGACCTGATATTTTTTTAAACTTGGCCTGTGATTCTGCAAATGGTATTATTTCTGAAAAAAAAAAGTGTGTGGGGAGGTCCCTCTTAAATTGTTTTTTAACCATTAAAGACTTGTAATTTACAGTACTGAGTGGCTATGGCAGCAAAAAAAATTACTCTTTTCTCTTTGAAACACTGAAAGAAGTTACAATCAATGAATAGTTTTACTCACAATGTTTATCATAAACATGCAACAGGGTTACTGGTCTGCTAGGTTTAGTTGAATCAGTCTGGACTTTTCTCATACAGCTTCTTTCTGAAAATTATGCTATCTGTTCCACCTTTCTCATCTTTGTCAGGCAAATAGCGCTTCTGTCCTTGATTGCAGACCACGTGTGAATGAACTGATCAGTAAAAGTCATTACAGTATCAATGGGAGCTAAGCTTCTGCCAATACTGCTGCTCCCATCTCAATTTTCAGTTAAACCATAGAACCCAAAAAAGTGTCTGGGGATGAGGTTTAGGCATCTGAGATTAGAAACATCTTTTTGCTGGGGACAGTCCCCTCTGGCTGTGTATTTAACATACATCCAGGTGGAAGAAGATGTCAGTTTGAGTAAAACTATTGTTCCTGTCGCACTGTGAAAGTTACGATCGTGCACTTATGGGAATCACAGCAGTGGTTGAATGGCCAAGAAGAGGAAAGAAATAAAACAGCTCTTGATCTTTGAGCCAAAAAAATAAGCAGCACTAAAATGCTGCTACAGCTTGCTGACTCAGGTCCTCCACCTAGGAATCTGTGATACAGAGATCAAGCCTATGCAAGAGGGAGATGGAGCCTGAGCTGAACACAACTGCACCATGTTGCATTCAAAGAAGAGGCAGCCCCAATAGTGAGGGTCACTGTCTTACTCCATCTCTATGGGACAACCAAAAGTGGGACAAAAAGTCTTTCTGCTAAAGCAGGTTTGCACATCTGCATCTCTGAACACTGCAAAAGAGGAGTAGAATAAACTTCATGTTGAGAGGGTTTCTTTTTAATATATTTTCATCTCCTTAGGCAGGTTCATTGACCAGAGTTTCACTGTGGTTTAGGACAATCGACAAACCAAAATTTTCCTTGAATGAGAGCTAAAGAGGACCTCTATCAAACATTCCTTAGTAAATGGGTAAATTCACTAGTGTATACTCTTTCTTACATTTACATGAAACATTTTAATTTTCTTTGTCTATTGCAGCATCATCTCACTTTCCAAAAAAAGTAGTGTCTGAGGCTTAGAGATGAAGCAGGGTACAGGGAGCAGCTGAAGGCAGTGGAGTGCAGCCATGGTAGCTGTGGCTAATCATTCCTGGCTAGCTGAATGCCAAGAACATCTCACTGATGAATTCCCTATGCAGAACAGTTGTTTCACACTTATGAAGTAGTAAACACATGTGTTAATGGGGCTGAAAGTGCTGCGAAACATTAAGAGACAGGGGAGCTGGCAACTGTTGCTGAGGAGCTGGGGGCTTCCTGGGACCTCCTGGCACCAGTTTTGACCCTTAATGTCTCAACTGGGGTAAATAAGACACCACCACAATGGTTCAAATAACTCCAAATAGCATGGGCTTGATACACAAAGGCACAGTTCGGCAGGAAGTACTGCAACAATCTCTCTCCTCAGGCTCCACACCAGGACTGGGACTCCTTCAGCTTCAGCCTTTCAACAGAGGGGCAAGGAGCAGTCACTGGGGATCTCCAGTCAATGTGCCCAGCGCTCTGCTGGCCCCAAGACTGGCTGGCGTAGGACAGCCTGTGTCCATGCTATTAAACTGTCAATATCCTGCGGACAATTTAAGAGGGTGAATGATTGATCTCTAGTGCCTGGAAACATTCTTCGGGGCTATTTAATTTATTAGTATGGACAGAGTCAACATGAACTAACAACCAAGTCCAGACAAGGAGCTGCAGTCCATCTGTGGAGAAGGAGCATCATCAGCTGTCTATAGCCAGGAGGCAAGGATGGGGAGATCAGAAGTATTTCTCCAA
Organism: Dendrocincla fuliginosa; assembly: GCA_035047845.1. Lineage (NCBI taxonomy): Eukaryota > Metazoa > Chordata > Aves > Passeriformes > Dendrocolaptidae > Dendrocincla > Dendrocincla fuliginosa. The sequence goes on along the minus strand of JAWWMO010000083.1, from coordinate 24,479,572 downwards.
TTTACTAACACGTTGCTGTATTTCTGTGTTTGCTGTCCCTTATAGCAGGCACATTTTTCCTTCTTGTACTTTGACACTCACTGGTTGTGAATGGAGAAATATTGCCACCAGTGAGCACTCAAACATATTTTTGTGTTCCTTTCATAGGACAAAGATGGAGTCTGCAATATCTAATTAAATTGTTAGACCCCCCACACACACACCTCCAAACACCAGATTATTGCTGTATAAATTCTGAAGCAAATACATGTGCTATCACAGAAACAAATTTTCAGTCTCAGTAATTAAATCAGTTGAAAAATGTGGAAAACTCAGTCACCTCCAGCCATACATTAGTTTTACAGCATGCAGATCTGACTGATATGTGTTTTAACTGACAAAAGGAAGAATTTGTGATGATGTAGTTCAGTTAATCAACAAACTTTTGATGACAAAACCATCAAACCCTAATATAATGCTCTCTACATTGGGATGTAATTTTTCAGCAGTCCCAGTGAAGCTCTTCAGCCTTTCCAGTGGAACTAACACCCAATTTTTTGTTTTATTTGGGCTAGTCTGTTCCTTGGAGTCTTCATGCACATATGCCATTTTCTACCCTGGTTCCCCCTTGCAGTACTCAACTGGAAGCTCTTCCATCCAAGCCACCACCTATAGGCATGGTGGAAGTGGGCCACAAAGCAGCCAGGATCAGACAAAGCAAAGGAAACATTTGAAGAGAAACTGCAAAGAGGAAAATAATACTATCTGAGACCGGGGTGAAAGTTTCACTATCTCTTTCCTTTCAGAGTCTTTTTTCCAGTGTTTGCTCAATTTTTTATATTATCTCCTGCACTTCTTTATCCTTGCATCCCCGGCATCCTTTTTTTTTCTGCTAATGCCTCAATGTCCTGTCCTGCTCTCCATGGTATATTCTTTGCTTTTCTATTTCCCCTATGCTTACCAATCCTCATGTAGCCTTACAGCTTAGAGAAATGGACGTAAAATTCTTTTTCTGCTACATGTGGCTCATTTTCTTTTTATGAGTGCTGCATTTTCTATTTCTTACCTGTATTTGTATGTAAATATCATTTCAAATTCCCTTTATAAAACAGAGGGACAGCTAACACAAGTGGCCAGCAGAGCTATTGAAAAGCCACCGCAGGACATACATCTATATGAAAAAATACACTGCTTTTTGATACCGGTAGTTGCAAGGTCATTAATGGCAGGAATAGGAGACAAACAGTGTTAATAACAGGCTAGTGAAGAATTGAAGGGGCTTCATGCTTCCCATGAGAGCTTTTAGGATTTTTTTCAAATCTTCCCTGACAGGAAAGAAACGAGAGGGCTGGAAGATTTCTTCCACCCTATTCATTTCTTTGGTACACCATAGCCAAAGCAGGATGCCGTGAGGATAAGCATTTCCTACTTGGCCAATGAATATGTTATATATTAGCCCTGGTGGCAGTGGAGCAACCTTTATCTGCCCTCTTCTACCTGCAGTCCTCTGAATTCATAGAGGATTTAGATTTTATCTTTCAGGGTAATTGTTGAGATCCTCACTCGATGGAGAAACAAAGAGGTTATGAGAGATTCAAGAAGGAAACAGAGAATCTTACGGTCGGTTTTCTTTGACACTTCCCATATTAAATCTTCATACTGTTAAGACACATCCACTGTGATGGACATCAGTGAGGTGGCTCATTCTCATACAACTGTGAATAAGAATCTGGCTTAATGACATAATTTGTTTTAAAACTTGAGAATAGAGTTTTCTCCAACAATAGTTCAATTAAAAACTTCTGCTAGTTGGGATCTGGCTTTCATTTCCACTGTTTACAAGTTTAATTTAGGTTTGGGTTAGACCTCTCTGAACTCAAAAATGAGGGATTGTGATCAGCTGGTCAGTGAACAGCTGATCAAGAACTGCTTGCTTAATTAGGGAAGAGGAATAATTAGCTTGTCAACGTTTAGATCCCAGAAGACTATAGCAAAAGGCTGCATAGAAGGATTCCTCTCACCGTATTTACTGACCTTTAAACTCCTCATCTCTTCTGTCATTGATGTTTAATTGAGTCACTTAGGCTGTCAGGCTAATAACTAAGGTAATGAAGTAGTCTAAGACCTTGGTTTACTGCTTTGTTATTCTAATACTAATTTTAGAATGCTAAAAATAGTATCACTAAAAATAAGACTTTGTGGGTGGGTTTTTCTTCTAAAACAATTGAGCTTCTGTTACTCCCCTCCCAAAACTATTAAGAAATCATTAGATTTCAAAGAGGTTATTTTGTAGCAAAAGTTAATCACCATTTTTGTAGTGAAGGCCTTTGTAAATCAAATCCTGGGGTGATTGTATCTGAGGAATAAAGATGGATTTGTTACTTGTTTACAAATCTGTATTGCTAAACTATGAAGGGAAAATAACACTTATGTCAGAGTAAGTGCAGCAGTAAGGTGAGTCATTTTATTGAAGGACAATATCTTTAAAAATAAAAGTCACTGAAGCAGAATTGATTTCTACTAAAATATTTTAATAGTATGCTGATTGCATGGGGTGTCTGTAAGGACAATTTAGGTTCTTTAAATGTTTGCCTGAGCTGCTTTTTTTAACCTTGAGTTGCTCACATTTTTTTTAAGTCTGATTTTGTTTAGTAAATTTCTGTGTGCACAATATTTGAGCTTCAGAAAATGTTGATATAGCTGCAGTTTCTCTATTTACCCTTAGGTTACAGGTATATATTCTTACCCTTGCAGCCATTTTAATGTATTTGTATTTTGGTATAGATAGCAATATGCATAGATGAAAGCCATGTCTGACTCTGCAGGAAAAAGCATGCTTCTGTAATCAAATACTGAGGAGAAACAGAAAGCATTTAAGTACGTTTTTAAGAAGACTTGCTTGACACATATTTTTCACAAATCACTTTCCTAGAAACCTTCCCCTGTCTTGGTATAATTTCCAGATTATTTTTTTTTTTCCACACAAAAGCCCCATCTCTTCTGATACTCTCTCATGCCTGGAATGTCAAATCCATTTACGAGTTTTTGCTTTTCTTCTAAAATAAAATATTTTTTTTTTCTCAGCCTAGACAGTAATGTGCCCTTAATACCTGTAAAGAGTTCTACAAGATTTTAGGCAATAAAAAGCATTGAGGGGTGTGTTTATCAGGAAAATGTATTGGATACCGATTTATATATTGGAAAATTGTGCTTCAGTGGGATTTTTCTTAATAGAAATAAAAGAAAATAAATTCCTTACCTTTTGGACTTTTTTTTTTCCCAAGGTGTTAGCTCCTCTTCATTTTAAAATTCCCTGTTCTTTACACGCCATCGGTCTGACCTGCCATTTTTGCTGCCATAAGGACGTTTAACTATTTTATTAGCCAGCAGCTCAGCAATTGCTAATTTTATTTTTTCCTCCTGTTGAGAAAAATAATTTCCTTAGTTTCCATCTCTTCAGAAGGCATTCTCTGAAATGGAAGTTATGCAGACAGCCTTAGGTGTCCGATAGCCTGACAAATTTCCTGGATTACTATTTTGGAGTGCACAGGTGATTGTACTAGATAGGGGGAATAACGCTACCACTACTCTCCAAGTCTGTCAAAACCCCTGTCTCTCCCAGCACCCTGCTGACTTCTGTTTTAATGCCATATGCTATGTCTAATAGAAAAACTCCTTCAGGCTAAAACCATATCAGTTTTAGTTGTCTGGAAACCACTGTGCACGTGTTAAGACACAACACAAACAAGAGCAATGCCTTTGAGCCTGGTTATGCTATTTACTGAACTTTTACAGGGCCTAAACCTGGTGGCAGCTTCAGTGTCAAATAATTCAGAACAACTGCTATAATCTCACATGGCTTATACCACCTTCTGGGTCACATCTTTCTCCTTGTGGATCCCTGGCTTTGAATAAGATGAGATTTTGCTTTTAGTGAAATATCTTTCCTCAAATTTCCTCACTATTATTGCAGGCCAAGCAAGCTGTCAAAAGTTTCATTCAGAAAAAAAGACTTTTACCCAACTAACTCATGATAACCTCTTCAAAAAGGACATCCTACCAAAAGTACACTCCCTTGCATCACAGTACCTTCTGATACATAGATTGCCATACTTTCCTCCAGCATTGGTGGGAGCAGCTGTTGAGGCTGGAAGGCAGCATGGAGCATCAGTCCCGTGGGATATTTTTCTGGGTTTATTCCACAGCAATCCTTTTCTTAACTGTTTGTGAACTTCTCAAGTTGCAGTTTTAGGGAAAGAGGGGGTTCTGGGTTAGACATCCTGCAGTATCAGATAACCACATTTCACAGGCATACTGATGCAGCCTGTGCTCTTGGGATTGCTTACTGAACTTCATACTGTATTAATGTGATGGTGTTCTGCTGCCCCATTTTCTGGTTGCTGATAAAAGGCACAGATGTCTGGGAAAGCAGTTTCTATGTGTCAACATACCTGCTGTCAATGGGTATCTCAGTTAGGCACAGCTCTGGTGGAATAGTGTTCTAACCAGTCCTTCCTACACAGAGAAGACGTCTTTTGTGTTGTCAAGTGTGCCACACTCGGATCACAGCATTCTTGTAGCCAGTGGACTTGGGTGTTGCTATTTTAAAATAAGATATGCCCCTATAGAAATATATATCCATTACTATACCAAGAAAATAATTTTATTCCCATAATTTGCAAGAGTGTTCTGGTATTTTCTTAATGATAAATTTCCATTTTTTAAAAAATTTTCTTTCTGCAGAAATGTTATATAAATACCATATTTCATCTGCATCTCTAAGTTATTCCTCTGATGAGCATTGACTCTACTGACTAATCATTATTCTGCACTTGTCCTTGACAGTTACCTGCTAGCATCTCAGTTCTTACTGCTCCGGGAACAGCTGCTCCACTTTACTCTGGTTTGTATTTTCTTAAGGGTTATTATCAGGGAATTCACCACTTCCATCCAAACTCCCAGGCTTTCCCAGCTCGCATCAGCTAATCAGCACCTCATTAGACTAAGCTTACACAGGAGCTTAGTCTCCAACTTCCACACAGCCAAAAACTGGCTGCACCACTGATTGTGAGGGAAGAAGGCTTCTGTCTGCAGACATGCTGCTCAGAATCCCCAGAGCACAGTGAAGATCATATTTCCCTGCCACATATCACCTCAGCAGAGATCATAAACGCAGCCTCACATGGACAGAGGTACAGGAGGCAGAGATTATCTACAGCGGTTAATGCTACTCTGCATCCTTGCATGCACACTGAGCCTCCACATGCTTCTTGATCCTATGGCTGTGAGCCTCCCTGTCTGGAGACACCTCCATCCACCAGCACACATCTCCTGTGACAGTATATGAGACCCTACGTCTTCATGCCCTTACACTGAGTCTTTGCTCCCAGACACAGTATTTTTCTTCAGTTTCTGTGGTACAGGTAAGAAAGTCCTCCTGTACCACAGAAGGTACAGGCTTCCTGTCTTCTGGATTGACCACACAGATGTGCCACCAATGCTGCCATCCCCAGGAAGAGGGCTTTCTGCTACCACAGGGCATCAATCCCTTACTGGAATCCCAATACGCCACCAGCATTTATATCTGAAACATCTATTTTGGGCTCCCACCACTAGTCACCTGCTGCAAGATGACATCAGTGTCATCTGCAGAAAAACTCACCTCACCTTGATAACCCTAGAAATTACCTCCCTTCTTTTCCCAAATAGCTGATGGCACGTTCTTGGGCAAGACAGGCCTCTGCTTGTCTCTGGCCAGGCCACTTGGCTCCACCAGAAGGAAGCAGTTGAGGCCTTGAACTGTGGGCTGCAGAGGGGATGGGGGATGCCAAGGGACATGCCAGCATGTACTGGCTGCAGAGTCCTGCAGAGTAGAAAGCAGGCAGACAGCGGTCTTGCAAAGGACAGGAGCAAACACACTGTAAGGTCTCTACAAAATTAGGCTTCTACCCTAAGTTCCCTCTTCCTGCTGTTGCAAAGAGTCACTTTAGCCCAGTAGAGACAACCATTACTACTAGGAACCTGCTGCAGATTTCTTACGTGGTTTTCCTAGTCTTAGGCAAATGCGTTGGCCATCTCAAGGCTTTCCCGTGGCACAAGGCTTAGGCTCCTGAATCCTGCCCTAGATGGCAGTAGTAGGACAAAGAGGTATGCAGAGCGCTTGTCTGCAGTGGGTGCCCTACCTCGGACATGGCCCTGTAGCATTGCCTAAGCCTGTATTTAACCATGCACATGAAAACAAAAAATCATTGATGCTGCACTGCTAGTTGTAGCTTGTGGGCACATCAAGAGGGAAAAACTCGGTATTTCTACTCATAGTCAGAGCCCAGTTTTCAGGGTGTATTAAGATTTTTCTTGCTAGTTATCTTCTGCAGAGCATAATTATGACCTTCTAATTAACACAGAGACCTCAACGCCTGATACTGCCCCACATGGGGCTTAAAGTGCCTGCACGCTCGGTTGCAAACAGCACATGTTGGCACACTCATGACTTGGGTTAGTGCTAGTTCAGCACTGCCCCAAGTAAACACTGAGGCCACTCATCCAGCCTCCTGTTTTTGCATTCTTGGATATTTCAGGAACACATTTGAGTTACACGTTTCACCACAGCTGTATTGACTCTGACTCTGAAAGAGAAATGGTGGTCTTAAAAAACACTTCACCTCTAACTCAGTGAAGGGATTTCCAAATTGCGAACTGACAATTCTCTTTGGCTATTCAATATACTTGGGTGAGTTGCCTATTTGCTGGGCCCTTATGGGCTTTTTAAAGCTATTTCTTTTTCTCTTTTTTTTTCTCTTTTTTTTTTTTTTAAATTTTTTTTTTTTCCAGAAAACCCCTTTACTACACTCTAAGAAGTACCTGAAAAAAGTTTTGCCACGTGACTGAGGACTTTGAAGGAAGCCAGAGTCTTTGCCACAGATGTCTTTAATCTGAGATGTAGCTATGCTTTTATTTATACATTTATATATGTCTAAGTATGTCTATGTATACATACACTAAGAAATTTTTTTGAAGGGTTTCAAATTATGTAATCAACTTTCTTTCAATATGGATTACTGCACTCATGGTACTTAAAAAGTTTATAACTAAAAATGGTACCAAAAATTACAATGCAGAATTTTTAATCTCATACATATTAAAAATAGCTGCTTTTCCCTTTGTGGGAATGAAGAGGCATTCTGCCATTGCCCATATGCACAACTGCCTGCCTGTGGGATTTGTTAAACAGGAATAGCTGACTCACGGTCTAAATGACTGTATGATTTAGCTAATTTGACTCAGATGTATGAGAACATAAAGACAGTGTATATGTAGCTGATGTGTCATAGGGGATAAGGGTTTTGCTAGCTACCACAGTAGCAGCACCGCATTTTCCTTACAACAGCATGATGACAGCATTTTTGGATGTTTGAGTAAAGAAAGGGTTTGTATGCGCAGGGAGAGATTGGTTTTCTCCAGAATAGCTTGAAGTCCTGTAGGTACTGAGCTCAGTTTACATACGATTTTTCTCAGAAGGCAAGCTGGGAGCTGGCTTTATGTCCACAAGTCAGTATTTATTTTTTTCTCAGTGCCAAATCCTTCCATCTCCTATGTACTGAATTGATCACTGGTTTATTATTTTGAAAACAATAATTTGAGTCCATATTTCAGCCAGCAGTTTCTTTTTTCTTCCTCTTTATTCCTCCTGATCCTAGTTTGCCAGTGTTTGCCTCCGTGCAGTGACTTGCTACATATACACAGCCCTGGACATATCCCAAACTGGTTAATGACACCCCTCCTACCTCAAATGATTCACCCTTTGCTTCCAAAATGGGAAGTCATCTCTTTTCCTTTCCTACGGACTTGCATAGAGTGCTGCTGAAGAAAAATCATCTGATATATTCAAGTGGTACATGTGTCTATATTTTACCTGGGTTTGAACAAGTCTTTTCAGGATTGCTCTTGATGATTGCTCAGGATTGCTCCTGAGGAAAGCAAGTGGTGCTAATTCATGTTATTATTAGTCAGAAATGCAACTGAAAAACTTTACTTCAAAGTAGATACAGACATTACTCCCCAACCAGGTTTCTGAGTATGGCATCCAAAGGATCTTAGTGCTACTTGTCTCCTTCAGCCTGATACTAAAATGCAAAGCTCAGTTGCAGCATCCTAAAACAGATTAATTTCCAGAGTAGCCTTGATTCTCCAACAGATACCTCTCAACTCAGGGCCGTGCCACCATCTTGTAGGGCCACAGGAAGTATCTTACAAAAAGGACTTTCTGGAGTCTTATTGCCACTTCCTAGTTTGCACCAACTGGACATACAAATAGAAAATGTGAGATTTTTCAAAGTAAGTAGGATTCTTCTAAGGTGGTGTTTGAGCGTCATGAAATTTTTCAAAAGAAAATTTCTGATCAGTAGATCTTGTGGCAGCAAAGTTTTTTAAAATCTGCTAGTCTCAACAACAGGCTCTGAAGAGTAAAAGCAGGCACTTCATCAAGTAGAACCATAGTGCCATGACTCCTAATTGTGATTTAGCTAGAAATATTTCAAAAATGTCACAAGTATTCAATGTAATATCTAAACACAGTACAGGGAATATAAAAAATGCAGAGACCCACTCAGAAGGACAGCATATCAATTCAGAGATGAGAAGTCATATCATATTGCATCAAATATAAGTCTATTCATTTATTCACTTGTACCCCACTGCCAGCCATTGTAGGAAGCAACAAATGTGGTATTCAAAAGTCTTGAGGCTCCTCCTAGAATAAGTGAATAGCACTGACTCAAACCCCACTCCAAATTTCTGGGCTCACTAAGCAGCGTCCCAAGGGGCTCCCAGAAGATGACAGCTCCATGCCTGTGAGTGCAGGGCTTTTGCACTGAGAGTGCTTCATGGGGGAAATGGTGCTTGGCTTGGGAATGCACACCATGTCATGTTCGGGACCACATGCCAGCATCCGCTACAAGGGAACGTCTTCGTAGACAGTAACACACCCCTTCCCATGAGCTGAACAGTTTTACAAGCTTAGAGTGATTATGTTTGACCTGCCTTCAAGTCCTTGAAAAGTGCAGCCTCCTCCTGTTCTGCAAACTCCCTGCCTGAACCATCCATGGTAACCTTCTGGTGCACACAGAGGTCACACAGCTCTGCCACTGTCCTCATACTTCTTCCCTTCATGAGCCCTGCCAGCGTTAGGGGCTTCTTGCTTGAGGATGACCACAGCTCCCTGTCCCCTTCAGCAGGGTTCTTGCTGGAGAACTCTGTTGCCCAGCATAATACAGAACCTTTCCTGCTCTCTTTCTTTCATCTGTTCTTCTTAATCTCTTCACCAGTTCTGCCTTGGGGAATATTATTATTTTATCTCTTGCTTGCACTTCTCACTCTGTCTTTCCCTGAACAGGCCATCGCAGTGTTAGCAGGCGTGTACTGCTGAGGCCTTCCTGCACAAGAAATTAAGATTTATATCTGACCAAGCTTATCTACTGATTGCCTGTCAGTTATTAAAGGAAAAAAAAGAAAAATCAGTGTCCCTGGCTGTACAAGATGTTTCTGCACTGTTACCACTGATAGAAAATCTTATTAAGCAACAAGCTACAAACTCAAACAAAGACATGGGCTTGTAATGTGCTCTGAAGTTCAGGAGCATTCAGGAGAAGGTGGAAGAGCAACAGGAGAACCACAGGGCTGGGGCCATTGCCTGGAAAAAAAGATATATCTTAGGACAATCAAAAAATAGGACTAAGGAAAATCTCCCCCATTGCACTGCAGCATTGGATCAGAGGAAGCATCTCATCAGATTTCATTGCAAGTCCTGACAGGTGAAGCAAGCACATGGGATGTTGGGCCACACCAACAAAACACATTTGTTACATGTCTCTTTCCTCAAATCCCAGCAACTGAAAGTAATTTCACCCAAGCTTGGTATAATCTATTTGGAAAAGAAGAGCTGTAAAAAGTAGTCAATTTAAGTTCAAACTTTAAAATGTTCAGAAATGCAAAATTGAACAGTGGGAGAACTAAAATCTTAGCTTCTTTGTAGTAGCTTAAATTTTCAATATGTTAGCACAAAAGTCTTGACATTAAAAGAGGGCTAATAACATCGCTTAATTCTTGCAATGTTATCACAGTTTTATAAGTACTTTAAAAAATCAAATAATAACAAAGGTCTTCAAGATTAATTTTTAAAGATGATGCTAAATATCGCAGCAAATAAAAATCTCGTGTTGTTTGAGGATTTAACTCACTCAATCACTCTTGGCCATAATGGGTTAAAACAGAATATAACAAGTATGCACATATCTGGGATCAGTGTGGGAATAGCTGCTTTTATTATGAAAGACATCAAGTGTCTTCGTCCCGGAGATGAATCAAGGTTTAGAGAGTTTCAGATGCCATTTATTACAATGTTTTTCCTTATTTAATGTAGTAATTGAAGTAATTTCATGGGCTCTAAGCCTTGCCTCTGCTTGAATACAAAGAACACAGAAGTGTCCCATAACCACCAATATAAAACTGGGTAGTCTTCTAAAAGGAATCTGCCAGATGATCAGGGAAAAATGATTAGGCAGTTTCAGCAGAGGAATTTATGTGTCTTCCCCAGCTAATGGGGATGGAGTATTAGCAGCTGGGATTTGCCAATGCATTCATTCCTGGTTTAACAATTCTCCTGCAGAAGTAAAGGGGAGTCCTTCTTATTACAGTTCAAATTCTCTTTGGCATAAAAAGGGAACATTACTGGCAAAAACTGAGTGCTTTTGAAGCTCCCATCAAGAGCTTTTCAAAGAGTATTTTCAAGTCAGACCCAGTTTTATTGGTGAGTTGTGCACTATCATGTAATGTAATAGGCACATATACCTTTTTTTTGCTCAGACTACAGGACAAGAAACTAAAAAGAGGAGATCATTTGCTTTTTGAGATGCTGAAGGACTTTTGCCATGCAAGGTGGAGCACTCTGCGCTCTATTTCATCCCTCTGCTACAGCAACATTTGCTGTTTTGTTCTGCTTTTTCCTATTTCCTCTTTACAACACTACCAGAGCAAAGTTTGTTTTTTGTCACCATAACATCTTTGTTCCAGACAGAAATGCACCTAAATAACCCCTGTGAGTCTGCTGCCAAAGCCACTCTGAGAATGATCTGGCAGAGGATGCTGTTGGAGGTGCAGAACCAGGACCCCTCCCCAGGGATACTGCACCTTGTCCTCAAACTCTGCCTGTCTTCCCTTGCTCACCTTGGGGCAAGACCTCCCACCTGGATGGTGGCTTTTGGCTTCCACCAAAATAGGGCAGTGGTAAAGAAGCTGTTTGGTTAGTTGTCCCCATCCATGGACTGGATCCATCCAGGCATCATCACCCACCAGAAACTGTTTATTTACTTCATGTCTTTTATTGGCTTCATGGCAAAAGCTGTAAATACTGCTTTTTATCCCTCTTAAAACTAAGAAGAAATGTGAATGTTGTCTTAGTACATTCAAGACTGAACTCCTTTGAGAGAAAAACAAAACACATTTTGCATCCACTTATTAAGAATTTTCTCCAACATGCATGAAGGGATCTTTATTTTGCAGAAATATGAAGTGGAAAAGGTCCGTGGCCCACAGTTCTACTGATATGGGGTGCACATACCCTCTGTTTGGCTCAGAGCAGCAGGAGGGATGTTTGGTAACCTCCCCAAAAATGGAAATATCTGCATTTGCAGTATATTTAAATCACCTTTAATAGGATGAGTGAAAAAACAGGTAAAGGATTTGGGTCCAGCTATTGAAAGCACAAGAGACCAGAGGAAATATGGTGGAGAATTGCATCCATTGAGGGATGAGGGGGCTGGGTGGGAGCTGTTTGGGCTGACCAGGTATAAGATCAGGAATGCAAAGTGCAGAGCTCAGCCTGATGCTGCTTTCAAGACAAGAGCTACAAAAAAAAAAAAATAAAAAAATGAGTGTGAACTTAGAAAACTCAGCATTTGTGTTTTTGAAAGGTCTCCACAGTTCGGGATAGCCAGGGTAAGGTTATCATGAAAAGTCTGCTTCTGTTCTCTTGTAGAGTTTTACTTTCTCACACTGAATTTCTGCAGCAATGCCTTAACAATGTGCTTGTTGGAATAAAAAGAGTATATATCTTCATTTTTTTAAACACAAGCTTGTAACACTGGTTCAATATATCATTCTAGTCTTGTGGTATAAGAGTGACAGGAAATAATAAGGGCACACAAATACGCATCATCATTCTACTGTTTTGCTTTTTTATCCCATTTTAATATCATTCACAGTTTTTCTTGCCTGGATTTTCTGCACAGATTTCCTCTCTTCCTTGCTTCTGAAAAGTGGCCTTTAAGCAGAACCCCTTTGCTTCACAGCAACCGTCAGTGCACATCATGGAGAAAAGGTGGACTGCTCAGAGATGCTGCTCAGAGCTCAGATTGGTGTGACAGCCCAACGCATAGAACATGAACCTCCACTGCCCTTTTCTCTTCCACACCTCCCTTGCATGAGCCTCAGCTGCTCCTCTTTGTTTTGGAAATGTCCCTTTTCTCCAGGCACTGATGTCCTATCATTTAAATGAGGTCAATAGAAACACTGATTTTTGTTGGCTTAGCCCCAGATACTCACCTTTGGGAGTCAGCCTGTGGCTGTAGGTCTCTGTGAGTAAGCACTGGGCTAAGGAAAACCTGTTTGCAATATTGCAATTGTGAAGACTTACATGAAAATGTGAGTGATTGTACAAGCTTGCAAATACTAATTTGTCCTAGTAGGTAAACAGAAATGTCAGTGGTCAGGGAATAAACAGGTTTACATATCCTGTGTGGAAACCTAGGACTACTGTGCCCTTCTTCCATTGTTTGTTATTTACATTGTGAAAATCTAATTGGCAGTTAAGATGCCAGAATTTAAAAATATTCTGCAAACTTAGCTGAAAAAAAAACCAGTTGTCAAGAGTTCAGGTAGTTTCTATTTTTTTTAGTGTACTGTCAGCAATACATTCATACTTCAAGAGGCTCTCATGTAAATATTTGCTTGCAAATGCCAGCAGAACAGAAAACTACATAGTGACTGCTGATGCTCTGCATGAGGACCCAACCCTAAATGGACCAACAGTTTTATATGGACAGCCTTGGCAAGTCTGCTGCCCCATTTCCATATGATCTCATTTATTCTTTATAATCCAAATATTTCTGGAAAATTGCTTACTTCTAATTTTGAAAAAGCCAGCCTAACTTTTGTGAAGCATTAACTGTTTTATTTTTAAACTGTTAGTAGATTGAGGTAAAGTGAGATGTAAGGTAAGAATGCAACTGGCAGTTGGCTTCTAAGCTTTACCAAATTCTTATCATGATAGGTGTTAGGAGGCATATCAATGGCCCTCATTGATGACTTATAAATACATTCTGTAATATCTTCCTCCCTTTATCATGGATGCTATGAGGTTCAGGATTTGAAAAATTAACTTTGTCTTCCTGGTGGATTCCTCTCTGAAACCTCAGCTGTCTCGTGATCAAAGAAGATCCCTTGTCCTTGTCATTTTGAGTGACAGATCAGCAATGTGTGATGCAACAGATCAGACCCTACTATGAAAATAATAATATGTCTTCCTCAGTTTGATCGGTAAAATCAAAGTGATAGTCTAATAAAACTTAATTTCATCCTTCAGAAAGAAGTCATTCTTGAGTTCACTATAACTTCAGAGATTTTTTTTTGTAACTACTTCATAATTAGCCACTTCACTGCCCAAGCCAATGCTTCATTTGCCTTTTATCACTACACCACATTTCTTTTTTTATTGTTTCTTTTTCCTCCTTCTTTTGAGAGGTGGAAATTATTTTAATGAAAAAATTAAGAGGAAAATCTACATGTGGGGACCCTCAGGAAGCAGGGAATATTTGTGGCAGCAGGGCCATGAAACAAATTTCTCTAAAATCTGCCAACAGTATCAGTCAAATTCTTCCTGAACATCTGTGTGTGTCACAGAGTTCTTCCAGGGATCATAAAGATACATTTCTACATGCTGCAAGAGAAATCTGTTTTACTAAAGCTCAAAACTGATGAAGGTGAGAAGCACAACTGAGTTTTTGGGCTGTAACTGGGAGGTGAGTTCACAAGGTATTTGTGGGGTGACCACGTTTCTATTTTAACACGGAGAAAAAGGATGCAACCTCCCTTTTGGCAGTGTGGTCACTGCTTTTCTTGCCAGATTTGCAGTTCAGTTTCTCCTAGATGTTCACTTTTAGACATAGTACTGGCTGTACCGGAGATGTGAACTCTTGGATACTCACTTGGAAAATTTCTAGCATGTGGTTACATGCTTTGTAACATTTGCAATCCCAGCATCTGCAGTAGCTGCAAACTGCAGGATGGCCATATGGATCAGCTGGTTTGCTTTGTAGTAGTGACCAGTACCAGCTGCTTCAAAGGAAGATGCACAAATCCTTGCAATAAACTTTTATGGGATAATTTGTCTCTAAGATAGTTTCCCTCTCATTTTTTCTTGTTAAGGATGGCTCATGTGATGGCACATGAGAGGCCAGAAATCATGAAATTATGAATTTCTTCCTACTTAATTTAAAAATATTTTCATGCTATTAAAGTTTTACAGACATATATTGTCCATGTAAATGTCAAATCCTTTTTAACTTGCGTTTTTAACTTATTAAATTTTTAGCATCAAGGTAACTTTAGTAACAGGTTCTTAGTTTCCCTAGCACTTTCAGGCAAGAGAACATCTGTCTTTTGCATGGCTGGAGATGCAAATTTTCTTTCCAATTCTTGCCTTTTCAGGACCATCTGGCAATTACTTAGGTTAAACCCAACTCTTCAGTAGAGGTGGATACCCCATAACAGCTCATTGTTTCACAAATGTTTTTGTAAATTCATAGGATGCAGGAAAGAAGCAGCCAGAGTCAGAGGAAAGATGGATTTAATTTGAAAGGGTATTCTTTGCATCACCTTGCAGGAAGAAGAGAGAAACACAGAGAAATATCTATGGATATCAAACAATGAGTGAATGAATGACTCATTCCTTCCCTGCTTTATCTAGGTTGAATGGTAGATTTCCGCACTTTGATTTCTCCTATAGTCACCCTCTCCCCAGAACCCAACACACTGAGTTATCTGATGCCTATTTTGTTACTGTGTATTTGTGCACCCGTGGCCTTAGACACCTGGCTTTGTCCTAAAGTGCCAAGTCCAGTGCTAAGGCAGCTCTATTTCACTCTAGTGCCCTGTATAGACAGTAAATCATTTTAAGGCTGTCTAGCATTACCAGAGTAGTATGGGAAGGTCAGGCTCAGAGTTATCTGTGAACTTTGTCATGAAGCATTTGTTAACTTTGCCCCCTCAAACTAAAAGCAAAGGCACCTCTGCTGTCTCGCATTGCTAGCACTAATAATTTCCCTCTGTTCCTTTTACACTACAACCTGTCCACATGGAAACTGTCTTTCACCAGCTTTCAGGCTTTCAACTACCCACACCTGCAGTTGCTGGGAGGAGAAGCGGAGGAGCAGCAGACATGGAGTTGTAGCATTTTCTCAATCTCTCGGGAAAGACTCTTCACCTTTGCTCTATCAAGCCATGTACATGCTGTGTCATGCTGACATGTCATGTCAGCTGGATAATGAAGTGCCACAGCCAAACCTGAGGCAGTGCAACAGGATACTCTTTGCCATACCTACCTGCCTTGTATGATGTTGTAGGCAGCAGTGTGTGCTGTTTGGGATGCCAGCCTGCGCAAGGCATGAACTGCTGCACATCTGAAAGCAAAGGGGAATGACAAAGCCAAGTGTATTAAGAAGTTAATCCACTGATTTTCTTTATTGATGGTATTTCCTTCTGATACCTTTCACAGGCATAAGCTCTGACATTTTCAGACTTCTACGTAAAATACCATCATATTGACTTCCATCTGATGAGAACAAGAGATTGTTTCATGTCACAACATGGGATTTACTCAATTTGCCCAACAAAATTAATGTTAGGATTTTACGTTAAAATTTCAGGATGCTTATTAACTTTTGAGAGAAAACACAAAAGCTCTATTATATACCTTTACTGTATTAAAAAACCCAACCCAAACTTTGATGTGTTCAGCATGCAACTTTTTGAAGTTTCAAATAGTATAGCAGGCAAAGCGTGGAGCAGAGAGCCTTTGCTTTGGTCCCCGAGTCTATTAACCTGTGATCTCAAGCAATAAGCAACTAATAAAAGAAAATTAAGGTACTGGAACTGATTTTCTTATAAAATTATACCTTTTTTGTGCATTTGTTTTAGCAGACTCTGAGTCTCAGCAGCTTCTGGATGCTAATAGAAATTAAACTACTTTCAAAGGGAATAGCAAGATATACAGTCAGAAAGAGGGAGAATTTAAAACCCTTCACATTCATTAAAATGTATTTGAAGAATGATAAATCTTCCTTGCATGTCAGGCAGCCATCTTTTCTGCTTTATTTTAAAAGCTACTTTCCAGAGATCTGAGAGTAAACAAGCATGCAAAGGCCTTTTTAACTGCACAATTTTTTTACTTTCCCCCCCACTTTAATAAAAGTGTTTATAGCTTCATAAACAGGACTGGAAAGAAAAGGATGTGAGTAAGAAAGATTAAAGGTATAAAACCCACAGGCTACATTTAAAAGTAACTTTATGGAGCTTTACACAATGAAGACTATGAAGATAAAGTATTTTACCCATTTGTTTAAACCAAACTATTGCAACTTCCTTTTTTTCTTCTATTTTTGTATTTATATAATTTTTTACTTGGTATCAGCTTTTATCTGAATGTAATGAAGGTTTGGTAAAACCTAAATACAGTAAGGACATTTTCTGCACTCACTGAACATACAGCATCAGAAGGTAAGTTTTAGAAACAAATTCAATTTAACTAGAAGACTAGCCAGCTTTATGTACATACCACACAATTGATTCTAATTTTTAGGTGTTAAATGCGATTGCTAACTGCTCCTACTGCTCCTACTGATCAGATTTATGGTGTGGCTGTTTTCCTAAACACAGATTATTTAGAAAATCTTTAGGCATTGTAACTGTCACCTTTCACTGACCTAATTAGGGCAGGAACAATTTACATCAGCAGAGTCACAGGGTTTTCTTTTCCACTAGCTTACCCATAAAATCATA
>JAWWMO010000083.1:24442757-24462384 GCA_035047845.1 Dendrocincla fuliginosa | reverse complement strand
CCTAATTAGGGCAGGAACAATTTACATCAGCAGAGTCACAGGGTTTTCTTTTCCACTAGCTTACCCATAAAATCATACAGTGTCTGCAGTGAAGGAAGGACCATATAATTTCTGTACTCATACCATACAGTATTAAGAGTGCTACCTCAGTTTAGTCAAAAGGACACATAAACTCCATCTAATATATTTTGTAATAATGGCAAGTGACTTTCCCCTTCTCTGTGTTCAGCCATGCCTTCTATTCAGGGAGGGAACAGTGTTGCTCTGTAATGCCCTTGCTATGTATACCATGAAAGTCATCACCCGTTCTGATACTGCTGTCCAGCTCCAGAGAGTCCTCTCACCTTCCCCTTCATTCACAGTTGCCACTGTGCTCTGTAAGGGTAACAGTGAATATCTCACGTTAAGACATCCTAATTCCACTCCTGATGCCATCTGACCTTCTAACCATGATTTTCATGCAAAGTAAATATGACCTATATGATTGGGAAATGTGCATTTTCCTGCCTCACCTATAGAAATAAAAGCCTTTGGATGTAAGCATTTACCTCTTTTTGAAAGGTATCTTGCATTTGCTCTGAAAATAGGCAGTTTCGTAATGACTTTCTAATGTATTTTAGAGCACCAAATATTAATATAATGTAATATTAGCATATTACAATACAAACCAAATTTTGAGGTAGGATATTCAGAGAGGCAAAGCATTATCTGAGAACATTATCTAATTTCAATTCCTTCTCTCATAGGTTTTCTTCATGACCTCAGGACATTCTCTTAGGATAAAATTTCTGAGAGGGATTTGTACATTAAGCCTTGATATAGAAAAGAGCTTATGTGATTAAAATGGAACTTAGGGAGGTTTTAAGTACCTGTGACTGGGACTGCAATCCTGCCAATTCCTGCTCAACTACAGCTTAACCTCGGAGGCACTGGAGGAACATATTGGCCTGAATTTTTATTTTTTCTTAAAATGCTTTAGAGGCATAAGGAAGTACAAAAGAGATGAAGCCATTCCAAAGCACACAAATGTCCTTTTAGCAGTGTATATGGAAAATTAATGTCAATGAAAGTCCCAATGGTTTGACTATGGGAACTGGACACCTGTTTTCTTCTTATTCTGGGCTTGTAAGTGACACATTTAACAAGGTGATGATATTCAGATATTCTCAGGCCTAATTTCCAATTATTTCAGTAGGATGTGACAGCCCGTATAATTCTGAGGTTTGTTCTTTGGATGCATAACCTGCTTTTGAAGACATGACATATATTTTGGCAGTGTTACTTGTGGTGTTTCTGGATCTCAGCTATTCATCAGTGAAAGGGGCTTGAAGGTGCTTCCCTGGTAATTAAGCTGTTATGCTAGGTAAGCATATTAAAAAACTTGTAGCTCCTAGGCACTAGTGGAAATCTGTACCAGATTAGTTTTGGTTGAATTCTACTCAGTTAAAATTCATGTTACATTAGAAATAATTTTAAATACAGATCAGCTCCAGGACATTAAAATCACACTACGGTGAGTGCTGAAATTGCCATGAAATATTCTTATCCTTCTCTGAAATTCTAAAGGAATTCAGACATGATTATTACCTTTTTTTTTCTTAAACAATTAAATCAAAGTTGTCAAAAAGTAAACAGGTGCCACATGTCAAAAAAAAAAAAGAAAAACAATGAAAAAGACTCTCAAGAGTCCTTCAGCATCTGAGAAAGTAGTGCTAATTTATTGTGCTAATGTGAGTTATTAGTGCAAAGTTATGTGCTGGTCAGAAGGAATGATGTATATTGTAGTTTTTAAGAAATTGTTATATTTTGGAAAATGTCTCTTTGCTGGTCTGGAGAATCTGAAGAAAGAACGGGAATCTAAATGCTGCAAATATCCTCCTGATGTAAAGAGACATCTCTGACACAAAAAAGTTCTTAAAACTGGAGTATTTCTACTCCTACATACTTAAAGTTGGGGTTTTTTTGTTTTTGTTTTCTAGGTAGTTGTTTTACTAGGTAAGAAACTATTTTCATTATTTTATGCATTATTTCCTCCTTGTTTACTTGTCCAAATTAGTTTAAAATAACTCTTAACAAGGGACCTTTGAGAATAATTTTTCTTTGGAAATTGTTTCACAATCTCATAGATATTTCTGCTTGGAACTTACATTCTACTCACAAATGTGTAATTGTAATTTGTTAAAATAATCACATTAACTTTTAACCCTTACAACCATTCCCTTCCAAGGCTTTTCAAGGTAACAGGCAGTGCTTAATCCAGCTCTCTGGCCTCCTCCCTTGGCCTCCTCTGCAGCCTCTTACATACCTCACTCTCCATTTGCTCCCCAGGCTTTCTAGCCCCAGGTGACCACCGATACCAGAAAACACTGTGAGATGATCCTGGAGCTCAGCTTCAGGCCATGCAGGCAAGGACTCTGCTAAACTTAACTGTCCATGTGAGTTGTTGGCGCTGCAGCCAAGAGAAGCAATTCTTGACTGCCCTGGTGTATACCTGGGGGTTGCCACTGCCTCAGACTTCTTGCTACTCTCACCCTGACTTCTTTGCACACCCTCTGCAGAACTGCTGCTCCATGAGCACTCAGGGCAAAAGAGGGATCACCATGACAAGGTGCAATACTCTGCAGAGCAAGTCATTCACATTACATCACTGCTGTGCTAAACTCTGCTTTAGCTTAAATATTCTTGCCTACTTTTTGCTGGCTTAAGCAGCTCATGCTTGTTTAGCAACAGCCACTCTCAGCTGGCTGTCCTCACTCGGTATCTGGCAGACTTTTTGGCTTACTGTGTGTACTGAGTTGGATGTTTGGTTTGCAGGGTTTTCCGAACCTGAGCTTAGCTGTGTGGTTTGTTTAGTTCTTGGAGACTGGGGTTGGCCATCTGAATTCCTAGGTTTTGTGTGTCTGAAGTAAACCAGTCTGGTTTTGCTAAAATATTCTACAGTATGACAGCCTCTTGAATAGCAATCAGTGTTCAGCAGCTATGACAGACAGCAGTATCCACAGGAACTGGGTAATCTATGGAGAATCGAGTAATTGACATGCTAATGGTTAAAAAAAAATTAACTCATTCTAGGAAAATGAATGGCATGGTACTTTTTTTCAAAAAGGTTGTGATGTCAATATTAATAATTGGCCCTTAGAAAATTAGCATAATGGAAATATTAGCAATGGCTGTGTTCCACAGGGAAGAAAACAATCTGTCAAAAGGAAACATAATGGTAAACTAGTTAGAGTATAATAAAAACAACATATACTTAAAGCCTAGAGGCTTATTTGTATGTTACGATTACTACAAAACCTCTTACTGTATAATTGCTAATGACTTAATCAAGTGTTTGAATTTCAAGCCCTCTCTATGACAGCAAATTAAGACCTTTTGAAACTGAAAGTTCTTTGGGGCAGGCACCTATATTTGAGAATGGGCACACGTACTGCATCGCACTAACCCACCCAAATCTCTGCTCTGCGGGTATCTCAGCAAAGTGAGCAGTCGTTAGGACTAGACTTCCCAGGCAGTCAAGATGAAGAAAAAGATCTCATCTGTTAAGGAGTCACACAGTATGTAACAACTTTCTGTAATGTATATGGCAAGGTATAACATTCACACCACATCATATTTCACTCACTGGTCATAGCTTAAGTTTTCTTTTCTGAAGTTACTTACCATAATATACGTACATTTTTTAAGTGTCTGAAATGACCTGGTTCTGAAATGACATGATTTTCCACACGTTGCCAGCAGGATGGTATCAATAAAAACAAGCAGCTAGACTTAGCTTTATGCTGTTTTCTATTAGCTAACACTGATTTAAAAAGGTCTCTGCTCGCTCCTGTTTCCAGCTTTCTGTAGGAGAGGGGATGCTGGTTTATTCAGGAGCTCTACTTCCTTTATTAGAAGAGTCCTCTGTTACACATAAATTAGTCTGTATAAATACAAACCACGTTTGAGAAAGTTACTCCCAAAACACTGGTATGCTGCTGTCTGAGAGCCATGCAGCCAGTGGGAGCAAAGATGTATGGCTGCCGTTTTTCACAGAGGGAACAAAGAGACTTGCTAAGTTACTATGTCTCTTCTTTGTTGATATTGGATGCTTATTCCGGACAAAGTGATCCAGAGGAAGATAAATAAAAAAGACTTTGATTTTTCAAAATAGTGACTTTGAATTGGCCGGAAAAGAAAAATAAAGAAAGCCAGTACCATGTTACCACATGCCAGGAGACAGTGGTAAGTTTTTATTTTTATAGCACATTCTGGAAAACATCAGGGAAGGAAAAAAATATCATAGAATCACATAATTATAACTGTCTATATTAGGAATTAAAATACATTTTCATATCACTTATGTTACACCTTAGGAGCTTTTGCACATTTTAGATAATGAACAACATTAACAATTTAAGAGACTAATAAAAATATAAAATATATCTGCTTTTTGATGTGAGGAAAATATCAAGGTAAATCTGTCTCAGTTTCTGAGCTTACACCTTTAAAAATGATCTTTGATGTTTCTGTTGGCTGAAGTGGGCCTCTGGACTCATGGGAAGCTCTCCCCGCGTGCCTGATTACAGAACTGGGGCTTCATGTGGTAGGTCTTTGAATGTTCACCACTTTACACAGAAAAGGCTATGATCTGATTACCACACTAACCAATTCAAGTCTAGAAAAAGGAAAAATAGAAGAACTGCAGCATTTTCATCCTCGTGTCTAAAATAGTAAGCCCGGTAAGATGTCAGCTATAAAGTAAACTTTTTGTTAGTTTACAGTGAAAGTGGCTTCTGGGCTTTTGTGAAAACCTTCATTCTTTCTTTTGAAGTATATAAAAAGTTCTGTCACTCCTATATAGAGACATGATCCTGAATGACCTCTGCAGACCTCAGTGGACTACATATGTGGATTCTTCTGGCCACACTGGAGACCATTTTGCCATCGCCTTCAAGATTTTTTGTGTGAAGGGCTAGCTGGATCAGGCTCTGAAACCAGCCTGACATTTCATAGGGCTGAACACCTTTGAAAGCGGAGGGCATCTTGTAAATAGCAAAAAGCAGAAGCTGAGGCTTCTTGAGGCCAGGGAGGCAATGAGCCAAACTGGAGCTGCACAGCTACATGGTTGCAGGCGTCTCATGTGATGTGATGCTAGCAGGGCTAAAGTGTGCCTAAAAAGGGTGTGTCACAACAGGTCCTCACTACTGAACACAACTAATAGTTAGCTATGGATAATTCCAAGGAAATAAGTCTCTTTTATATCGCTGTGTAAAAGTTATTCTTACACAGTGTAATACAGTAACAAGCAGAGATTCCTGCTTGTTCCAAACAAGCCAGCTCCAGCAGCAGAAGAAATACAATCATATTTTCCAATGCTGAGGCTAGCAGTACAACACCCCTGTCTCATTGGTTTGGGTCAAACTCAAAACGGATTGAGTAAAAACTATGACCAAAGGGCCAGACTCTTCACAGAAGTTATTTTGGAGTGCTTTTCAAAGACAAAGAAAACAACAAGCAGATCTCTAATACATTTTTATGCAGGCAAAATTCATAATTTATAAATTAAATTTATGATTTTGCATTCTATAGAATGAAATAAACATATTTTTTAAAATTCTACTGGTTAATTACATCACATCTAACACAGCAGAGGTCTGATCTCTGCTGGAGTCACTGCTACTAATATAAAATTAATAAATAGTAACAAAATAAACCAGTAACAAGAAAGAGCTAAATACCTAGGCTGGAGTATTCAAATGCTAGAAACCCGTGAGCTTTAGGAAAGAGCAGAACCAAAGAGAACAGAAAGTTAAAGGCTCTCTTGAGGTAATCCAAATACTTGTAATCAAACTCAAATTTAAAGAGGCAACTATCTGATGAAGAAAGTATCCAAAAGAAGATAAAAATGATGAAACAATATAAAAAGACAACTTCTTATTTCAGGATGTACGCACAGCAATAGTCCTTCCATCTCAGGCAATATAGCATTCCTATTACTCAAAAGTAGTCATTCTTTCAATGCATAATAAAAATTACCCACAGAACACAATTCTAAGTTAAAAAAGAAGAAAAAAACTTCAGAAAGAAGTGTAAGGAAGTTATCTTCCCTTGGCTTCAGGAGCATTTTCTAAAATTCAAACACAATTTGTGGACACAACACAGTTTTATTCTAGTAAATGTAACAGAATGGGATTCTTAGTATTCATAACAAAAAATAATAATCCATTTGGTCTTCAGTACCTTAATGCAGCAGCATTTTATAGTGGTGTGTTCAGAAATGTAATTATGTGCAGTGGAAAAGGGCATCTCTTTTTGTAGTTTTAGATTTATTGCCTTTCAATTTCTTTGAAAGTCAGTCTGCTGTTGAATTTTTGAGAGAGCAGAGACTACCAAGATCTCTTTTTTATCTGGAGCAATCCTTTTCTCGCAACATAAAAACCATCTTCTTCATTAAATGAACATTAGTTGCTTTCAGTGTCCCCTCAGAATCTCCTCTTTTCCGTCCTCTAACCCCTTGACTTTTGCTTGCTTTTGCATGATCAGTGTTTTGAGATTCACATGATGGAAATAAAATAAGATACCCACAATCAGATACTCACAACTGTGTCAGACACAGTTGTGAGTAAACATCATTGTTTACTGCTATAATTCCATTGTAAGGACTATTAGCTGCTTTCACTCTTAATAATCTACTATGCTGTTTGCTCTTGCTTCCTGTTTTCTCCCTGGTGGCTTTGATTTGTATGGTAGGATGCTGAAAGCAGTCCAAGGACTCTACATGAGATGGAATGGTATTCTTTCACAACAATTTTCCACTTTTCTATTAATCTCACAAAGTATCTGAGCCTGTATGGAGAGGAAGTACCAGACCAGCATTTAAATACATTCCTCCTGTTTACCATCATTCCTTTTTCCTGTAGACCCTAATGAGTCAAGTACATAAATTTCTGAAGGGATTTCCTCACCATTCCCTGCATGCACATATCCACTTCCCCCTTGTAGTTCTACCTTGAAAAGGATTCCCTATGGAAGCCCAGTTTCAGCTCGCCAGAGTTGGAAACAGGCAAAAGAAATGCAGATATAAACAAAAGAAAATGTAGGTGTAACATTAGGAATTATCCTAATTGCAGGATTTATTATCCGTTTCCAAGGAAAATATTGACATTTGGATCACCTGAATCCATTCTAGCTGGAGTAGAGAAACCACTAAGAAGCTGAATAAGATGGCCCCATCGTTGGCATGAAAATAGCTTAAATACTCCTTGCTATGTTCACATTCCAGGATTTACAGAAGACAGTTTTTAGACAAGCAGACATGATCCTACATATGAATGTGGATTCATCTAAGGCAAAGCTCACAGCAAGTAATCAGAGATGCTAGAGTTCATGGTTATTCAATTGAGAAGACAACTTCTGTTAATTGCTTCCTGAATCAGCTATGACTATGGTACGACATGAGGGAAGAACTATAGATATAAGTGAAGAAAAGGACTTCTGTGACTGCATCCCATAGCCAGCGGTCAACTACTATAAATGCCGGAACATACAATGTGGGCAAATATCAGCTTTACCCAAAGCTATAGACTAAATCCAGGGTTTGGAATGATGGTGCATTTTTCTTTAGTCTTCTCTACTCTAGCAAATAATCCTGTTGACTTCAGAAGGATTTTAACTCACATGAATCTAGGCCATTAGATCTGCTCCAGAGAATGTGATTAGTTTCTTTGACAAACTCTTGCTGTGGGTATCCCTAGGTGAAACCTGAATTCTAAGCCATTGGCTGTCATACACCCCTTAGCAGAAATTGCCTGCCTGGCACCTTAAGGAAAATACACATCACAAAACTGTCCCAGCGAGTAAACATGTTTATGACCTGAATCTACTTTTGCTTTCTAAAGGCTAGTTTGAGAGAGTCACAAAACCTCAGACTCCCCCGGTTCATTCATTGCAATTGTTGCTCATAGTTGTGGTTGTTTTCCTTTGGATGCTGGCTCTCCTTTTCCTGCTCTGTGGCCTGTTTTGCACAGTTCACTCACTCAGGCCATGGAAATAGCTTCCCTTGGAAAACAACACTGGAGATCTGCAGCTTAAAAATGTCACAGCAGTGCAGAAACAACTGCAGACAAACATAGAAGAAAATGACAAGTTTTCAGGAATGTCCTTCAGCTTGAAAAGTGATCCTTTACAAAACTGGGATACAGTGAAGATAAACTGAATTTCTCAGAACTATCAATACCTCTGTAATGGAAGATTATTCTCAGTGTTTCCTTTGCTTTAATGAGAAATAGGATTTGCACTTAATGACATCCTTACAGTAAAATTAGAACATTGCTTTGTTTTCTTTCTTGAGGAGGAGTGACCATTAACAGTTTATAATCAATTAACCTATAATCGACAAATTAAACCTTTCAGTTCAGGCTTTGGTTTCTTCTTGGCTAGCTTAGTTCTTCAACAGCAGTAGCCTTTAACCAGTTTTTTTCTGTGTAACTATTAAAAATCTCTTCCCTCATCTTCCAGCTAACCCAGCATGAATACTGCAGCCTGAACACAGAATTTTTTCAAGGCATCAGATGAAAGCAGTCATATTCATGTGACTTTCACTCCAGAGAACTGTAAGAATACACTGCAGCATATCAAAACTTCACTTTCTACTAAAAATGAGTGGTGTCTATAGTCAGTGCAATTTATTATTTTTTACTTATTCAGAAAAAGAACTGTGTGAACCTAAAGGTACAACCTATCATCTTTATTAACACTAACTTTCAAATTCAGGCATCCACCACAGTCTTTCATGAAACCAATTATGCTTTAGGGTACTGCTTATCATGATGAATGAAATCCTTGAGAAAACCATTAAGAAAAAGTATATCCCAACAAAATGCTGCTAAAACATCTGTTTTGCAAAAGTATCTGTAATCTTTAAGCTTTTGATTTTAAAGCTGGGACACTAACTTTTATGTCCAAAATTGTATCCAAGTAAACGTTTTTATTTTCTCCAGGAGTGTAGAATTGATATTCTTTTTTCATTTGCAAATACAAATTTGTAACCCATTTTCACCCTCCATCTACAATTAGTTTTGAATTAAAGAGTAGTTACAGAAATAGAACCAGATACTAGCTGAAGCAAAAGGCAACAAAGAAATTACTGAACTGTACAAACTCCATTTCTAGTTGGAATGCTCTCTACTGTTACACGATTATTTCTAAAACTGAGTCAAAAAATTTTTTCCTCCAGAAACTTTAGTTCTGTCTTGCCAAAATAAATATTCTTAATCCATTGTAATTTTTTGTCATTCTCTAAGGACCAACATACCTCTGTTTGAGGCTTTACAGTGTCTGATCAATGATTATTTCAAGGCATGTCAACAGTGCCTATGGAGCCCATTTTGTGCAGTCATTTACCCTTCTAGAAGATTGAACATACAAAGCATTTTAATTCTGACAAAAAATACTGCACTTAATCTGAGCTACTTTTTGTAACCTGTCCTTTTCTTCAAAGCAAGTGGAATCTCTCTTCTCGCACTTCAATACAACAAACAATCACATATTTTCTTGCTGTTCTACTATTTCTAATTGTACCTACTTACATTCTATGTCTCCAAAAAGAATGAAGAAAAAAATGGAATTACACAAATAGCTTATTCATCATATAATTGAAGATAAAATACAAAGGGTTTTTTCAGCATTTTCTATTATAAAATCCTATTGTCAACTATTGCCTACAGATTAACCCATCACTCTGGGCCATAATGCTCCATGGTAGTTGACTGGCTGACAGTAACAGTTTTTTGAAAGTTTGAACAAAACTGATTCAGTCATTCTGAAGAACAAGATGAAAAGAATGTCTTTTCCATACTGATTTTTTCCCCCAGAAAGTTAGCTGTGGAATCCACCATTTTCTGGAACAGATGGATGAAAACTTATAAACAGCTAATGCTTGTGTTAGGAATGTGCTTTTTTATTACCTCATGCCAGTAAAATGATCTAATTTGGGCAAGATGAAAACTTTGGAAAATTTTAAGTACACAGATTCGCAGTAATGGTTTGCTCAGGGTTGGTACCTGAATTCTTCAAATATTTGTTCTACACTGAGCCAGCAGCTGAAGGATGTTGGCTGTCCGCATTTCCACAGAATGGCTACTCTTTGCTGTTGTTGGCTAACGCAGCACTTTAGATCCAAACTACAATTAGGGAATTTCTTTTCTGCTTCAAGAGTACAAAAGAGGATAAAATGGCTCAATAAAGGCACAAGCCAAACTGATGTGTTGGAAAACACAAGCAGAGTTTGAAGTAAGAAAACTGAGACTAAGGAAGAGAAGCTATTGAAAAATTTTAAATAGTATAGCAAATGACTTTAAGCAATGGGCTAGGAAAGGAAACCTGATGAACTGAAGTAGGATGACTTTGCAAGTACCCAGATTAGAAATCACTCAGAGTGGACAAGTCTGCTCAGTGGCAGAAAGAACAAAAGAGGGACCATGAAGAAAAAGGCAATTGGACAGATAAGAGTTTCATGAGGAGTAGCTGTTGGGGAAAGACCAAGATATTTTCTGCACCAGAACAAAATGAGTTAGGAATAATTAAAATCAGCAGCCACCAAGCAACTGGGGGACACCACCATTTCTGCAGGTATTTCTGAAGTTTTCTCTGTCTGACACGTACCCACTGTGAGTCACACTGTGTGAAAATTTGTTCGGTGTCCAATGTCCCTGCTGGATCAATTATTCTGAGGCAATGCCAGTTCCTGGTCCTGGGGCCTGCAGAACCATACAGGAAGGCTTCTCTGGGGCTGCAGCACCTCCTGACTCTATTCAAGAAAAAAACACAGCTTTGGGATCACGTTCCCAACTATTTCACCATTCTTTCATGGGTACGACACAGAGAAGTTAGGATACCGATTCAGGTGTCACAGGTTATGAAAAACACCTGACTAGGCATTTCAGGACTTTTAACAGAAGCTGGATGCAGGTTAGTTATGCAAAGACAGCCAGAGGTACTGACCTCTGAAAAGCTGGCAGGAGTTTTTGGAATCACCTTCTGATATGCAGCAACTAGCTGACAAGTAATGATTAACAGATTCCATATATCAACTTTAGACCATGCAGCTGAGGTCAGAATAAATGGTTCATGTTAATGATTTACATAAGCATTTCAAACTCCTTGGCACCAAAGTGAGTATCTTTGATTTTAGCAACAAGAAAATAGAAGATCTGTCCGAAGGGAATTGGAAAGCTCAGCTATTATAATACTTGACTTGAGTTTCAGAAGTTCCTTCCTGAAATAGAGAATGGGATCATAGATCCTTAGGCTCAGCTTCTTTCTACATAATCACTCATGGAATATTTTCTTTCCTCCAGAGATAAAGCTCTGACTTGAACTAAAAAGACTCTCAAAAGATAGGATTTACTAAGCTTCACTGAAAATGTACCAATGCAAAGTTAGGTAGACAATCCCACAAAAAACAACCAGAACTCACCTCCTCAATTTTTGTTCAAAAGGTCATGAACAACAGGCTTGTAAAAGGCATTGCAAGTCAGCAAACTCAGGCCTTTCGGAATAAAAAGAAAAGCATATTCTGGAGCTGAAAGTAATTTCTGCTTGTCCCCAACGCTTGAATGATTCAGATTTCCTACTTGGGATCAAGTACAACAAGGGAATAGAGAGAAGGCTGATAGTTTGCTTAATTTTTAAGGGAAAATAAACAAAGACCAGAAACTCCACTATGTACCTGGGAACATATTTGGGAACCAATTCAAGACTGAAAGAGTGGGAGATAAGCATTGCATTTTGCAACCACCCAGCGTCAAGAAGTCTTACAGATGTGTCTCATGCACTATAAGAGTTCCAGCTGCTAAGTGCTACTCTATATGAAATTCTGAACAATATAACAATATTAGCAGGCACCTTTGGGAGTCTTTTAAATATACAGTTCCCCCAACAAGCTGTGATGTTAAGTAGGCAGGAATACTCTTCTGAAGTTCCAAATGTTTTTCAGGTTCAAAATCTCTGTGGACCTCCTCAAGCCCACTTTCAAAGAGGCAAAATGAAAGTGAGTGGATCCACATGAAAAGAAAGTGCCAGTCCCTTATGGAAGAACAACCAACCTATAAGTCTTCAGCGCTGGTTATCACCCTAGCATCTCATTTGTGGCTGAGGATTCAAGAATGGTATTGCTTTCAAATCTTGGGAGAAAAAGTTGCATGTATTCTCTCCACAAATACAACCTACTTATTTGAGTTATCTAGCTAAATCTAGTAATGAGTCTCACAGTGATCGTTTATGCTCTGCACTGACAGGGATATTCTAGAAGAAGAGGAAAGTACACAGGCCTCGAGTGCATTTTATGACTACTTCTCTGATATTCCTACAGAACGCTAAGGTAAGGGATTCCCTTACCAGGCAATGAACATTTCAGTGATGAGCACTTTAAGTCACTGTACAGTAATATAGTAATACAAGAAAGCAGTACATGACGAAGCTGTTCTCCTCACTACAACACAGATGAATATTTTTTCCCTTTTGCAAGTTTTCCTTTCTCTCCCTCAAAAAGGACACTTGGCTGACTTGCATCTGATTAGCTCTCTTACTGCAGTAGAAGCAGTGGAAAAAGAGAAGAGAGATTAATTCTTTTCTGCCTTATACATCTCCATCCACCACAAAATCTAATAGAGGGTAAATCATATTCTCAGATGGGAATTTGCCTTTTGATTTCAGTGAGCATAGCAGGGGATTTTCTGTTTCTATTGTTTAAATCTTCCTAACTTCAGAAATAGTGGACTAAACAGTCAACCCAGCTGTCTCAGTTCAAATTCCAGGAACTTAGTCCTTTTGATATGTAGAGTGTGAACATTGGGCTGGAAAAGCTCTGAGACACCAAACAAAAGCTGCACAATGAATTTTTACTGAGTCACCACCAAACATACAACTCACTCTGAGAAATATCATAGATACTTTTGAATTATGAAACTGTAGATGGTTTCTTCCCCCTTCACCAAGGCTGGCTCCAACCAAACAGAAAACAAAACAAACAAAATGAAAAAAAGAAAAGAGGAGAGAAGCATGTTACCAAGCTAGCAGCTATGTGAACAGAGCAACCCAGAAATTCTGATTTCCTGTGGATTTTTCTGGAGTTTAAAGACATCAGTAGCTGGGCTGATGCCTTTCCATGTGGTGAGGCTTTCCTAGTCCATCTTTAGATATGCATTCTTTGGAGTCTATCAAGATATGAACTTACACTATAGTCTGTTCTTCAGTGAAAGCAATAAATCTTTACACTTTATCAGGCTGCTGTTTTTTAAAAATGTGGATTAATGTAATACCTCTGAGAGCGCTACTTTTCTCTCAGGCCTGGTTGAAACTGGATATCTGCTGACTTTTGACCAGATGCATACAAAAGCAATGTGACCTGCATTTCTTGGTAATGAAATTAAAAACAAGTACTCCAAATAATTAGAAGTTACCATCTTCCCTAGGTAAATACACTTGCTATCAGTGCTTCCAATCTTGTAAGTCATTAAAAACCTTTTGAACTTTTGCCTTAATCCATCTCATTTTAACAAAACAAATACGGAAAGCTGGCATATGCTGATAACAGAGAGCTGTAAATACCGAGGTGGGTGATACTCTTTGACTTTAAGCAAAGCACTGAAACTAAGGGAAAAGCCCCAGTTGGCTTTAATGAACTTTGCGCCAGACCATCTTTCTTCAGCTATGGAAAAAGACTAGCTCATAGAGGATATTTTGGAAATGTGTATTAATAATTAATAAAAGTTGTATCTCCATGGAAAAATAAAAAAAATATGGGTTTTGGCTGGAGAATGAAAGGAAACACTGAATTTCAAGATGACCAAATGTTAATATTTTCAAACATGTAAGTTTGTTGAAGCTAAAGGAAGCTCAGTGCTTTGTATAAAACTCTGCAGAGGTTCTATTACTTTCTGCAAAGTCTTGGCTAATTAAAATCCAGCTGTGCACTTGCACACAATGTATGTTCAGTGTGTGCAGACAATCATACATACAGTATAGACTGTATGTATACAGTCTATACTGGATGTATAGACCTACAGATGTTGTTAAATGATGCCGGGGCTCTTCTGTGAGTAAAGTCTGATTAAAGTAAAGTGTCTATTCAATGGATTTAGTAACAGATTTTAGTCTATCTTGTTAGGAATAATACATTACATTCTAGGCATTTTGGTGACTAAGGTTAACTTCATAAATAATTAATATACTGTGTTAAGAATCTGATCCACTTTTGCTTTTTATTTTGCAGTGATTGACAGATTTATTATAAGTTTTTTCCTCTTCATAAATGCTTCAGTATTGAGATGATCTAATCTTTCTTTTGGCATTTTAATTTGGACTTGCAATTTTGTTTAGTTAATAAATAAAATTGCAAAAAAAGAAGGTAATTTACCCTTGGATAAACCTCCATCATGGCCAGTGAGCATGCAATTTGGCTGTTACAGGTTGGATTTGGTGTAAGGTAAAAGAACTCTGATGTTATTGTTAGGGGCTGGAATTTGCACTTATGCAAATTTTTACTGATTCAGACTACCAATGATTTAATGCAGCAGCACAGTTTAGTGCTTGACATGCAAACAAATCAGTTACTGTGTTGTATTTTTTGTATCCATCTTATTTAAAAAAAAACCAAAACAAATACCAAGAAAAATATAGATAACTCCTATATCTGTAATATAATTTACACTCTGTACTTAGTTTATAAAATGTGATACTATTAGTACACAGTATGATAAATATTCTAAGCATACACAACTCGTGCTAGGTGATAAAATATTCTGAGCATGTTCTAAAATGATTCTCTCATCAGAGATGTCTTGTTACCTCCACCATCAGCAGATACTGATAATTAATCAACTGAAATGAATCTTTACAGAATAAACAAATCTGTTATACATGAAGGATGATTATGTTCTTTTGGCTGTGAAGATTTTTCATAACTTATTCATGCCAATGGTGTGCCTGAGTTATGAAGTATTTTTCCCTTATGAAATAAATATAGCATCTTTCATTTGTCCTGTATCCCCTCTATTTTCTGGGTTTTACCAATGTAAATCAACACAAATCTACCACCTATGCTGGTTTACACCAACTGAAGAATTAACCCCTACTCATCAGCAGCAGCAATGTTTCCTGAGTTATTTCAGATGTACTTCTAAAACACAGCCCTGATAAAGCATTTTCAGCTGTTCCATTTTAACAGCAATGCTTGTGTAAATGCCATTATCAGCTGTAAGACAGAATCATAGCTGCCTCCTCCCAACTTTGTGAATTCCTCTCTCCTGGTAGATGTGATACACACACTGGGGGATAGTGTTGCATTTTGAGATAGGAAAGCCATGAAAATACACTACCATTTGTATGGATTTTTAAATGAATTATTCATACTTCTACATGCTGCTTTTATATTCACTTTTCCTTGAACTATTTAAATGACCAGTTTGGTTTTTCAGTGGAAGAAATACTGATAGACAGTGAATTTTAGGTATGCATGTAAAAGTACTTGAAAATCTTGTTCTAAGAAACAGGGAATAAGATCATGTTTGGCTGACCTTCTCAGCAATCACAGATAAACAACAAGGTTTAAATTACGAATGTGTGACTTATAAAAAACCCTAAAAAAACCAGCAAAAAAAGGAAATACTGACAATCATCAGGCAATGTTATAAAATAATCAGAAAAATAGCAAATATATATGAGGAAATCATGATCTTCAGTGAATATCCTTCAAACAGAGAAAGAAGAATTGTGAATGATTCATTCAGACTGAGTCATACTTTATTTTATTAGAGAAATTCTCAGGGCTAGGCCTACTGTGCAAGCACAAATTCTTGGCTAAGAGTCACTAAAACTGATGTGCTAATTCACATCAGCCAAACATCCTTTATTGAAAAAAAAAAAACACAACAAAAAACCACGCAACAAAACAAACCAAAAACAAATAAAAACTCCCCACAGAATGAACAAAAAACCCACACCAAATCCGTGACTTAAGAAAGGAGATACTGCTTTCTGCCTTGCCTTGAGAGCTCCCTAAAGGAGTCAATAAAGAGTTTTAAGAAATTAGATCTTCTCAGGAAAACCTTGTGCTTGTTTCTTTTTAACATTCAGCTCTTTTCTACTAGGAACGAGGCCACTTGTTTACTTCTACTATAAGCTATACTTGTAGGAAGACAGACTTGGTGCAAGTTTTGTGGTAAATTAGCATACAGCAAAATATCCATGCTGCTGAACATACAATATAACCCAAAAGAAGCCACCTGGAAGATAGCTTCTACGTTGTCAAGCAGAGAGAAATCTGAGGAAAAGAGCTCAATAATTTGGATAGTATCACAGATCTTGAGTGCCTTGGGTCATCCTTTGCTTTATCTCAGCCTTTCACTAAGGTAGTTAGTCCAAATCATTCTAGATCTGATTTTTCCAGATCCTGTCCTCTCCAGACCTCCCCAGATGCACTCAGATCTTTCTAGATCCAAGAAGATATGTTCTTGCCTTTAGGCTACATATTGCTGGACCTACATTTTAGGCATCTGCCTGCAGTGCAAAATCCAGAACATTGTAAGAGAAATCATAGAAAGAGTAATGAAGCTAATAATAGAAAGAGGGATGAATAAAATCCAAAGTACCTAACACACTGCACTCTGCCTTACACTAGTCAACAGGTAAATGTTAATCCTTTATCAGTCCTTTATAAAGTCTAAAAAATTCATGGCTGTCAGTCTCTCCAGGGTAATTGTGAATAAACTCAGCAAAGGTCTTATGTGCCTATTGAGATACAGTTGCCTTACTAGACAACAGCCTAATTGTTAAGACACCAAGTAGTGAATCAGCTCTCATTTTCTCTTCTACATGAAAACAATCAAAGCCTATTTTTTTTCTTTTTTTTTGTGTCTTCTTTTGGAAACAAGCTACAGCTCTTCCTGCAAAACCCATTCCCATATGCCCTCAAGATGCCCTGTATCAGAAGAGGGCACAAGAAAGAGCTAACTGTAGGTTGTTTCTCATTCTAGAAGGAAGCTGTGGATTCACTGTGTGTTCTGTTTGGGAGTGTTACATGCAAAACACATAAAAAGCCATTGGCTGGGGAGACACAATCCAAGAAATACTTGTATGCTTTGTAATGAAAACTGACCCACAATTTTACCCTCAGCCTATTGCATTTTATCATACAAAAGAGTCATGTTTCGCTCCAGTCCAGCTGATTTTGGATTTTCCTCTGCACAATGACACGTCTTCACTAGAACAAATGAAAAATGTTCCTCCTCTACTCCCCAGAGCACTCTGGCTTTGTGGTTAAAACACACTGAAAGGAATATGACACATGGGCCTGAACCTAACCTCAGTCAACAGCGGACTTTGAAAACCAGCTGCTTATGTGGCCAAGGAGAGTGCTGTAATCCACTATAGTTATATTGCATGCCATCTAAAATGTGACCTTAGCTTTCACTGCCTTTTCTGTGAAGATTGGGAACTTGGGCCTGTATCCACTCGTTGGACTTGGTCAGAGATCTGTCAGGCCAAACTCAGGTTTCCATGTAAGCAAGGCAGTGACACTCCAGTCTTGTCAGGACACAGGCAGTGCTGAAGGCATGCTCAGGACTTGGAGCTCTTGAAGGATGGGAAATGAAGCAGATTCAGACTAGATAAAGCAATCTTTTTACAGTGAGAGTGGTGAAACACTGGACAGTTTGCCCATAGATGTGGTAGATGCCTCATTCCTGGAAATATTCAAGATCAGGTTGGATGGGGTTCTGAGTAAAGTGAGCTGGTTGAAGATGACCCTACTCATTGCAGGGAGGTTTTGAAGATGACCTCTAAAGGTCGCTTCCAAACCAAACCATTCCATTATTTTATGATTCTAAGTCCTAGAAGAGTTCATGTGCTTTCTTATTTAGGGAACAGTTGAACAAGCCTTTCTGTGGTCATCCTTTTTTATTCACCTCTCTGAATTTAACCACCAGTCTACATGAAGTTTTTTTCACTTCTGTTTTTCCTTAGTAACTGGCTCAAGACCCTGTGGCAGTATAACATGAGAGTAGTAGTAATTTTCTCAGCATATGGAAAAAAGAATCCAACTGAAACCTGTTTTCACAAAAATAAAGCTCAGTAGGACTGACTTTCAGCCTCACATCTAAACATCCTGACTTATGAATATACACAGAATTTTGTATTTGTATTCTAAAACAATTGTTGCGCTATTTTCTCTACGTAATTTTTCTCAGCAGTATCATTAACATAATTGGAGATTGTTTTCTATTGTTTATAAATGGACTGCTATTATCTATTCATTTATGACAAGGTGATAGTATTTACTTATCTAGTTTGCAGATAGGGACTACATAATCAGGTTTTGTGTTTATTTGAAAAGGTGTGGCTGGAGGAAGGCTCCAAGTCTGCTTTGATCTAATTGCTATTTTCTAGGTCAGGAAGATGCAGCCAGAAGACAAAGGTTGTGCTGTTTCATGAAACAACTGAGAATGTGCAGCGGGCACATGAATGTAGGGCAGGTAGAAAAGGAAGAGCATCCAGCAAGTGGGAGGATTTTTACAAAAAGACTGGGAGACTGCTGAGAAGAGGAGGTAGATATGTTGCCAGGCCTCACAGTAACATAGGGGAGATTGTACAATTTGCTGAAACAACAGAAACTTTCTGAAAACAGAAAGTAGTTAATTTGTTGGACTGAAAACATAAAAAGAGCCATCCTGCAAAGATTTATAGTGGGAAAGTGCAGATGTGTTTATCAATCCTTATAATTTCTCTAGTGTTAAGATGTGATTAAGAATCCTGATAATTCCGCTACTGTCTCCCTCTAAGACAATTAAAAACAATTAAAGAGTTAAATGTTCTGGTTTATAACCTGTTTCGTATCTGTCTTTGAGATCCTTTTCCTTTTTAGTATCTTTACAAAAGTCAGTTTAGGGAAAGTACTGAAAGATCTACCCCAAAGTTATGACTAACTCGATACATCAACTCAAAAACTTGCCCCGGAGCTGTTCCTGTGAGCAACCTTTTAGTTACACTGACGTGGCAAGTTCTCAGCCCCCACTACCAGCCCCAGTCTATCCTAAAGCCCGCGCCGGAGCCAGAAGCCCCGAGCCCGGGCAGAGCGGGCCCTGGCGCCGGGGGCAGCCGCACGCCGCGGGGCGCGGTGCCGAACACGCCCGGAGGGGCTGTCCGCCGGCATCCTGCGAGCTGCCTGTGCGGCTCGGCGTGCCGTGCTTGTGGTCACCCTGAGCACTGCCCTGGGCCTGCCTCCGTGTCACGTCCCTGCGGGGTTAGAAACTAAAACAGCATTGACAAAATTTGGGCGAAGGCACAGCTCGTTCTTGGGACATCGCAGAATGATGCCTGGGGATGCTGCAACTGAACGCAACATCCCTCAAGCAGCAGTCTGACTTGCGGGGAAGCAAACCGCGCTGGGCAGGGTTTACTGTGGAGGTGTTGGCCCCCTCCTGTGCTTGCCCCGGTGTCCGCGGGACACGGCGGGGGCATTCCCTGGGTCAGCAGCACGAGAGAGGCTGCAGGGCCCCCGAGCCCCCCTGTACCCGCGAGGCACCCGCCGTGGCCGAGCGCGAATCCCGGGGGCGGTCGGGCCCCGGCCCAGCGCCGGCTGCGGGAAATG
>JAWWMO010000083.1:24321075-24441997 GCA_035047845.1 Dendrocincla fuliginosa | reverse complement strand
CCCTGTCCCCGCTGTCCCCCGTGCCCTGTCCCCGGCTTGGCCCCGCACTGCCCCGCCGCTGGGCACCCCCGGCCCGGCCCAGCCGCAGCTCCGCTGAGCGCTGTCGGGCCCGGCAGTGCCTCAGTGAGAGCCCCGCCGTGCACCTACTTACACAAAACACAGATGCGTAAAGATAAACGCACACACGTGTTACACGGGCACACGTTTTTGGAGAGGATGCAGCGGGTCCTCGAGGCAGTGGCCGGCGGATCCAGGAGTGGGCACACGTGCTGGCCCTCTCGTGCTTGCAGACCTTAGCACAATAATCCCTTTTCGATTTTTGTCCCATTTTGTCTGTATATCTGTTTTTACCTTCTCTTTTCACATTTAGTTATCATTTCCAGCCATTTTCACTTCTCACTGCTCTCCTGTCAGGTTGATACCTGCTGTTGAGGCTTTTTTGCTGATTAGAAGGATAAATTAATTGAAATACTTTAATTAATTGCCTTGTAATACACTTCCATCCCAGAAAAAAAAAATTAGCCATTAGCTGGCTCAAGGCCATATCTAGTGGCAGATATGTAGTGTTGGTGTTTCAAAACCTCTTATTTTCATTAGGTTTCATTTTTGAATACTGAGACTTTAAAAAGAATTTACTCTATGTCCTTCTTTTGAAATCTGTGATGAAACTTACATTGGGGAAACCTCAGAAAACAAAGCTTCCTCAAAGAACTCAAAGCAGCACATGCACTCAGTCTGGCCAGAGTTGTACCCTTCTTAATTTCAGTGAGTCCATGACAGAGCTACTCTTGTCAGCACCTTCCTCAATAAGAACTTAGGTTATGTGAACTGCATGCTTTTTTAATGAATTGAGGGGTGTGTGATTCCTCATTGTTAGGGTATATGAAACAATCATCCCCAAATCTCATGTTTACTGTTTGTAAATCTCAGGTGTCCTATCTAGCTTTTTTGTATTTTTGATTGCCCACTGGTCCATACACACAGCATATCAGTTACATCTTCACCAAACTATTGGCATTTAAAGACTTAAAAGTCTTCTATTCACTGAATCTATGAACCTTTTACTTATCTTTTCCTCTCCAAGCACTAGTTCGTAATCTGCAATCCACTTGAATCCATATTAGTCACACAGACTTTAAAAATACTGTGTGTATATATAGCTAGTGTTTGTCTATTCAGGTAGACATGTGTGCTCCATTCTACGCATTTGCATTGTGTCCTTTTTCTTTTAGTGAGATTTGTTACTTAGTTCAGATTTCCAAAATCTGCACAAGCATATGTTGGAAAGACTCAGCACTTAATTGAGACACTGAATTGAATATTGTACATGTCAGGTATGTCAGGCTTGGCAGAGAGATACCCAGTAAAAAGAATCATGGCTTAATCCAAGTGTCATAAGCATCCTTGATGCATTGCAAGACAAAGATACAGCACTTTGTACCACACGGTGTACAGCTCTTACATAGCTTCTAAGGAAGGCTTCTGTTTGCAAGCTTAAATGTGTTTTGAGACGCTTATGTAGAAAAAACCCAAACCAACAAAAAAACCAAACAAACTTGCAGCAGCTAGAATGGATTAATTATTATGTTACCTTGTGAGACCTCAAGGCCTTTTTGTCTTCTTGAGTTGAAACAGTTGCTGTTAAACACAGGTGAATTTCTCTTTTTATGGGAGTCAGGAACAAAATATAAGTAACATTTTGTAATATTATATAAGGAACAGTAACATCTGAGCTTAGTTTCTGCAAGCACACATATGAATAACTTTGCCATGGAAGGAGCTTCTGGGCCTGAAGTTATTCACA
Source organism: Dendrocincla fuliginosa (assembly GCA_035047845.1). NCBI lineage: Eukaryota > Metazoa > Chordata > Aves > Passeriformes > Dendrocolaptidae > Dendrocincla > Dendrocincla fuliginosa. The sequence continues at coordinate 24,440,193 of JAWWMO010000083.1, read as the reverse complement.
TGTGCTTGCAGGCACGGGCCTTGATTTGTGTTCTAACTTCCTCACTGATGCATCTCAGTAATGTTTGCCTTTTTCACCTCAGCCAAACAATGGACTGGTGAGTTGAATACTTTTTCTAAAATTCCTTCAGTACCTTTTCCTTGCCAGTATCCTGCATGACCGCTTCCTTTAATTTTTTAATTATACCCTTTTGGGCATATGAGTCTTTGGGATTGAATGTAATTGGTCTTTGCTTTCAAGATTTCAAATGCCGACATTTTAAGCAGACTCTAGGCCTTTGGTCTGTCCAAAGGAAAACACGAATGGGATACTGTTAAGGCTGCATAGTTAAGCACTCAGCTATCAAGAAATGGGCATTACAGTCCCATTTAATTTTCTTTGTTGTATATTACTCCATGTTTTGCAACTTACACAACATTTTAAACAATGTGTATTGCATGTCAGTCTTTTCTTAAACTTTGAAAATATTTTCTGTGTTTTGGGAAAACTCGACTGTAAATTATATTTACACAAATTGCCAGTAAAAAACACAGGTGAGATTTTCCAGCCAATTTTTACCCTATTGGCAACTAAATTACCATCCCAGGTACTGGCTTCTGCATTGTGCAAAAAAACAGGCTATGTGGAACATCTTTATGGCAATACATGTATAAAGCACTAATGTTTTATATAGTGTGTCATGCTTATTTCTTCATTTTGAGTGTTTAACAATGCAATCACAATGTTGTTTTTCTGCCCTTTAGCCAGATAGTTCTAAAGAGAAGTTACATAGTCTAGCTAACGCCCCTTGCCATTCACCTGGTGTGTATTTTACAGCAAAATTAAATGTTTGTGTTGAGTGAATGTCAGTTACCCTTGATCTCTATACTGCTACACAGTTCTGGGCGTAGCTGTTGTCTCATGCATGTGCAAAGTGTGGCTTGCTATCGTTTTAAAGTCCCACTGCTTGGTAACATATAAACGTATTTTCAGTAGGAAGTTCTAAACTACTTCTCTGTGAGACTTTTTTCTGTAGATGATTTTGACTTTGCTATTGTGCTACTTTGTTCAACTTAAGGTCATAAATTTATGTTTATAATGGGAGCTAGCATTTATAATTTTAATTTTTGTATTTCATAACCACTAAGCTACATTTAAAACAGTTAAAAACTGCATTAATGAAAATTCCAATCTCAAATAACTTTGTTAGATAAATCAAAGCCTAGAAAACTGTAAAAACAGTGGGCCTAGCATGGAAGCACTTGAACACCATTAAACTTCATCTCTGTTATTAATGACATGTGAATAAATTTCAGTACTTGTACTGAACTGCATAACAGTAATACAGGAGCTGATTTTAAAATACTGTGGAATATCTCTCTGCTTCTAATGTAATTGCTTTTTTTTGTGCGCATGTGTGAACTTTTATCCATTGGACATATACTGGTTGCTTGTATTACCCAGAATGTATAAGTTACTTTAAAATTGTTTTCTTATGCACAAAGTGAACACAAATATTGCATGCTAAAAAAGCTTGTTGTAAAGTGACTGTTCTAGTGAAGGCATGAACCTTACATCAGTACCTGGTGGGACTACTTGCATGCTTAATTTTAAGTGCATGCGTAAGTCTTTTGAAGAACAAGTGCCTGACTGAAATATATCAATAATGTAACACTAAGAGATTTGTTGCTGACTTATGTGACAATATTTGGGATAGTTCTAATGCAAGGTAAAGAAAATTTATTTTGCGGTTTTTAAATATTTAACAGCTTTTTTAGTTCTCTTTTCTCTTGTGTTTTTCTGGAACTGTTTACTATGGAAGCTGTATTAGTAGAGTTACATGTTCTTTCTGGTTACTGCCATATTTACCTTTAAAATCCTAAACCTTGCCATCTCAAAAAATAGTCCCAGTCACAGGCTCCTTTTATGTCTTGGTGTTATTACCAAGATATTTCCCACTGAACACCCCAGTCCTGCAAGATGCATCACCTTGTCTGAATTAGCTGGAGTTGCTGTGGGCCTGTACGAGCCTTTTTGTCTGCGGAAATGATCCAGTGCCTGCACTGGCTGATGTGAATTAGTGAGGTTTGGATAAGCAATGGTTGAAATGCAGACACCATGGCAATGCAGTTCTAAATCAACATGATTCCAAACAATGCCAAAACTATTGGATGCTGGTGCAACCATGCCACTTTGATTATTTTGCTGTCATGCACACCCAGCATGTCTCTTCATGTATCATACAGCTCCATCGTGCCTCTTTGTTCAGCTCCTTCTCCCATGATACTCTCCCCTGTGCTAGCAGGAGGGTGGCATGTGCCTGGGAGTAGACTGGATTAACTTTTTTTGCTCTCAGTGATGCCATTCTTCCCTTCCTCCATCAAAATGGAAGAGAAGAATTGCATTGCATTGCACGTGGATTTTTTGGGCTGTCAGAAAGGAAGAGGTGTGGGACTCTAGCATGACGGGCTACTGTGTCCATGAAAGGAGTGGAGTCCCTTGTGGACTCTTTGACATCAGTAATGGAGAGGAAAGTGGTTGGTGAGTAAAGGAGAGGTTTCCCTGTTCCCTTCTGTTTCCCTGAAGTACCACTGAGTTTGTGTACTGTAGACTTAATAGTGTCATGGCACTGAATGGTAGCATGGCAATTTTTTTTGATGTGATAGCGCTATGTAATATCCATGTGGAAAGTCCCATTGCTAGTCCCTACAGGTCCAGTGGTACTTGCTGATGTGTAGTTATATTTTGGAACTGTGTGAAAGTATGTAAATTCTTAAACACTGGATGTATCATGAGACTCTTCTTTTCACTTTCCTCCTCAGAAAAAAACATATATTTATGCTGCTTATGACTTATTACTGCATCTTGATTTCTTAAGAGACCGGAATTTGATAGAGGAACATTGAATTTGTATGAGCGCTGATAACTTCAAACCTTCTCTAAGTACAAAGTGGCATGAATGATGACTGCAGCTCAAACAGAGAAGAAACCAAATAATTTACTCCCCATCACTACCCTGCCTGCCATCATTTATGTGTTTAGTTTCATTTAGTTTCTTTTACTGCTTAAGTCTTTGCTCATGACCTTTACCTGTAGGAAGACTGCTTGAGTCCTAGTCTCACCAGGTGCACAGTTAGTTACAGGGCCCAAATAATCCCAGGAAAGGCACTCGTGGAGAGACTCTGCCATGGAAGAAGTCCATATAGCTCTCTTCTACAGTGAACACTGAGTTACCCTAAAAAGAAGACTTACTAAACTGGGTTTTTTTGTTTCAATTGAGTTTACCTGTTTCTTTGTACTACTATTTCCTCCCTGCCCTCACCTTTCTTTATCAGAGCAAGGTGAGGGCAAGAGGTGAAAGACTTTACTATATGTCTGCAGTATGTTAGAGAGGTAATGATGACTTTGCATGTTGGGACTGACAGTGGTTTTAACAAGTTTTTGAAAGTTGCTCTTTTCCATTATGGTGTCCCTATAAGAGGAATTGCAGGGTGACTTTGCTTTATGTAGAGCCTAGGAGAGTGATACTAGACCCAGCAGTTATGTGTATGGCTCGTTTCTTGTGATGCCTGCTGAAAAGTGTTTAAAGTGGCCTGGAACTTATCACATCGGGAAGTGAATTCCTCTTTCTGTGCAGCTTTGTGTACCAGGAGGTTAGAGAAACTCTTCCAAGTGTGCTTCAAACAGTATGTTAAAGACACTTCTTCTGATGGTGTAATGTGCAGAAGCTTGCAGCCCTGAATGAAAACAATGTGTCTTCTGACCAGCTTGTTTAGGCCAATGTCTATTTTATTTATCTATGTTGTCCAAGGAGTATGACAAGGAGGTATGTGATACTGTATTTCCTGGAAGATAGCATGAATGTGTTGCTGAATTTTAGCTTCATTTTTGCTTTTGATCTATGGAATCGCTGCTGCTTTGGCTGTAGAGTGGCTTTACCGTACTGAACAGAGCCTGTATGTTTGTACGGTGCAAAATCTAAACTCGCATAAGGCCTCTGGGCACTACTTGACTCTGCTAATAATGCTGTTTTGCTTCAGCTATAGCACAGTCTTCAGAAACAGAGCAACTGTTGTTTTATGGTGCTAGATAACTATGGCTAGTAAAATGTAAGGTTGCATATTTTCTGATGCATTCTCTTTAGGGAAGGTATTTGTATATCAGTCATTTGCAGGGAGACAAAGAGGTCCTTATAAAAATACTCTATATTCAATTGCTTTGGAGTAAAGCAATTTCAACTGAAGCTATGTGAAGATGCTTAAAGGAACACTATAAATGCATTTTTCATACATTTTTACAATAATGTTATTTACAAGTTCTTAGAAACATGCAATTGCAATTATATTCTTTACCGAAAATGTTTCTTGACCTGTGCACAATCCAGTGTGTTAAGGATGAAATTGCTCATAAGAAATGGGTTGTTGGCATTTTTCTTTTTCTCTGAAGAGGCAAAAAGGAGAAACATTTGAAAGAGAAAGTGGGGAAATGAATGCATGTATACCAAACTATATTCATTTAGAGAAAAAACAGAAGAAATACAGCTTGTTGCAGGACTAATCACATTCCTCTTGTTGGATACTTGTGAGGTCCCTAATGTGAGCTGTTTGATCCATATACTTATGATGTCTTGCATGCTTAGGTAGCCTGCAGGAAGTGTTTTTGTGCTACTTGGTAAGGTTACTCTTTGGGTCTCCTTGGAGACCCAGCCTTACAGTCTGGCTTACTCTTGGCCATGTGAAAACCAAAACCCACAATTTAGGCAAAGATGACATTTTGGTGTTCTTGAGATTAACATTTCCATGCCTAACTTTTTTATCCACTTGACTTTGGAATGGAATCAGGAAACCTACCTGTGCTGTCAGGAATAGGTACCCCAACAGCCACTGTTCTGGCTAGGGAGCATCTAAGGCAGCCAGTGGGAAATGAAAAGATAGGACTGTTCCAGGAGGATCTTCAAACAATAAGGTTTGCACCTCTGTTTCAGGTAGGGCTGCTGTGAAGCTACAATAAAACACTAGGACTGGGAGGACAGACAAGTGGGCCAGAACCCAATTCAGTTTCTAGCAATTAGGGTACCCAGCTGGGAGGGGGGAGATTTGAGTTCTCTCTTGCCAGCAACGTTGATGCATTTTGCATGAACGATACCTCCACTTGCCATAGTTTTGGAGGATTGTTGCGCTTGATGCTTATTACAGTTCTGCCAATGTGCATTAGACATGTTGCATGTGTGGTTGCTGGGCTGGAGCCGGGGTGCCTGATTAGCGTGTCTGAAATGTCTCTATGTGCTCAGTCAGAGCTGTGATAGTTCTGGATGTGCACCTCGGTGAAACTTCAGGAATCCTAAAAATTTTAAATTGCATGTGACTTTCTGCTCGTGTATGGAATGGTTTTTGCATCATGCTGTGATTGAGGTAGTGGAGCGTGCTAATGGATCTGACCCTTAGAGGCCAAGCAAAGTAGAGTTTGCAAATACACAAACACATGGTTTTTTTTAGAGAGCACACTGAGATTGGCAGATTTGTGCCCAGACAGCCAAACCTTTTAAAATAATTTTAAAATATTCTGAGTATCATCACTACTTCTATCATTTTAGGAGCTTATTGGATCTTTTCTGTAGGACAGAGCAAGGCTAGACTATATCTCTGGGGCAGGTTCTTTGCCTGTTTTGCCTTCCTGATACTGGGCTGATTGTCTTTCTGCTCTGACGCAGGGGCTGAGCTTGCTGTAGCTATTCCTTTGTTTGAGTTGGTGTGGAGAGGTAGCTGTTTATTTCCCAAACTGCCAGGTCACTGGATTTTTTAAAAACCAGTTGTAGCCATGAAGCCATAATGGAAAAATGATTCAACTTGGATAACACTAAACATTCAGTAGCAATACTAGGGTCATGTAATGGTGCTGGGGTGAATTAGAGTGGATAACTGATTTAGCAAAAAGTGACACAGCTTTTTTTTAAAAAAAAAATCAGTTTTGTTTTCTTTAAATCAGATCAGTTCTCTAATAAGGTTCACAGCAAAGCGGCTTAAAGAGCTGCTGAGATGATGCTGAGCACAGAAGTACACTAAGCTGGAAACCTGCAAAGGGTTGTCTCATATGACCACCATAGGATTATTTACTGCCTTGCATTTGCAGATAGTTTTGTATTTTCCACTGCTCAGCAGAGAAAAGAGAAGGCAGGGGTTTTTTTACCAAAGTTAGGTGTGTGCTGTTTCCTGGGGATCAGGCAGTTTGTTCGTTGTCATGCTTGTTTCATTCTGGGATAGCCGTCCCATGGGCAGGCCTTTTCCCTTAAACATGGAGACATGGTGCAAGAACATGGCCATGAGGATGTAACTGTAAGCATTACATAGGTAAAGTTAAAGTTGTCATAGAACTAACTGGTCAACTAATTACCCACTAGTTATTTAAATGCCAGTGGGCAACAGTTTAAATGTTCACAAGAAGGAAAATAGAAAATGGAAACAACAAGAAAACATTGCCATCATTTTCCTTTGAAGTATTTATACTCAACTCTTTGAAAATGTTTTGTCCCATTTTTTCTTTATGTGCCAGTAACTGGACTGACAGAAACATTTTTAAAAGGATTTTTCCAAGAAAGCAAAAGAAAAAAAACCAGACTGCCCTTTTAAATCGTTTAGTTTTTTTTTTTTTTTTTTTTTTTTAAAGATGTATCTTGATTGGCTTATTTATATATTCACATGTGAACTTACTTTGATGTGGAAGGAATAACTGCCTCTTGTTTTAGGGAAGTTTATAGCTGTATTTGCGATGGTTAGTCTTGCTGGTCCTTACATGTTTTTGTAACAGTGCTGATCAGTTCTAGCTCAACACCACACACAGATGACTGCAGTCTTAGTCTGTAGGAGTCAGGCAGCTGATGAAATCCTAACTCACAGAAATTAAAAGCTAACTCTTCAGAAATGTGGGAAATTAAAGAGGGATGACCTTAGTGCTGAAGATGAAGAAACCTTGAGTGCCATGCAATAATCTGTGAGTTTTTTCCATGGATCATTAGTTTTTGAATCATTGATATACTTGTTAATTGTTAAGCACGATGACATTTTATGAATTATCCATATTAAAATGTATAGAGGTCAAAATTAAAAACAGAGAGGTTTCATGTGTTTGTGTTTTAGTTTACTGTATGACTATGATCTCCACATGACCTCAGTCTTGCTCCCTACCAGCCAGTCCACATTGGCATAAATAACATTGGTTTGTCCCTTCAGCAGAAGACACAATCTCAAAGGTTTTGGACAAGAACGGGAGGGAGATTCCTCTGGGAACAGACACCTGAGACCTTCTATGGGATTTGTCACTGTGTCGGGTGGTTTTTTTTTCTTTTTTTTTTGTTTGTTTGGTTTTTTTGTTTGTTTGGTTGGTTTTTTTGTTTGTTTTGTTGTTGTTGTTGTTGGTTTTTTTTGTTTTGGTTTGGTTTGTTTTTTTTTTTGTGTGTGTTTGGTTTGTTGTTTGGGTTTTTTTTAACCCCAGATATCATATTTGGAAAACTTAGCCAATCTGAGTTTATTGTAATAAATAGTACTACTGCAACTTGTGATTGCTTTAGTTATTCTAAAATGTTTCCATTCTTAAGTGACAGATTTTCTTTATTCTTCACATCATCTGTCTTGTCTCCTTAGTCTTTCCACATTTTTGGCATTCATACTGTCAGTATTTTAGGTTGCTGTGATTGCAGTGAACAAGACAGATACCTTCTCTTGAAACTGTTAATTCTTTATCCATAATCTGTCCTTACAACAGGTGAAGAATTCCCAGCCATATTAGTGCTGGGAATTACTTCTCTTTGATTAAAAACAGGTACAAATAATGAAAAAAAGATGTTAACACTGCATTTTGTTGCATACTGCTGGATTAATTAAACTTGATGTAATGTGGAGAGAAACACACAAACATGTGTCTTTATTCTGACCTGTAGGATCACCTTTTTTGTAAAGTGCAGTACTTTGCAGAAAGCAGATAATATCCTGCTCTAGCACATCTCTTGGGTATCTGGGACAGGACTGTCTGACAGGGAGGCAAATAGTTAATGGTACACTAATTTGAAGAAGAATCTTTTAGAAACTGACCTTTTTAAAGTGTATTAAATGCTTTTTGACTGGCAAATATTATTGCTAAAAGCTGCCAGAATACAGAGTTAAATTCACCTGCTAAGGTCTAAGTTGTGGCAAGCCAGCAATGATAGTCCTAGAGTTGTAGTTATCTGTAGAACTATTGTTAGATTATATTGAGATTAGCCACAAATTATATAGCTGGAACTTGATTGTGTCTTCTGTTCAAAACAGAAATACCAAGAGAATAGTTTTACTTGAAGAGTATTAGCATGTAGTCTTTAAATTATTTTCCAATCTTGAGGTCCCACTGTAAATCAATTCCATGTGAAGATAATATACCCTGAAACTCTTGAAATGTTTTTTTTTTTTAAAATTCCATCAGTATAAAAATTTCAAGGCTTTTAAAGGCTATTTTTGCAATGATGGGGATCTATCAGAAGAGTAATACATGTGCTTTTTACAACAATGATTGTTATGGCCTTGATGATTAGGGCAATTGAAGAATTGCGAAGAGTAACTGTAATTCCAAAACTGGGATAGAGAAGAAGGTGTTGTGTAGCTAAATGACCATACTCATTAGCCAACCTTATAAATAGGTAGAAGCTGACTTTGTTTTCCCTCTTCTTTCAGATGTTTTTATGTAATTAGTGTTCTGGAGTATCAAAACCATGACTGTTGAACAGTTGTTTAGCAAATCTAAAATACAGCATTTCTGAGCTGTTGCACATAGCTGAACAAATTTCTTAGGCTGAAAACTTTAGGAAAATAATGAGAACAATGATTTGATGTATTTGAATTGCATTTGTCATTTCCCTAATGGAGTTTATTCTTTCCCTCTCTCTATTTGTGACACTGTGGTCTTGTTGGTACTTCCTTTGTAATTGGAATTGATTTACCAGAATTCATTGTTATGTAAATTGCCATTGACCACTGATTTTTCCAGCTCCATGTGCTATTTTGTATTTATCTTTTCAAATTTTTCAATTTTGATAGGTGAATGCTACCTGATCTTTATTTACTGAGGATTTAAAAATGTTCTTTCCTGGAGCCAAGTTTTATTTCTACCTGAGAAGTTTAAACTTAACAGGAATGGAAGGTTCAAAGAAGATAGTGTAGCAGGTTGGAATCTTTTTTCAGTGCTAGCTTTTCAAGGTGATGAGGAGAGAAAAATAACTAGCACTCTCTGTGCTTGGTTTTTCTTTCTGACATTGTGTGCTGGGAAAAATGCCTGTAGACTTCAGAACATGGAAGGGCACACATTTTTCTACCTTCTTCCTGATGGTGTTTGCATAGTGCCTAAAAGTGCACTTAGTCAACAGGAGAGGATGCTTTCACAAGAATGATCCTAAGCCAAATGCCAGTCACCCAGCTAGTAGGAGGAACAAATTCTAATTTTCTTTATATTTAAGTTGCTGTTTCTTATCCCAACTTCCCTGAACTCTCTCAGCCAGTAGAATCATCATTTATTTGGGGTTTTGCCTCAGCCAATGTATATTTAATTCTGGGAAGTTACCAGATGTGCTCACTTTGTCAATGTAAAGCAGTAAAGTAGAATGGTTTTAAAGAAATAAATTAGAGCAAACTATTCAGTGTTGGAGTAACTTGAGCAACATCTGACTACATCTTTCAAAAAAGGCTGATAGGTGTTAATCAAAATGCTGGTAACATCTTCAAAACATAGAAGACCGTCAGCAGGATCATGACAAAAAGATTCTGTGTCTGTGCATGCAACTCTAGAGGTCTGTGTTCAAATATGTGTTCACATGGTTTCCTACACTGAGAAATGAAATCTCGTGCCTTAATGCCTCAGTAGTTTTGTGTGTGGTGTTGCTTTGCATCTTTTCTGCAAGTGCCCACTACATTTACTTAGTCAAGTCTGGGATCTGGTGTGTGCTCTTACAGTGGGGGAGTAAGACTAGGATGTTAACCTGTAACAGTAGCAGAGCAGGAGTCTCCCTACTTAAAGGACTTAATTGGAAAGTGTATTGTGCAGTAGCAGTCAAGCACTGTCATCTGTCCTTTGTTACGTGACTTTTCTGCTGCAGCCATCTATTGCATGACCTGATATGTAGGTCTTATTTTAGGATAGAAGAGGTCTGAAAATTAATATTGCTGAACAAACAGCTGTTAGTTACTATTGTGATTTTCTGTGCCTTGGATATGCAGCCTATTTCCACTCTTCCCTGGATCCTTGGCTACTAAAACCTCTTGGTCACGTATTTTATTATTGTAGGTCTTTATCATGTTTGACAACTACTATTTGATGAAACATCACTGATTTAACAGATCTTTGACAGAAGAAACCTTTAAGTGAGGCAGTGAGTATGAAAAGCCATTAGAAAAAACATGGTGTGTAAAAATACTGTGTCTGCCTGATTCCTGCTCTCAGCCCATTGTGCAATCTGAATCTGACTAGAGAAATCTTCACATGTTTAGGGGAAGAAATTTTTGAATAATTTCACATTTCCATTAAAATAGTTTTTGTCACTGACATCAAGTAAGCCTTCCTCCTTCCTGTCACTTCACCTGTCTAAGACTGCTTGCCATTGTGTGTCAGTCTAACTGGAAACTACTTTAGTCTAAAGATCATGAATTAGTCCCAGGTTGATGCTGTTCAAAAGGAAGAAAAACATGGCAACAACAAACTTTCTGCAATTGCTTTTGCTCTGTTAACAGACCTACATCAGTTACCTGGTTTGCATCTTTTCTTTCAAGACTAATTGGTGTGGAGCAGTGGGTTCAGTCTTTTCTGTGTTGTGAACATTACACTACAAAAGTTTGTAGCTTCTCAGAGTAAAGAAAATTACAGTCACTGTAAAACTTTAGTAATTTGAATTTTGGTTTTCCATAACATGTAACCTATAGATTGTGTCTCAGTTGCAAGAATGGCCCAAACCAGAATACTTAATTCTCAAGTGTGTAAACATTCAACCTAAATCCTGTATAATTGAAATAACACCTAGTAGTCCCTTGTTCTCTGTGCCTTTGACAAGTTAAGGATAGTAAATGAGCTTTTTTCCTTTTTCTTGTGGGCATGTGTGGAGAGAAGGGCATAAAGAGGGCACTGAACTTTTGAAAATGATGAAAGAAGCTTAGCAAAGTATGCACAAAAAGACTGTCAAATGCACTTATTTTCCCTCAGTGTTTTTAGGAAGTTTTATAGAGAAGATGTGGCTACCATTCTTTGGTAGCTTTGAAAGCTTGGGGGTACTACTTGGTGTTGTGACCCACAGTTTGATCAAACAAAGGGATATATAATGAAAACTAATGTGAAGTCTCCTGGCTTTTCACTGAAGACTGTCTGGGCTGACGCAGGTTGTGAAGGCTGTGAGGTGCAACCACTGATTGATCACTCAGCATTTTTTTGAGTAAAGCATTATTTTTTGCATTTCAAAGTGCTGGATCAACAGATCAGAAAGAAGTTTTTGGAACTTTACTATGGTTTTGACAGTTGATGCTAAAAAGTAGGGTACTGTGGGATGGCAGACATACTGTTCTGAATAATTATTTTGGTGATGTCAGAGTGCTGACATCAGCCCAAGTGCTCAAGGAATGAAATGGATGAGACATTGAAAGAATAGTGTCAGAATTTCTCTAGTATCTTAAAATCTTCTCTTTGTTTAATCTGGTAGTTTTAGATTTTAGTTTAACTGCAGTACCCCCAAAGAAAATGGAAATTCCTTTCTTGGGAAAAAATTGTTTAAATATGTTAGCCGCTCTGCTAAAAGTGCCTGCCTGAAAATAATGTAAGGATTTTTTTTTTTTTTTAAATTCCTGCCTTTAATAAAAACGTCCAGTTTGACATCATCATTATTTCCACTGCAACCAAGTGATCTCACAAAAATATTGAGAGCAATGCAGGAGAAGTGAATTTAATGTTTTAATGAAACACTTATTGCTTTATGCAAATATCTATAATAAAATAGACTCACAGATGAGAAGCCAAAATCATTCAAGCTAAAATCAGAATAGTTTGTATTTAAAATGTATTAAAATGAGGGAAATGTTTCTGCAGTTTCTTAAGGAGATTAGGAGTTTTTAATTATTGTTGTCAGATATCTTACAACTTTTGGAAGTTATGAAGAGTTGTCTTTAACAATCTTGACTGGGTTGCAGGAAGTCTATGCCAGATAAACCTCTAGTATTACAGTGACTGCCTTACATAACCGATATAGGTCTTCATTGGGTTATTTTATATTCCCACGTGAAACTGCAAATTATTTCCAAGTACCCTCTTTGATAGCTTCACCCTTCTGTTCAGATTTTTAGCAAGAATAAAGGTCATGCAACCATAGTGTCCTGTGGCATCTGTGTAATCTGCTAATATTTAAACATCAGACATTTGTTTGTTGTTAATACTGAAGGTAAGAATTGTGAAATAAAATGTTAAACTGCCTTTACTCTGTACTCTGTGTCTTCAGGGATATGATGTAATAATTTTAAACTGAAACCCGTATGATGGGAGTTAAATAAACAATGATACCCTTGCTTACAGGCAAAAGAGAGCATGTTTGCAAACACGTATTTTGGCATATTTATTTTATGATGACAGGTAAAAATCTTTACAGGAGAGAGGTATTTTGTAATGTGAAAGTCCAGATTTTCCCTAATCAGAGGCTGACTAGCATGTTTATCTGGGATAGGTGGGATAGTTACTGTGACTTGGCTGCCAAGACCATGGCCGTGCTTCCCATGACACATTACGCCACTGTGGTGAGTGCTGTAGAGAAAAGAAAAAAAAAAAGTATCACCTATTTATTTTTATTTTGTTTCAAGTAGCACTGTGTTATCATTTTACCAAGTATATGTTGGAATGCTCCTGGTATTTTTGCGGGCAGTGAGGAAGGGTTCCTGATTGCAGGACTGGAGCTTTTCTATGAGTCTCACCATTTGTAGCCTTTAATAAGTTTACTTTGGGCATGTGGTGCTGTTTCCCTTGTGAAGTTGTCTTTTGTTCTTTTTAAGATAGTAGATTGGACCCATGCTCACATAAGGATTCATGCCCACTCCACACCCTTCTCAATTTTCTGATCACTGAGGTGAAACAGTTTAGAGTTGAATAGATGGAATTGATTATAAATAGAATCTTGAAAAGTGAACTTCTGTGTTCAAAGAAGAAAACGGGAAGACATGCGATGTATAGGAACTTTTCTCTAGCACATTTGTTTTACTTGCTCATTCACAAGCATGAAGTCACAAATAACAGATTACTCTGGCAACAACTTCTGACAGTACCTATGAACTTTCCACAAGTTTATAGGGACTGATTGAACATCTATATAGATTTTTTTCATTTTTTTCCTTATCATAGATTAGTAGTTATTTAAGAGCAGTTGATTCTGTTCTGATACCCCTGTATGGCACTGCTCCAGGTTTGCTTTCTTCAAAAGGCAGCAGGTTTTTGTTTATTGCTGCAAGTGATCCTGCTCAGTCTCTGGGACCTTGTGTTGACATCTGGGAGAGAAAATCATGGAGAAACTTTTTGTAACACTGTTTAGGGTGTCTATTCCTTCCATTGTTTGCTATCTTGGTTCTGTAATTTATGAAGAAGCCAGATAAAGCATGGGATGGTTCTTTTTATTTGCTGTATGTACTGCATAGTGTCAGGTGCAGTACAGGCCTCTCAAGAAGTTCCCTGAGGGTGCAGCATCATACTATTGTTTTGTATCTTTTGATTGTGACTCCTCTTGGTGGAAGCACTGATCATTTAGGGTGTTAAAACTGCTTTGTGCCATGCCAGGGACAAAGTGAGCATTTGGGTGATTGTTGGGATTTGAAGCTCAAAGCCAGGTGAGACCAGGAGTGATTGTCTCTGCTGAGCTGTGAGATGTTGAGAACCTTGAGCACCATGGGGATGGGACCTTGGAGTTACTAACTTGTATATTGCATTCAGTGGTGGGTCTCCCAGAGCTCACTGGTGCTCTGCAGAGCTGTGAGATGATGCTTCCTGAAGGTACCACCTTGTGAGAACTATGGTGTTAAACAAACAGCCTTTTGTCTTAATTGTCACTTACCCATTGCGTAATCCCGGTCCAGATACATATTTATTGCTAATAACATTGGGTGCCAGATAAAATTCATGCTTCCCTAATAGTCTGCAACTTCTCCCTTACACTTTTTGAGTGATAACAGGTATCTCTAACAGTCTGCTTTCTTCAGGAACTACTTTCAGTCCTGCTATTACGTTGGTTAGTTTTCCTATCCTTTGCTTCTTTGGGTGAGATGAACATTTTCTTGCTAGATGTAAGAAGAAGAAGACAAATTGCTGGAACTGGGATGACTGCTTTCAGAAGATGAACATGAGACAGTTGATGTCGAGCTTGTGGTCAATGCAGTGGTTGTACAGCAGCACTGTCGTAACAAAACATGCCCTGGGAGAATCAAAAGGGAAAGTCTATAATTTGGGCTGAGGTAGCCACCAAATGTGTTTTATCAGGTTCATAATGCTTAGATACACCTCTGTTTCTGAAAGGTGTAAGGAAGAAAAGTGGAGAGCAAAGTAGCTGTGTGAGCATCTATCATCTCATCCATCTGTGGTGAGCAGAAGGGGCAAGTATTTTTGAAAAATACCCATGATTGGATGACCATTCTCAGTAGCTCATTTGGAAATAAACTTTTTTGTTGAAGGACCCCTAACATATCTTACGTATACTTACTGCATTTCTTCGAGTGGTGAGCTTTAGTTTGCTGAGATACATTGGGATAACAGTGAGATAAATTGTTAACACTGCATAATGGCCAACCCAAGGTAGCTCTCTAGAGAGTATCTTTGGATCACCAAGAAGGTCATCTCAGGAAAAATGTGTTGTAAAGGAACTATGAGGTAATAGGGATTATTACTTTGAGGAAGAAGATTGACTGATTCAGTCAGAGTACAGCAGCACTTCCTGATGGATAGGTAAAGTGATTGGAAAGCTGAGCTTTTTCTAATAACAGCATGAAAAGTGAAAGAAATTTCTGTTTTTATCAAAGTTTTGGTTTTCAGGTTCAGTTTCTTGCTGTAGTGTGGTGCATTGATTTTTACGGTAGGAATAGCAGCAACCTCCTCGTTTGGAGGCTGACCACAAACTAATAGTCCAGTTTCTTGCTAACTGCATTTTCTGATACATACTTGAAGTGTGGAGTGGATAGTATTGGCCACAGTATGACACTTTTTCCTTTAGTTAAATAATTTCACTGAGTAATGACAGTGCCTAGCTACTTTTACCTTAGTATTGGGGTAGTTTTACTGTCCCTCTGTTTTCCAGGTCTTTAAATAGAAAAATTGTAGAAATACACTATCTAAATGTGATTTTACATAGCATCAATTAGCTATTTTTGGAAATTCTTGTAGCAGTTTTTCATAAGGTATGCACTACTCCCACCTGATTTCTTTACCTGCTTGGAAGGATTGGACAAACTGGTCAAGGGTTTTCCTGTCTGTGTGTAATTGATAACTGTGTGTTGGTCCCCAATCTGTTTGTGTGCAAAAATACTATGGTTCATTGGGAATCTCCTTATGTGAGAACGATCTTATGAGCAAGCCAGCTGCTCTGGGACTTGGACAGTAGGATCAAAGCTAGAAGGTAATTGCACAATAAAGTAGGCGTGTTAGCTTTGATGCACTTGGGGAAAGTGAAGCTTCCACTTACTGTGATGGAGAAGGTGGACTGGAAGTTGCCTGGAGATTTATAATTGTGACGGAGTGTGGATAGATGTGAACAGTTCTGTTTGAGATTTGCTGTCTCTGTTAGCTAGCAAATTTTGTTTTGATTCATCAGTGTTTGGGGTAGACACAGCACAACTGTCTAGTTTCAGTAGTGTTTATTCTGTATCTCTTCATATGGAATCAGCCTGTAGGATCTGAAAATACTTTGCTGATTATTGTTAATAGCATTCATTTTTCTTAGCTTCACTAGGTGTTATTAGACAAAGGAATGCAGTAGCTGCTACTTAGTGTAGGGTTGCAGTTTTGCAAAGTGTAGTTGTAATGTTTGAGGATCAGAACTGCTTTTGGAAAAGAAATGTTTTTGTCTCAGGTCTGACTGTGCTTAGACTGATCAGTCTGAATGTACCTGCTTGGTAGTTAGCAGCTTCTCTTACAGTCCTTTTTTACCCCAAGCCTTTGGATACTTATGCCAAAAGCCATCTGACTGTATTTTCCTCAGAGAAATACTCAGTTTACTGTTAGGGAGGTCTGGTGGGAAGGTTTATTACCTGCATTCAGTGACAGCTTTCCTTGTAGTTGTCTGTTTGCTGAGCTGGTCCACACGTTGCTTGAAACTTTCTCTGTAAGGCCAAGTTCTGCATAGTTCACTTTCCAGTGCAGATCACAGTCAAGCTCTTTTACTGCTGAAGGAGTGGCAGTCCTTTTGCTGAGGGGAGAATATGCATGTTGGACTAACAAAAACTGCTTATTGAGGCAGCTGAAAGAGGAGACAGTGCCCTGGGCAGATATTAATGCATAACACTTGTAACTAGGATGTGGGTGTGACGATGGAAAGTGACCGAGGGGGCTTGTTAGGTTAGAAGAATGATTATGTATGTTTGTGGCAGTATTAGTGTAAATATGGAAGAAAGGTGATTTTCATCTAAGTAAGCAAGTTTGTTGTATTAAATTAAAAACTGGAGTGTTGTTTTAGCATAATACTTAAGTGTTAGTAGGTTCCTGGTCCAAAATCAAACTTGGTCAGTAACTGGTTTCCAATATTCCGGTCATGCATTTAAACAAGAAGGTAAGGTCAAACCCTGGTTTGATGTCCTTTGGAGTCTCACATTTGAAGTGTATATTATACTTTTAGCCAGAAGGAAGCATTACAATGATATAATCTGACCTCTTACATAAAATAGGCCACATATGTTTGAGTCTTACAGGTGGACTCAATAACTTGTGATGAAACTAAAGAGTACCTCTAGAAGACATGAGGTTTCAATCTTGATTTGAGGTCTTTTAGTGGTGTGAAATACCTTATGTTCTTTAGCTGTGTTTAAGAATGGATGAACTTCAGAAAAATAATCTTAATTTCAACACAAGCTACTAGAGCTTGTGATCTTTTGTTGTGCCTTTCATCAAACATCTTCTCTCTGTATGTGCCCGTAGATGCTGTTCCCTAGAACTAAACAGTCTGAGCCCATCACTGTCTGCCAGCAAGGCAGCCCTGCCACAGCTTTTGTCTCTCTGCTTGGAGAAGGACTGCTCTCCAGCATCTTACCTGCTTGGTGTCAGGAGTTTTTAAAGATAATGAGGTAGAGGAGGACATCTGTACCTCCATCAACTTTCTCCTTCAACTTGAGTTCTGTTCAGATTGAACCAAGGGAAAGAAACAATATGACAGATGTTTTTATCTTTTTCTTTGGTTAGGACTTGCTGTTGTTACAGTAAACTTTCTGGAATATTGTAGCCACTCGCGAGTATTCCTGGATCCCAGTCACCTTTCTACTCTATCCAAACTGTGGCTACTAAAGCGAACTTTGCTATAAGGATGGGAAGGTCAGATGTTATATTTTTGACATTAGGTTAATGCTATATTACCATTAATTCTGATTTTCCTACTGGATTCCGTTTTCTTGTGTTGTTGTGCAATTATGTTTTTCTGGTAAGACTGCATTTGGTTTTGAGACTGAAAATGCATGTCTAAGTAAATTGTGCATGACTCAACGAGGAGAAAAGAGGTCTGCTGGAGAAAATTAAGATCAAGGTGCAAGCGAATCTACGGATATGAAGAGCTCCAGCATGCAAATCAGTCTGTGTGTTGCTGTCTCTCACAGAGCTTTCCCTTCCTCAATGCACCCTATATCCCCCTTTGCTGAACATTATTGCTAATGGGATTTAGCGTTTTCAAGTTGCATTCTCATGTTGCGTGTTCTGTCTGGTTCTTCCTATATGTAACACTGCACATGTACAATTAGTATGTTGGTAAAGACTTTCGGGTGTCTACCTTAGAAATGAAAATCCTCACTGACATTTTCTCTGCATTATCCCCGTCTTTTCTGTAGAATGTTCTAACTTGGTTATAATCCTAAACTTTAGTTTCTGTACTCCCTGTTTTCTCCTGGGGTTTTTTAACAATAAATGTTGTTTGTTGAAGAGCTTTCTTCAATGAACCTTAATTAAAGTTAGTGTTCTAAGCGTTAGTGTCTGTTACACTGAATTTCCTTGTGAAGAGCAATAACAAATATTATTTCCCTCAGATCTGCTTTATCAAATGCCTCCTCATGCAACTAGAGAGATAGGCCTGCCACCTCATAGCTGGTTTTCTTTATGGAGAGAAGATGAAATAATATGGATAAGTCTTTCCAGTAACAAAACACATTACCTAAGCCTGGTTACGTGAGAGTCCGTAAATATCACCTGACTTGACTGAAGGAGAAGCAGCTTTTGTCTGTGGGTCACTTTTCATCAGGCATGCTACCTGTTGGCTTGCAGTCTTGTTGGCATCAGGTTACTTAGCCCACCTTCAACTGCTGACATAACTGGGAACAATTTACAGAATGATATGGAAAGTGGTATTTTGACCTTTTCCAAAGTGAAAATCTGCTAGTAACAACTGTCATCAGGATCAGTTTTTGCGTCTGTGTGAGCAGCTTCTGCCTTGCCTATAGCTGGGTATGGATGAGAACTGAATTAAATACTTCTCTTAGCACTGGTATGGCTACATACCGTAAGTCCTCATGAGGTTCTGATGGAACATAATAAGAGGCTCTTTTCCTTAACTGGGATCAGGTACACCTTTCAAAGTGGACACTGGTGGATGACACATCGATGCACCAATTAACACGGTGTTAACCATGCCTTTCCTCTCCTGTTTGCTGGGAAATGGAAGAAAGCCGTGGTCTGCAGCCGCTGCTTGGGCTGCCAGTCTGCAGTGCTTCTGTGCATTCATTGACCTGACCAACTTCAGCCTGTCTTTCAGTATATGGTTGAAGAAACTTACTGTAAAAAACACCACCCAAATTCCCCCATAATGAAAAAGGGGCTGAAAAATGGCTGCTGGGCTGTGAGTACATCTCCCAAGTTTCTCAAGATTGTTCATGTTAGTGAAACCAAAGGAAAATGAGTGTAAGTTCAGCTATCAGAATGTACCTTTTCATTTGTTTTTTTTTCTCCCCAGCTTCTTTAGGCTTAAATTTCTCTAACAGTGGAAAATTTAAGCTTTAAGGCAGATGAAGTGTGATACTGATTTATATTTAATGGCTATAATTGTCTTTTTTTTTTTTTTTTTTGCCTGTACAGTGGCAAGATTCTGGGCTGAAGCAGCATAGACTTGTTTTTTTTTCTTTCTACAAAATTCCCAATTGCTCTAGACTATCAGAGTTTTACAAACGGGGTTAAATTAAATCTCTGCTTACAGTGATTATACTTAAGACGGCTTCCACTTTAGGAAATATACATTTTTATATTCCCAGCTTCACAATTACACTTTGATTTTTTTGCAAGTGCTTTCACACAGATTTCTGTGCAAACACAGAATTGGGACTCCAACTGTGGATTTTGTCAGTTGAGTCCTAGCATAACATCAGGTATGGTTTTTCTCTTTTAAAAAAATGCTCTAAAATTTTAGAAGAAACCTTAATCGTACACTTTCATTAAAATACTCTGGGTTTTGGGGTTTTTTTGTGAGGCTTTTTTGTTGTTGCTGGTTTTGTTTGTTTGGTTTCATTTCTTTTTAGTTTTTAAATGACCCATTTAGAGTGAGGAAAAGCTTACTAAAGATATTTTATTACATATGCATGTCAGGATATAACGCTGTTGTACAAACTTACTTAAAACTGCCCTTGCAGTCACATTCACCTTTACAGTCTACCATTGCTCTTATGAGTCAGGAAGGTAGGTAGTGTTTTATTGATAACATTTCTGATGTTTAATTCTTAGATGAAGGTAAGAGTTTATGTCTTGCCCTTTGGCTGTTTATTCCCCATTACAGAGATGTTTTCACAAGTTTTTTGAAAATCCAGGTTTTCTTGCAAAGTAATTTATTTTTTATTAGAAATAGACCGATGTTCTCTATGGGCTTATCAGTTGATGGTTATTATGTTGGCAAACAAGATTTTATCTAAGTATCCTGAAGAAGGAAAGGGAAACTCTTTGGCAGGCACAGACTGAGGGGCTGTATCCACTTACTGCCAAAAGCATCAAATGGATTGTATAGTATGTCCACCAAGATAATACTGATGGACTTACTGCATAGTGAGTTGTGTTGGGGAAAAAAAAATCTAATTACTTTAGGTTTGTGATAATAAATGTAACTTAGATTTTAGTTGGAACTGGCTAGTTGTCTGATCTGCAGAAAAATCTAGATACTCTGCTTTCTGAAATCACCTCGTCAAAAAGATCTACACTGTAAGTTTAAAATGTTGGAAGTAATAAACTAAATAATTACATTGAATTTCAGTCTTTTATGGAGCTGCTTTCTTGGTCAAATTTGCAAGTCTGAGTATTTTATTCTTGTCATTTATCAGCTGTGGGCTGTGTGAACTTTGAAATCCTTAGGTGAAAGATGCTGAAAGCGTAAAAATCTAATGGTAAAGATGGTATAATACTGAATCCCAGCAGAGAGGTATGTTGTGAAGATTTGATTCTTGAATGTCTTTATGATTTGCTAATGTCTGCTTGTTTAAGAATTGCAGGGTTGCATAAGGAAAGCAGTTAGAACAAAAATCTTGAATAACTTTATGTAAGTGTGAAATGAGTAAAATAAACATGACCAGCTAAAGCAATATCTAATTCACCTAAGGTGAACATTTATTTTCCTCACTTGTTCTGTTGTTTGAGTTCTTATTTTTAAATGACACTTTGACATCTTTTATATAAATTATGCATATTAATGTAATTGTATTTACTTGTAGGTGGCTCTAACCAAGAGAGCTGATCCAGCTGAGTTGAAAACAATATTTTTGAAGGTATGTGTAAAGTAAATATTTTACTCCTTCTGCTTAAATTTTTCATATCTTTTGCTCCATTATTGCAGCATATAACTCTTGATAGTTTTTTCCAACCATTAATCATTCACTGTATTATTACCATGTTAGACTTAAATACCATTATCAGAATTGAACAATGCTCACCAAGAAGTCAGATACATTCCTGAGTGATTATTGTATTGACTCAGAAGAAGTATTGCTATCTCAGAAAAAACCTTCATTGTTCAGAGAATGTGGTGGGAGTTTCAATATTGTTCGTACACATGGTAAAATGTTCGTGTAGACACCTTGCTGTTAGACCATTTGGTAAACTTACTTCTTCTATCCTTGCTTCCTTTTTTCCTTTAGGATTATCTCTGCTTCTCTAATTTATAGAAGTGTTGGGAAGATCACCCTGTGAAGTGCTGGCCATATTTATTATATAACTAAAATTCTTTCTGTGTTGGCCTGCTGTAGAAATATGCAAGTAAAGAAATGACTTCATGTATTTGCTTCTATTCTTGAGAGAAGAATTGCTTTGCTATTTTGCTGGAAACTGGGAGGTGATTCTTCAACTCTGCTCCATTCTTATGAGACCCCAGTTGGAGTATTGTATCCAGCTCTGGGGTCCCCAACATTAGAAGGATATGAACCTGTCCAAGTGAGTGCAGAGGAAGGTCACAAAAATGATCAGATGGCTGGAGCACCTCTCCTGTGAAGACAGACTGAGAGTCAGGATTGTTCAGACTGGAGAAGACTCCAGGGAGATCTTATTGCAGCCTTTCAGTAATTGAAGAGGGCCTGAAAGTAATGTGGAGAGGGACATTTTGAAAGGACATGTAGTAACAGGACAAGGGGGAATGGCTTTAAACTGAGAGTACGTTTAGATTAGATGCTAGGAAGAAATTCTTGACTATGAGGGCGGTGAGACGCTGGAACAGGTTGCCCAGAGAAGTTGTGGGTGCCCCATCCCTGGAAGTGTTCAAGGCCAGGCTGTATTAGGCTTTGAGTAACCTGGTCTAGTGGAAGATGTATGTGCCCATGGCAGGGAGGTTGTAACTAGATGATCCTTAAGGTTCCTTCCAAGCAAAACTATTCTATGATTCTGTGAAATTGACTTTCTTTAATTTACTAAATTTAGATAACTATTCCTAGCCTCCCTAAGATTTATTCGTAGAGTGTCTGTATTAGTTTGGTGTTCTGGTATGAAAAAAAGAGTGCAGAAGTTGTTGGTTCTGAGGAATATATATGAGGTGGGTGCCACTGTACTGCAGAGAGCTGTTGCATCTGAATTATTTTTATAAAGGTGTTGAGTACCTAAGAGACCTCATATATTTCCAAGTTATTCCCTCCACCTTCGCTCTCTCCGGCATCATGCCCCACTCTCCATATACTTCTTGATATGTTTTCCATTGTCCTTTGTGAGCTATTATTAACAATATGTGTAGGTGTCGCAATGCATATTGCCAGTATTTATAGTTTTATCATATACTGTCAGTATTTATAGCTCTGAAATCAGATTTTTAGTTGAGAAAGCCAGGATTTAACATATTAAGTCCTGGAATCTTCTATCTGTCAGGAGAGCAAAAAGACTCTTATAAAAGAATGGGTTGTGTGATTTACAGAGGAAAATGCTTAAAGGACAGGAGCAGGGCAGCAGAGAAGGCAGACAGGGAGTAGACCACTGACCTGAGAAGATGAGAGCATTGAGAAAAGAAAGAAACACACTAGAGAGAAGCCTGGTCCCTTCTGCAGTATGAGGTGATGCTCATTTGGAGCAGGGGAAGGTTGGTTAGTTGGTTTGTTGAGAATAGTGTGAAAATTGATTCCTACCTGCCTGTGGGTATTCATCTCTCTTGCATTTCTGAAGGTTGTAGTACCCTTACTGTTTTGGTACATTGAATGGGTCTTACTTGAGCAAGCGAAATGCCATCTCCACCTTCTTTTTCTTCCTTTTCTGCTTCCCCTTTCATTGAAAAGAAGGGGTCCCTGCAAAGTAGAGTAATGAAATACATGCTAAACATTTTGATCAGTGTAATACAGAATTGCTGTGCTGCTTAGTACTGAAAAGGAAAAAGGATGAGAGAATGTAGTATGTTGTTCCATGCTCTACAGATAAATGATGGCCAGAGTGTTAATTAAGCTGCTTCAGATGATTTTAAGTGGTGAGGCCAATTTAGTTGCTTCTGCAGATTGTGGGATCTTCACTTACAAAATAACTTGACAACCATTATTTCTACTTCAATTAAGAATTAAAAAATATGATCGCCATGAAGGAGTGGTACCCACAGTGTAGAAATAGTACGAAACAATCAGTTTAAATACAGTTGATTGCAGTCAACTTTTAGCATATTTAATATGTCAAACCCCTGATAAAATGTTTGCAAATCTTACTTAAAATGGGATTGAATGTGTTATTACTTGACTATCTAAAATGTATGTAAATAAGTTACCAAAAAGCCATTAAGTACTATTGTATAGTATCAAAATCTCTGTGAGTATAATTGCCAAAGTGGGGAAAAATAAAATTGTAAAGAACCATTTTTTAAATCTTTCTCCTCCGAAACCAATAAAATTGATAGTTTTTTTCTTTTTGTTATGATAATTCCCAGGAGTACCTCTACTTTTTCTAAGTCTTCTACTATAAGTCCTAGGAGATTAGATTTTAGTCAAAGTGATCAAGCTGCCATTTTTCAAGGTCATTTTCTATATGTAGTATAGAGTACGTGATTTGATTTCAAATACACTTGAGTAAATCACAATGGCAAGAAACAGGGGGACACTGAAACCTTGTGCTGTTTTCTGTTATTGAGTGCCCTAGCAGGGGGTTAGCCTGGATGAAAAAAAATGAAATATAGAAGCATACACTGTCTGACTTATTTGATTTGTTTCTCAATAGCAGCTGTGTTAAAAGTTTCTGAGTCTGGGATTCTGAAGGATTCTGTCTCTCTGCAAATGATTATATTGAAATCAATTGATCTGTTAGTTCTTTTAAAAGTATACAATTCACAATTCCATGCAGTGTAGCAACTAGAAAGCTTGCTCTATTGGAGCAGGAATCATTAAGCACTAACCAATATATAGATGCCAAAGCAAGTTATGTTTTGTTTGGGTTTGATTCTCTGAAGCCTTGTTTCTTGAAGGTATTGTTGTACCTGAAAATGGTATTTATATAGCACTAGAAGAAAATAATCTACTTACTGTTACACTTTGGCATCCCTCTGAGAGTTATATGCCTACAGCAGGTATAACCGTACTCTGCAGGCACCAGTAAGAAATGAAAACTGGCAGTTTTCGTCCCTTAGCAGAGCCATAGTAATGTGAAAGAAAACGTGTCTTTGAAGTACACTACAAAATAGCAATAGGCATCTAATTTATTTATTACTTTACTGTGGATAATGCTCTGTTGGGAGCTGCAACAA
This sequence comes from Dendrocincla fuliginosa, assembly GCA_035047845.1. Taxonomy (NCBI): domain Eukaryota; kingdom Metazoa; phylum Chordata; class Aves; order Passeriformes; family Dendrocolaptidae; genus Dendrocincla; species Dendrocincla fuliginosa. Next base: position 24,415,844 of record JAWWMO010000083.1, on the reverse strand, counting down.
TGGTTTATCATCCTACCTTGCCTTAAAAAAAAAAAGAAAAAGGTAAAATAGAAATTAGCAGTTTCTTTCCTGTTCTCAGTACACATTTGTTATCCCAAGACAGACCTGTTTCTTTAAAGCTAACACATTGTTCTGCAAATCTGGAATTTCTTTTCCTCTTTATTATTGTTCTTATCCTTTTTTGTTTCTTAAAATACATTTTTAGGGTTGATTTCAAATTTAACCTTCTGCAGAAAACAAGTAATTTAAAGTTTGAGAGCAGGAGTGGTAACAAAGGGAATTTTATTTATTTATTTATTTTCTTCAAAAGTGTTAGTATTACTTTTATTTGTGACCTGTTATTGGAGGCTGCCCTTTGCAGTAAATACGTTGGGTCTGTTTATAGCTGTTTTCAGGAACAGTATGCCAGTAGCTGTGGTGTAAAGCAGTAGTAATTTATGCCAACGTGTCTGGTTTTGTTTTTTAGTGTGCTGAACTGTCAAAGTTCCTGGTTTCTGTTATATTTTTCTGCAAATGCTGTTCTTTGGCTTCCTTTCAGCACTTCAGCGAAGGAGTATCTGTAGGTTCTCCTTCCATAGGGACCAGCCATGGCTGGAAGTGGTGAGGTGGAGTTCTTCTAAACAGCACCCCCAGGTGGACACTCTTGTGGGATCATTTTCTCTGCTGGCATTTTGTGGGTGTAACCCCACCTTCTCATCCCGAAGTAGCGTGACTACACGAAGGAGTAATTTCAGATAAATAAAATATGCTGAACTATCCTGTTTCTGTCAGAGTTTCAGTGGGCAGGAGGTGCCACATACAAAGCTAGCAAATACGTGTGTGCTTCTTGTGCTACTTCGAATAAAGTATTTGATATGGAGCATTCCTAGTCTACCATGGAGAAATTGTTGACATGATAAACAAAAAATCATGTATCTGCCATTCTTTGGCTAGGAAGCCAAGTGTTCAGCTACCTGAGTACTCCCTTCTTTTTCTTTCCTGTTTGGGTCTAGGCTGCAGGTTCTTTGGAGCAGAACTGTCATCTGCTGTGACATAGGCCTCTGCTCCTGACTGGGAACTATGGGTGGTGGTAATAAATACCTGGAGAAGAGTGTATTGAGGCGCTAAATATTGTATTCATTTAACAGTATGCAAGTGTGGAGAAGAATGGGGAATTCTTCATGTCTCCTAATGACTTTGTCACCCGATACCTGAAGATAATAGGAGATGGTTTGCCTAATTCAAGCACTGTGCAGCTCCTTGCAGGTGTGGTGGATCAGACAAAAGATGGGTAAGTGTTTTTTGTGGTTTTGTTTGTTTAGGCGAGTGTGTTTTGTTTGTTTGTTGTTGTTTTTTTTGCTGGTTGGTTTTTTTTTCCTTTTTTTTTTCTTTCTTGGTAGTTAATTGGTTTATTTTTTCCTTTTTCTGTTGTTCATTTGTGGAATACAAAACCATTCTTCCAAAAAGTCTAATCCCAAAAGGGTGAAGTTTTGTTTTTCTTTGCTTTGTTTTTTGCTTCCCCGGCCCTGCGGATACATAAAGGAATACAGTATCTTTTGAGTGTCAAGAGTAGAAACAGTGTTTTCAGCTGCACCTACCATTTAGCAGCACAAACCATTTTCTGTCTACTATGTATTTTTAATTCATAGAACCTTTGATGTTTGTTGTCTGGCTCCCCTAACTCCTGCTTTTCTTTCCTTCCATGAGTCTTTCTGTCTGTGTTTACTTTTTGTATCTGTCACAAACACATTCAAATAGCAATCTAAAATAAGTTTAGATGGTGTAGGAAGAGATCCTAGAAAAAAGTGCCCCTGCTTTATTTTGCCATGGCACTGTTAAAGGTTTTTTGCTGCTGTTTTTTTCCTTCAAGAGGGAGAAGGAGCAACTAAGGTACTTAGGGAGCCACTCTGCAGTGTCTTGGGAAGACAGCAGTGAAGTTGGTTGCACATGGTTTGCATTTGAAAGGCTGACTTTGCCAATAGGCAAGATTAGCTACCCCTCGATCTTCCTCCTCCTATTTTAATGAAATCCTAGCTTTTGTTTTTGGTACTTGCCCAGGCAAGCTGTCTCTTCAACCATATGAATGCATTTTTTAACTCCCGCTTTAAAGTATCTTTAGAGAAACCTTAGAATAATTAGCTATGGACTGAAAGTGTGTAGTTGTGGCATTTTTAGAAACCAGAAAACTTCAGGCATGACTCATATCAGTGGTTGCAGAGGGTAAAATGAGAGATAAATAAAGAATAACTGGAGAATGCAGGCTTCCTGGGGAACAGATGCAAGCATAACTGAGAATTTTTGCAGGAGTTTCTGTGCTCTCTTTTCTCCTTAACTAGTCTCATGTATCTGACAGCTGGGCACCTTAGACCTTGCAGATGAGTTAATGTGATCATTGTTACCCTGATAAAAGAATTCTGTAAAAGGTTATTTTGGTAACATTGCTGGCATCAAGAAGGCAGTGGCTTCAGGTAATGTTTGACTGAAAACATTAAGCATTTCTCAGATTTCTTCTCTAGGTTTGATGTCTGCAAAAATGTCATTTTCCAAATTACATGGCTTCAAATCTGTTTTGTAATAAGAAGATTGAGAGCATAATCCATACCTTGTGATTTGGATCTCCCTCACAAACAGAAGCTAGTGTCAGAAAGAACAAAATGTAAAACTGTAGCCTATGTGAACTTGTTGACAAGCTGGGGTTTCATAACTTGGCATGATCTTGTAGGAGTTTTGTGGTGTAGTATTGAGGCTTCTAATTGCTGCTTTCTGCCATGGGCAAGTATTGTTTCTCTAATCCACGCTGTGCAGTGGCAGGGGACTGCATGTTCCTAATGTGTCTTTGGAGAGTCTCTTCTGGAATTCAGGCTTTTTGTTTAGCTGCTACACTAATATGGGAAAGAATGGAGAAAGTTCAGAAAGTGATTGGCATCCATCTCTTTAATCTGGCACTCTAGCATTTTTTTACCACATGGCCAGACATTTGTACCTTGTTCTTGTGGTGTGTAAAGTAATTTGCAGAATTATCATCTGAGTCATGGGCCAGTTGCTTTTTGGATCCTGGCATGAAATCTCGTAGAGGTGGAAACAGGACCTATTGGTCTTCTACTTTTGAATGCTTTCCAATTTGGCAGGCCAGAGCTCCCAGTTTTAAAGTGAAGCACAAAACTGCTTTTGTTAGTGTTCATTTTTAATAGGTTTGTCAGTGTTTAGAGACTTACACGTTCAAAGTCATGAGAGTATGTTCAATGATTTAGCTTTATTTCTATTGTAAAACAGAAGGTATCTTGCAAGAGCAATGACAAGGTAATTTTGTTATGGTGTCAGTGGCTTAAAGTAGTGCGGTTCTGTAAAATACTGCTAGGATATTTCTAGAAGTATTTATCTACTGTCTTGGATCCATGTTTTGCTCTGAAGAAGCAGCTGTTGTTCATGAGCGTGACATGACCCCTTGTCACTGAAAGGGTCTGAGCCATGATCACCAGGGTGGTTCCTTGTGCTTTTTAGAATGCTTTTTAAAATCTTATGATTTGGGTGAGGAGGTTGGTATAGGCACTAAGGGTAATCAGTGTGAAATACCGAACTGGGTAAATTGCATGGGTGAAAGGCAGGCAGCACAAGAGTTTCTGACTCATGAGCAGAGCATATAAATGGGCAAAGAATTACTTACCCCAGAACTGAAGAAGTTTTGACCATGAAGTGGAAGGAACAGTAGCTCTTACATACAGTCTCACAGTGGTTACTGTAGACAAATCTCATGTAGCTTTAACACAATTCCTACACTGCCAGAGATTAAGGATTTGAAGTTATCTACAGGAGCTGCTGTTGTTGTGACAAGGGTACGAGGCCTCTTAAGGCATACTTTGTCGTTCGTTGAATGTGTGTTGCCATGGGAGCAAGTTTTGCCTCCATCTTAAGTCAGGGTAGAGGTTTGTTTGGAGGTAGGCTTTCCCGCTGTTCTCTTCTGGAAGCATATTTTTAAACTTTTCTTTAAGAAAAGAAAATAGTGCCAATGGCCAGACAAGCCTTCCAAAGTAGTTGATTTTTGATAACACAGATTTTTTTAAGTGTTATATTCTGTGGTTGTTGTTTGTATGAAACAGATTGAAGAACCTTGACTAGTTCCTGGCCTTAAGCCTCTCATTACTAATTGTAGTTAAAACAACAATAACAAAAAAGCTTTATTTTGCTTCAGCTGGTTCAGAAATTCCCCTAAAATACAGTGGCTTTCTCAAGGCCCATCAGCAGTAAGCCAGGCATTTTCCATTCTGCCTACTGTAACATTGTTTTTCAATTTTTTGTTGTACTTTTAAACATCTGTCTAACAAAATAAGTATTTACTGCACGTCTCTGTTTGGACTGTAGCAACTAACACTTTACTGAGAAATACCATATGCTTTATTTTTAGAAAGGACGAAGTATTCAAAAATAACACTTGGAAATGCCAGCATTTTCCATTATTATAGGATATAAATTTATCCTCTAATGCATCAATTTACACTATACTTATTTTACCTAGCTTACAGTGTAAAATAATAGATGTAGCTTCAATTTGTGTCGCATTATGCTACCATGTTTAAATTGCTGATACAGTAAAAACATATGCATTGATTTCTGAAGAAACCTCTTCATCATTGCATTTATGTGTATTATTACAGTGGGTAGTGCCTTTTTTTCTTTGCATGACTACATGCAGACTTTCTCTGGTGGGAATGCATCATGTCTATATGGTGTCCAGATACCAATGGTGTGAACATTGAAAGAAGCAGCATGGAAGAAAGGCGAGAGCAGTAAATAGTGGCTTTGCTGCACCATACCCAGTTATTGTGTTTGAACAGTAGCTCTTGTGTGTGGACACTTTTAAAATATCATGATCTGTGCCTTCCTGAATAAATCATGCAGTATTGACACTGATCATGAGGATGTGGAAATGAAGGAAGACTTTGACCATTTGAGTAGAATATCTTCAAAACTGAAATTAAATTTTATCAGCATTTCAGTTTCCTCTCATGGTGCTGTTAAAATCACTAGGCTTTTCTCTGCTTTTGTAACATGAATTAGTAGTTGTTTAGGTAGATAAAATAACTCTTAAGTAGTATATTGAAGTCCACGTTAATATGTGCTGTTTAATGACACCTAATGTTATTCAGTGAAGGGCTATGGTAAACCCAAAAGGGTGATGCTAAACAGGAGAGAAAATGTGTTGCCCAGGCAACTACCCTTGTGCAGTATAGAGAAGTGAGCATATGGCTATGTAGTACACATTATTTCAGCATCTTTAAGCATTAAGAATCACACATGTAATTGACTGTGAAAAATTACTGCTCAGTTACTGTATTGTATGGTCATAATAGAAGTAAATGAATATGTCGTTGTTAGAATAGATCTGTTGGGAATCACTAGCAGGCTAGTCTACTTAGGGAGCAAAAATACAATAAGAAGAAAATAGCTGGTTTAATTAACATGTAAAAATTGGGTTAATTTGAATTCAGCTGGCACAGCAGATATTAATGTCTCTTCTTTAATAGTCTGGCTAGAGTCACACAATTTGTACACTTTTAATCTTCCTAGTTCTATGAATAATTGTTTTTAAAAATGGATATAGGGTTATTTTAAGCATCTATTGGTGACTTATGAAGGGGGGTTATTCTTTCCAAGTACTGAAAAAGAGTGCTTCTACCAGTATAAAATCTTGTAGCAGTGTTAATATGGACTTTTAATCAAATCCAGGCCTAGTAGCATAGAATATGTTCTTAGCATGGTGATGGGATTCTCCTGATATAGGTGCCATATTTCTTTTCTGTGCTCTCATCACTATCAGGATCCGTTGGTATGGACATTTGCTGGTTTCACACAAAAAGCAGCTTCACCATAATGGTGTTGGCAGAGATTTTACATTTATAGTTCTAAATAATCCTATTCCAGAGTCTTGTGACTTGCTGTCTGTTTTGTTCTTTCTCTGTCTGTGCATTATAATCTTTGGGACAGAACTCAGTGCTTTGGATCTTTTTATTGTTCTGTCAGGTATGTAACCAATAGTAATGAATAATAATGACCTTTTATAGACTGTAAGTCACACTGTAGTAGTAAATATTCATAAATGCAAAACTAAGTTGGTTGTGTTATATTGGTTTAAAACTGAGGGAAATGTTACTTTTGAAAAAAATTCTTTTGGTTTAGAAGAGATGGAAGTTTTCTTCCTTTTCAAGGCTGAATATCTGTGTATTGTGTGTCTAACAGTAGCGAGTATTGAGGGCTCCCAGGGAGTTTAAAGTAAACAACTCAGTGGTTTCCTCTGTGCTAACATGTGCATATGTAATAAGTCACTGGCCAGTAAAGCTTAAAGCATGCTTATATATTTGCTAGCATCATCAATTGTGAATTTAATCTTAATAATACTTGAAGAGGTTTCTTTATATTTACTTCTCGCACTATGTAATAACCTATGGTGGCAAGTTTTCAGAGTTAATTGTTAGACTATTTCATACTCTACATTTCTTTTACTTTTATTTATTACATATATTTTGACAGAGGTAATGTAGAACAGCTTTTAGGCATTTTCTTTGCTGTGCATTTTTAAAAATGTCCTCTTTTGTTCCTCTTCTCATGTTTTTATGTTCCTCATGGAAGTCAGCTTCTGTTACCCTGCAGATGTCTGGCTGCTCGTATGCAGCAGGCACATTTCTGTGTTACTTGAAATTAATTTCTTTAAGTCAGGGTGACTGGAAATTGTGATAGTCATGAGTCATCATAACTTGAGGGAATGAATGTCTTTTCTAACCTGTTGAAGCACTTGGTTCTTCACTATTAACTGCATACTGAGTAGAAGTTTTCATTTAACTGGCTGCAGTGTCATTCTGAGTCAAAGTCCTAAGGAAACATTTAGTTTTTAATAAAATTTTTTAAAAAATGGGTTTGTGTGTGCTTCTTGACATTTAGTACACTGAATTTTGTGCTTCTCAGGAATAGATCTTTGTTCTTCATGTGCTGCCATGCGCACCCATTAAAACTATGTGCTGGCTACAATGACATACAGCAGCCTGAGAGAGAGCAATCTTAAGTCTCTCAGACTGCCAGCAGGCCCTGCAGCCACACATTTGAAGCTGATTTTAAACTGTGCAATGTAGACATTAAAGAAATAGCAAAACAGAAGAATGGTTGGTCTTTGCCTCTAAGGATAGGAGTCTGATCTCCATTTGAACTCTTGGGTGTGACTCAGAAATTAGAACAGCTCAAGGTCTTTACTGTATCAAATCTATGCTTGGAAACAATGCCAAGTTGTCTAATTAAGTATTTCTGCTTATGAACTAACTTAAGGAAGGGCACCTTTATCTGTGCTCTGCTACTGTGCTTGCTTATGGGGAACCTGGCTGTAATGATGAATTTGAGTAAACTGCTCTTGAGCTGAGGAAGAACATGTGGACTACTGCTTGAAATTTATGATTCAACATGCAGGACTGGAGGGCTGTGATGGATGACTAATAAGCAAACTAACTAGCAAACAGATAACACATTCTGATCGGTTCCTTCTGAAGTGAGTGGCAGCATGTAGATCTTGAATGGATTTGCTTTCCAAAAGCCCTAAGTGCTGAGTCTTGGGGGAAGTTACTTATGTCTTTATAACCTCTGTCTTGCCAGTGGAGATACAGGCTTCCCCAGAGGGCAGTTCAGTTAGACATTAAAGCTGAGGTAAATAGCCACATTGAGTGTTTTGCTTATTTTATGTTCTGTTGTGACTTGCCGAGAGAAATACTTTCTTGTCTAACAGACATTTACATCTAGCGATATAAAGGCCTCCTAACAGCATTGGGGATAGGACATTTTAGGATAAATTTTAATCCCTATTGATAATATTTCATACACATTTTGGTTATGATCTTATTTCTTTTGTATAATGTGTGTTATATTGTATTTCAGTATTTTGCAAGCAAGTGGTTTCATAGCTCTTGTTTTGTACTTCATTCCCTAGGTTGATATCCTTTCAAGAGTTTGTGGCATTTGAATCAGTCCTGTGTGCTCCAGATGCATTGTTCATAGTAGCCTTCCAGCTGTTTGACAAGACTGGCAAAGGAGAAGTTACTTTTGGTAAGACTGTTCTTAAGTATACATTGCTAATGTAAAAATCCCTACCTCTGCCACACTGTTTCACCTTCTGTTTGCTGTAGGAGACATAGTGATTTGCAGTGGAACCACACTAGTGCCAAGCAGTTTTATATCTGAATTCTTTTAATTTTTTATATGTGCACAGGATGGAGGCAAGCTCATGATAATCATCATGGTTTTCTCTGGAGAACTGGTCACTTCTCTATTTCTGTTCCCCAACATGCTTGTGCAGGTCTTCGGAAGAGTGGTGAAAGGTGACTGTAGGAAATGATTATAAAACTGCAGGAACATTTCCAGAAGGCTTGGGTGAATGTTGGGTCCAAAATTATCCTGAATTATCTTTTGTTTAAATTGGCTATATTTCAATCTGGCTGAATTTTAAGGCTTAAAACTTTATTCTGTGAGATTTTACAGCAATAAATTCTTTATTACGTGTCCCCTTGCCACCCCCCCTCCCCCCCAAATGCAACTTGTGTTGAAAGTATGATGTTTGAACTGATAAAATGAAAGATATTTAGGACAGTTAAAACCTTTATTAGGGAAACTGCTTATTTATAGATATCCTAGAGACAGCTTTTGATATCTGCAGGACTATCTGCCACCTGCCATTCTATCTGGAAAAAGGATTTAGAAATTAGCAGTTTGGAATAACTTCACAGGTTAAGCTTGCACTTTGAAAAGTATGGGGGATTTTTTTGCTAAATACCTATACTGTATAAAATTGCTATTTCTAATCTACATTTGGAAGTGATTATCCCTATGTATTGAGTTTTATTAATTAGTTGTTAAACAGTTTTAAGTAAAAGGAAAATTGGATGGCATTGACTGTCTTTCTGAAACGTATGGCTCACACCTCCATTGTCTTTTCCTAGTATTCTCCATCCATGTTTTATGCTTAGTTAAAAAAGCCCTTCCCTTTCCATTTGAACTAACAAGGTTCAATGATTGCTTGAAGCATCATTGTATTTCTTCTATCGTTGCTGAAAATCTGCATTTGAAGTTGCAGCAAGTGAGAGGACTTGCTGTGTCCTCTTGTGTCTGTTTGTTTTCTCATTATTTTGGTTGTGTGGTGAGATTGTGAAAGATGTACTTTTCTGTGTGCAATGTTTTAAAAGTTACTACAGATGCTAAAAGACTTGCAAGAATTTCAGGGAAAAATTTTGCAGATCATTACCTTGAGGCAGGAAGTATTTTGTGCCTAACAGTCTTGTGTATAGAGGCAATGAGAGATATCATGTTTTTAAAACAGGAAGGAGCATGTATTTTGCTAAGGTTTCATTCCAGAGAAGGTAAACCAGGGTTCCTGGAATGCCTGTCATGTACAGGTTCTTGTCTGTCTCAGAGCCTCCAGTTGCTTGGAGCACTTATTAACAGTCTAGGAAGAACTGTAGTTGTTTGATCTGAATGCTGAATCAGTCCAACTTAACTTTTTAACTCTTGGCATTCTTGTTCTTATGTTTCCTCCTGTCAAGTGCTTCCCTTGGGGTTTGACACAGTGAGTCAAAGGGTTTTTTTGGCATTTGAAGTTCATTGAAGTCCTTCTAGTGATGAGAGAAAATCCCATGCCAGGCTGTATTTAAGTTATTTGAAAAAGGAGACATGCCAACATTGGCAGAACCTCAGATGTCTTTCTTTTAATTCCTTTGTTTCCCCTTTTGAAACCATAAATGTATTTGTAACTTCTGTATAGTACCTTGTGGCTACTGCCCCAGCAAATGCCTGGAGTGGGAAAGGTGGGAGAGCTGTCTCAGTGTTGTGCATTCTCAGCAGAAATGGTTGACCTTTAGACAAAGCTAGTTTCTTATTTTCTATCACAATGAAAAAAACCCCCAGCTTTCTGAAAATTAAAAAAAAAATAACATTATGAAAAAAACGCCTAATATTTTCATAAATAAATTATTAAAATGCTATCCTGGAGCTTTGGCACTCAGTGCCTCAGTCATGCATCTTTGAAGTTAATTATGAGATCTTTTTCCGCTCCCTTGAATGAAGGTTGGATCAAGTCCTTATCAAGGCTCGGAGACTTAAATAGGGGTTTTGTATACTGTGGAATTACAGTGTGAAAGGAACAGAAGAAAAGGGAAAGGATCATTTTTCAGTATACTGCTGTTAAGTGTGGTATCTCAAGGATCTCATTTTAAGTCTGCATCTCATTTTTTTTAATAAAGAAACAGCATGGTTTATCTGTGCTGTCATTGTTTTTCTGTACACTAAAACAATGATATAAATACTTTAGCTTATACCAAACAGAATATAGGACTTCCCAGCTATGAAGTTCACATTTTCTATTAAGCAAATTGTCCAAATCTTATTCCACAGCTGCACTTAGCTCAGCACCTTTGTAAAATGAATTGATAATGTGCTTTATGTCAATGAGATTTTACACTGAATGCCCCATCCAGGCTGTGGATATTTGGAGAACTGTTCTAAGTAAAGAAGTTCCGGTATTTAACACTTTGCACCTACTTTTCTTGAAAAGTGCTGCACTATTACTTTAGCTTCTGGGTTGGAAATGCATTTGCATTTTAGCCATATGTTGACATCTCTGCAATTTTAAATGTTTCGCTTCTTTCAAGTTGCAAGTTAACTATGCCTGGTTCTTTGACAGGGCTAGTAACTGTTTAAAAAGGCTGATCTGCAAGCAGTGTGGGTATGTGGAGGCTGGGTGTGTGGGGGGAAGTATTTCTGCTTTATTGCTTTTTGAGGTGAATTAAATGGCCACTAGTAAATTAATGGCCAGTGGCTGATTGAGGCTACACCTGGTCGTTGCATCATGTCTTAGATTTACCTGCTGCTGAAGTGTCAAAGCTTTGACAGTTTTCAAGGAGTTAAAGCTCTCAGCAGGAAAGTGAGAGGAAGTTTAGCTGGCTTTTAAATTCGAGGCCAAGAGCAAACCATTGCTTCTTGCTGTTGAGTGTTGACAGGCACATAAAAGCTGATAATGTAAGTCCAGGGGTTTAAGAGACTTAGTAGAGTTGCTTTTTTGTCATATGACTGTATTTTAATGCCTCATTAAAGAGGCAGAGCCCTTTGAAATTCTTTACTAGATGGCATTTAAAAAAAGACAAGCTGGTTGGATGGCAGTGTTTAAAAACTAAGTCATCGTAACTTCATCTTTAATTTTGAATGGGTAAATGAAATTATGGGACCTAACAGTTCTGAGCTGGGAATAACACAGCACTGATATCCAGGGACTAGAACTTTCCTTATCTGGTATCAGTTCTCACAGCCCTAGTGGTGGGCCAAATAAATATTGTCCGTGTTGGTTTTGCTCACAGAGAAAGGAAAGATACAAAAAGAGATGCAGTTGCCTGAGTCTCTGCTGCCAAACATTGTTTAATCTGGCTATGAAGATTTTAATTCTGGTTTGGTTTAAAGTAGGATTTCCCACCAGCAGAAATTCTTGCTTTTGTACTTAGTGAAATGTAGCTGTGGTATATTATGCGATTTTATGGTTTTGGGTTTATTTTCTAAAGGTCCTCTAATTCAATCTGAAGCTGTTTCAAAATGGATGCTGTGCTGCTTTGAGAAATATGAGTATACTGTAAAATGTCAGTCCTTAATTTAAAAAAAAAAAAAAGTAAACCAACCCCCAAAAATCCAGCAAAAACACAAAACAGGGAACACAAATCCCAGGTTTTTGTTTGTTAAGTGTAACAGCTGCAGAATTGAGCAATGTATTCTCCTTTTGTCTCTAAACAAGACTTTATTGACATGCAGACAGCAGCTATTGTGGGTCTCTGCTTCTGTTATTAATTATATCAGTAGAGTTCTTATCTGAACACATTATCTAATATTATGAAGGATGCATCTTACTAAGCACTCCTGTTTGCTTATCTGATACTTGAATTGCTTGAATGCTTGTTTGTAAACTTTCTAAAAGGACATAGCTCTTAACAGAGGTTTAAATAGCTATACAACTATTGTGATGAGCTTAAGAGTTTTTTCCTCTATGTTAAAGCTCTGATACTTTTTCAGTATGCAAAGAATTATTACACAAGTTTCATAATGGCTTTCATGACCAGAGAATTAGAGTCAGATTGTGTGAGGTAGTTCCTGCTTTTGTTATAGAGGATTATTTGTGCTTTGCACTGTAATTTCTGGTATGACTTGGTTCTTCTTATAGAATCTGTAATTCCTTTTATTTCTTGCACAACACCTAGCTTATTGATGTCCAGCCTGGTACACTCAATACCATGTAAAGGAAGGAAAAGCTAAATCTGAACCAACAAAATAAATTGCTGGGACTGTAAGTTTGATCACTTGATAAACTGCAATATTCAGTATTTATCAGTGATATTTCCCTTACTGGTTCAAATTGCTGAGAAACCATTTGTAGCTAGTGATGTGTTAACTTACACATCACAGTTTCACCTATACAAGGAAACATTTGTTGGTTTATAAATGACAGCAGACTAGATATGATGATCCCAATGACAACATTACAAATGCAAAACCTGTTTAGTCTCTGATATTTTTTGTTATTTGTACTGGATTTTGCACAAGTAACTGCCAGTTTTAATTACAAGAGGATATAAAGTAGACTCATTAGTATATTTATTTTCTTCAAAACAATTTTTGAAATCTCAGACTATTTGTGGATAATTTCATTTCTAGACATATGTCAACTGGACACATTTTTTAGTTTTTGGTTTTTTTAACTTTTGACTAAAATGTTAAGTAACCAGGCAGACTTTGATGCAGGCATCTTAAGTAAAATAGAGCCTGTTTAGATACAAAGTGAATCTGTCATTCTAAATATTATGAGAAGCTTTGTCTTTTTACACTGTTGGGTTTCATTTGGTCTAGAAAATGCAATTGAGTTTTTTAAATTACCCATAGCTGAAATTTGGTGTTTCAGTTTGTTCTTTGTTATTGGTTATGTCCCATTGTTTTGTTGGGAATGATCGAACAACTCAGGTTAGAAGGAACCATGGCAGCCGTCTGGTTCAAACCCTTGCAGCACCATCATTAAGACCAGGTTGCTCTGAAGGCAACATTTAATCAAGGCTTTAAATATCTTTGAGTATGGAGACTGCAGCCTCTATGAGCATCTTCTAGTGTTTGATCACTGTTATAGTGGAAAAATAATTTCCTGAGACCTATTTGAGCTTGCCCATGTTCCTAATTGCATCCATTGCCTCTTGTCCTTCTGTGCATCTCTGTCTTCTCTTCACTCATTTGGGTAGCTATAGACAACAATGAGGTCCTACTTTAGGCCACTCTTCTCCAGGCTAAGAAAACCCAATTCCATCAGCCAGAGAAAATAGAAGTGATACTTTATTTCAGTTGGCTGGGTTGTGCTGTTTACCTTGGTGAAAGCGGTCTGGTTTTTAATTGCTATTATTCAGAGCAGGGGTAAATTTAATTCTTATGCCCACATGGGGCCTAGTGCTTTTCAAACATGAGTTCTTTGGGTGCTGGCAGTTTGTTGCTCACTTCTAGGGAGGCCAGGAAAGGTGATAAAGAAATGTAAGGTTGTTCCCAGTGAACTGAGGTTATGGATCTCCATAGCTCAAGTAGAAATATTTTAAAGGGAGTGCATACTGGAAAATTTTGAAAACCTTCTAAGTAAACCAATTATGTAATATTCCATGTATAAATTCATATTATTCCCCCTTACATACAACATAGACAAAAGAAGCAGATAAGCTTGGATCCAGGGTCTTAACTGATGAACCTCGACTGAGCGTGATTTTTTTTTGGGGGGTGTGTGGTATTTTCAGTGTTTAGCACAGGTGGCTGAAGCACACTCATCTCAGTCTAAAAGCAGGGCCGAGTTGAATTGGATTTGCCATAAGGAAGTAAATTAGGACGTTTCAGAAGTGACAAGAGCACAAATAACCAGAGCAGGGAGAAGGTAAAATGATAAAAGTGATAACAATTTCAGCAGAGGGTTGGAAGTTGAAGCTTATAATGGATCTTTTGGGTGGGAAAAATCATGAAGGCACAAATGTGTTCTATGGGCTAATGTTTTCATTAATGTAAAATTAACCTGTAAGACTTCACTGTCCTTGTTGAAAAGTTTGCATAGGGCAATAAAGTTATAACCAAATGAATTAAATTCAGTAGCTAGTGCCTTTCTCCTGAGAGGGAATGCATGCTGAACTTTTTATTAGGCTTTTTACTGGACTTTATGTTTTACTGGGACCATTTGGGGGATTTATTTGAGTTGTTGTCTTCTTTAAAGTCTGCTTGCATCTGAAAGACATTTGTTTACCAATATCAGTCTTAATGTCACCTCTGTGCACAACAGGTGCTGTACAGCCTTTGTTGCTTCTTCCAGCGACAAAATGTACGTGGCTTATATCCAACCAGTAGCCAACACTTTTACTGGGAGTCTCCAGTCTCCTGCTTCACTGCCCTGTTCTGACTGCCTCTAGGGGCATGCTGGCACAACACTGGGGCTGTCTCACTACAGTCTTTTTTCTGCCTGCGGGTGTGCTGAGTAAACCAATACATTTTATAAGGGCAGCTCAACAAATATAATAAGATTTTCTTCCCACTGATGGGCTCTGGATGTTAGTATGTTATCCAGAGGTGAAAAACTGCTGTGAAGGCATCCATTTTCTGATATATGTGGAGCTTTATTGCACTTATTTAAATGGTTGGCTTTTACTACAAAAAGAACCACCCTGATTTTTGGAACTTTTTAAATGACTGATGAGGTGTGTTTTCTGAACAACTGAATGTAGATACATGTGAATATCAGATTGGCATGCAGGTATTGTATGGTATCTTGTCAGAGATCTGAAGAACTGCTCAGAAGCTATTCCAGTTCAGTGGGTCAAAAATCCATTTTTTATGAAAGGCCAACTGTAGATTTGCACAATTGACTATAATGGCTCCAATTTTAAAAGATAGAGGTAACAGAGAGCACTTCCAGTTGGTGGGATAATTCAAGAATACTACATGGTCAGATGGCTTAAATATTGTGCTTTCTGCTGCTACTTCATGCTACTTAAAAAGAAAAAAAATAGATGTGGAAAAGGTGGGAACACACCATTTTGAGAGTAAGTTTCAACTATATGAGGTCACTCTTTGGTTAACAGTAAGCTGAGGGTGAGCTGTCTGTATATCCTGTTGGGAGAAAAAAAAGCACAACGTGATTACTAGGCAGCATTTAGGGAGAAACCAGAAGCTTCCACTCCAGAATATATTTAAACCATGTCAGGAGCAGTATATCACTTTAAGCTTGTTTTTTATAAAATTTTTTTCCCCATTCCCTTTTCACATTGGTCTGGAATTGCAGATTAGAAGTTAAAGACTTCAGCACGTTCTAGGAGTTAGGAAAATGTTTTGTTATTACAGATTTTAATATGAAATTTCAGATAGCAAAATACACATATTTTTGTGGTGTGTGTAATTTAGTTCTCTAAATTGGAAAATCTGCTGTTACCTAGCAGTTAATGACTATTTTTCCCTAACATTTGGAATGCAGGACCTGATTTGATAAGCTGATAGAAGAAAACAAAACTGAGAATATGTTGGAAGTGTTCAAAGTGAAAATTATAGTTTAGATAGATTTGGGGCTAGATAGTTAGACATTTTAATTGAACTAAAATAGTTTTATACTAATACAGTACTGTTGTGGGAGTACATTTTGTGGTGTATTTGAAACTGAAGTATTTAAGTGGGGGAAAATGTACATCAGTGCTTTGCAAGAAAGTGATTTTTGTTTTTTTTTTTTTTTTTTATATCACCTACCTCAGCAAAATAGCTGTTAAAGACAGAGCTCTCAAGTCTGTGCCAGAGAGTAAAGTGTAACATTTAGGATAATTTCTTTGAGGAGGGAGTTTGCTTTGATCACTTTGGATCGTATATTAAATTGCTATAAGAAACAATTGTGAATTCTGAAGTAAATTTTTACTCCTGGATAACTGCAGTGAAACGAACCCTTGCCAATGTGAAAAAAAAATAAAAAAAGTTGTTAACTCAGCCTGGATTCTGAAAGGCCGATGTTTTTAACATCTCCATGAGAAGGATGACAGAAATGAGTCCAGATGATGATTTCACTTGCCCACATGATGCATTGAATTTGATATGACAGTTTTGGTTACACACAAGCAATACTGGCTTATGTTAAGCAGTGAAAACCCCTGCTTGTCCACAGCTGGACCAGCTCAACATAGTTAAATTGGTTAAAATTGCAGGGTTTTATTATTTGAGTTAGATTTTGTCCTTGGGGATTTTCTCTGAATTTGGAGTAACAAGTCCTATGAAAAAAGTAAGCTACTACTTACACAGGCCTGCACATACACACAAAATTATCAGAAGAAGTGAATTCTGGTGGGTTTAGGTGTTTATATGCAATTATATATGTGCAGGCACATTTTTTTCAGGTGCAGGTGTAACTGATCTTGGTCTAAATGGATCAGGTGCACTAATGGAGGGTTTTGCTCTCCTTTGAATGAATCTCTTTTAAAACAGTGGTGATACTACATGATAGAGCACAGATAAATTGCACTGAGCTGAGCTACTATCTTTTTTCAAATCAACCCCTCCAGCCTTTTTGAGTTGTGTAATTCACTCCCATTATCTTCGAATTATGTGCTCCATTTCTACTCTGCCAGCTTCACTTTGAGTGTTCTACCAAATACTTTCTTTGTAATATTTTAAGAAGGAAATAACCTAATTTAATATTTTTTTTAAAATTCAGAATTGCAAAATAGGTTGTGGTCCATGTTCTGTGAGGAACTAAGAGGAAGTCAAAATACAGCATTAGTTGATTATTTCAGGGCTTCTAACCTGTGGAAAAAGGAGGCTGTGACAGCCCTTCCTGCTCTTACTGGTTTATTGAGGGAAGTTGGAAAGGTGAGTACCTTTTCTTTGCTGTCCTTAGTAATCAAACTATTTCAATGTGTTACTTAATTTACAACATGGCCACTCTAAAACTATTTCAACTCTGTCCTTAATAAAGCAGCAGGGAGAGGAAGGAGGTGATTGTAGTGGTTGTACGTCCAGAGTGTACCTCTTCTGGGTGAATATGGATAAATGGAAAACTCGGCCAAGTACTTAGATAACCCATCATTCCACCTCTTAGCTGAGCAGATGTGCTGTCGACATACGTTTTCCAAAATAAATCATCATTATAGAGGATGGAAATACACTCTAACTAGCTGTGTTTTGAAGTTCACAACACTAAATAAAAACACAACAAAACAAAAAGCCCAAACAAAAAAAGAGCCAACCCAAAGCTTGGATAAACCTCAACAATTCCAGTAAAACAAGATAATACAAAGTATTGTCACTGGAGTGTTTCTGACAGGCATATATGCACGTATCTCTATACACATGTCTTTGCACAAGTTTATTATACTCTCAAAATGTCCTAAGTCAAAATAAGCATGGCAGAAGGCTGGCTTGGCTGAGCAGGGTTCTTTGAAGCTAGGGCAAAAAAAGTGTGCTCCCAGTCAAAGCAAGGTCAGGTGATATGGCTTGCCACTTTAGGGAGAAAATTCGCATGGCCAAAGCTCAGTCGGAGTTGAAGCTGGTCAGTATTGTGGGCAAAAATAAAGTTTTTTTTAAAGACACTAATTGCAAAAGGTAGTCCAGAAGTAGCATTGGCTCATTACATGATGAGAATGGTCACCTCACAAACAGACATAATGCTTTCTTTGCCTCTGTCTTCAACATCAGCGATGGGCTAAGATGTCCTGTGCTGGAGGACCATAGGGAAGGCCATGAAGCTGTGTCAGGGGAGATTTAGATTAAATAATAGGAAAAGGTTCTTCGCCCAGGGGGTGGCTGTGTACTGGGACAGGTTCCCCAAGGTAGTGGTCACAGCACCAAACCTGACAGACTTCAGGAAGCATTTGGACAATGCTCTTGGGCACATGGTGTGACTCTTGGAATTGCCCTGTGCAGGGCCGGAGATAGACTTCAATGATTGTTGTGGGTCCCATCCAACTCATAGTATTGTAAGATTCTGTGATTTTTCTGTGTCCAGAAGCAGCAAGAACTGCTTCACCAGGCTGGTGACCTTGAGCTGAGTAAGGGGGCCAAGATACTGAGGCATGAGCACAGCTCTCACTCATGAAGGATGCAGTCCCACACTACCTGACCATGGACAGAAAAACAGGTCTGGTGACAGTGACCAGTGTCAGCCAGACAAATCCATAGGGATGAGACAGATCTGAGGTAAGGCTGGGAAGTCAAGCCATGGGGTTGGGGTCACCAAGGTGGAGGCATCTCTAAAGCAAAGCCTCAGGCAAGAGGGACAAAGAACGGGCAATGAGGTTTTTCTGAGCTCTTTCTCCTTTCTCCTCAGTGGTTTGCCTGGCCTCTTATCCTTTGTGCATGTGCATGGGTTGTAGGGAAGAGATTGCAGAAGCTGGTGGTGCACTCGAGGTCATTAAGCTTATGGAAAATGTGGAATTCTTTCAGGTGGTCAGTGAGTACCAAAGCCTGTGGAAATCATTCTCATTATCCTCTCCTCTGAGCTTTAGGTCAGGTCTTGCTTGGTAGTTGGCAAGGTGCTGGGGTTTCCTAGTCATGATGTTGAAACAGCTACTCTCGTCAAAGCAAAATTGTTTTCCTCTTTGCAGGAGGTAGCTTGTGTTTTTTACAGATGTTGCTATATAAATATCATCAGGATAATCTAATTTTTTTTTCCAAGGCCAAGGGTTTCAATACAGGTTTTCTATACCCTGTTCAGATAATTTAATTGTGCAAAGGAGTAACAAATATAAAATGTATAGGACATATATAAAATTGAGCTGAGGATGACAACTTTTCTGCAGAAATGTTACAACTATTTTATAAGGTCAGTGGGATTTTTGTGTAATGAAATTTTTGAGATTGTATTGAGATTGTATTAACTTTGCTGGACTTAATGATGACACTGTGTGAAAAATACATGTACTTGCTCAACTTAATAGTTTGAAAGAATTTCAGATTTAATATGTCAGATATTTATGGACTGTACCTGATAAAGATTTTAGTAGCTCATTCTGTCTGTCAAGTGATTTTTCTTAAATGTAAACTACAGTGGGATAATGACTTTCAGTTTTTTCTTTTCAAAATTTAATATTTATAAATCCAGATTTCACTTGGGAAATATTGGTAGTCCTTGTTGTGTCAAGAGTATCTATAGTTATTCCAAAGCATGCTTTATTTCTATTATACTTCTTAATCACAGGAAATGGAATGTCATAGGAATGAGAATGGAATGGAATCACCAGAATGGAAATGTGAATGCATTATGCTTGTTTGTACAGTAAGCATTTAAACATCACATCATACACTGTAGAGAAGAAAGTCTAAAAGGACCAAAAATCCCCACTGTAAATCAGCAGGCGGTTCATCTGGAGGGAAAATAGAACAATAGAAACAAAAGACAAGGTAGCTATTTCTTAGTTAGACACTGTGCAGGGACAGTCAATTATTTGTTTCAGAACCTTGCAATTTATTTTAAAATTCAGTTTTAATGTTGAATTTTTCTTAAGGATGGATAAAAGTGATGGCATGGATTTCTAAAAATGAATATTTAGATACTCAACCTGTTGTTTTCTTTGCTTTCTGACAGCTCTGGTTCAAACAACGCAAATGGTTGTAGGTTTTGCTGGCTTTAGATTTATTTTGTGCTGTTACAGCTCTTGACACTGAAGCATTAACATTTTGCCTTTTTAAAATTAAAGCAATTAAACAATGTTTTAAAATGGATTTTAAAACTTCCATTTATCAGATATTTTGATTAAATGCTGGTTTAGGATCAAAGCACAGTTGCCCAGAGAGGTTGTGGAATCTCCATACAGAATCACAGAATGGGTAATGTTGGAAGGGACCACAGTGGGTCACCTGGTCCAACCTCTCTGCTCAAGCCAAGTCATCCTAGAGCACAGGGCACAGAGTTGTGTCCAGATGGTTCTTGAATATCTTCAGTGAGGGAGACTCCACAACCTCTCTGGGCAGTCTGTTCCAGTGCGTGGTCACGCACACAGTAAAGAAGTTCTTCCTCATATTCAGGTGAAACTTCCTGTACATCAGTTTCTGCCCACTGGTTCTTGTCCTATTGCTTGGCACCACTGTGAAGAGCCTGGATTCACCCTCTTGATACCCTCTCTTAAGGTACTTGCAGACACTGATAAGGTCCCCACTCAGTCATTTCTTCTGGAGGCTGAACAGGCCCAGCTCCCTCAGCCCAGCCTCGTAAGAGAAATGCTCCAGTCCCTAATCATCCTCGTAGCTCTCCACAGGACCTGCTCCAGAAACTCCATGTCTCTCTTGTATAAGGGGCCCAGAGCTGGACATGGTACTTCAGGTGCAGCACCGCTGGGACTGAGTAGAGGGGCAGGATCTCCTCCCTCAACCTGCTGGGAATGCTCTTCTGAGTACATCCCAGAATTCCACTGGCCTTCTTGGCCATAAGGGCACACTGCTGGCTCAGTGACAGCTTATTGTCCACAAAGGTCCCCAGGTCCTGTGCAGAGCTGCTTTTCAGCAGGTCATCACCCAGCCTGTCCTGCTGCCTGGGATTATTCTCCCCCAGGTGCAAGACCCTGCGTTTGCCCTTGTCGAATTTCAGACAGTTCTCTGCCCATCTCTCCAACCTGTTTTAAGTTCTTCTGAATGGCAGCACAGCCCTCGGGGGTATCAGCCACTCCTCACAGCATTGTGTTGTCAGGGAATTTGCTGAGGAGGCAATTGAGCCCATCATCCAAGTCACTGATGAACAAGATAAACAATTCTGCGTCCAGTATTGAATCTTGGGGTACCACACTAGTGACAGGCCTTCAACTAGACCCTGTGTCACTGATTACAACCCTCTGGGATTTAATGTTCAGCAACTTCTCAATCATCTCACTGTCTACTCATCCAATCAACGCTTCCTCAGATTGTCTATGAGGATGTTGTGAGACAGTATTAAAAGCCTTGCTGAAGTCAAGGTAGACAATATTCATTGCTGTTCCTTCATCCATCCAGGTAGTTGTTTCATTCTAGAAGGCAGTCAGGTTGGTCAAGCATGACTTACCTTTAGTGAATCCATGCTGACCACTCCCTCTTGTCATCCATGTGGATAGAGATGGCTTCAGAATGAGGCACTCCATCCGTTTTACAGAGATTGAGGTGAGGCTGACTGGCTGGTAGTTCCCTGGGTCCTCCTTCCTGCCCTTTTTGAAGACTAAGGTGACATTTGCTTTCTTCCAGTCACCTCTACTCATCACCGAAATCTTTCAAAGAGGATCGTGAGCAGCCTAGCTATGGTGCCAGCTCCCAGCTCCCTCGGCACCCATGAATGCCATTGAGGCCTGTGAACTTGTGGATGTCAAGTTTGCCTAGGTGTTCTCTAGCCCAATCCTCCTTGACCAAAGGAAATTCTTCCTTCCAACATTCCTTTACTCTTGTCTTCTGGGTCAGAGATTCCTGGAGGGTATTCAAACCTCATCTGGCCATGACCTTGAGCACCCTAATCTGGTCGACTTTCTTTGGCTGGTGGCTGCACCACATAAGCAGATGTCCTTTCCATCACAAATTATTCTGTAGCTCTCTGAAACAGGTTCCTTTAAAAAAAGTGTAATAACTTCTGGCTACTGGAGCACACTGCAGCTTCTCAGTGTTTTGCTGTGTTAGGTAACTTGTGGGTAGCTGTGGAACTTCAACTGCAGGTTTAAGGCAAAAATACGTTTTTTAGTTGTCCATTTTTTATTAATACTGGACTTAGGCGACTAGGAGATGATACTGTTAGAACTGAAAAATAACTTGGAGTTCTGGTACATATTTGGATATCTTGTGATGATTATATCACAAGCTAAGACACTTCAGATTTTTTCATGGGGTATGAATGGTCTTTAATGTCTGAACTGGGCAATCTGTCTACAGATGAGGCTTGAGTCAGTGACATTGTGGGAGATGAATGGATGATAAGACCTAGCAAGGAAAGAGGAAAAACACTGTTCACTGAGCATATGTGAGTTTGTTCACTGAGCATAGGGGTTTGTGAACTATAAATAGTTGTAAAAAGGAAGTACAGGGTATGTGTAAAAAGGCAATGGCAAACAGGATACCATGTCTCATGCCATCAAAGAATCAGTAGAAGCACAGTAGGCAATCTTCCAGTCAGCTGCCTGCACCACATAATCCAACGTGCACTCTGTCAGAAAAGCATCTGGTATTAGTTGTCAAGTCATATTGACATCAATATACAGCATGATTGTGAAAACAAGGGGCATGTGGGGCTCTCTTACTGTATCTACACTAATGTGATAGTCTGTGTTTTCCAAGTCATAGCAAAAATTAAGTGTGCATCTCAGGCTTGGGTTGTTTGGACGGGTATTTGTACTTTCATGAACTTCTGAGACATGCTTGTAGCCTGTAATCTCTGAAACAGACAAGGAAATGCAAATGGCCTGGATACAGACCTTACTATATTCCTAATTGGCTTGATGAGGTTTTTAGTTTAATTGCTGTGTGTTACTTTGCTATTTATAATGCAAATAATTAAACATTGTATTTACTCTGAAGCTGCCATTCTTTTCACTTGATGTTTGGACCTGAGGTGGCAATCTGCAGCCCAGAAAGCCAACTGTATCCTGGACTGCATCAATAGCAGTGTGATCAGCAGGTTGAGGGAGGTTATTCTGCCCACTCTGGTGAGACCATACCTGGCTTACTGCATCCAGCTCTGCAGTCCCCAGCACAGGAAGGACATGGATCTCTTACATCAAGTCCAGAGGAGAGACATCAAGATGATTAGAGGGATAGAGCACCTCTCCTGCAAGGAAAGGCTGAGAGAGTTGGGAATGTTCACCTGGAGAAGAGCAGCCTTTGCAGCCTTCCAGTACCTGAAGGGAGCCTACAAGGAAGAGGAACTTTTTAAAAGGGCATGTAGTGACAGGACAGGGGGGATTGGTTTTAAACTGAGAGTAGGTTTAGATTAAATGCTAGGAAGAAATTCTTGACTATGAAGGTGGTGAGACACTGAAACAGGTTACCCAGAGAAGTTGTGGATGCCCCATCCCTGGAAGTGTTCAAGGCCAGGTTGGATGGGGCTTTGAGCAGCCTGGTCTAGTGGAAGGTGTCCCCTTCACAAGAGGGTTGGAAGTAGATGATATTTAAGGTTTATTCCAACCCAAACCTTTCTATGATTCTCTGTTTTCTTTTCTTGACCTGGAATTTTTCTTTTGGTTGGTCCCCAACCAAGGAGGGTTTACATGACACAGAGCTAGGGGAACAAGATGCATTGTTCCTTCAAGGTAGCTAGCGTATGGTAATGAATTAAAATAAAATGACAGTGGCATAATCAAAGGACACTCTCCAGCTTTCATATGTTAACAGTTTGAAGTAAAGATTGTGTGGAGCCTGGCCCCATCAAAAGGAATTTGAGACTGCTTTTATACTAGCTAAAGTTTTGCTATCTCTTAGCTTGCATCAAATAAGAATACACCTTTTTTTCCTCTAACAAAGGCAAGTCTGATGTCCAACAAAACATAGCTTTTGGTTAATGGTGATTGGTACCTAATCTAATCCACACAATATCAGTGTCTTGTTCTGGGGAAATTCTGGAAGTGGGATGAGAGGAAAAGAGGAAGAAGAGAAGCATCTGATTTCTGTGCAAAGATAGGTGACAAAGATGTTCTGGGAATATCTTTATTCCTCTGAAAAGCAGAGTGGTTCCTACCAGAAAGAGACAATCTTCATTTCCTCTTGTTTGTGGGCAAGACAGACTCGCTTCTTCATGCTGGTTGCCTTCTTTGAGGAAAGAAAGTCTGGCAGAAAGCAGGACCTTTACAAATGTGATCTTCAATAACATGTGCCAAGGTGCCTTGAGCTGTGTCAGTAGGAAGCATTTTAAATGAAAGGCTTCAAGTAGAACGATAGGACCGCACCCTGAACCAATAGACTTTTCCTCACACTGCTTTGAGAGCAGAATTTTGCTCCTGAAGAATGCTGGCAGACAAGATAGAAGCTGGCTATGATGGTGCTTGAAGATATGAATGAACAATGGGGCTGTCCTGGGGGCACTGACTTTGCTTGGAGAAAATTGTCGTAGGACATTAGGACTTGAAGTTATGAGTTTTTGAATTTGAGGCTAACTGGGGTCGGTCTTTGTGTTTGTAAGTTAAATCCAACTTGCTCATTCAACTGAATCCCTGGGATCACTGGGTGCTGTATTTTTAAAGTTGAAGCTAATAACTATGTTGAGAGATGAGAAGAGGTCTGCACTTCCATCTCTGCTCTCTCTATGAAGTCTTCTTGCTTTAGAGCAGGCCATCCCTGTGTGTAATACTAACTTCAGGGCATTAGGGTCAGTGCAACAGGACATCTGCCCCTCTCATCTCCTTGGGACCATTTTTTCTATGTCTTTGTTCTTCATTCACTCGGGCTCTTCCTGAGGTCTTCCTGGCTCTCCTCTGTGCCACCGTGCTCTCACATTCTCCTGCTGCCTTGCCTAAAATGGTGAATTCCACTGTGATTGGGTTTCCTGAGTCAGCAGAGCTGGTGTGATTGGCATGGACTGAACCAGAAGCCAGAACTCAACGTGCACAGGAGATGCGACCTCATGGCCCCAAGGAGTCGGCTCCCACCTTAGCTTGTGGCATGGGATGAGCTGGAAGGCAGAAACTGGCTCCAGTAAGGTGGCTCCCAGCTTGTTCTGCACACAGGCAAGCACAAAGCTGTGCTGATTTCCTCAACTCCAGGCACCAGCCATGCTTTGGGAACTGTCTTCCAGCTCTGCTGCTCACAGAGACAGGCAGGAGCTTGTGGTTTAGACTCCTGGTCTTTCTTTCACAAAGCATGAAGGGAACAGACCAGCTCCTGGCCCAGCCTGTGGATAAGGAGTGTCTCCTGGGAACCAGCTCTTTGTGCCCACAGGAACTAGCAGGAGACAAGAACTGGCTCTTGGCTAGTGTTGCTGGAGGAGTCGTAAAGCAATTAGGAAGGTGTAGAGCAGTTGGTAACCTCTGGCCTTGAGCTTGTCTTTGGAAGATATCTTTGCCCTATATTTTGGGCTGAGACAGGACTGTCACACTGAAGTGGGCACTGTCATTTGAGACAAGTACTTCCTCAGATCTCATTGGTATCTCATTGCTGTTTTCCTCAGTTAAAATATACACGAGATACGGTCTTTATTACTGTACAGCTCGGTGTGTATCAAATAGTTGCTTCTTCACCAAAACTGCTGTGTATTAGCAGTCTCCCAAGTGTGTAATAAGCCATTGCCCAGCTATGGCTACTGACCTGAACTAAACTGTGAAGCTTGCATTTAGGTATGATCAAACATGCTTGTTGTGCTGCCCCCCTCCTTGTGGAAGACCTTTAGGGTTAAGGTCTGCTTAGTGTTGGAGGTGGTGATAAGTTTTTGTTCCTGCCTGCCATGTCTCCTGCATCCCCTGTCCCATGTGTCACTGCTCCTGTAAGTAACTGCAGAAAAGTGGCTCTTGAAATAATGGTATTTTTTGTAGTTTATTTATTTGAATGTGGAAAACTCTGAGAATAATTCAAAAGCCTGAATTACAGTGATACAAAACTTTCATTGTTAGCAGCTTGAAAAGATTATGCTGAAAATGGGTTGACTTTAGTCATCCTTTTATAAATTGTATTTTAATTTTAATATTTTCTTACTTGACTCTGAAATTTAAAGTATTTGCATTTCTTCTAATCAAATGCTGTGTGTATCAACCTTAACAAATAAAAAGATTATTCAGAAACTATTTGTGAGGGTGATGGGTTTGCTGATTTCGGTAAAGAAAAAAAATTAGATTTGCTTTACAATGTTAGTAATTTTTAAGATGAGTATTGCTTTCCTGTTACAAAATATTGTATTTGTTTAGATGCCTGTCTCTATTGTTGTTTTATTTTATTATTAAATGAACATTTTTCTTTTCTTCCCAGAGGATGCCAAGCAAGTTTTTGGCCAGACCACAATTCATCAACACATTCCTTTTAACTGGAATTCAGAGTTTGTACAGCTGCATTTTGGAAAGGATAGAAAAAGACACCTAACATACGCAGAGTTCACTCAGTTTTTACTGGTAGGTCTAATACAATACAGTTTGTCAAGAGTAATTAGAATGATGCAAGAATCAAAGTATTTGCAATTTTGCCAAATACTGTGGTGTTGGAAAAGTTGAAATATAGACCAAGTGTAGGGTTTTACAATCAGAGTGCTGGACTTGTATATTATGTTGATAAATAGGGTATGCTTTTGCTGATTCAAGCTAGAGGCATTTTTTATTCCTTTTCCTTTGTTTTTGCCACCTTTATGCAGAGGGGCATTTTTCTACACTGTTGTGGAGACAGAGACATGAAATTAAAAACCTAGACTTTTGTGTCTGAAAATCTCCTGTTTATTTAAATCCATGAGTCAAAGAATGTTAAATAACAGTATTGAACATTCTGGACTCACTTGCTAGACTAGTGTTAAGAAGTATTTCTATCTGTAAACAGCATGGTTACCAAACATAAATTTAATTCATAGCTGATACCAATAAAAATGTTTTGTTGTGAGCCATTTCCACACACTTTTTTGACTTTTTTGAATTAAGAATATCTCAGATAGGGAAATGCTATTTAGCTTTGCTCTTAATAGAGCTTTGCTCTATTTTGCAGAGAATAAAATACCATTTTTTGCAAGGAATTCTTGGCTATTCATACTTGTGGATACTTTGTTACAGGAAGTAAAATATTATGCTAACAAAAAACAAACAGATTATCTGTATTCCAGCAGTACTGTTAAAAATAGTCTTCAGTAGGAAAAGTGATCCTTGAAGTGGTGAAACACGTGAGTTTTATATTTGAATGCCTCCTGAATACTTAATGCCTGTATTAGTATTTATACTAGAGAGTTTTAAAATGGGAACCTCCTTCAAGACTGCAAGGTTTCTTTTTTTCTTGTTTACACAAGTATGTTAGTTCACAGTAGGAGGTGGTATCATTTTGATGAGGAATAATTAAGATAATGCTATTGAGACAAATGTTTCAAATTGACTTTGTAGAACAGAGCCTAATTAACTTTGTATGAAGAGGACGTAAGGTATCACGTGATTAAATTGTATTCCCTCAGGTTTTGTATCGACTACTGTAACTCCTAAGTAGCTTAGACACAGACCAGTTTTCTGACAGAATAAGGAATCTCTTTTGAATGAAAAAGCAAATGTGTTACTTGATTAGGAAGAAAGGTCTCTGGCCACATATTCTGTGTGTTCTACTATCTCCTTCCAATTACAAAATAAGCCCTGCATATGTATCTGATTTCGGTGGTTTAAAGTCACAGTTTTAACAGAGTACAAAGTCCTGTTTGTGTCTGTTTGTTTAGATATCTGAGGAAAACCTGAAGAAAAAGTCAGGATAAAAAAAAGACACTTTTTCATTATGGGAAAAAAAAAGAAAAGAGGGTGGGAGTGGGGATTGTGAAAGGTTCGAGTCTCAGACCTAAAAGAGCCTGTAACCTCAAGGTGGGGTATTTGGAATATTTGAGTTCTTTCTTTATATCTTTGGGTTCTTTTGTGTTTGTTTTTTTTTTTTTTTTTTTTAAACTGGCTCTACTGCAAAAGTGAATGTTGGCTAGTTTCAGGGCAGAGTAAAAGGTTGTCTTGAAACATGTCAGTGGTCCTCATGAGCCAGACAGCCCTTTTGGTGATGATCCATGTAGGACAAGAAAAGGGGATGAAGAAAATAAGCCTGGAGAATGAGGATGATGAATCTGAGTGTCCTCTAGAGAGGTAAGATGCACTCAGCATAAGTTCTAAGGCTGGTAATAGAGATGCTCTCAGCATTGGTGCAGGCAGCAAGGACTTCCAAATAAATTAATTCTCCTAAGACTGTTGAGGCTGCCCAATGTCAGTACAGTCTGTTAGGATGTTCAGTTAGCCACAGTAACTGAGTCCATCTGTTTACTCACTTTCTAGACCTGTAAATCTTTGAATCACTTAAGTTTCCATACTGATTCTTGCATTGCAGCATTGTGTTATAGATGCAGAAGTTTGGGCACAGAAATGGTTCTTGGCACAAATCAGAAAGTTAAAATTCACAGGCATAGAAATCTTCCTTAAGCTCTGTAATCTTTGGTATTCAGACTTGCCTTCTGACATTCTGCCTGTGCATGAGTCAGTCCTCTTGGTCTGATGTCTAGACCTTGGACCTTAGACAGCAGGAGACTACAGTGGATACCAAATTACCTTTCTGCATTCCTGATGTGTGAATGCACTTTACATTGCACTTAACGTGGACCAGATGGTTCTGTAAGGTCCTTCAGGTACTGCTTGTAAGTACAATGCAATTTGCAACTTTTAATGGAGTAATCTAAATAGATTCAAATTCTTCTACACTGGGGCCTATAATGCCACGTAAAGTTCTTACTTGTTCAATATCTGTTGCAGCATTTGGGCTAATCATCACTGCTGGCAAAGGTGAAGGCACTTGGAAAATAGCGTTAACATATTTTATCCATACGCAAGATGGATCTCTTGTGGCTTTAAGTAAGAAGAGTTTATATGGGATTCTGAATGTTTATATCCTGCCAGCACTTTTTTTATGTGCAATAACAGAGATGCCTGAAAGTATAGCCTCCAAACTCCTTGACTCTAATACAGTTAATAATCTATTTGCATTAGCCTAGAGCTCAAGGTTTGTTGTTTTACCCTGCTTCTCATTTTGATAGCTTAAAATTAGCTCATGTATCTCTTGTATATATCTGTCACATCTGTATTTGTTTGGATATGATTATGTTCCATCATCACTTAAGTGGCAAGTCTGCCTTATGAAGAGCAACATTGGCCCCTTTCTCAGCATGTAAAATCTATTCCACAGCATGAATTTTAACATATGCTTATATGTGGACCTGGTAAATCCATTTCCACATTGTCTGGGAATTTATTTATGCCCAGCATATTAGTTGATGAGGTAGTACTCTCTATAATTGAACACTGGGATCTACTCCAGTGGTAAGGATTGCGCTGTATCTGGTGACTTGTAGATCCATTGGGATGGAGCACAAACATAAATTTCTGTCTAAGTGAAAAGTAAAAAAGCTTTTAATGAGCTGTAAGTGAAAGTTGAGGTAAAATCTCTAGGTAGGAAATAATTTCATTAAAATTCTGGTGCCAGCATACCTACCATAATGTACAAATTAATTTTTCACAGTCTTATGCTACCTGGGGGAATTCTGGACTTCCAGTATCAAGGAAGAAGCTTGTTTTTTATGTATATCTAAGTTTACAGAAAGTCTAGTCAGAGAAGGTTCTTTAGGATATGTAATTTGTATTGCAAAGTAATGAGGATTGTGTTTCTTTAAACCTTAATCTGTCTAGGTAAACAATATGGGGCTGAAATAGGAGAAACAATAAAAAATATTGCAAGTCAGATAGCATCTCTGAAGACTACAGCTTTGCTTTATTGTTTTTTAGTTTATTTTTAAGGTGGTATTTTTTATATTGGCTGCATACACAAAACACAGGTGATGTTACAAACATCTCAAAAAGAACTGCCTGATAAATTGCTGCTAGCTATTTAGCCTCATTTTGAAATGTAGTTAGTCATGCTGTGAGTTGTTTCACCTTTCAGGTGTGGAGACTGAGGGAATAGCCTTTCTTTTGAGGGAAACACTTCAAAGACTCTAGTGCAGTGTTATGCATTGTGCAGTGATTAGAAAAGTGACATATGTCTGGTTTGTTTGTGACAGACTTTATGGGTGAAATTTAGTTTTGAGAGTGTGTTACAGTGTAGTGGTCTGCATGTTCTTGTATGCCATGCTGCCATCCATGGTCATGGTTTGGGAACGTCACATGGCTGAAGATCCCTGTGCTTCTTTCTTGTTGGTGTAACTGGAAAATGTGCAGCACTGCTCAAAGCCTAAAAAGTCTCTGCCTTTCTGAGGAGGTGAGATCAATGTTCTCTATCTATTTGCAGTATGCTTAAACCATTTTGAACTGAAACTTAGTTTCTGAACTAAGGAGGAGGTGTGAATAGGGAGTTCCAGAAGACTGACGTCATCCCATTCAGAGATGATGTCTCCTGTCTGTCTACAGCTAAATGGCTCTTTTTTGGCGGGCAAGAAGATGGGCAAATGGCAGCACTGAGTCCTTGACCATGTGTTTAACCAAGTGGGATAATTCTTTCTAGTGGGTTTCACTTGTACCAAGAAGATGGAAAATAATCACGTTAGCAAGGAGAGGATGGAGTGTTTTATCTTCTCCTCAACTGTAGTATTAGCAGCCTTTTCCCATTAGCTGGGTGATGACAAGAAACACACACTTAATGTATCTCTTTGGAGCGTGAGCCCTGCTTTGTTCTGTGGCTGAGGCATCCCTGTCAGCCAGGGTTGACAATGGTATACATACCTCTGGACTCACTGACGGCTCTACACAGAATCTAGGTAACAGACTGCTCTTCTTCAAATGGTGCCCAGGTATTTTTACTGTATTTTAGTGCTGGATTCTGCCAACATAACAACTGCCAGCAGTTTCAGTGGTTAAAACAAACTGAATGAGGGAAGAAGAAGAAAGCAACAATCAGAGTTTCCCATCTAATCCTTTTGCTAAATACAAGTTATTTTTTCTTTGGTGATGCTTCCATTTAATGACAAACATTTTTGTCCATTTGTTCATATGTTTCTACCTGCCAGGTAGTGAGTATTTAGGATATAAAAGTTATTATACCTAATTCCTCTTCAGAGCTCTCTGCCTCCCAAGTAGCTGCCTGCCTCAAGCTGGCAAAGTCTTTTTGTGTTCTTGTGCTTGTCCTACTATAAACCTTCCAAAATTGCTTGCTTCCAAATTTCTGTTGAAATTATAGTCTCAGTTGAAGTGAAGTAAGAGCTTACATGGCTGCATCCAGCCAGAGTGAGTATTATTGCTGAATTGTAACACCTCCACGTAGGGGTCTGTAATGTAAAGGAAATGTGGCAGAACTGAAATTGTACCACTTCAAATTATAACCCCCACAAGCACTTCCCATCAAAAGAAGACATTTCTGAATAATTCTGTGAGTAAAGCGTTGATCAGTCCTTTTCTTCCAGTCCGTTCCTCCTTCTGCCCAATGTATTAGAAGGTTTTCATTGTACCTTTCAGGTCAGAGTAGAGTGTTCTAATTAGAAATCAGAACTAAAATTGGGGGAGTCAGGAGCTGAAATGAAAAGACAAGCATGGTTTGAGTGGCAGGGTGTGCTGAATGAACAGAAGGAGGGAGGGATGGCAGATGACAGCCTATGGCAGCTTTGATACTCTGTCTAAATTTGCCTTTTGCCTTTCACTCTTTATTTCCTTGAAGGCTGCTGTGAGACAAGTACCAACTTACAGGAGATCGTATTAACTATGAATACAACATGATGGTGATTCTTGAGTAGCCTGAGTCTTGGATTAATAAGTCTTTTAAGGCATATATTTGTAAATATAAATAATTGGATAGCGTCATGGTCCCCTGCAAGACTTGCTTAGTATTGCCAACATACTTTTGCTCTGATTCCATTTTCTGAATAACTGATTATGAATATATATTCAGACTAAGAACTGTATTTCCAGTGAAAAGTTTTTATAATTCTGTGAATTTAAAGGGCAGACATGGCTATGATTTGCTTTCCTCCATTCAGCTAAGAAGTAAAGATTGGTAACTTGAACTACATCACTGAGAAATATATTTCTGATTTTTGCAAACCTGTAGAACTGAACAAAAATTCACATGTATTATCAAGTTACCATCTGTGCATGATTGTTTCTTTTAAATTAACAAAAATAGCTTAACAATAATTTAAGAAGAAAGGGTGAAGGTCACAGTAGGAAAAGATACAGTTTGAGATATTAAATGCCTTTTGTTTCCTCTTTTCTCTCAGTGGTACATTTGAATCACAAAATGAGAGTATCAGGAGGTTGTAACAGGTAATGCCTATGCCTGTTATTACTGCTGAAATATTGAGAACTAATAATCAGTCACGATACAAGGAGTTCTAAATTAAACTGCTGGTATTTTTTGTAGACAAGTAACTATGTTTTAAATGAGGATGCATTTTGAGGGATTGCTTTCCAGATTAGTAGGTGTCTACATGGAAAACTTGGATGATTGCATTGCCCTCGTTCAAGGAGTAGTGAGCGCTTTTACCAGAAGTATTTGAATTGCTGTGACGCATTTGATAAACTGGGTAATGCACATCATGGAACTCAAATGTTCATGAGTGGGACACTACCTGCACTGTTGTGTTGATATGTGTCCTGCATTTCTCAGTTAAATGAATTGCATAATCCAATGTCCATACAGCAAAGAAATCACGATGTTGTTCTAGATACTGAGCTCAATGATAGAGAAACCATAGGTGCTCCTGAGAGAAAAGGCCAAAACTTACATCTACAATATCCAATTAAAATTAGTTCTGTTTTGTTAAGTATGAGAGATCTTGTACGATTCCATTATTTGTATTAAATCTAAGTGTCAAGATGATGATTTTGAACCTAACTAATTTTTTTTCCTGTATGTTTTCAGGAGATACAGTTAGAACATGCAAAACAAGCTTTTGTACAGAGAGACAGTGCTCAGTCTGGAAGAGTCACAGCTATGGACTTCAGGGACATTATGGTCACTATTCGGCCACACATGCTGACACCATTTGTAGAAGAATGTCTAGTAGCCGTGAGTAGTTCTGGTATCCCAGCTGGCAAAGACCTGGGATACAGATGTGGGATTCCTTTTTTAAGTACTTTGACCACTATATGTGACGTGTAATCCAGCTCCAGGATACATATTTTTAAGCTGAGCGATTGTTACCTACACATATGAAAGTTAACCCTTATTGCAGAGTACATATCCTCAATCTTCCTGGTCTCCTGAGACAAAAGACAGAGCATGCAGATGGACCTTAGTAATGGCCTACAAATGTAGCATTTGCCTGTTTCCAGTTACTCCGCCATAGTACACTGATGAATATGTCAGAATGCCATTGCATCTCACTTAAGATATCCTTCTCAAAGAACTTGGTTTATAATGTAAATTCTAAGCTCCTGAGTGTAATTTCCAAGTATCTGGGACAACTTATGAACCAGAACATTACCCAAGGACATTCACAATATATTGACTGATAGTTGTTACACTTGACTGTACATTTTGTATCAGTTTAAAGCACATAAACTGAATTAAATATTGCAATTCTGCAATTTCACTAAGAAATTAAAAAAGGTACATTTGGTTTGACCCCAGTTTCTAATCTTTGGAACTTGTAGCAGCATGTTCCAAGTAATGCAAAGCCTGGCCATATCCAGGTTTAAAGATCTGTTCT
This sequence comes from Dendrocincla fuliginosa, assembly GCA_035047845.1. Taxonomy (NCBI): domain Eukaryota; kingdom Metazoa; phylum Chordata; class Aves; order Passeriformes; family Dendrocolaptidae; genus Dendrocincla; species Dendrocincla fuliginosa. The sequence continues at coordinate 24,382,567 of JAWWMO010000083.1, read as the reverse complement.
GCTTTGACTAGCAAGGAGAATTCCAGGGAGATGTGTGAAGTGATGAGAATTGCAAACTCTGACCAGAATATTGGAAGACGCATACAGCAGAAATCATAGCCAGAAGACTTAGGGACTGACAGTGAGATCTGATACTTCCATGGTTCCCTCACAGTTGTCTTATCAGCTTTCTTGGGTCATATGCTCTCTCATAAAACATCAGATTAGATTTTTGATTTTCCCTCAAGGTCAGTTAAATTTTGGTAAGCTTAATGCATTTTTTCTGAAATTTGCTCGATCAATGATCTTATAATTTAAACAGAGAATTGATCCAATAATTTTTCTATGTACAGACCCAACACCACTTTAAAACAAAAGTTTAAGGCTCAGTTCTCTTTTGAGAATGAATAACTGTTTGAACCTTATTGTTCCCATTATGTTTGACTGCCTGATATAAGCCTGGGAGCTTATTGCTGGTTTTCCATGCCTTGAAATGCCTGTGCATTTAAATGTTTCAGTTGACCTTGTTCAGAATATGTTTTGATTTTGTTGAAATTTTCTGTATAGTAATATGCTTTACATGTAGAAGTAGATTTCCTCATTACTTGAAATAAACCAACTTATGAAACATTTCCAACTGAAGCAGTACTGAAACCTGAACTTTGTAAATTACTACTGGTTGTGTTGTTATAATCCTGCATATGTATTTGTTTAGATTTGTAGGGTGGGAGAGTTTTATATTCTGGTCATGATTAGTTTCAGTAATATAAGAATCTTTCATAGTTTAATTTTGCAGGTTTTTTTAAAAAAGCAAGCCTGTGCTACTGTTGCTTTTGAAAATAACTTTGAAAAGCCTTTATTTCAAGATTTCTCTTAGTCTTGTAACACTCTCCTTTCCCTTCCTTTTTTTACTGTCTCTAGGCTGCTGGAGGTACCACTTCCCATCAGGTCAGCTTTTCCTATTTTAATGGATTTAATTCTCTCCTTAACAACATGGAGCTCATTAGAAAGATCTACAGTACTCTGGCTGGAAATAGAAAAGATGTGGAAGTCACTAAGGGTTGGTAGAAATGTTTGTAGTCTGGAAGTTTCCTTGGGCATTTGTTTGGGGTTGATGGAGGGAAAGACCTCATCTGTATGCTTTTAAATCAATGGGAGGGAGAGAAATCCTGCCTCGTTAGCATTCCTTGGTTTGCTACTCAGTTTTGTACACTCCTGTTGGAGTCCACCCTCCAGGTTTTTCATTTTGTTTCAATCAGAAAAAGGTCCTAGTAAACTGGCTGTGGGGGCAGGGTGAGGAAAGTATGTAAAGATATTTAAAAGTTTCAAAAACTTCCTAGGACTCCTGCCAAATTGGCAGCCTATTAAAGTGACCTTCAAGGGTAGTTGAAGAATTCCATAAACTTGTATTGGCGGCACAGTAAGCTGATCTACAAGCTTGGAACAAGATATTATCTGCTATATCTAACCACTTTTATAGAGAATTCCCTGTGCAATGCCAGAGTTTCATTAATGTGGCCTACTGGGACTTTGCATGAAAAGTTCCACATCTCTTGACTCCTGTTTTGGGGTTTTTTTTGTTTGCATTTTATTTTTTCCTTCTGACCTGCAACTGATTGATACCGTATGTCAGATATCCTAAATCCTGCCGGTAGCACTAAGCATTAAGACCAGAGAGTTGTACTTATTTACATGAAGGACAGACCATTTAAAGCACACATTTATGTAGTGACAAAAACACTTTTGTGTTGGGTCAATTTTATTCCCCCTTTACCCTCCCCGCCAGCATCTTAATACTAAAATATAAAGAAACTTTGGGGTGCTCTGGATTATTTCTTCTGGTTTGATTGCGTTTTTATTTCTGTATTGTTTTTCTGTTGCAGAGGAGTTTGTCCTGGCAGCTCAGAAATTTGGTCAGGTTACACCCATGGAAGTTGACATCTTGTTTCAGTTAGCAGATCTTTATGAGCCACGGGGGTGAGTGGAGAATTATCTATCTTCATCTCTTTCCTTTCCTCATCTCTACTTCTTGGAAGAAGTGGAAGGTGATGTTGAGTAACAGGAGAGTGTAGTGTAGTGGCCACATGCGGATAATTTCTTGAGATCTGAAAACCCATCTCTAAGCAGACACTAAGCTGAATTAATTTCCTCAGGCGCATGACGTTAGCTGATATTGAAAGAATTGCTCCTCTCGAGGAAGGGACATTGCCGTACAACTTGGCTGAGGCTCAGAGACAGGTAAGAAAAGAAGCCACTATAATGCTATTATTTGTTTCCAGTGCCAGGTAAATAAACAACCTTCTTCTGTGTTGTCATCTAAGTTGCTTTTTCTTGTGTTCTGTAATATCTGTGAGGAATACCATCTTGCTAAAATTTAGTTTTAACCTATGTTATGTTCTCTCCAGCTTCTCTCTGTGCCCCATTCTCTTGGGCTACATTTTGACAGGTCAAATGTAATTTACTTTGGAAAAATAAATTGTATAGGAGTGTCATCCAGCCATTCAGTAAATATTAGGTCTAAACCTAATTAAAGTGTTTATGTTTTGTGATTCCATTGCTCTCTGTTCTTTTTGATGAGGAAAAGAGACTTCCTGCTTCAAATATGGATGGTAAAATTCAGTATCTAGCCTATTAAATAACAGCCCTTGTTCTGAAAATACATGTAGGTTCCTGACTTAAGAGTGTTGTCTGCTTTGCCTTATGCAGAATATCAAAGTAGGGGAGATTATGTAGAGACTAACATCACAGTTTCAGCAAAAGCATTAATACTCTCTGCATTTCCAAAACCGAAAGGATATTTGCTTTCAATAGTGTAACCACAAATGAACCATTTTCTGTGTTTGAGGCAAAAAGAAATAGGAATGTTCTTTAAATGTCAAACCTGTTGATCTTTTAGTTTTCATATTATTTTATCATATTTTAGACTTTCCTTGACACAAGTTTCTATACAGATAGATTTAAAACTAACTCTTCTGTTTCTCTCTGTCTCTATTTTAAGGCAGTCTTAACTTTGTGTCTTGTGAGACCAAGGGTTTTTTTGCTGGTTTTCTTTTTTCCTGCCCTGGGTCTATGCGGAGACGCCAGTTTGACCGCAATGAGTTGATGCAGGCTACATTTTTAGGACTGCCAGGCCATAAGCCAGGCCTCTGTGTGTGTGTGTGTACACGTGTCTCTTTTGCTTCTCTTTTTACTTCTCCTCCCTCCCCTACATGTGAACACACCCACCACCATTCCAAGACAGTATCTGGGGTGGTGGTTTTCTGTTTGTTTGTGCAGTGACTAATTGTTGATGGTGCTGGGATGAATTCAAATGAGTTTGCTTCCAAAAGCTCACCATCTATTCCTAGAAGACTCCTAAAGGAGTCAAAAGCATTTGCATTGGCCTGAATATCAAGTAATGTAAGTTACAATAGGTGGCAGTAAAATGTAGCCAAAAATGTGGTGATGAAAGTAACAGCTTCCTTGGTTTTGGCTACTGTGATTTACATCATTCTAGGAGGCTAGGATATATGAACCTGCTTAAATCTCACTATTTCTTCTTCATATGTGTCCTACCTTTTCATTGTTTCCATTCAATTCTTTTTTAATGGCAGCTGTTTGATGTTGAGACTGAGAAGATTTTCAGCTACATTGATGCCTTCAATTTATTTTCCTGCCAACTTCCACCTACACTGGAGTATTAATTAAAACCTTTTCAGAAAAATGTCTATATTTTTATTTTGTCCTTTTACTTGTAGTATCTTAAAAAGACTGTATTACAAAAAGTGATAATAACTATGAAAGATTTAACACCCCTGCAGAACTTATATTTTCCTTATTATTCTCTTTCATCAGTTAGCAATTTTAAATCTGGAGCACTTCGGAAATTTATTTTTCATTGTGTTGAATCTAGCACTCATAGACTGTGAGTCTATGACGAAATTTCTAAAACGAAATTGTGGGGATGCTTTAGGAAACCTTATTTTCCTTTAGCTAATATGTATGAACAATGCTTGCATACTCATTTTGATATCCTGAGAAGTAATAGGTATAGCTGGTTTTGGCGACAGTAGAAAGAAATTCCCAACTGGAGTTGCTTTTAGCTGCCAAAAATTAATGACTTAAGATGTAATATGTGTGCCCTCATTTAGACCACATTTAGACCATTGATTTTAGAGTTGTATAATTTTGTTGTAGTATCAATCTATTTTCTTTGCTATTCCAATCTAAAGGAGCTGCATTATATGACACTTATAAATCAGTGGAAAAGAAATAATAATTGACACCAAAATCTCCAATGTATTGTGGGATTTTTTTTCCAGGTATCTCTGTACTTAGATCTGTCTGCTTATGAGATGTTCTTCTGTGAAATATGGTGTTCTGATTATTTTTCTTGTCTTTCCGTTTGCTTTAAATCCTGCCTTGACAGAAAGCTTCAAGTGATGTGTCTCGACCTGTTCTCATCCAGATTGCAGAATCAGCGTACAGGTTTGCCCTTGGTTCAGTTGCTGGAGGTTAGTCATGGCTGAGCAAAAGAATATTCATCTGCACTGTTTGGGTTTATTCTTCTTTGATTTTCCCCTTCTTCCCATTCTGCCCCTCATTTAAGTATAGAAGGCTTCTCAGACTTTCCCTTGGAGCTGTGTCTAAGGGATGGGATGACTGTAAGATTGAAGGGGAAAGGATTGTCTGGTCTACAAGAGTTTTGGAATTTATGAGCCAGTGGAGTTTCCAAGTGGTGTTGCTATCTGATTTGTCACCAAACAACTTTCAGGAGAATGAGATTAATAATAAGAGAGGGCCAGGAAGTGCTTTTGGTTAAAACTGTGCGAGGTAGTTTAATATATCCAAAATATATCATGGAGAAAAAAGATACAACTTATATGCTAGATGTAAATGTGAAAGATCACAGTTGCAGTCGAACACTTCAAATGTAAAATCATGTTTTCTTATACCTTGATTTTTATTTGTAGCTGTTGGAGCCACTGCAGTCTACCCAATTGATTTGGTGAAAACTCGAATGCAAAACCAGCGTTCTACAGGCTCTTTTGTGGGAGAACTTATGTATAAAAACAGCTTTGATTGCTTCAAGAAAGTGCTGCGTTATGAAGGTTTCTTTGGGCTTTATAGAGGTAAGTTTAAAAGGTGGTAATGAGACTATGTTAATTAGAGTTTTGTAGCAGTCTGGATTTTTAAGCACTTTTTGTTAAGATTTCAGTTTTACCTGGTTTGTGCTTTTGCCTCTTCTCTGTTAGAGCAGAAGGACTTGCAAACTTCTTAATAAGTAAAACTTCATTGTAGTGAGAATCTTTCTGTAGGATCCCTCTGTCCTGTCCCTCCTCATAGGGCAACAATAACAATTTCCTACAAAGAAAACCTGTTATTCAAGTTTTCATATCCTTAACAGTCCTTAGTACCAAGAGTGTTTTGTCCTGTTTGGTAAGAAGTTAGATCATCTGTGGGTTTTTATTGTTTAGGGGTTTTTTGTTTTGTTTCAATGTTCTTTCTTATCTGCTTTCTATTTAAAAACAAAGAAAATATGGTACTTTGTTATTAACCAGATCTCTCTTTGTGATATCTTTTGAGACAAAAAGGTCTGTCTGAACCAGTTGCATGTGCATGACTAGTCATTAGAAATAGTCACACATAAAACTTGATAATCTCTTCTTAGCTTGTCAATGTGGAGTCAACCAGAGCGATTTGCTGGATTTCAACCCACTTGGTTTTATATATGAAACCAATACACCGAAGTTATGAATATTAGCTGTTCCAAGCTGCCCTTGAAATCAATGGAGGGAGCCCCAAAATCTATTGATTCTCTTTAGGATGTAAATCATCCTCACTTTGGATATCTTAGATCTAAGTGCCTGTAGTTAGATGTTGGCTTTTTTGTTTAAAATTTTGCCTTTGTCCCAGTTGTGGCATCAATGGTGTCAGTTCAGGTAACTCAGAAGAGTCATAAAAAATCAGGAACTACTGCATGAGACTGCACAGAATTAAAGTAAATTATATTTCTGGTGTTGCAGTTATTGAGATCTTTTATCCCCCTCTGCCATATCCATTGAGAATTTGAACTTGCAATCCTCACTTCATTTTTAGCCAGCTTGCTTAGAAACTTGTTTTCACTTTTGAAAAAAAGAATATTGTAATGAAAGAAATTAATTGCTAAAAGCAATTGAGTCAGGAATGAAGAACAGCGGATTTTGGTAAAATAGTATTCTGATCTGGCAAAACTATATGCACTTTAAAAAAAAAAGTTTATAAGACAATGTAAGGAACAACATTGAAGCTAGGTGATGTGATGTGTGTGCACTCTGTAATATATGACCTGAGCTACTGGAGGTTGGCTAAGTAGTTTTCTGCAAAATACAGACTATAATTATTTCAGCACAATTGGAGATGGGAGAGGTCTGTTATTATTGACTGAATTTGAGGCAACTTTTGGAGTAGACATAATAATTTAATAAAGAGTACTGACATGGTCTCTATTTTGTAAGGCTTTATAACAATCAGAATCCTTATAAGTCTCAGTTACTGGCTAAAGAACCAAATGTATTCCTTGCACATGTATGTCTGCTTCTTTCAGGATGCTGAAAGAATAGATGTAAGGAATTCCACTATTACCTGCTGCTGTCTTACTGAAACTCTGAAGCACAGTGATTTTTTCACCTGGAAAAAACTCAGAAATATCATGAATGCATGTACTTAACTCCATTTTCTTGTTCTGTCCTTGAAGTGATTTTTTTCATTGCCAAATTTAAGGAGCTTTAGAAAACTTCGTCAGCATAGCTTGTCCTTCCATTCCCCATCCCCTTTTCAGTCTTTCAAGGAATACTGAACAGTGAAATCTCAGACGGTTTCGTAGAGCTGAAATTCTAAACCCAGGCCAATAATCTAATTTCTGGATTATATAGTAGAACACCATCATTTCAGAGGCAAATTGAGACCTACATTGCTACAGATTCTCTACTTAAAGGGCACCCTGACTTGGTTATCTTTTAAGGAGTCAAATAAAGAAAAATCCTTAAAAATCTGGAGCTTCCTTCATGCAGCTCTTTAAATTTGTGCTGTTAGTTACTTAATAAGGAGATGATGCTGGAGAAAGCTGAGCAACTGAGTGCAGAGAAATGGTTTCTGGTTAAGCTTAAGAGGACAAAATATTTTGAAAGGAGCATTTTATAGATTAGTATAATTACTCAACACAATGCAGTATACATACAGCAAGAATCATCTCGTTCTAGTCTTTAATACTACACTAGGTAAGAAAAACTACAGAGTACATTACTTTTTGCTACTCGTCGGTAGCTGCAATTCGTTCTTGCACTGTGATGTGTTCAGAGTTAAGTCAATGTGGGTGGTTTTGTCCCCACTGAAGGAGGGACTAGTCATTGGCAGAGTTCTCCTGCTTAGCTGAATAGTGATGCAAAACCTTTTAAAAAATTGTAGTGGAAACATTTGGAGCAGTGGTCTCTTTGTCATGACGCACTTCAAGAAAGCAAGCAGTAATTATTAAACGCCACTCTGAACTCAGGTGTTTCAGATGATATTTTTAATATAAAGCACTTATTTTCATCCAGTGAAGTGAACTGATTTTTCTTTTTTGTATCATTATTTTTTTTCCAAACTTGGAAACCATGTTCTAAACCACCATCTCAGATAAGGATAAATTACACCATCTTGTGGATATAAAGAGAGCACTAAATTTGGTTTGTTGTCAGTTTGGTTCTAAGGATAATCGATGTTTCCACTGAGAAGATACTTCGATTAAAAAAAACCCACAAAACCAAACATGATATAAACCTCTGTAGAGTTTTCATAATATGCATTATTTGAAAGCTGTGTTGTTAGATCATTTTTTTTTCAAGGCTGTATATTTGAGATAAATTGTTTTTCTGTCTCTTTCTCAGCATGGTTGAAAAGAATACTTCTTTCACATGCCTGTAATTTACTGTTGTGTCTATATTTATACCCAAAATGCATATTTAGAAACTCACAGCTATACATATGTATATATGTATATGCAAATATAAGAAAATTTTGAAAGCTGTGATTTGTCAAGATCTCCTCCAACTGATGAGATCACCTACGTCTCCTAATATTATTTAAATTGGAAGTCCACCTGATGAGTCACAGAATGTTTCACAGTCTTAAGCCATGCATCTGGTAGAGATTATTTCACTTGTACTTGATAGAAATTTTATGGGAGATTTAAGTACCTGAGATAAAATGTAGCTTAGGAAAACATAGCCATGCTGTTAATGCTGCTTTGCCTAGAGGGTGAAAAAGACAGGAAATGCTGTTGAAGATACTGTCATCTGTGATCATTAACTGATCAGGAGCTTGTTAGTTTTATTTCTTTTGACGGTGTTTCTGGCACTGCAGTGACTCCAAATGCCATCTAATCTTAGATTTTAATCATTCATGTTCATCATCCACCTTCGTTGTTACTGATGGACTCCCATGCTAATGATACATCAAGACTGTGGCAGGTTTCCTCTCAAATGAGGCATCAAAGTACTGTTTCCATAGAATGAAAATACAAGCCTACTTGTACCCCAAGTTCTGTGAAAGCACAACATTTTCAAGACATACCCTATTTCCATTCTGTGGGTGCTATATTTGAATGTCAATGGGTGATTCCAATTTCTTATGTGAATTGTTTAATGGAAAAATCTGGCAGCATTCTATTAGTGCTTTCCTATAAGGTGCCCAAATATTTTACCTAGATGGAACAACAACTCTTTCAGTCAGTGGGTTTTTCTAATATAAAGGGAAAATCACATGTGTTGCACAGTATGAAACTGAAGTTTCCTTGTTAGACATCTGAAGAACTACTTTATTCAAATAAGATTTTTTTTTTTTTTAACTCTGTGCTATCATTATAGCTGGACTGGATGAGCTATCGTGTGTATATTCATAGTGTATTTATACTGCTTTCAGAAAATAACTTGTTACAGTGTCAGAAACTGAATGCAGCTCTTGGTGCTCTCTCTTGCATACACCTTCACCTTCACATAGAGTCCTACTATGACAGTGTCAAATATGAAGTGGTACATCATAATTGCTACTAAAAACCTTGGATATAAAAAATGCATTGAATAACATGTTTGCTTTGTACTATACTAGCAGGCTGCCTATGTGCAAAATGATGTTATAAAAGGCATACATTTTTAAGACACTGTCAGACATTTCTAAGCTTGTTCTCCATCTATGTATGTGTCATAGTGCTGATCTGCTAATGCATAGTAACACTGAAAAATTCCCAGCATGTCAGGATAACCCCAACAGAAACATGACATTTTCATATGGGTCCCTTGATGTGCTTTCTTTCTTTCAAAACTTAGCATCTTTATCATGTTTAGAGGTCTTTCAACAGTGTTTCAGGGCTCCCATGAAAACAATAAAGAAAGGAGAAATTATGATCGTGGCATATAGAATGCAGAGGTACCACTTAGAGATAGCATTATTGCATAGGTATGATATGAAATGAAGGGTCCCTCTAGCTTCCGAAGATGCTTGAGACATAGGCCTAGCTGGTGTCTGGCAAGGCTATAAAATGTAGTTTTAAAATTCATGCTGCCTTTTTTAGAATACTTTATGCTATCCTGCAGTAAACATACACAGCATTATCTGTAATTAAACTTACAAAGCACTTTTATACTGTAAAATCCTGTGTGAAGTAGAGAGAAAAAGAAGAATGTTCTGGATTTTTGGTTGTCCAATTGTGTTTTTATGCTGTGTGATTTTTTTAAATTTTTTTTTTAACTGCTATATATTTTATTTAATCTTTCTCTTCTGTCTTGAGTTTTATGGAAAATTTTGAGTCGTAACCATCCAATTCAGATTTGAGTGCAAAAAAATTAACCAACTGGGAAAAAATAACTTGTGCCAAGTTAAATTTGTTTTCCCTATGACTTTACAAATGCAAAGTCTTGGGAGCTGAGAAATGAAAAATGGTTAAGAGGCCATCTTCAGATCTGTTCAGTGAAAGTGAATTTGAATTGTCCGGCTTATGTTGCTTCTAAAACTGGGGGTTTATACAGATCACCAGCTGGACTATTTTTATAATTTCATATTTTAATATTTTAGACTGTCTTTTTCTGTGATTTATTTGATAAAATACGGCTTAAAAGTCATGTTATATATAGCTCATATATATATTTTTATATATATATATGTGATTTTAAAATAAATGATCTCTATGTTCTTTTGCAATTATATCTGCTTACAGACCTGCTCTAATTCTACTGGATTAGGTAGTGGGCTTTTAAAGTATATGGAACATTTTTTCAGTCTCTGAAGATAAAAATTCATTAGCCATAATGTTTATATAGAGCCATGTATGTCCTATAGCAAGATGTAAATATTATAGCAATTGCAAAAATAATTTTGCAATGAAAAAAATACTATTCATTGTATATTCTTGTGTTTTCTCCATAGTGCTGCAGATAATGTAATATTTAATTACACAATTCTGACTGCCTTAATGGTTTTTCACTGAGGTCTGGATTCAAGTCACTTGTGCAAGTAAAATTGTTTAGGAACTCAATTTTTGAAATTTAACTTACTCTTATTGTTTTGAGCAACTTTATATGAACTTAGCGTTACTGTATTCTTTTATTTGAATATTCAGTCCTGTGATAATAACTCAGCATAGTTGTCTTGGGTAAATGTTGTGTGTCTATGTACTCTATAAAGTATATAAATATGGTTGGGCCTTCTGCTGCCACAAGTCAAATGATGCTTTTCTTCAATGTCGTTTCCTTATTAAGAGCATCAGTAGGAACCAGTAAAGCTGATGGTTGATAGCAGGTTGGAACAGTATACTAAACCAGTGCACATATATTTTTCTCTGTGTTATTCTGCCGCTTAGCTCTAGGGGAAAATGCTTTTCAGCAGGTTAACTTTTAGAAGTGAAACCTTAATTGTCTTTTTTCCCCCCAAAATAAAACCATGGAGAGGTGAAAATGTCAGACTTTGTAGAAAGTACCCAAAGGTGCTGCTTGAGCTACTAAAACAAAGGGGTCTGTACCAGGAACTCTGGCTGGGGTGATTTTCTCACATTTCTGGCTGGTGTCCTAATTTCATTACGCTGACGAATGCTTGTAACATCATTCTAGCCGCAGGCTTTGTTAGTAAGCTTTGCCTATTTTTAGGCTGTGTCATTCAAATGTTTGCAAAATATCGACTGTTCGCTTCAAGCAAGTGAAGCTGACAGTCAGAAATTCACACTTTCAGTTCTCTAGTGTTTCATTTCTAACAAAATAAAATAGGAAATTCCATACCTGGGAAGAAAGCAGCATAATTTCCTTTATTTTAAGAACTGGTGATTTATCTGGGCAAAGAGCTCAAGAATGCAGTCATACATGCTTGAATGTTTGCATTATTTTGATTCCTATCCCCTTGGGTTCTGCCATCTACTGCCATTGTTTTGCCAGAAAAAGGTATTGTGCTTATGACTTTTAAAGTGGGTGCATTGTGTATCTCACAAAATTAGTGAGAAAGTCTTGCTTTTTGTGTGAAGATGCAGAAAATAAATGTTAGTTTAGGACAGTACTGAAACAATTAGTGTTTCAGCATGAAATGACCTAGTGTGAATTAAAAAGAATAAAGAAACCAATGTGTATAGGCAGTGGTAGCACTAACTTTGTTCTCAAAATTGAATGTTTAAGTACTCTCATTAAATATAATAACACAAAATTGCTGTAAAAAAATGCCCTTTTCTGAGTGCTGATCTCTATATATCTTTGTTGATTTGTTTATCTAAAACTAGGTTACTCAATGGCTTGAATTCTCTTTTTCCGTGTTACAGGTCTGTTACCGCAGCTATTAGGAGTAGCACCAGAGAAGGCCATAAAACTTACTGTAAGTTTGCAAATAGATTGTTTTCACATTTCTCCACGTTGTCAAGGGCATCAAGTTACAATTAGCCTGTTAAGGATTTTTATTCTTAGTGTGTCAGCAACATGGTAGAGTGTATTCCATCATTTTAGCTTGATATGAACTTAATTACAAAAAGCACAAAGCAACTCTTAATATCTGACTTGTGAACAGTGTAAGTGGCATACAAATCACAAGCAGAGATATATATGTACATTTAAGAGTCTTACTGACAACTTATTTTTGGACTTGCTCCAAAATATGACAAGCTTATTCAACTTGTTCAGCTCATCCGCTCGTTTGTAAGTCACGCAGGCCTTTAGTTTCACTTCTTAGCAACTATGAGCAATTATTTATTGGACTTGGAGGGCTTTTGGTTTTTTATCTCCATGTGGTTCCTGTATGTGTGATTCGAGCGCAACAGGAAATCATACGAGTATGTAGTGAATTGTTGGTAAGAAAGGAACTTGTTTGAATGATGTTTTTTCTAAATATTTTACTTCTGTAATTTTATTATTTCTTTGAGTGATTTTTAAGACACTGAAGAGTTTATTATAACCCCATTATAATGTATTATGTATTCAGTGGTAAGCTAGTATTCACCGAAGCTAGTGGTGTGCATTTTAAAATAAAGGTATTTTTTGCTATTAACTGAATTGCTACTGTGTTAAAACTTAGTATTGAACATTCTGATATTAATTTGACATTAATTTTTTAAATGTAGTGAGCACCTCTAAATGTTCTGGTTTTCAGAATTTTTGATTAATTAGTGATTTATATCTTTTCAATAATCAATATTTTAATTATGATGCAAATTTTTGTTAGGAAATAGTAGCTTTAGAATATTTAATATAAATTCTAAGATTTGTTCAATATCTTGTGGTTTGGTAGCTTCATAGATATATTTGCATTTTCAATTGCACAGAATTTGCAACTGATGAATATTTTCTCTGACCTTTTAATTTATCAGCTTTCATGAATGTTTGTTTTTTAAGGTTAATGATTTTGTGAGAGATAAGTTTATGAATAAGGATGGCTCTGTCCCACTGGCTGCAGAAATTCTTGCTGGTGGCTGTGTAAGTATCTTTAATTTCCTTCATATGAGATTAATGGAAGTGCATTGTGTAAGATGAACTATGTGGACTAAGGCTTCTGTTTAACCACAGATCCAGATCAAGAGCAGACTCTACTAGAGCATCTCAGTTCTTTCCTAGATAGGCCAGTTGTTCTTGATGAAAGGGTAAATGTTTCTGTGCATCGTGCCTTCTAACTGTGCTCTATAATTCTCACAGCTTAGAGTTTGTTTCCTTAATAATGTGTCTTTATTCATGTTGGCTGTAGCTTATGGCCTAAAGAGGATTCAAGCTAGCCTTTCCAGAAGTTAATAATTAGTTACTACTTTGTGGCACCCACTCTGCCACGTCACTTCTTTCCTGATGTATTATTGCACCCACTAATTTTCACTTTTTGCAGTGATACTGGCATTTTGAAATGGCAAAAACTACTCATGCTTCTTTGAGTTCATAGCAGACGTAGGCTGTGTAATGTTAACTCAGTGCATAATGCATTCCCAAATGTAGGCTGTATTTAAAACCCACTAAGTTTTTAAGAGTGTTTTGCTTGTATAAAGTAGTATCTTAATGAACAACTGGCATATTACCGAGTAAATGATAATACTTCACGATTTGGTCTAGTTCTGTCTGTTCATATTACCGCTTACTTTATCTGGTCTATTGATTTGTTCAAGCAAATGTAAATACTTTAGGTAGAACGAATAGTTGCTCAAAGAACAGTGCATTTTACAGATAAAGAACACTGTTTATTTAAACTAGCTTTGATCACTAGGGCAGAGCAGCGTTGGTATATTTTCAATCTGTCTTTGTTGCTGCTGTCATAAGACAGATGAGGTCACATTTTCAAGCAGCTTCTACCTGTGTCGAAAACTACAGTGAGCAGCGACTTAAAAACAAATGCTTGTGTCTTAACCTTAGTAAGTGCAGAGATTTGTGCTGTATGTTCTTGCAGAAAGTGAACTATGATTATCTGAGCCTCAGGGTGCAGTGGCTCAGTTGCATTGCAGGCTGAGAAGCCCTGGCTTTCTGTAATTCTTAGGAGATGGGGCAGGATTTGGCTGCTGTCTCACTGCTCCTTCCGTTTGATCACTGACCTGTTGTAGACTCCCAGGTAGGATCCCCTTGTTCTGTAACTTTAGGAGCATTCAGGGGAGAAAAAAAAAAAGGGGGAGGGAGAGAAGAATGTGGGTCTCTAAAGCCCTAAATGAAAAGCGTGCTGTAAATGAAGAAAAAATGCAATAAAGTGCTTGCAGAGTAAAAAGTATTTGCCCCTTACACTAATAAAAAGTCTCATGAACATAGCAGCCATAGAGAATTCAGCAAAATTTTCATTTAAAATGTCATTTGATCTAGAGTTTTTATTTTACAGACTGCTGTGAATTTTTTAATGCAGTACAAAAAGCACTCTTTACAGAGACCTGTCATTCATGAGATTGCTGCAGCAAGCTTTTTGTAGTTCACTGTAAACTGAGGATCTACTTTAAGAGATAGGTGGTTTCAGATGTATTTTAAATGTGCTATAAATGTTGGCTTGTCCTGTTTGGTATTAAAAATTAATATTAACAGTGAGATGCTGCATAAAGTTGTAGCAGTAGATGTACAGTGGCAGAATGCCCTGAGGTTGGTTTTTTTTTTTAACTGGAGTACTCCACTTAAGGGCATAGTTTGGTGCCAGGTAGATAGGTTGCAACTTGTCTCTTCTGCAGGTGGTCTTTGGGGTTTTTTTTGTAATTTTAAACCCAATTCAGACTTGCAACAGAGACCCTCATTACCAGCGGTGCCTATTTTTTGGGGGCTGATTTTTTCTCTCATGGTGTAAATATATGCGTAAAATATGAGATGACAAAGACGGGCTTTTTTCCTATAGCTTTCAGCATTGTATTGGCCTAACTTTTTGTCCCTGTTTAAGCCATCATGAAACCTGTGATTTCACTGTGGAAGCAGCAAGGACACTGTTGAATGCTTTTGAAAATTATAAGTCTTGGATTTTTACCTCATTTCACAATGTCGTAATCGCTTATGTGGGAGGCAAGAAGACAGGAGTGCATGATGTGTTAGAGTCTAAAAAGGGGAAACCAACTAAGATGAATTTTATAAGACACCTGCCCTATCAACTTTCCACTTTCTGCATCTGATTCTCAGCTGGGATTGTGATACAAACACAGATTTAAATTTTCCTTCTTCAGTGCTTCTGTTTCCTTAGACTGTATTCATTGCTTGTGCAAGAGCTGTGTGCTGGGTTGCATTCTAGATTGTAAAGTCCGGCAAATACAGTATAACACTAATACCTAAGAAAGGGAGGACAGCAGATACTTGGACGGTTTGGGTTGTTCAGTAACACAAAGGGCTTTGAAGGGGTCAGTATCACCTGAGTAGCTCCACTCTGCTGTTTGCCCAACCATTGCCAGGCGTTGACTTTTAAGTCCCCAAAGAGTTCGCTTTGCATCATAATTACTGAGAATTAGTACACATGGCTGACTTTTGCACTTGTAACTAAAGCTGATTGTTTCCTTGAACAAGTCTTTTTCTGTTTTGTAAACTGTTTTCTCTCCTGAAAAAAAAGAAGAAAAGAAGAAAATAGATCTTTTATTTCATGACCTTGTGGCACTTAATTCAGTTAACAGCCTGTTTCATAGCTTTTTATTATGTGAAGATGAAAGCGATAGTTTGGTTGAGGGGTTTTTTTTTTGAGACCCCTAAGAATCTAATTAAAAGTATAACCTTTATACGTAGGGAGAGTTCTTATGTAAATTGCTAACTCAAAATCCCCATCTCCTTTGTTTGTAAGAAATTTTCTTAGTGACTATAGTATTTATTACCCTTAAAAAATATGTGTAACTTTCATATTTGTGCAATGCCTGACATTCACCATGAACTCCAATCTCTGCTGTGCATTTAGGTCTCTCATCCCTCATGCAAATCCTATATAGCCCTTGTCATTATTAAGCAAGTAAAAAGCTTCAGTTCCAAGGCACAGTGTAATGATACTGTAGAGCTAGGATCTGCTGAGCATTTAAACCACAAATCTGATTTAACCTTATCGAATGAAAATGTGCACAAATATGCTAGGTTTATATATGCTATAACTTACCTTTGGGGCTTCTTTAATAAAAGGATGATCTGTAAGTACAACCTGAAATCTTTTTTTTCGAGTGGCAATAACCTTGAAGGTTCTGTAAGCTTTATTTCATGGTCTTTCACTTTATTTTATATTTTAAACAAAAAATAATTGTAAGTCATACCAAGTTTATCTGCTTGCTTCTTAAAAATTTAGTTCACTGCCTTCTGTTAAAAGTAACCTGATTTTCTTTTTATGTAGAAGTGGTTATTCTTATTTTTTTATTATTATAGTAACCATTTGTAAAAGTGTCATTAATATTATATTTGGGGTTTTGAGGTATTACCTTTAACACTACCATTTTAGGTGAGACAGTCATTTTACTTAGTACCTTAAAGCAATTCCACATTTAATGAAAAATTTATGTTTGTGTAAATGGGAAAGAGATGCAAATATGCAAAATAAAGAGTGATCATAAACCAGAAAAAATACTAAGGAAAACAGAAGTATTATAGGATGACTAGAAAGAAATAGCTATATAATATATGTTGTTACATCTGCATGTAGTAATACAATAATAAACATAAATAGGAAGCTTAATTTTCAGCAAGAAAAGAGAAATACATTTTGCTTTATTAACCTTTCATTCTGCTCTCCTTCCTCTTTCCCAGCACACAGTCTTTTCGTTCCCAGCTGCTCAGCGTGTGTTCACTATTAGCCAGCTTAAATCATGTAGCACAGTACAATTACAGATCCCATACAGATCTGCTTTTGTTTAAATTGTCAAGACAATTTTAGACATATTTTTAGAGACTTTATAGTAATTGTAAAAAAGTTAAAACATATTGGACCTGCTTGGACAGCCTCAACTCTGCTACAGAATATAAAAATTAGATACAATTAAGATGGGGTGCAAAATCCTGTCCAGAGTTAATTTTTATACAGGAATGCAATATGAAATCTCAGGTGAATTCTGCCAAATAACTTATCTAGTACAAATGCTTTTATTAAGCTACTTACAACATTTATTTTACGTTTCAGAGAGTAATAAAGATAAGTCCGTGTCTGAGACGCATTTTCTCTCTGGTATTGCAGTGGAGGTGGAAGGTGTATAGACTGCAGTTCCCACACGTAGATCTCTAATTTGGAGAAATTCAAATATTTGGAAGTTATAGACTAAAGGAGACTGAAGGTGTCATTCTGGCTTTCATTATTCAGAAACCTAAATCTGATAATATTCTCTTATATTTGGCAAGGAAGGCTGAACTGTGGGTAAAATGAAACTGAGCATTATATTTGTCAGGGGAAAAAATTCTCTGCATGTATACCTGAGGGAGGAAAAAAAAAAAAAAAAGACAACTGCTGTCACACAGAAAAGTTGTGCTCTAGTTTATTGAGATGGTTAAGTAATGATGGTCATCTTGATGATTGCTCAGATTAGCTTTGAAAGTGAATGGCATATGTCTCTCGAATGCTTAAAAGATTTATTCTCAGAGGTCTATTCTCCCTGGAGTTAGAGAATCTAACTCCCATTACTTTCAAGGAGAGTTCTGCATGTGTATGCTCAACTTTCATACCTGGTTTAAGCAAAAGTTCACAAGCTTCTGATACATAGTCTTTTTAATTAAATTTAAAGCTACTTTCTTTCCTAAAATTAATTAAATAAATTAATTAGATTTATTTACAATTTAATATAATGAGTATAATTTAACAGGATATACTATAATTAATTAGGTATTTTTATGGAGTAGTTTTCTGAACAACTGTAATTTTCAGCATGCTGAAAATCACTTAAACTAAGTATAAATTTTTGGTACAAAACATCCAGCTAGATCTGGACTTAAATTTTACTTCACATTTGGAAACTTCTTGTATTTCAACACTGCTCTGTTTTAATTGTCTCTGATAAATTTTCATCTAATTCTAGATTTAAGCCTCATGATGAAGTTTGGGAAGGCAACATACAGTAACATGATAGCCCTCCCAAGAGGTTGTACCAGAGGGTGGGAATGTTTCTTGTGTAAAGTTCCTGCTTTTCTTTGACCTCATTCCATATTTCCTTGCAGATATGGATGTTTTTAAAAAAAACGGTTTGCTGAAATTTTCACTCAGTCATACCTGCTTAAATTGGCCTTTCTCAAATCTGTGATGAATTTTGCAGAACATGATTTCACTCTGTTTTGAATTTTGCTTTTGGATTAGTTAATCTATTTTTTTTCAAAAAAATGTTTTCCCATAACAAATTAGGGATGCTTTCTCATTTTGTGTTGCCTCTCCTCTTTCATTTCCTTTCTCTCCTGAAAAAAAAGAGAGGAAATTTTTCAAACTGTAGAACAAGGACGGATCAATAGGTTTAGGTCGATATTTTTCTGATGCCAGAACCTAACAATTCTGAACACTTAAAACATACAACAAACATACTTAATATTCATTCCATTTGAAACTTACTCTTTTTTCTCCTATTAGAAATGAGTGCAAAATTTTATATGAGTATACATTAGACTTCAAAACATGTATTTGTTTTGACAATTATATTTTATTACACATCCCTTTCTCCTAATACTTCTTCTTTTAATGCCAGTAAAATATTACAGTGTTTATCAGTGTGGATTCAAAACAACGAAACCAAAAAACAAAGGCTCAAACTCAAATCAGGAACTAAAATCTAGCTTCCTATGAGAAAAAGAAAGATATTTATGATGTCACAGTAATTTATGATGTGACCAAGAAATAATGGGTCATAGTTTTAATACAGCTACTGTGCCTTAAGACTTGAAAGGTCTGTAAATCATTAAATGATTCTACAACTAGTCAAAATAGACAAGTAGAGCAGACAGAGCCAAATGTTAACATATTTGACAGGTCTGTAACCTAATTGCTTTTATAATGCCAATCAAGTAGGCTCCACTTTGATTTTTTGGCTAGGCTTCTGAGAACTGAATTACCTGTAAAGTGGAAAATCTCAAATCCACAATTTTAATTTTTTTCCCACTGCAGACTTGGTCACTGCCGATAAACAAACTGTACTCCTGTTCATTTCTGTTTAGCCAGGTCATTAATATTCTATTGTAGGACAGTCTTCACAGCTTGTATCAAGTCTTGGCAATCTGTCTGAAGCAATAGCAGGAATATACTTCTGTTCAGACTATTGCAATTCTATTTATAAGCACTTTTGTGTCAGTATTTAAAGGAGGTAGCTTTACTTCTTATATACGTCTGGATGTTAACAAGACTGTGATTCTAGTGGTGTTTGCTGTTTGAGCTGCCCAAAGTAAAACCCGAGACAGACCAAGGGAAGGCTGTCCTCAGAATACAGGAAAGATTAGCTAGAGAAAAACACAGTTCTGCCTCAGCAGCATGAAAGCTCTTTCTGTGATAGTCTGGTCAGGGTAGTGAAAAGCAGATGATTGAGGGCTCAGGAAATCTCATGATGTGAAGGAAAGGTATTTACTATATGAACTCCCATTGCTGAAGAGCATTATCAGAGTCCTGTATAGATAGGACCACAGATGAGAACACAAAATAGCATGAGATGGCTTGTCTGGATTTTCGAAGCCGGGCTTTATGGGAAGAAAGTTAACATGGAACCAAGCTTTTGATAACCCAATGTGCTTCACCCTTGACATACAGTGCCGTGAAATTACGGTTGTCACCTTGGAAATCTATAAGAAAAACAGTCACCGTGGACAGCTGTCTGTTACTTGTGAGCTTTTCTGGTAACAGGAGAGGCCGCAGTGAAATCCCTTCTGCAGCAGTTCAGCATAAGTCATCTCACACTCTTGGGATGTCTTGCCATACAAATATGAAGACTTTTAGAGGTAGTTTGAAGCGCTGCAGTGGCACTCTCTAAATCTAGCTTCTTAGCCTTGTTCTGCTGTAGAGTTGGTATGTGATTTTGTGATAAATCATTGAGTAGTTCTGTGCCTTAGTTGCCCTTTATTATGCAGTGAGGATGGCAAATCTTCCATTCTTGCAACTCTTGAGCACATTTTTAATTTAGATTTTTTTTAATTTTTTTTCTTTATGACAAGGAACAATCTATTTTGTGTCTATGCTTTAGGAACCTTGATTTTAATTAAGATTAATGAATGCTAGGAAGTGCAAAGGAAAACAAGCTGCATCTGGCAGCTGAGAAGGAGTAGGGACAAGGGACAGAGTACAATATTCAGTAGGACTGAATGTGATAAATGGTTGACTAAAAATTTTGGAACTTGCACCTGCTTGTCTTTTTGTAAATTAAAAAAATCACAAGGCATTGTAGACAATTTCTTTTGCAGAGGTTGATTTTTTATAATTGTGTAATGTTACTAATGTATTTTAATGGTTGCCATTAATTGCCATAATTGCTATCCCTGAGTGATATTGTTGGGAAATATTAACTCTCTAACAGCAGTAGAAATCCTTTCTTCGTCCATGAAACTGTAAAAGGGGATATGTGATAAGTTGGATGGGATGCCAAGGAAAGATCTAGGCTGATCCTAAATGCCTAATGTTGGCTGAGAGCAGAAAGGGCATATGATTTGAAGTAGGTAATAAGGTTAATTAAAGGAACAGGAACATTTGGTGGTCAGTAGCGTCAAAAGAAAAATAATCTAGTACGTTCTTCTGGAATGGAAAACACAGAATTTTCTTCCTGAATTGCAAGCTGTATTGTCTTCAGAAGGTACACTGAAGCTTTCAAATGGAGATGTGAAAGCCCGAGGAGAGTTGTGTCTGGTGTGCTCATTTTTTATCTAATCTCATAAGGGCATAAAATGCAGTAACATTAAAAAGAGCAGGAATTTCTTCTCTTAGTATAATGAGGGGAGTGAAAGTCTCTTTATTTTCCAGTAAGTTTATTGCAGAGTGTTTTGAACACATGAAGAGGTAGAAAACATTCTGATTTCTTAAACTAGAATATTTTTAAGGGGTTGTTATTAAACTGTTTTTTATCACTGCAGAGTGGGTTTTATTTCTCCATGGACAAAAACACCAACCAACTCTCAACTATTTATACTTCTCCCTTCTGTTCAATGAAGTAGGAAAGTAGAGGGAGACATGATAGTACTGTGTTACTGTACAAGACTATACTGCCATCGAGAGGTGTTGGATGATATCATACCAAGTGCAGAGTTGAAGAACTGCAAAAATGGAAAAAAACTCCGACTTATTTATAAAAAATCACGTATGTGGATGCATAGCTAGCTGACTGTATTAAAGCACATTTTAAGCCATGCAGATTTCTAGTTATGTGGGTATGAAGATTCCTTGGATGACAGAGATACTTTCCTTTTATTTTTTTTGCTTTTAAATCAAACAAGACCATAAGTGTTTGTGATTAGGTCAAATATTAAATCCTTTCAGAACAATATGGGCCCTTTGGGGGCCCTTAAAGATAATTATTTATGCAATACCTCTAGGTACCTACTCCTATAAATAAGTAAAAATTTTAGGTTTTACTTTAATCACATGATAATAACTGAAAAGCAATAGATTTACAGTCAGATCATGTTTCTTTTAAAAATGATTGGAAGTGGTGATAAGGAATTCAGAGTTGAGGATATTCAAGTTTGTAACTTCAGAAAAATTGCTGTTACTAGGAACTGTCTATATTAAACAGTGGATGAAGTTAATTTTTCTGACACTGGAGAAATTATTACACTTTACCAACCTGAGCTTAAATGGTGTTTATTCTGGACAAAAAAAAAAAAAAAAAGGGAGTAGTTTTCAAATTCTGCCCTTTGGGAGCATATTTCAGAATTTTATAATGAAATACACTTTTAACTGTGAAAGTTAGCAAATGAAAAGAGTTGTCAACTTTTGGCCAAACAGAATGAATGAGCAGGGTGATAGGTGTGCTGCTGATGTTTTTTCTGTTTTTTCCATACCTGTTTATACCAGCATCTTGAGCAGACCGGAAAAAAATAGATTGATGAGATTTCTTTCATTGAATGCACTATGCAAAAACTCAGAAGGACAGAAGCCATGCTATTATGATTCAAGCCACTGGTTTGGAGATCAGGATATCTGGAAACTTACAATTTGTTTGAGCTGGCGAGATGCACACTGGGCATACAATTAACCTCTCTGCCTTGAAACCCCTTCTTGTAAAACCAGAATCATTGTACTTTCCTCACAGAGCACTAGGAGGAAACACATTAATATTTATGAGACCCTTGCATACTATGATGCTGAATAGCACAATAGAGTTACCAGTACTAGATAAGCAAGAAATCATTTCATTAGAGAATATAGTAGTCATCTCTGGTTTGCTTCCCTCCCATTTTGAGAGTAAGGAGCTGCAGTTACCAGCACAGATGCTTAAATAACAGAATGAACAAAGCTCCCCACCAGGCAACTGTACTTGTTACCACTGGAACTGCCTCTGCACAGGCTGATAAACCAGGCTTCCTCTCCATCACAAGGCAGGCAGGTGGTAGAAGCCCTCCTGCTGAGACCCTCTGTCAGGTATTGTCTGGCTCACCACTTTCAGTTATTCATCATTTGATTTTTGGAGTATATCTTTGATCAAATTCAGAGGTTTTTCAGGGAGTTCTGGGCTAGTACCTGGACAGTTTGAAAAGACTACAATGGAAATAACCATTGTCTTTCTTCAGACTTAGTGTGTGAGCAGCAAAATTGGTAGTCTTTTTAGTACTGCCTGGTGTATGCAGGTCTCAGTGTTTTTAAAAAATTTGAATGCAGAGAACTTGATTGTATGAGCTGGGTAAATAATAGCATCCCTGTTTTTATAGAGCAAACTGAAGCAGAGGAAGTCTTGTATGATTTAGCCAGAGCAGCAAACATCTAATGCTGGAAGTGTCAACACAGCCAGGTTGGACATGCGAACATAAACATTTATATGTGGTAGCACCTGAAGTACTTCCCGTTTGTTTGTATTCAGAATTTAGTTGCCTTTATTCTCCTTTGAAATCAGATATGCGTTTTTGTTTCCTTTCTTTAAATATGGCATTCAC
Source organism: Dendrocincla fuliginosa (assembly GCA_035047845.1). Taxonomy (NCBI): domain Eukaryota; kingdom Metazoa; phylum Chordata; class Aves; order Passeriformes; family Dendrocolaptidae; genus Dendrocincla; species Dendrocincla fuliginosa. The sequence goes on along the minus strand of JAWWMO010000083.1, from coordinate 24,359,642 downwards.
TTACAAACATTTTTATAGATTTTTAAATTGTTCCGTATTTTGGTGCATTACTAATATTACTACTGCTTAATTTTGTTGTAATCTTTTACATTTTAATATGGTTTTCCTGTAGTGAAAATTGAAGGAATACTTCTCATGGATTCATGACACAATGAACTGCAAGAATATCATACTGAGGAAAAGTAGTTTTGTTGTGCTAATGGATCAATTAATAGGACTTTTTAACTAGTGTGTTTTAGGGGATGGCTGTGGTGTAACAAACTTGCAAATGAACGTTATCACCTGCAATTGAGATTTTATCCTTTTTTAAGAAGAAGATATGTATGTTGGCATGTGGGAATGCTTGATATTTGTAATACCAACACCAAAATGTTTATTACATCAGAATATGTAATTCACCAGAGAATCTTTCCAGAATTCTTTTTAGTTCTTTTGAGAATTTGCAAGATGAGTAGACAAGTGAAAGAAACAATTTTGTGTTTTGACTGCTTGCTTATTTAACATGTTTTAGTTTATGTGCAACACTGAAGGCAACATATGTGCCAAATAATTTATCAGTCTAATTTCTGATGGCAGCAAGAATAGAAGTTTTATATGTACCAGGATTCTGGTTTGGTAAAAGCAGTTAAATTAAATTATGCCAATTTGAAAGTCAAAACCATTCGAGTTACACAAGAGCATGCTTTTTCTGATCAAAATAGGAAACATTTGGGATATTTTGGAGGTTATGTAAAGACTTTAATTTGTAACCACACTGTGTATGCACAGTCTAAGTGGTAGACAAGAATAGTTGTTCGTGTGATTTGCCATTTCTTCAGAACGTCATTTAAACAATATTATTGCATATACTTTTTATTTTGAATGATAGTTAATCTGAGCTACAATTAATTCTTTTAACATTTGGATTATTTGCAAAAGATGGGCACATGGTGTTTGCATACTAGATGTGGCCAAATGCAAGTGCTTTTAATTGCAGCTTATTTCATTTTAGTTATTGCCTTCTAGAACAAAACAGTTGTTTTGTTGTGGGAAGGGTGAGTTTGTCTCATTTCAGAACATAGGGAAGAGCATAGCTGTCAGGGCACAGAATTGAGAACTTAGCAGAAGTTAGAATGACGCACTGTTGAATTTGAGCCAGACGGAGTTTGAATGAATATTTTTTGAATACACTTAGATATCCTTCGTGTTACCTTTTTTTTTCATGTTGCAAATTCAGAATCTATCAGTGTAGCGGAAAGGCTGTGCCCTACATTACATATTGTGAATGAGATGAACTTTATGAGAACTAATGGGGAGTCCAAAATGCTTGCCACTGTTGTGTTTTAAATCTGACTTTCAAAATTGAACGAGTGATGTCTTCCCAACAAATGGAGACTGACACATTAAAAACATTGATTAATAAAATGCTTCAGTCTGTGGACCTTCTTTTCTTTAACAGCTGGTGCATAATGATGTGGAGCTCAGAGTCTTGGATCAAACAGCATTTAATGGCACTGAAACTGGTAGTTCAGAGGGGTTTTTTTAAAAAGCACAATATACTTGCAGTTCTGGTATTTGGCCCACGTGTTTGTTGTCAAAATAGCGAAAGCTGCTGCCAGATTTCTACTCTTCAACAGTATGTATTCGCTTGCTATAGACTGGCATGCACATTGCAGTTTCTTTGTTACTAATTTTGCCTTTCACTTCATTACTTGTGTTACAGTGTTCTTGGCTTGTCGGTATTGCCTAACTTGGTGTTGGTGAATGTATTCTTGCAACAGAAAGTGAGCAAGTGTCTGATGTAGTGTAGTGGTTGACCTTCCTCTCTGTTTTTCCTGACAACTCATCTCGTGGTGGAGTAGATTTCCTACCTTGTGAGGTGCATTAACTAATACTAAAACTCTTGTCTGCTGATAGCTTAACTGACTGCAGCAGGATTGAAAATGCTGTATCTTGTATGTAACAGGACATACACTGCAAATAATGTAGCAGGTTAATGTACTGATTTCTGCTTTTAATTTCAGGCTGGAGGTTCTCAAGTGATCTTTACCAATCCACTGGAAATTGTCAAGATTCGATTGCAGGTGGCTGGAGAAATTACTACTGGTCCACGTGTTAGTGCCCTCAGTGTATTAAGGGACTTAGGTTTTTTTGGTCTCTACAAGGTATGTTTTTTAGAAACGTTAAAAAAAGCCTATGATAAATATTTTAGATCAATATATAATTTCATTGTTCTCACAAACATTCATAGATGTTTGCAATTTTACTTTATAAAAATTATTTATGATATTATATCTTCATTTTTCATTTCTGAGTAAGGGAAGAAACTGTCTCACCTTTTTGAGCATGTAATTTTTGTGAATCTTACTACAATTTATTTTCCCACTTCAGCTGGTTTAAGGTTTATTGAAGATTAGTTTGTGATTCCTTATATTCTGTCTAATGTGAAAATAACTGTGCTTCTACTCTTCTCTGTTTGATTCAGCAACTTTCTCGAATGTCATCATTCATTTGGTGATGAGGACTAATTGCAGCACAATAATAGTGAATAAATACAGACAGTGGGAGCCTAGCATAAGAGTAAATTCCTAAAGCAAGCTTCTCTGTGCTTCTTTAGAAGAATATTGCCACAAATAATATAAGGCAAAGCTGCCTTTGTGAGAGTATGCTACAAACTGCAATTCTGCTTTCTACATTACTGTCTTCACATAGATACACAAATATACAGAAGTAAAGTTAGGTTTAATGATGGCAGAAGGATTAGAAACATCTTCTGTTGAATCTAATAGGGTATGTGTTGCAAATAATTTAAAGTATTAACATAATTTCACGATGCCTTCTGCTTTTAGATGAAGAAGACTAGATATGGGGGAATATAAAAGGCCTTGAAGTCCTTTGAGACAGCCATTCCACACAGTATTGAAAAAAATACTGTAATGAATACCATATACTGCAGAGCACCATGTGGTGTTTCTTCAGATTCTGCAGCCTATGACTCGGGAGAAAGCTTTCATACTACCAATTTGTCCCAAGATTTCCCGTGAAGCAGGCAGTATCCCTGTTTCTTATTTACAGCAGTGCAGCCGTAAATTGAAGACGCTTCCAAAGACACCAAATGAGCCCCATTCCCCTCCTCCACAATATTTAAATTCCATCTCCTTTTTTAAGCATCAAGTCTTTTTAAATTGTTCTGTTAACATTACAAAGACAGAGGCTGCCCAGAGAACAGGTATGTATGTTTTGGCCTGGAGAGAAGTTGCAGGTGTGAGTAGGATTTAATGGGGAATTGTTTTTCCCTTTAAACTGACTTGCTAATTTTTTAGGTGTTTTACTAAAGCTGAGGCTATTGTGTAGACTCCCAGTAAATGGCATTATGGTGTTGATCAGGTTAACATTTACAACTGAAAACAGGGATATTGTAAAGAGTCTGCTTTCCTGAGGTACAGGGATGGAGGTCAGCTACTGACTTTTACTTGGACTAGAAAAAATAAAACGTAATATGAGAAAGAGTGATGAACTAGGTTACTAAATGAGCATTTTTTGGATTTTTTTTCTCCCCCTGAATACCTGCTCTTGGTGGTTGAGCAGAATTTGCTACATATTTCAATAGCATTAATGTCTGGGTTTGTATGCTGAATTACTTCTGTTTTCTGAAGTGGATACTTGGATATTAGGAATATATGTGGACAGGAGCTGGTTACAGCACTATGTTACATTGAAACAGACAGTTATTTAACGACAAGACACACAGTTTCATTGGTTTACTTATGAGTCCATTTGCCTCCACCAAAAAAAAAGCCACAGAAGGGTTTAGTTTTGGTTTTACTCATCTGTGGTCTCTGTTTTGATCTCTCTCAACCCTTCCACCCTGCTCCTTGTGTTCATGTTCCTCCATATGTCCAGTTTGGGTTCATTGCCTACAAAAACTGGACTACTTTGAGAAAACTGGAGAATTTAACCTGGCAATGACAGTCATCCACCCAGCAGAGAATAGGTCATGTCAGAAGGCTTGTGTTCAAGTGCACCCTCAGTCACGACTTGGTCTCTGTAACTGGGCAAGTTTGTGCTGTTCACCAAAGCAATGGCACTGAAGCCAAAAAGAAATGGCAGTCCTATCTGTTCCCTCTCCTGTATGCCAGTGAGAGTGTTTGTACACCCACATAATGATCTGGAGCAAGAAAGTCATAAAAACTAAAGCGTCTTCCTCTTCAGGGCTTTATTTGTTTTGAACTCAGACCAACTCACTCTGTAGCTTCTCAGGATGATTGTGCCCAGGAGAAGGGAGGAATGGCTGTGGCTAGGGGAGCCCATCAGTCTGTCTCAGAGTAGTTTTATACTGCCTTGAGGTGGTTGTGGAACAGCAGTGTTAGAGGCAAAAGCAGCCCTCTCCTGAATGCTGGTGCTGGAGCTGGCAGTGCTGGTAAGACCAGGCAGACCTTAATAACTCATTGCCCCAGTAAATACTACCCAGAGATATCAATCGTCTAAAATGAATTTCAGATGAAACTAGATTTAGTAGGTGCTGCCTTCTCTGATAATACTTCTAGTAAAGTAATTTAGTGAGTATAATGACCAACTGGACATCAAATAATTATAAATGTTCTACTAATGAGAATTGAAATGTCTTGATACATGTGGAGTACTTGTAAAGAGTCAAATTAGCTCTAAATTATAAAACATGAATAAGGATTTTGTGCCTGTCTCAGCACTTTTCATTTTCTTCACCCTAACATTAGCAACTCTTTCATTTGCACTTGAAATCTTTGCTTTAGCTTTTGTCTTTTGTGTCTCAAGACACAGGGCTTGTATCTCAAGCCCTGAATGTACTTACTTCAGTAGATCTAGGTAAGATTCCATACAAACTGCTGTGGAAGAGAATAGATACTTGTTTTAGAAAACAGCTTCGTTTGTCAATCTTAACCTTCATGTAAGTATTGCAGCTGTTTAAACACTTGTCTATCTTAGCCATGATTTAGACCAAATGATTAACTTTCTTTTGCAAGGTGGACTGCAAAATTTTTGACTTTTAATTTCAGAAATTTTCATTTTAAATAAGGGGATGTCTTTTTTTTTTTTCCTTAGTTTTGTTTTCTGCATTTAAAGGACTCAAGTGAAAATTTTCTTTTCTCTGTTCAGAGATAAATCATCTTGTAAGCTGTTTTTACTACCATAGATCAATCTGGTGTGCTCTGCTTAGTTCCTGTGACTCCTTTATGCTTTAATTCAGGTGAAAATCTGTAAGAGTCCCATACAGTAGTCAGCAAGGGAAAATGTACTTTTGTTAATTATAAATACAACCAGAAGATGTGAAGAATTAGTCTTAGCTTTATGAGGCAAATTCATATATATCTTAACAAGATCTACTGTTTGTTGTTTGATTTCCTATATTTTATATGATTTTCTACCTATGAAGTACTTCCTCTGGATTTAAAAAAAAAATGCCCACACACCCCTGATATAGATAATTTTGGTGTTCCTGTCTTGCATTGACAGAGAAAACCAAGGCACTGGCAAGTAAACCTCATGTCAAGAAATTAACAAAGGAAATGCTATGTAAACCCTTTTTGCATCCAGCTGAATGAATCTTGTATTGATTACAATAATAATTATCCCAGCATTCTGGTTCAAATGAATAGCCTTTGCGGATCTCTGAGAAACTGGGTTACATAGTTTGTTTGCCCCTCTATATGAATGAGATTAATATTCTTTTGGGTCATTCACTGGCATGTTAATGTGGCACTTTACTGTGCTAGGGACAGAAAACAATTCACAGCAGAGATCTCTACTCTGTGCTCTGCTCTACTTGTAGACTTGATGTTAGAATAATTTGTGCTGAAAACCACTTCTGGAGGTCATTTGGGCAACCTGACCCAGTATTTGACCACCTTCATGGTTTAAAACAAACAAAAACCAAAAAACCCTCACCCTTTTACTAATACCTAACTGAATTGGCCATGTTTAAGCTTCTGCCTGTTGCCTCTGATCCTTTCACTGTGCACCTCCGAGAGGAGTTTTCTTCCCTGTGCCCTCCCTTTAAGTAGCTGAAGTGAACAATAAGGTCTCTCCCTAGCCTACTCTTCTCAGAGTTGTGCACACTGAGTTCCCCTCTTTATATACCATGGGCTACCTAACTGGCTTGATGGCCCTGCACTGGACTCACTCCAGTGTGGCAGTTTCTTTCTTGACCAGAACTGGACACAGGATTCCAGATGTGGTCCCGGCAGTGCTGAATGGAGGGTAATTGTAGCTTCCCTTGCATTCTTGCTACTACAGCCCAGGGTGTGGCTGTCTGACTTTACTACAAAGAGGAGGCATTACTGACCCATACTCAACTTGGCCAGCAGTACCCTCCAGACTTTTTCTCCAAAGATTCTTTCTGGCCACTCAGTCAATGCTGCTGCATAGGGAAATTCCAATCCAGATGCAGGACTTCACTGATTTGAACTTCATGATGTTCCTGTCAGCCTGTAGTTCCATCCTATGAAGGTGTCTCTGAGTAGCAGCCTCCTGCTATAGCACACTAGTAATTTCCCTGATTCAGTAACATCTGCTAATATGCTAAGAGTGCAACTCATGTTCACTGATTTAGCTATGAAATACTAGGACAGACCATCTCAAAAGCCTTGCTTTTAGTCAAGGTGTACAATACCCATTGCTGCCCCCTTATTCACAGTTCTGGCAAACTAGTTGCTCAGCTATGATTTGGAAAATCCATGTTGGTTGTTCCCAGTCTCTCTGTTGCCTTTCATATGCTTGGAAACAGCTTTCAGAAATATTTGCCCTGTAAATCTCGCAGGAATAGAAGTGTGTCCCAACAGTTTGTAGTTTCCCAGACCTTGCTTCTTGCTCCTCTTCAAAATGTTTGTGAACCACTTTGAGTGACTTGACCTTTTGAAGGTAATAACAACCTGATGACATCATCAGCCAGCTGTCTCAGCACCACTGGAAGTATCTAATCTGGTCTCAGGATTGCATATGTGCAGATGGCTCTAAGTGCTCTGTCTGTAGATAATGCTGTGCTCCTGCAGACTTTTCTGGTGAGCTTGTGGAGTGAGAGGCCTGGAGACAGATTTTACTAGTAAAAAGCAAGGCAAAAGTAAGTTTTCTGCCTTTTCCATGTACTTTGTCACTAGGTTTCTTGCCCTTTTGCTGCTGGTGTGCTTATGGAAGCCCTTTTTACTCCCCTTTCTCATCCCTTACTAGATTGCACTCCAGCAGATCCTTGGCTTTTCTGTCTCAATTGCTGCATGCCCAAGCACTGGTTCTGTATATCCTGGGTAGCCCATACCCACCTCTGCTTCCTTTTTACTTTCTGCATTTGAGCTCAGTCATGAGTTCATCCATGCTGGTCTTCTGACACTGTTGCTCAAAACCTTCTTCACAGTGGAATGAACCATCCTAGTGCTTTGAGGAAACTGTCTTTGGTGAACCTTTGTAACTCTAGAATTTTTTATTTGCGGGAAAATTTCTATCACAGCACATAGAGGTCCAGGTCACATAATTGATCTATTCTACTCTTTCTTCCCCACCAAAGAACTAAAGAGCAATAGGCCTGGAAAAACAGAGGGGTCATAATAAGTGCAGCAATTTACAGTCTTCCTCCTAGACTCGCTATGCCTTCACTGGGTGGTCAGATATTAGCCACTCTGTAATGATATGCAGCTTAGAAATAAAATGCATGTTAATTCCAGCAGTAAAAAGATTTGACACATACAGGTCATTAAGATGACTGCTGGGTTGAACCCCTGTAGTTCTTTAAAGCTAGAAAGCAAATATTTTTTTCTGCCTTTGTCTAAAATTCTGAACTACTCGTGTAAATAAGTATTTTAAAACATTCTGCTTTTCAGGATTCAGCTGCTGCTTTGGGGAGGCACATAACAGCACTTTTTCAGAAGGAATTTGTTTCCTCTATTTGTGTTCTTTCTGCCAGTAATTGTTACTGTGAAAGCACCAGGGCATGGAAGCTTGTGACTAGTAAATTCTTCTTTAGCTACAGATGTTCTGTAGTTGACAGCTGTTCTTAAAAATATAGAGACAACATATCCCAGTCAGGGAAAATAGCATTTAACCTAATTCAAAATGTCATTTGTGTTGGCAGAAATGGGGAAGAGTACATTTCTGGTTTTCAGTGTTTTTAATAGATTTTATTTAATTCCTGGTCACAGTTGAATATTGAAGTAATAGTCCAAGATTAGCTAATACATTCTCTGTCTTCAGCCTGTTTTAGTGCATAATTATGCATAAAGTCCCGTTAAGTTGATTGAATTTATTTTCTATTGGTTTTGAAAGACATCTTTAAAGTGTTCATGTAAATAAACATTGTAAGTACACCTGCTTATTTTGTACATCATAGAAACTCATATCCATATAATATCTTCTATAAAATGTTTAATAAAATGTTACTCTTCTTATAAATAATCATTCTGAATAGTGCTTTACAGCATAACAGACAGTAGCACTCCATAATTATGCACAACAAAGTTATTCTGGATTCCAGGAAGACATTAAATAATACAGCAGTAAATGATTCTTCAAGGAAAGGATATGTTGATTGTGGTAATATTTCTTTTTAGAAATATTAAAGCATATTTAGCTCGTATTTGTGCTTTGGCTGATATCACCAACACAGTTTTCATTTCCAAAACTAGTCAGAAAAGCTTCCAAAAGTGTCCTCTTTCCCCACTTCCCGCCTTCCCCCCGCAAATACTTCGTAAGTGAGCTTCTGGCATAGGAAGTTCTCGCCTGATTCCTTTGGTAACAGCTGAAGCTGAGGGTTTACAGCAGGATGATAAACATATGAAATAGAGTAGTGAAAGTTTTGAGTTATATTCATTTGCATCCACCATGCCTATTTGTGACTGTGTTCTCATATATGAGAACCTGCTTTTCAGAAATTTCCTTTTAAATTAACAAAAAAAAAAAAAAAAGCAGCCGTCCCAACTAAAAACTGCCTTTTTTGTTATTATTATTCCACAAACGGAATCAAAATTGCTGCTGGAGCATTTGAAATCAGTGTTTTATTCCTGTAAGTTAATGTTCTAAATCAGTTTCTTATTCTGGTTGGTATAAATCTATATGAATAAAAACCTATGGTAGCTTTTAAGGCAATGTCATTTTACAGTACAAAAAAAAAAAAGCAGCCCTTGAAAGCAAATGCCAGTAATATTTAATGGACAGTTACAAAACCTGTTAGGGCTCCAATTCAAAAGGGTTAAGTCTGTAGTAAAATCTAAGAAGAATGCGAAATGATCAAGAAATGACATGCTGCCTATTGTTTGTAGCTATAGGATCAAAATAACAATTATACATGCCAAATAAATTCTAAACCTGTAGAAGAGAAAAAGAGGGGGTGGCTGTAAGTACAGGTGCCAGAAGCATTAAATAACCCTCTCAGACAAGGTGCACCACTGTTGTCTTGAATGCTGCTAGGTCCCCCCAGTCTGGCATTTTTCCCCCTGCACTAGACAATGTGCATTCACTGCAGGAGACTAGGCTAAGCCTGCGTCTCCCAGACCTGCCGGCTCCTTCTGCCCAACCCGACACAGAGGTGCCTTTGTCAGTATAATTACCCTCCCCTTGTAGTAGAAATAGTTTGTTTAGAGCCTTATTTGCAGGTAGAGCTGGTATAAGCAGGAATTAGCATGCTAAAGAACCTGCCCCAGCACTACTTGGGTTTATTTATCCGAATCTTTGACAATCAGGGGTTTTCTCCCTCCCTTGGTTTATTCAGCAAGATACTATCCCAGATTAAGAGCTTTAAGGTTATTAAAGAGATTGAAGATGGGAGCCAACTGGCTGTTGTGCGAGGGAGGCGCACGTCGTGGTGTGTAGGATCTCCCAACAATTTCATGCCTGGCAGGTCTGCACCTTGGCTGCCAGAATAAACTCGGGCAGATGATCCTTACAGCTTTCTGGGGATTGATTAAACCTCCTTTTGGCTTTCAACACGTTGTCCACATCAAAAAGGTGCAAGAAGTAAAATAAATGTTTCTTTTGCTTTTCAAGATACTGTGGCCAATCTCCCTAAGCCTTCCTAATTGGCTGGGGTGGTTGCGGATGATTAACTTGAAGTTAAATGAGGCCTGGTTTTAAACATGCTTTCCCAGACTTTAAACGGGAACGATGGGGGGAAACTTTAGACTGTTGCAATGCTGGACTGGAGCCAAGCTGTGTTATTATTAAAGTGGATCCAAGTTTTGATCCAGGTTTTGTTTACACTGAGCCAACTAAGTTGATGGACATCCCTCCCTCTCTGTGTACCCGAAGGTATACTATTAGTGTTATTAACAGTATGCCACTTTTGCCCTATGAAAGTGAGCCTTTTAATGAAGAGGGAGGAATAGTAGCAGCTCAGGTTGAGCAAAGAGTTGCTTGCATTTGGAGTTTATTTATTTTCTGTAAGTTATTTTAACTATGTTGAGATATTTCAGAGTATGAAAAAAATGCAGAGGAAAAAATGTGCACAGTATTTAATGACAACATTGCAAAGAAAATAAAAGTAATGTGCCCTGAGGGCAAAGGCAATGAGGAGATTTGCTCTGAGGAAAAGCATGCTCTGAAAATAAATCTTTGAAGAAACCATGCCGGTCTGTGAATGTTTTGTTACCGAGTTTCATAATTTTTTTGTGAAGTAAGTACAGTGCAGACATTTGATCCTTTAAAAGTTGGGGGTTTTCAAACAGAACTTGGTAAAACCCTAGTCTTGTCTTTCTATGTGAAGATTAAAGGTAAATTGTTATACAGGCTTCTGTTGCACATGAGAGCCCAGAATTCTTGTCTCTGGAGGATACAAAAGATTCACCTTCTCTGTGTCCTCAAGGTAGAGTGTATGGGCTTTGCAGATAATTTTGAGAGGAGAATCCAGCCCAGCGTCACTTTGTTCCATGGTTGATAATCCCATTCAATGCAGGCAAACAGTGGAGCAGCTACAACGGCTGTGCTTTCTGAGCTCCTTTATGGCATTTTCCTTAGCGTCTCTTAGAAAGGCATAACAAGAACCAGCAGTTGGCAGCATAAATCAGACGAATCCAACAGGCAAAGGGTCTGAACAGCAGGAGTCATTAATCTCTAAAGGGGGTGTCAGGGGACGTGGTCAGTTCTCAGTCTGAAAACATCAAGAACTAAGCTGAGAAAGTAGTAGATAGCAGTAGGAACTGGAGCAGAGTATGTTGTGCTCCCTGCATTTGGTAGCTGACTGTGACATACAGAAAGCCTGTCTGAGTGCAAGATCTAATGGTCTTTTTGATAAATCTTTATTTTCTCAGAGGCTCTCTGACTGCAAACTGCATTTATTAGCATCTCCTGAGAACCGGCTTACAGAACTTGGTTTTCTCGTCACACATCCTGCTTGCCTCATGGAAAGGCAACTTTATGGTTTTTCTGACACCTTGCAGCTCTTTTGTCTTTGATAGCCAGCATCTAACTTGGATAAACACTATATTTTAACTGGTATTATAGTACAAGTTAAGCTTACAGATGTGTCCAGGCATATAATTAGATTTAGTTAAATTATGTGGATATTAACATGTCCTCTGTGAAATGTCTGGCACTGAGCCGTGAGCAGGTAGACCAGTGCACAAGAGAAGTATAGTAATAAAGGCACACGGGGAGGGTTCGTGGATGAACCTCAAGCAGTTTCACCAGGTCTCCGCCCTTGCTTCAAAGAGAAGAGGCTAAGGCTCATCCATGAACTTGTTCTTTCTCAAGCTTGAAAGATTTTACTGATTTTCCAAAGCCACTTCTTGTTTATGCCTTCCTCCTGGTCTCAGTCTTGGTGTGTTCAGGTTCTGGTGTCCTCTAGATCTCCATATTGAGGAAATACATTGCTATTGGAGCATGGATATTGTATGATATTTTATTTTGGCTGACCTTCCCTAGCTGTATTTTTGCTTTTCCCTCTGTTTGGAAAACATTTGATTGCTTGCTACTACACCTGTTTAGCATTGGATTCCTCTTAGATTGGAAACCAGCCATATTGCTGATAACTTTGTTGGTTGGTTGTGCCACTTCCACAAATTGATAGCAAGGCAAATTTAACAATAAGAGATGAAATTTATTGAAACAAACTGTATTGCAGATAATTTGTACTTTAAAATTCACAAGTAAATCATCCTGTTACTGTTCTGCAAAAGACTTAGTGTTATGGCCCTACTCTCTTTGTTTCCCTCTTTCCCTCAATATTTATGTTGCATTATAAATTACAGTGTCCTGTATAGGGGCATGGACTAGGCACTTTTTTTCCCTGACATATTTATTTTAAGTGGTAAGAAGTGGAGACAGACCTACCCTGTGGCTGAATCTACTTCAGCCACATCCTAAACTCCCACTACAGGTTCATGCCTACAATGTCAACTATTTAAAGTTCTGCAAAGGTGTTATCAGAGTTTACTTAAAAGGTGACATTTTCTGCATTAGCAGCACCTAACTACAGTACTATGGAGTGAGGGAGAACAAGTGACAAGATACATACAATGACCAGACACTCCTCAGTGAAGTGGAATACATGGATTTCTCAAAATTTTGAGAGGAGAAATTGCTTTTTGTATAAGCCCTTTGCAAAAAAGAAAAAAAAAAAAAGAAAAAAAAATTGCTCTGTTCTCTGATGTCATAGTTCATTGTGTTAAATTTGCTCATTCCCAAATCTTGTTCTCTTTTTCAACACAGGGTGCTAAGGCATGTTTTTTGCGTGATATCCCCTTCTCTGCCATTTACTTCCCTTGTTATGCTCATTTGAAAGCTTCATTTGCAAATGAAGATGGGAGGGTTAGCCCTGGAAATCTGCTCTTGGCTGGATCAATAGCTGGTAAGTGCCCAGATTTCTTTTTGCATGGCACTATACTGCACGGGCAGCACAATAGTTACGCCAGTGAGAACAATAAAAACAAATGCTCAAAAGGACTATATGCAGCAGCTCTGTATTTTGCACCCTTATGCAGAAACAACAAAGTTACTGTGCTATAGAGTGAGTTTTTGTTAAAGATACTCTAAGAGGAAAAGAAAGTGCTGATGTTTTTATTATATAGCATTATTCCCTGTGAAGTTACTGTGCTGGTTTTGGCTGTTTCTGACTGATTGGTAATATTTTGTTGAAATGATTTATAAACAAAATCATGGCATTCATGAAATTCTTTATGATCAAATGAATCTTGAATTTTGGTATATAGAGTCCAGAAGCCACGCTAGCAGAACAACTCTCCAAACACAAAGACATAACAGGTGATGACAGTACTTACTACCCTCAGTATCCCATGATGTTACTTGTCTTCTTGAGGAAAAGTTTGAAAACATTTCTGCTGTGCCGCAGGTTGCTAATTCCTAGTGTACTCAGACATGACAGAGGTGCTGAGTTTGATCTTGAGCACTTGGTTTAGTCTGCTGCACAGCAGACAGGAGAGCCAAATCATGCTTAACTTCTCGCAGATGCATTTAACTTGAGTGTGCCAGAGCCTAAGGGAAAAGACAGAGGCACACTTTGTAAGCCTCATCTTGCCTTTGCCTCTGCTGCATAGCTGGTCCTACCACAGCATCCAGCTTCTACGCCCAAAGGAGACCACCATTTGGTAGCTGCCCTGTGGAGAGGACAGCTTGAAAGTCCTGCTCCTGCTGTGTCTGTGGCTTTTCCCCCAGCAAACAAATGGGCTTGAAAATTTGTGCAAAAGGACCTCTGAGGGAGTGTGTAGTAAGTAGGAGGGCTCACCAGCAGGTATTTCCACCGTGGTTGGTCTGTTCAAGCTGCAGCCAAGTTCTTTCTCCAGTGTGGCCCCTGGCAGGCTATTGCAACCTGCCAGGTGAGAAAAATGATGGAGTGGCATGAATCCAGTACAGAAAAGTGGTTTAGCAATGTTCTCTCATTTGATTTCAAGCTTTCTTCTCCCTGAGGAAACTGTTCTTGATCAGGATTATATACAGTGCTGTGTCTCTTGAGGAGCAGGGCCTTTTTATAGCCAGTATCTGGTCTTAGATGGTAGCTGAGATCAGTTGGTTTGTCTTGTTGAAGCATATAGCTCTCTATTCAGTGGCTCATGGTCCAAAGGAATCAATTTGGTACGAGCAAAACCAGCTGTGTTCCAATGACTGCTGCTTAAAACCCCCTTGTCCTCTCCCCGCCCCCACTCCATTGCAGAGCCAGGCTCCAGGTTCCCCAACAGGAGTTTTTACAGCCAGCTTATTTCTCACTCATTTTAATGGAACAAAACAATTTTTGAACTTTAGATCATATTTACAGACTTGAAACATAAGCTGGCATTTTTAAGCCAAGTCGTTTCTTAGATTTTCCTATTTTTCTCTTTCTAGCCATTGTCAGGTGATTGCAGACTGAGATAACCATCCCTTTGAAGTTCAGGCACAGAAGCAGTCTTTATTGTTGCTGATATGGCTCACCAATCTAGCTATAATGTGAATTTTATCCAGTGCTTCCTGTGAATCCCATCCTAGGTTAAATCTCATGAGCAAATTATATTGTTAGAGATACAATATTCATTGTACTGTTTACAAAACCAAGAAATTTATTTTACTGGGTACAGGTAAAGCGTGGTGGGGGTGCATGTGTCTACTGTTCTGCCATGAGAAAGTCAAGGGGAAGACAAAACAAAACCCCACCACCTCTGAAACTCTGGCTTCGGTCTCTGGGCTGATGTCTCTGCTCTGGTCAGGGATATCACCTGGTCATCAGACTTCAGACATGTGCATAAGCTCTGGCTGCATGTGGCAAACTCCCCCACTCCACAGCCTGTGGTGCTGGATTGTTCAAGCTGACCATGGTCATATGTGCACCTGTGTTCTTTGCCAGTGGGTGTTGCTTGTGCTGCTTACATTGTCTTCCTTTTCATGGTTGTTGGGGTCACAGGCAACATGCATGTCATCTAGCTTGATCTGCTTCTGGTTTTCACTATTCACCAGATGTCTCAACCTGTTGTGCCATGGCATTTTCTGAGATGATTCTAATATCATCTACAGGATTTCTCCTTAATTTGCTCGATCTGCTTATTGCCTCCATGAACTTCCTTCTCCTCCCCTCTCTCCTCTCTTTTCTTGTCAGCTCCTGCTGTGCTGTTTGTCACATTCTGATTGTAAGCTCCTCATGGCAGCAATCTGTAAATTCAATTTGTCTGTAAAGTCTTTTGTCTTGTAGCTCCTAAAAAAAGGATTTCAAACGTCTTTAACTGCAGAATATCCTCAGTAATATGGAGTGAGGAATAAAAGGGTGGAAGTCAACGTGTAGTAAGCAGAATTGTTTCCAAGTATGTCCTTTGGTTTTCCTTGAAAACACTTGTTGGCTTTTGAAGGACAAAAGTCCGGCTTTAAATTGAAGACTCAAGCAATATCCTGGTGTGGGTAAGGCTAAGCAAAGAGGAATTTCAGTGTTTCTGGAGTTCAGAAATCTTGACTGGGTTTTAGCACTTGCCTGCCAGACAGGCCACTGTGCAAGTTCAGTGTATGCGTTACTTTGAGGGGTCCAGGAGAGGAGGAGGAGCTGTTCTGTTGTTGATATGCACACGATTAGATCTCTTGGAGCAGTCTGAAGGAAGGGTGCTCTGGAGCTTGAATCCAGACCATGCTGGTTTGGATGAAAGTTGTTACAGAATTATTAAGCCTGAAAAAAAAAAAAAGGAAAGGAGATTTATGCATCTACATCTAACCAAGCTGGTTTGGAACAGATTCAGAATGGAAAAGTAATAAAACCATAGGAGACAGTGTTTTCTGGGTAGTCTCGGTGCTTTTTTTTTTCCTTTTTTTTTTTTTTTTTGTCAATTCCAAACATGAGCAGCCCCAGTTTGGATAGGCATGATTTTAGAAATACTACCCATTGATAATTTGGTATTTTTTGCTTTCGGTTGATTATCTGACAGGGTAAATTTAAATCTTTCTCCAAATATTCTGACGAGGATGTCAGCTGTGGCTTTGCAGCTGAGCAGTATGCCATTCCTAATGAGAAGAGTGACCCTTTTTTAAGCCTTAGCTCTCATGCTTTGCAGAGCATGCATGGCATTATCTGGTTCCAGTGACATTGCTGCATTGAGGGATGTTTGTGTGTTTCTGTGTGTGTGTGTCTGGGGGGTGTGTGTGTGTGCACGGGCTATTCTAGCATAGTGTACAACCAGGATGCCAAGAACCATAGAGAGGCATGAAAAGGAAAGAGAGAGATCAACCTTACCTCCAAAAACATTGTGCTTACTAACTGTGCAAGTTTCTGGTTAGCACTGAAAACTGGAAACTCCTGTCTGTGCCTCTGAGCTTGGCAGGAAGCATGTGATACGGTTGTTCCTCAGGGAGAAGCTCTGAAACAGCCACCTCTTGTTGTTTCACAGCTTCGACTTATATCAAATGTGGCTGGATTCTCCTGCTGGAAGGAGAAAAGGCCCGCCTATCCCTGGGTAAATGATGTGTGTAGCACATGTAACAAGACAGTGGTACTCACCTGATGATTTTTGTGTTATGCAGGTATGCCTGCAGCCTCTCTGGTCACCCCTGCAGATGTGATCAAAACAAGGCTACAGGTGGCAGCCCGGGCAGGACAGACCACCTACAGTGGCGTTGTGGACTGCTTTGCCAAGATCCTGCGAGAGGAAGGTCCAAAGGCTCTGTGGAAAGGAGCAGGAGGTATGTAAAAGAGCTTGGACTGCCAAGTGATTTCTAACTGGGTTTTTGTCACTTAGTAACTATTTTCTTTTCTTTCAAGCTCGAGTATTTCGATCTTCTCCTCAGTTTGGTGTAACTCTGGTGACTTACGAGCTACTGCAGAGGTGGTTTTATGTGGACTTTGGAGGAGTGTAAGTATGTGGTGCCTGAATTTGCCAGGGACCCTGAAGCTACACTTGTTTCAGTTTGGGTCTTGGTGCTTCTCGATGTGTCAGGGTCTTGCTAGGGCATGTTGCAAAGGCTTTGTAAATATTACTTAAACCACACTATACTGGTGGAGTTTGGGATGATATTCCAGTACCTATTTCATAGGAAGATATTGACACATTTTATATCACCGTTTCAAGCTGGGGACCTACGTTAGCATAAACAGACACAGTGAGAAGCTAAATTATGTGCTGGGGATGTAGCTGCAGGGGAAATGTGATGCCTGCCAGGTCAGGACAAGCTGTGCCTTAGTCTTCATTATTGGTAGAGGAGCTGTACCCCTGGTTAGACGGCATTTGACATCCAAAACTCTGTAGCTACCACCAGGTTGAAAACCTATTTGTTGGAGGTTCAGCTCTGCCTCCTGCCTTTGCTAATGATACAGGTGGATGTGCATATTGCTGTTTAACTTGATCTCAGCAGCAGCTGCAGACTGTTTATGGATCTTTAGGGTCAGCAGTTTGAAAATCACAACAAAAATGGTTTAAACTCTAATAGGTTCCTTCACTGGCTGTGTGCTGTAGCAAAGACTTATAAGCCCCTTCTGCCCCACGCTGCAGTTTTGATTAATGCACTACAAATTTTATCTAGATTTAACCACAATCAACATGAAGGCTCCTAACTGTTCTGGAAAGTTTTAAAACACGGTGTTTCTCCTTACCTTGCACCATTTAATTTAGTTACTTACAGGGAAGTACATTTAGATGTCTTACTAAGCTTATTTTATGGAGGAGATGTTTGTGAATACTGATTTTACTCTATGGAAATTAATTTATTATTTTTATTATTTTGCAGAAAACCAGCTGGATCAGAGACAGTTCCTAAATCTAGGATCACGCTCCCTGCTCCTAACCCTGACCATGTTGGTGGTTATAAGTTGGCAGTTGCCACTTTTGCAGGGATTGAAAACAAGTTTGGACTTTACCTACCTCGGTTTAAGCCATCGCCACCTACCTCAAAGGCCGCTGCAGCAGTAGTACCCTAGGTTTATTGCTGTAGGGTTTTTGTTATTAGTTGGGAAAGAGCCACTTTTCTAATTGGTTAATACTTTGTTCCTTTAGCTTCTCATCATATAAAAGTTTAGCTTCATTTGAGTTTTAAGGTAATTTTCATCTTAAACGTAATCATTTGTCTTTGTGCTTCCGTAACCAGATCACTGTGAAATTCTTAACAGTTGTTTTAAGTTTGGGACCATGAATGTATTTGTCCACATCTGACATGTGCTTGTGTTGGGAAGACACTAATTTTAGGTTCTGTTTATTAGGGAGGGCTGGGTGAGAGCTGTGAACCAGATCATTTTACAGGCAATGCTCAGTTGCAGATTACTAGGGCAGATGCCACACACTGTCACTCAAATGAAAAAACTCAGTGGATATTACAGTGCTCAAAGCAGAATGATTTTGACTGTATGTGTAAATTGGTTATAAACTTGGTGCGTGTCTGTAGAGGTCAGCAAATATATACCCGGTACCTAAGTATGGCAGTACAGTTTCAACTTCTTAAATCTGTACACGCACAAGTTCTGTTTCTGGATTGTATTATGAAGCTTTTATGTGGAACATGTTTTTGTAATGGAAACCACATTTATAAATGTTTAGCCGTTGTATTATGTTACTGGTATCAAAATGCTCAAAAGAAAGTGTTATTGTCCATAGTCTTTGCACTTTATGGCAGAACTTTTGGCATTCTACTACACACAAAAGGAAATTTCATAACTAGGTGCCTATCTTGGGTTGCTGGTGTTTGGAATTTAGTTTGTATATGCACTTCTATAGTAAAACGCTGCTTGTTTAAATAACTGCAATAGAAAATTCATGCACTGTATCAATGGTACCTGCCTTAACTGCTGGCTTGTAATTGGCAAATAGGTGGTTTCAGATTCTAATTTACTGCATCAAGTCAAAAGAGATTAAAATAATCTAAAATAAAAGATTTTACTTAATTTTTGGTGCCTTGCACAGTGTTTAGAAAATTCTGTATTTATGGAGATAGAAATAAACCTTTCAAACAGATGCACACATGGTATTCTGTTATGGAAATAGTGCAGTACATCAAATGTCTTGGTCAACTTCAGTTACAAAGTCAGGTTATGATAAAGTTAATATTTGCACTTTTAGGCTGTGAAAACACCTGCAGCTTGAGAACAAATTACCTCAATTTCCCTGCATAGAAAAGACATCTGCTAGTGGAGATGTCACATAAAAAACCCCAGCTTTTCCTCAGTCAAAAGCCAGGATTGCAGTAAGCTTTGATATTTTGACCTTTACTTTTGGGGGGAGGTTAATGGTTATGAATTGATATGACTGATTACCTAGTAACTTGAAGGTTCTTTTGGGTGTCTTCTGTAATACTCCTTAAGATCAGGAGGAAGTGGGTCTTGCTTGTCTCCTTGGGTGTATGCCTTGGCTGTAAACCGAGGGAATGCACAGGTGCAGCATTTTTGCCGAAGAGTGAGTTTGATGTGCAATACCACATTGTTGGTGCTGTAATATGTGGAAATACTGAAATAGAAATCACTCTGTTTTTCCATTTGTGTTTGGGTCATCATGAAAATTATTCTCTTGAACTAATTTGTATTTTGAAGTTTGTGTAAGTGGTGTTGGGGCAGTAATAGCATCTGCAGCACTCATGCAAGTGGAGGCGAGGCGAGCAGATGACATTTACCTGCAGCTGCATCTTGAAGTCTGGCTAAACCAGTGTGCAGAGACGGCACTGGGCTCTGACAGCCGCCAGCTGCTTCCTCCCAGCCCTGTGTATCCGAGTCTCCCCAAATGACAGCGTCTTCTTTTCAGAAATATGGGGGGAAAAAAGCTGTCCCTTATATTACTTCAAAATTAACTGTCAGGATTTTTGGTTAAGGCTTGTCATAAAAGTTAAATATTCTCACTGGGAGCTGCCTGTGCTTGACACCCGAGATTTCAGGCTGCTAAGAGCTGGTTTTAAACTTCAGCCCTCGCATTTGCCTGGCATACCTTGTCAAGCATTTCTGTGGAAAGTCAGCAGCTGAGGGGTGATGTCTGAGCACTGAAATGCACCTTCTCCCTGGTCCAGGAGAGGGAAGTGCCTGGCCTCATTCATGGCCCTGGCCAGCAGCTGCTCCCTCCTGGCTCAGCAGGGAGAGGGACACCCAGGCTGCACCCACCAGAGCATGTTCCTCTGCTGCCTGACACCGAACTCCAGCACTGCTGGGGCTTTGCAGCCAGGAACGGAAGTTAGAGCTGGATTATTGTAGGGCTTGCACAACTTCTTGGCTTGTGTGATAAAGATTGTTGCTTGTGTTCCACAAAACAAAGCATAACTCAGACCAGTTTCCCTGCCTCCTGGTGCCCTCTCATTCCCAGGCCTGGAAGTATATTTATGACTTGTTCTTTATTCCAGGGATGAAGGACAAAGCTCGCATCCCAGGGACAAAGCTCAGGCACAGCTCTCCTATGGCAGATTCATCTCAGGAGGCCACAGCCTTCATCTTCTCACTGGTAGGCAGATGAGAAGGGCTAGACTGATACCCCCACATATCGTGGCCCTTCCCTTCCCCATTAACTTTTCTGGAGGATTGTTTTCTTCTTCTGTCCACCTTTTCAGAGCCAGTGGACAGTGGCGGTAGAAGCAGAAGGGTTGAAGAGCCAGCGGCTGCTTCATTAACATGCAACCCAGTTCAAAACATTTCAAAGATCTTGGGGAAGATCTGTGCCTGCAGTCAAGTTTCCTCCAGACACAAAAGGATGCATTCCTGCTCTGGAAAGCTTACAGGCCAAGAAATTGTCAGATTGCCTTGCAAACAAACAAAAAGGCCCCGAGGACAATGTTTGTTCTCTCTGGGTTTCTGGGTGAGTTGTGCAAATGGATAAAATTGCTTCCTGCAGTCCAGCTAACTCCCTGTGACAGCACTTGTAGAAAAAAAGAAATGGAGTGTCCCTGGAGCAGTTCCCCTGTATTTCTGTTTCTCAGTCCAGCAGAAGCCAAGAGATGCTTTTCTGCATGGTCCCCAGGGAATGGGTTGGGTTTAAGCTGACTTAATATTGACAGTTTGTAGGGACACTTTTGTGAGCAAACATACCACAGGCTTCAAAAATAACTTGGGCAGGTTTTTCTAAACCTGCTAAAAATACAAAACCTGACAAACTGTTCTCCGTCTTCCTAGGAGGGGATGGTCTGCTTGGGAGTGCCCCTGCCCTATGCTCCATGATGTGCATACATGTCACACTGCCTACTGCTGAGCTCCTCAGCTCTCTAAGGCACACGTGGCAGAGGGACGATTGGGAATCCTTCAGCTTTGCTGTTTAAACACTGCTGTGAAATTCAGACTCTGTTTTCGGTTGAAATATTTGCCATTTTTTCATAAGCTAGAAGGCGATTTCCAGAGATGCTGATACTTTGCAAGTTATTTAATGGTTGAGAATATAGAAATCTCAAGACATTTGTATTTTAAGTGTCTCTGGAGAGCTTCAAACACAGCAAATAACACAGAAGCAGCCTGGGATGAAGCAGTTTCTTTAATGCCACCTGCCATACAGTGGTTTTGCTTTCTGCACGGTGAGCAGTGGATAACTCAGGCTGTGAGCCCAGGCAGCCTCTCCCAGTACTGAACGTGAGAATGCCATCAAGGCATCTCTTGCCCTTTAGAGAATGACAT
Source organism: Dendrocincla fuliginosa (assembly GCA_035047845.1). NCBI lineage: Eukaryota > Metazoa > Chordata > Aves > Passeriformes > Dendrocolaptidae > Dendrocincla > Dendrocincla fuliginosa. Next base: position 24,338,185 of record JAWWMO010000083.1, on the reverse strand, counting down.
TTTAAGAAGCATATTTATCATTTTAACTGCTCCTTGCACTGTTTCTCATCGCAGCAGGAAGCAGTACCATTGCTTGCAAGATTCATTCCAACTGCTGTAGTTACATTGCAAAGGGCTGTCTGGTCTCTCTCCATGCTTTTTCTCACCCCAGGCTGTGCAGACACTGCATACCAGACATGGTGGTGCTACTACAGAAGTAGATTTGCTTATGACTTTGAAGGAAAGGAAAACCAGTCCTGTGCGCTTCCCAAGGACAGGTGCCTACTCTTTAGCACCCTTAGTCAGAGTCCCTCTTTAGGACTGATGCTGCCCTGATGACAGACCATCCTACATGGGCTGTTGGTTTGCTCTTTGAGGGGTTTCCATTCTTTTGTTGTGCATGCTTTGTATCTAAAGTTGCTAGAACTCTTCTGAGCTTTTTGCACCTGTCTTGTGTGAAAGAACCTATTCCCAGCTGTTTTCATAGCACTAGAGATGCATGCATGTTGTCATTTGCAGTGAGAACCAATGATGTTCTGGGGTGTGGTAGGGGCTCAGATGTTTTTAGAAGTAACAGATGTTTGGGGCACTGGTTTTGAGACCCAGGAGGAAACACCACCATCTTGGAAGTTTACTGTGGAGCAGTTGCTGAGTACCCTGTGGAAAATGCTGCAGCTCCTGAATTGTTGCAACCGAGCACCATGTGTCCCGACTGCTTTTCTCTTTGAAGTAACAAGCTACAGGCAATTCTGCTGAGCCTAATCTCAGCAAAAAACACTTGCTTTGATGGCCTTGCCATGGAGATGTCTGTGGTGCTCTCTGGTTCAGGATGTAGCACATTTTGCTTCCAACTTTCAAAGATCCACTTGTCCAAGTGCTATCATTTATATGATAAACCAGCATTCCAGCCACATATTCAGTTTTTGTGCATCCTGGCCAAATTCCAGGTTGGCCAGTGCTGTGCATATATTCTTTCAGTGTACCCTGGCCACCATCTTCTCTGTTACCACAGGGGCTCTTGAACAGAGTACATGTCATAAAGGTAAAGTACCCTGCCTCCCCTTTTAGCTAATACTAATGCCATCAGCTGCCACCCCCAGTGCCACCTGTCATGTTTCTTCATGTTGTTTTGCAGCTCCTTTCAGAATAAATCCCAAGTCCCTGGCCACATCATTCCTCTGCCTCTCACTTGTGTTGGTGTATCTTTGATCCTTGGCACCAAAATCAGGGAGACTCTGGTCTTCCCTTCATCAAGTTCAGGACATGTGTCCCTTCCACATCCACCTCACAGTCTTCTACCCTTCATCCTAAACCTCAGTTCAGCCTTTTCCTTGTTTGCTTGTTCTGACCTCTGTGGTTCAGATGTGCGCTCTCTCGCTCAGTCTGAGCACACAGTTTATGTCCTTCACAGAAATCTCACTTGCAATGACTGTTTTCTGACTCATTCCACACCTGGAGCAGTGATAGAGCATGGGACATACTCTTCATGTTCTTCCTTCTGTTCTCGGGATGCTTGTAGGCAGAAGAGCCTAGAGAAGCTGATTTCTCTTTGCTCAGAATAAATGATAATTTTGTATTTATTTCCCTACTGAGCAGATTCTGAGGAACATTTTGTCACACAGACTCTTTTTGGAAAGCCAGTGAAGTGAAGCTATTTGTTTAGCAGCAGTAAAATCAAACAAGAACTGTGGGAGATTCCTGGAAGGGTAACAACAACGGTGGTTCAGAAGCTACTGCACAACAATCACAGGCAACAGAAGAGGAGTAAATGCCTTTTCTTTTTCTTGGGTGCTCTTCCGTCTGCTTCAACTGTGTGAAATGGCCCTTTTGTGTTGTTGCTCTGTATATACAAACCTTCTCATTTCTGTGGAAATCTCTGTCTTTTCCTCGTTCCCTCTCTGTACTGCTGAACCTCACACACACAAAAAAAGGAGAGACAAATGTAAAAATATACTTTGGTTATATTGATTTGCACACAGCAGCAAATGTTGAAGGTCTTCTGAGGCTGCCCTTAAAACCATTTTACAAGCTATTAATGCCATAAAGTAGGGAGAATTTGGACATGACTCCCCCCTCCTTGGGTTCCAAAAGCTGAACAGTAATATGGAAAAAGAAGCAGCATTTTGCCAGCCATTCCCACTGCACTGGTTATGCTGAATAGGAAATGACATCATGCAGCATGCTCTCAGATGGTGTCCCCGCACTCTGAGGTGTGGATTTACTTAGAAGGTGGAAGGGTAGTGAGTATCCACCTCTGCTTCCCATGACAGCAGTACTTCATTGTGTGTCCACCTGAGTACATGTTCCTAACCTTGTGACCCCAGCGTGGGACAAGTGTGCCTTCCCCCCTTCCACTGTGTACCACATCTGCTTTACCCACATACATAGACAACACATACATATGGTTTTTGAAAAGAAAACAGGGCAAAACTGATGAAAAACCCCAGAGATAATGTCTAAACTGCTGCTTCACAGTTATCTCACTTGGTTGGTTGTTAGCATTCACCTTTAAGCTACAGAAGTGCTGCAACAATTGGTTCTTCAGGACAGCTCCCAGAGCACCCAGGAGCAAAGCAGGAACACACTGCTAAACCCAGGTGTCAGAGCCGTGCTCTGGCTCAGCAGAATGTCATGATGTGAACATATTGTGCAGCCTCACCAGCAACTCTGGTCCCTCTGAACCACAGCACTCAATGGGATCAGTCTGCACTCTGTTTACCTGCTCAAGGGCGCAAGAGATTATCGTAAAGGAGCCTATTCCCTTGTCCCAACCTGTCCCTCATGACAGTCTGAGGAGGCCTTGTCTTTCCCATCCTTGTCTTTTAGGACATATGGCAGCGTGGTGCTGCTCTGTGTGTGCACGTGTGCAAGTAAGCATGCTAGGGATGGAGGACAAATAAAAACTAGCCTAGAAGCTGACATGCATTAGTGCCTGCTCATGTAAACTCTGTAGCAGGATCTGATGCACTCAAGTCCATTACTGGCCAGTCCCTGTACCAAAGGTATCTGTTTACATGGCAGCTGCATGAGCATTCTGTGACTCAGGGCAGTCACATTTTCCCAGCGCTTCACTAGTGACTGGTAATGAACATGCTGAGCACTGCTGGCAAGGAAAGATTAACCACGCTGCGACAGAACAGGCCTGATACATTTTATTGGCAATACTAGTGTCATACTCGGGAACCACAACCCTTTGTCAGACTGTTAGTGTTAACTTGCATGACAAGTATCAGTGATCAACTGTATCTGATATATAGTTCAAGTGCCTAGAAATAATAGGCATCTTAAAGAAAAAAAAGGAAAGGAAAGGAAACTCATTCCATCCACTCAAGCCAACCTTTATAGATGTTATATCTTAAGCACAACTGATGTACTGTAATTGTTACGGGGACTTTAATGTAACCTCTACAGCAGCACACAGACAATGCAGTTCTCTCATTATGCACATGCTTTAGGATCATTTATTTTAATGCCTTCAAATAAATATGTTCCATGCAGCACACCGCAATAAATAAGGAGCAGCAACTTTCGTATAGTACATCCATTCATAATGTAAGTCACCATGTGAAACACCACATCTAAAGTCTTTGGCCCAGTCTCATACAGTGAAGCACACCACATCTGCACATAATCATATCTGGCTTCATATGGATTTAATAGGACTATGCCAGAAGGGCAATGTGAGCACAAGTTTAACCAGAGGTTTCTAGCTATTAAATACAGCTACTAAGTAGTTAAAAGGCAACAACTAAACCCATAAAGGGTTGATTTGTCTTTTCTTTCTTACTTTTCAGACAGAAATATAAAGTATGAAAATGCTCTGGATATTTTCAGCCCGGTGTAAAGCAGTGTGATTAATACGGAATGCTTTGAGCAATACTGGCATGTACACTGGCATCAAAAGCCACAGCAAGACTGACTCTGACACTGATCACCGGCGTACTCAGCGGGTGAAAGCTGCTGTTCTGGTGGCGGCAGCGCTGCTGCTCCTCTCCCTCTAGGCTGACAGCTCCACCGCCCCTTCCTCTTCGCTGTCTGCTCGGTTAGCACGGATTTCCACCAAGGTCCGAGCAAAGCGGGTCCACTCATCGTTGTGTGGAATAGCCAGCTGTGGGAGAAACCAACAGGGAATTAGGAGAGTGGCAGGGGGGTGGGACTGGTTCTCTCTCTGGCCCAAAATTGAGGCACCCCCTTTGAGCAGAGCTCCTACCACAGTCAGTGTGGTTGAACACAGTGAAGGACCAAGGCACGAGCCTCATCAACCCACTGTGGGCTGATTACCTGTGAAGTGTGGCCAAGTTCACAGGGCACATCGGACAGTTTCCTATTCAGTACCAGCTAGAAGGAGCTTTTAGTCAGTGGCAGAGAAAAAGCTTTATCTGCCAGATTTTAAGGAAAACTTTTTTGCTGGAGTGTTGCTGCAAAACCTACCCCTTGGTTAAAATATTTCAGATTTTTGAAACTAGAGCGAGGCCTTGATCTCTACAAGTATACACACGTATGTTTCATTTTAAAGACGAGGCAGCCGTTGGCAGTCAGCAGGGTTGTGCCCAAGTGTAATTGTTTGCAGGACCAAGGTCAGTGTGCACAAGGTAACAGAGCTTTTACAACACTGTTTTGAAAGTATTTTCCTGAAGTTCATTAAATCTTTTAGTAGTCAAATAAATATATTGTGTTATTTTAGTTACCCTCCTCTATGTTAAGGAATTCACAGCTACATGAAATGTATTATAATAGAAATGTTATACCAACTGGATACTGCATTACTGGGCTGATTTTTTCATAACATCATGCTAGATCCATTTCCATTTAATACCATTGATGTTTCTAATGAAGGGCTCTTGAACATGAAGCTTCAAGAGGGACATGTAATCTAAATAGCTGAACTTCCAGACAAAACGCTTTAGTGCTCTGGGAAAATAATACTGCAGTCATTTCCAGCTGGATTGAATACTGAATTTCTGGAAGATAATGCAAGCTAGGATTGAGATAATTAAAAAGGAAAAAAAAAACAATAACAAAACACCAAAACAAGCAGTTTTCTCAAACTTTGTTTGCATTAACTCAAACTCCAGAAAACAGCAACAAGCATCCAGATGAATCATGCACATTTTTACTGCCTTCTTGAAGCCCTGTGATCATGTCCTGCATATAATATGAAAGAATAGCTGTTTCAAAACATTATCCAGTGCTTGGTACTACTGGAAACTACAGGGCTTATAATAAACTGCTGTCCACCTTAGCAAATGGATGCCTTTAGACGGAAGAATAAGTACTGATAGCCCATAGCTACTCCAGTTTGTACTATCCCAATATTCAGTCTGAACTGACTTAAATCTTTTAAAACACCACAAAAATTGCCATGCTAACTATGTCCATTTGGCACAAGTAGCATGCACACCAGGCTGTAGGGTACATTGTACTGGAATACAGTCAAATTATTCTTCTCTCCTTATATCTCAACTGGATATATAGAACTGGAGACTAAGAAAAGGATCTGTTACATGACCCAGCTGGGGAAAGAGCTTGTGTACTTGCCCAAGATTAACTGTGTGTGAAAACTCTACATACACTGCTGCAAGTGCAGTGTTAATACTGTGGACCGGAACTTGCAGTATTGGATACAAACATCTCCTCCATATCTCATGGGGGATTATCAGTTTTTTAATTATTTTGGATCTACCTTTGCCTCTACGTCCAGTATTTTGGGAGAAAACATAGCATATGTTTTAAAACTTCCTATTTAGTGTGCATATATCAGTGACTGAGTGACAGTGATCAGTGACGCTGAAGGGCTGTGTGCAACAGTTTGGTTTTTTGCCTGTTGAAGTTCCAAATGTAGCACAGTTCAGCATTTGCTGAGACTACAGACTGAGAAATGTAAGCCATGGGAAAGCCTTTATAGGCATCAGAGCAATCTCTGGGTTTTCCTTTCTTTGTCTTCCACTTTTGGCATTTTTCTCCTTTCCTTCTCCCAGGAAGGGAGACCAGAGTTACAGGAGTAAATCATTTGAGACAGCTGTCTCTCGTGCTCAGATGCACAGATGCGGATCTGGTATGGCCTGTATTTGAAAGACCACTCTGTTCTTTCAAAAACTTTCAGCAGAAGAAAATATAACACCAAAATGGCGGTCAGTGCACCAGCACACAAGTACTCATAGCACATATTTGGTCACAGCCACACACCTACACCAGCCTCTGTATTGTATCAAGGGAAAGTGCAGAGATCCTTCTATCAGAGATGCAACCAAACCAGCTGTATGGCCATCTCCCTGTTACTGCTGCTTATGTCCTAAAAGAGTTTATTTCTTTTGATGTGTACTGCACTGCCATTAATGAAAACATGAAATAAGTATCCCTTATTTTAAGTAGAAAAATCTTTAAAGTGGAACAATATCCCAGGCAAAGGACTTAGTGAATTTAATTAAGCCTCATTTCTCCTTGTCTTTTAAAGCCACAAACAGCATAAAGTTCTATTAAATGGCTGAAGAAGATGCTCTGTCATTCAAAAGAAAAATATATATATATTTATGACATGGAGATAATTTAATTGCCTTTACTTCACAGCATGGCCACAGAAAAATAAATTCAAAATCTGGGCAATTAAAACAACTTGGTATCTCAGACTTGAAAAGTCTCCCCAGGAATGTATGCATTACATGCATTACTATTAGCTGACTGTCTTGGCAAGGTCTGGGCCATTTCTAATGGCTCAGATCACAAAGCAAAATTAATACTTCTATCACAGAGGTAAAAACATTGTGTTCACACATGAACTAATTCCTTACAACTTCATCTTATTTTACCTTATTTAATCTTATGCACTGCATCATGCTTTCAGCGAGGGGCTAATCCTGCTAATAGGCTGTTAGTAGAATAAACCTCTTTAATATAAATTCCTCAAGGATGTGGAGGGAAACCTTGGCAATAATGAAGACAAAAGAAAAATTGTGCCTTATTCTCCATCCCCTCTTCTTTCTGCAGAGGCCTCAATACTGAACCACAACAGTTAAACAGCAGAAGACCACAAATAAAAAGTATCCACAAACTCCAATTCAAATTCTTCTCTGGATTAATGCTCCCCTTCCAGTCATTTTCCATTGAAGTTCCTTCATCTGAGCACACTGACACCCACAAGTGCTGAAGGCCTGGATCTATCTGTGGAATCTCTCTCTCAGCTTCTCTGCACATGTTTTTTCTGCAAATACCAGGGCAGGGGTGGAAGAAATGAGGAAACACTTCATAGAGGAAGGGCAGAGGTTTAGAGCTATCTGGGTGTTCCTCACTGGTGTGGCCATTTTTCTGTCCACTTCCAGTTACTACAAAGCAGCATGTGTTGAGTTCCAGCAGTCATGACATCGATGCAGGGTACAAATGTTCACCAAAGCAGAATAATTTAATATAATAACTTATATTAACATTTGGGTCAGAAGGTTATTTGAATGAACTGATGCTAAGGTATAGAGCAGAACATCAAGAAGATAAATGCTATTGTGTTCCTTTGATCTCTTCACAGTGGAAGGCAAGTGCTACCCACACCTAATTAATTGACTGAATTACTCACACTGCTTTAACTTCAACACCACGGTACAGTTAGGTTGCATCAGGGAGTAATTCTGATGAAGAAAACCAGTATTATCAAAAAGAAATGACTGTCAGGATCTTCCTGATAGGCACCTCTCTTTGCCTTGCTGATGTGTCACAATTCCACATGGTTTATGTAATGAACAACAAAACTGTATCTCCCAGTGTCTCCACAGAGCCCTTGAACCTTCTGAAGCCTCTCTTTCTTGGGAGACCACTCTAGCCAAGCACTTCATTTACCTCTTAGCTTTCCTGCTCTAAATCACAAACATGTGCCCTGCTCCACACTACTACGACCAAGGAGATGGTTTCTGTGCATCTGGTAAGAGAGTAAGAGAGCGCCCTTCCCTCGAGGCTTGCCAGGCCAGCTGGCCGTAGGTAGCAGCATGAATGTGAACTTCACCAAAACCAGCCTCCTCCATCTTCTTACTGAGGCAGAGATTTTCTCTGTATGCAAACCTTTCATACACCAGAAATTTTAAAAGCACAAGCTATGTTTCCTGTGTGTTCCCAGAAACTGTGCTATTAGCAACTTCACTGAACACTACTATGGAAACACTCAGGAAAAGGAGATGATGTTCTGACCAGACAAATCTTGATGCTGTCCTCTGTGTCAGCTAGTGCTGGGCTCCCCAAGCGAGTATACAAGGAACAAAAAAACAGTGCCTGAAGACAGAAATCAACATCAATTTAATTTTCAGATCATTTAACACCTTCCAGTACCTTTGCTATGTGTATCTTTAAAATAAAAATAAACAAAACAAAACAAAAAACATAATGATTTTGAGACAAAAACCCAAAAGCTTTGAGTGTGCCTTTTAAAGGAATCTATCCAGATGGTTGAAACAAGATACTACAACATATTTCAATATTTTCATATATTCCCCTCCCTATACATCTTTTTTATGGCTGAGAGTGCTTCAGCTGAATTTGTCCAAATCCCTCTATGGCTTCAGTTTCCCTGAAAAACCACTTTCCAGCAAATGAATTATTCATTGAGGATATTTCACTTTATTCCTGGCTCCTTGCCTTCCCTGGAGCCTGTAAATCTTTGGGATGGGTGTGGACAAACTCCTCCTGCCTTCATTCCTCCATGCTCTTGTCCATCACAGCTCTCCTCTGAGGGCTGTGGATTCTCCTGAGAAGGAGAAAAAATGTGATTTCAGCAGCAGCAGAAACAGCCTCCACTTTGGAGGAACCAGTGTCCCATAGGCTCAAAGGGAGCACAGTCATCCATGTTGAACCTGTTAGGTTCCCTTTAATGACTGTACTTCATGGACTAATTTACCTGTCACTGAGACATTGTTTCATAACCTGCAGCACTGATCACTGGTGAAATAATTGCACAATCCCAATCACCAGCTTAATAGTCACTTTTTTGCTTTTGTCTTCACCTAGAGTTCAGCTATCTCAAAGCAAAAATAGCCATGGGAAGAACCTCCTCATCATTGTCACTGACTGAGGGGTTGTTCCAAAGGGGCGAATTTTTCCAACCAGAACAGCCTATAACCACTTAACACACACATCCCGTGGACACAGGTGTAAATGGAGAATCTGAAAATGAACTGTTACACCACGACTCGGAATGATCTGCCAAAGTATGTGGTCTGCAGTGGCCTGTGCAACCCGATTGCCACACACTGTTTTCAATTAGAAGTTTGCAGATGAGCCTGCATGGTGGTCCAAGATATGCTCTAAGGGTGATAGTGATTCCCAATTCAAAAATCTGTGACCCATTCAAACCCATCTCATGGAAGTACAATGCTTTCTTATTTTTGTATTAAGGAAAAATGTGTTCTGATCTAAACCAATGGCTTTTGATGGCTAATCACCATGCTCTGAGAGATCAGAAACTTTCACATTAACATGCATCCTTCATCAGTTGCTTTTGGGTTTGTTGCTGTTTGGAAGCAAAGGCTGACCTTAATTTTAGACAATTCTGTTTACCTGTCTCCACTTCCACACAACCGTATTTGCCATAAAATCCAGCATGGAAAATAAAAACTACTAAAAATATAAATAAATACTAAATAAAACTATATGAAAACTAATGTTCTAAAATATTCTGTTCTTATTATAACCTTTTAGAAGAGCAAGTTAAACACTCTTTGAAGAGATAGCTAATTAAAGCTTAGTAAATATTCAGATTAATCTGAATTTGTGGACAACACCAAGTCTGGTAAACTAATGACTAAAATCTCAGACTTCACACTAAGTTATTTGTGTATGTGGTTGATCACCATTTTAATATTCTTTCAATGTAATGGAATCATCAAATAAACATAGCTTCAGGCAAATGTAATTTTAGCTATATTTTCTCTGAGCAAATTTTTGTCGACCTATATTGTCCAGATCACACTCTAAATTTAAATACTGTACTGAAAAAAAATATGCTGCAAATACTTTGAGCAATGGATTAACATCTGAATGCAGTTATGACATTGTAGGTAAAAATGCTTTTCATGACGACAAAATATAACTATTTGAACTTGATGATTTCTAAAAGCAGAACAGGCAATTGGTCTCATTTTCTGGGCTAAAGACAGCATTTGCAAAATGAGGATTGTAATACAAACAATAACAAACAATTATAGTTCCACTTTAAGAACTGATCCTATCTTCCTGAGTTCAACAGATGTTTTATCACTATTGTTGAGCTGAAAACAGATATGCAAATGTAAATATTTAGTATCTTGATACACACATAGAGCAGGCAGGCACACACCTATTCTGGCCCTGGTCTTGCCCCCCAGAATCAATTACAAACCACCTTTGATATTTTTCTCAACCTATACGGATATTTTTTTTCTGAAAAAGCCTATATTTTTCCAGGCAACACCCTATGCCACACACATGGATGGAAACAAAGTGGGAGGTAATATGCAACGAAATGGCCACCAAAGTAACCAAGAGCACCCTTTTCACATAACTATAGTACCACTGTATTTAACTCTTGGGAGAGCTGAGCATCACTGCTAACAATGGATGAAACCACTGGCAGGAACTCAAACCCCACATACTGCATGCAGATGATTTTAATAAGATACAGTGTTTAGACCACAAAGGATACACTCCAGAGTAGCTCTATATATATTTGTTTACTTAATTGAAGGGGTGGAATACCATAGGCAGCCTAAATACTGCATTTATTTTATGCACAGCAGTCAGTCTAGTGTCACAGACACAGTATACACCACTCTTCTATGAAGTTAATTACTTAGCTCTCATCTAGATTAATGTCTGTTGTGATTTATTTCTTTGCAATTCACCAGCAGGGTCTGATTTAACTAGTGCTGCCTTAGTGAAAAGAAGACAAAATATTAGCTTATATCAAAAAAACCCCAACAATCTCAAAGAAAAACTGAATCCGCTTTCAGCAGACTTTGGCTTTTTTATTCTAAGAACAGTAGCTGCTGAATTGTTACACAGTTAATGGCAAATTATGTTTTGAATACCAAGTTAACAATGGTGTTATTTTAATAATTTATATGTAATTGCAAAGATATACTGTATAAAGGGCCTGCATAGGAACTAAAGCATTTGAATGCCCATTAATTCTTTTCTAAACTTAGTACTTTTTGTCTGCATCAGTCATCTCAATGCCTGTCTAACAGGAGAACAGAGTAAAATATAGCCCATAAATTATACATACATGACACATAAATGCATGTTAACAGACATTAAGGCTGCAGACTGTAACACTTCAAAGATAGGAAATGTCAGAGTTAAGGCAACCTCCCTCAATTTGAGTATCTTACTCATTTTGCATTATGACACTGTCTTTAATCTTAAATTAAAAAAAAAAAGTAAGAAACAACAAAACCTGTGCTAGAAACAAACACCAATTATGGAAAACTTCAGCCTGAAGGATCATAACTTGATATGAACAAGAAAACAAGGCAGTGAAAACTATCTTTAATTGTAGACAAAGCTACAGTTCCACGTTTAATACCAAAGCTGGCTCATGCTGATGTCCAAGCTATCAAACAGATTATGCTTGCCTCAAGTAATGTATCAAAATGCTACACTTGAGATCAACTACAGAGGATAAAATATTGAGTCATCACCAGTCACCCTGAAAGAGGTGACTGAAAACTGAAATTTAAATCCCTTTTATTTCCTCAAATCACCTCTTATTTTTAAAATACTAACATTATAGCTTGTTCTTAAGCCCACTGATGTGCCCTCACTAGTCATGTTGGGAGGAGCCTCACCTATGTGTCTCCTCAAGTGACACTTTCAATGGCAGAGACTACTGGCCTCTAAGTCCTTGGAAACAAAACGGATTTAATATAATTAATCAGCCACAGGAGCAGAAAGAGAACCTGCAATGCTTCAGGAAAGGTAACAATTTTGCTTCAATAGAGGTGGTACCCTAAGAAACAAAGTTCTTGCAGTTCCTACCACTCCACTTCTTCTGTAATGGCATCAATTTACAGGTGGATTGAGAAAAACATTGAGTCACACTGCTTGCCATTTGCCTCCCATGGGGATCTCAGTCCTCCTCTGATTGTCATTTCTCAAAGTCATTGAAAACTCCTGGAATTTTTTACAAGACTGTCAGGACATTTAACATTTGGAGCTAAGGGATCAGAATTCCTCCTCTACCAAATTATGATATCAGTTCTCATCATGGCACAAAAAATCCTAAAAATACCAAATGAATCAAAACTAGAAGTCAAGGAGCCCTCAACCTATTGTTCTTTCCAATATCTACATTTTTTTTACTGACAACTACATTGATTGGAAGTGGCCCACCATTTTCACTTGACATACCACCAGAGCCTGTGGGGTAGCTGCACTGGCAAAGGTGCCTCCCTGGAAGCTGAGTGAAGGACTATTGCCTCAGGGAAGAAATAAATCATGTTCAGCAATGCTTGCTTCCTATCTAAACTAAACTGGCTATGTCCACACCATGATTCATGCCAGGAAATCTGGCAGAGCAGGAACTGTAAAAGCCTTTTGCCACAGGTTTCTGACTCGCAGTTGGTAAATGGACTCTCACCATAAGTAGCTTATGAACTGTACAAAGATTTAAAGTTCACAGGAGATCTTCTCTGAGATTTTTCACACATCCCATTATCTGCAAAAGCTCATCCATGAAACAACAGGGGTATTGGTTTTGTTCTTTTTCTTTCCACCCCCCCCTGCCTTCCAGATACAGACTCTTCTGTCACTCTAAGCACCGGAGTACACATTTCGCATTTAAATGAACATAGAATTTTAGCTACAAAATAGGATGCATTAAGACCCAGAGTTATCCTCAGCTGATATTTTAGGTTTAACTGTTACTTTCCAAGTCATGAATTAAGTATTTTTTCATGTTCAAAATACAGACCATTTTACAAACCATAAAGATTGAAAACATAGTTAAGGATTCTCAAAATGAAAACTGCTACTGGATGTGACAGGTTGAAACCACAAAAGCACCATGAAGAAAATTAATTATACAAAGCAGCTCTTGTTTCAGAAGTGTTTGAACACCACAATCATAACTCACAAATTTCAATGAAATTTGCAAATTGCTGCACAGAAACTCAGCTTAAACTAAATTTTATATTTTTCAGAGAAAATGTCACCCAACAGAATAACTAGATATTTAAAATACATACTCTGTGACACTATTAACATGCATTGACTACAGTTGTATCCCCACACAGTGTTCCAGGGTCAGGACAGGGCAGATCAGCTAAAGCACTCGTTCAGGTTTCACTGCCTCAGCTACAACTACCACAGAAAGCCTGGACACAGATTATTTTTCCACTAACCCTCTTGACAAGTTTTCAGGAGAAGCAGTAACTGAGGAGATAATACTGAAGTCACTGGTAGTACCACTGTGGACAGAGTAGTATATCCAATCTGGGACTTCCTTTACCCTTTCTCTCCTGCCCTTTACAGTGCTTCCCAGCTCAGCAGGACAAAAAATACCATACAGCTCTCCCTTTTCCCCCTTCTGCAGGCTTTACTGTGCAGAAAGGGAATGATCTCTTACAGCTTCTCTTCTGCTGCTCTCATCACTTTGTTATCTGAGTGCCTCCTAATAGTGCATTAAGCTACATGATTAACTCCTGTCACATGTGGCTTGTTCTCTCTGATCCTCTCGGCAGGGGGAGGATCTGGGCCTTTGCAAAGGAAAAGGAAACATAAGTCAGCTTTAAAAGTAGAGTGCAAATGAATAAAAAGGACTAGAGTTGGATTTTTGTTGGTTGTTTGACTGGGTTTCTTTTTTTTGATAAGGAGTTGAAGAATTGTTATAAAAGATATTTGTATCATATTGAAAACTCATGGTTTTTTACCTTGTGAAATTCTCTGGGGAGTGAGTAAGCTGTCTCTGGAGAACAACTGAAATATTTTATCCTAGGCAAGTGGAAGCTAAGAATAAAGAATCAACTGAATTTTTAGGATGCCTCTTTAAATCTCCCACCCTTTTCTGTCTTTTTTCACTAATGCCCATTTATTTTGACTGTCTAATCAATGAATGAGAAAAAGAGTATTTCATTAAAAATCTGGTACTTCCTCCCTTAATTTTAACAAGTAACATTCAGATAGTAAAATGAAAGTGGAATTTCACGTTCACTTATCTAGAGAGAGAAACAGAAGAAACTGTGTTGTTAAGAGCAAGTATACACCAGGGCATACATAGGCAGCAGAGTGACCCTGTACACCAGGTGCGACCTACTGCTGTATCACACACAGCACATCACAAAATCCTGCTGACAGGCTCCACCTTGAGTGGATGTCCTTCCCACTGTCTCTACTCACTCTGAAACTTCACCCTTCTGATAGTTAAAAATATTATTCTAATTTTTGGCTCAAATACACAGCCAGCTTGCAGCCACATGCACTGCTGGCAGCATGCCCTCAGCTTCACTACTTCTTCCTCTCTGGCCCCAAGCACTCCTATCTCTGCAAGAACATGAAACACCTATATTGCCATCAGGCTCAGACTTCCCTGGTTTAGTCATACCAAGTTCCCCTGCCTCCTTATACAGGCTACTCACCCAGTTGACCAGATCCACATCTCTCCCTGATAATTTTCAAGTGTTCTTTATAAAAAAAAAAAAAAACAAAAAAAAAAACAAAAACAACAACAACAAAAAAAAAACACAAACAAAAAACCAAACATTTTTAAACAAAAGAGTAAATGATTTTGCATCATCCTTTAAATAACATGGTTTTATGAAGCTGCTTTGTAAGTCTGAAGCCAATGATGAGGGAGACTGAGATGGGCAGAGAGCCAGTGATGCCATATGATGTGCAAGAGGTGGGAAGGAAAGGGAAGCACAAGGCCCTAGGCTGGCACTGGAGATAAAGAGCTCCAATCCTCAGCATCCAGCCTCAGGTAACTCACATGAATTAGACTATGGCTCAGTTTTCCCTTCCCCAATAAAGACTGCTATTAAGAACACAAGCCTCCATTCCAGCTTCTTTAAGTACCAAAACACACTGAAAGAACAAGGTAACTCATATCCTTTTCCATTTCTTATCAGACTAGTATGACCTCACTGACAAGCACACAGCCATCAATATGCATAGGTACACTCACAGTACAAATCTATGCATTTCTATGTATGTAGCCGTCTCGTATCAAACTGCAGAAGTATATAAACGCTTGGTTTTAACTTACCAACATAACAACATTGTTTTTCTACAGCAGAATAAACCAGTGCTTACATAAAGACCTCAAAGCGTTCACAGTAACCTAAAGTAATGAATATTGTAATGAGAAACACAAGTATTTAGGGTGATAATGACTGGACTTTGCTCTACTTAGATCGGCTCACCCCCTATGGAGGCTACCAAAGCTTAAAGATTTTATCACCCTAGTAATCAGCAATGGGTAATGGCCTTCATAAAACACAGTAATTAAATTGACTGATTTCAAACTAGTGCATTTTTTTCATTAGGGAGTTCTTATTTAACCTACTTCAAAAATCCCTTTGTGAATACTGACTATATCAGTCAAAATTCAAATGATGAGGGATGAGGAGCTTGTTCTCAATATTTCAGATATTATTCAAGTAAAAAAAAAGCTGAAGTTCCTTGCATTTTTTCTTTGTCATCTCTAAATACTTCCAGTTTTAAAAGTCTTTCAAGACTGCACATTTTAAAACTTGGGTTAGAAGGGAAGCAAATCAAAACCTTAGCTCTTTACATTTTTCAACAACCCTTAAGAGATTCTGCTTTGTTAAAACATGCTTTTAAAATTCTCTGAGGCCAGCATTCCAACCTCACTAGCAAAATATCAATGGTGAAATTCACGCAGTGCCACACAATCCATTTAATTATCCTTTATGCCTGGATTGTGCATGTTGTTGTAACTACCATGTCTTACTTAATCTTTGAATGCTTTTGAATAAAACTTGGTTGTAAGCACAACCCCTTATTATTGCTCAAATTTGCCTTCACGATATGTGCGTGAGCCATTTATCTGTGTTCCAAGAATACTTGTAACTCAACACAGATCTTAAAATAAAATGTTTTATGGCGAGTCTCAATTCTGCTTTTGTGGCAGAAACATTTCCCAACTCAATATATGCTCTACAGAAGCTTTATGATGGCAAAACCAAACCTACTGGAAAATCTACCTGGATGACTACATGACACAAAACCTAGCTTCATATTTCCCTCTGGACTACAGCAGTTTTTAACTGTGTGAAAGAGATGCTGGATATATTTTCTGTGTGAAATCTGTAGCGAAACACAGGGACCACAAGACAGGAGCACAAAGTACAAATCCTTCCCCACTCTAGCCAGAAAAACAAGTGACTCAATAGCCAGGCTGAAATGTGAGAGTTGGTCACAAACATACACTTATTTCTGTCTAGAACCCAAAGATCTCAGGGCAGCTGTAAAAGGCTGCTGAAATCAAAGGAAATTATTTTATAGGTAGCAGCAGGATATTCCTTACTACACCACTTCATCCACACACTTCAGGCAGTTTCCAGATCCTCCCTCACCAGTCATATACTTGAAAATGAGATACAGGATTAACACCTATCATGGAGCAAATACAGAAGTACAAAAACAGCCTAACAGAGCAACCCTAAAAAGGCTTAAGTCAATAGTAACTCTAAAACCTAACAAATCATGTTAGCATCCACACGATTCTGATTTCACTGTAAGGAAATGAGGACAGAGGTAACAACTGCGCAAAGAACCCAAAGGCTTGTTTTGGCAGAGCCAGCCTTCCTGGACAGTCCAGAGAAAGACCTTTACTTACTTTTCTCCAGTTCCATCTGTCATACTAATTGCCTTTGAAAAGCAGGATTAGAACCAATGGTCTGAAAGAACACCAAACAGATGCAACAGTTTGTCCTGTAACCAGTTTAACAAAACAATGTATTGCATTAAGCTTCTTGTGATTACAGTTTCAAACTCTGCAGTTCTATGTTACAAACACACTTCATATTTTATTACAACCAAATAATAAGTCATTGATTTACAGTTTCTCTCTATATACCCACAGTGCAAGCAGAATATGACCTGGAAGAGATAAATGGGGGGGGGGGGGGGGGGGGGAAAAAAAAAAAAACAAGGGAAGGTA
>JAWWMO010000083.1:24311031-24321065 GCA_035047845.1 Dendrocincla fuliginosa | reverse complement strand
CCCCCCCCCCCCCCCCGCAAAGAAAACAGAAATAATGGAAGGTAGATCAGAAGCTGCTTCTTTAACAACCAAAGGTGCAAAGAGCATTCTCAATAAGCCAGGTAAGCAACAAATATGGTTGTTAGGGAATATTTATGACAGCATCCACTGTGTAACCTCACTGAAGCATGCACAATGGGAGCAAGCTTTCTAGAAAATATATCTCCAAAACAGACATGCAGTTAGGTCTAACTATCAATCACCTGGACATGTGAATAAATCTAGAGTCAGTGGTCCATGCTCTGTTAAAATCAACTTTACCATACAGAAATCCTGCTACCCAGTAAATAAGCTGTAAGGCCACAGAAGCTAAAATATATTGTACAATCTATCACAGTAGAAATATCACAAATACTAGCCCAGCAAAAGTTTGAATATTTAGATCTTACAGAGAGTAGAGTGTATTTGCAATGACTGGTTATGTATTCTGGTTAAGCTATATAGGTTTAAGATCCCATCACACTGAAACAATCAGATTTTTGTGTGTTTGGGTTTTAATTTCATTTTATAATTTACATTCTTAAGGTCAGTGCTTACTGATCCACAAGAGCACAACTATATGGACTATTTAAGTCTCCTCTCTCCTGGAAGTGTGTGTGTAACTCCCATTAATGCTAATGGGCATAAAGCACACGCATAGAGGAGAAAATAGACCTCTCACTGTGAAAATAAATGTGTTCAGTTATTTTCAGATGTGATGCCAAAATCAAACAACTAAAAGTACATACTCTAAAGAGATAACACTATATAGCCTAACTGAAAATGTCACCATTATTTTTAACTTCCTGGTCATGGACCCTGCCATGTTCTTCATGTTACTGACATGTCTTGTGTCTTAAGACCATGAATGGATAACATACCAGCAAGGGCCAAATCCTAAACTCTTACACAAGCAAAACCAGTCCTGATCCCACATCTCCTTGCCTTCACAAAGGATACAAGGTTAGGCCCTGTGCCCTATGTTTTTCACTCAGGTCAGATGTTTTCTCTTTACACCATATGGGTTAATAGCAGCAGTAAACTTTACTGCTCTCTAGGATAGTTCCTTAAAACCATGATAAATCTACCAATGTAAAAATTCCTACCACTTATTTTTTTTTCCTTAGTGATTTGATAATCTGATGTTTCCTGTTTTAATCAAAACTCATGGAATCAATGCTGTCTATTCAAACAGGTAAGAAAAACTGCTTTTCTAGTGATATGAAATTCAAAGACACTGTGTTTTATTAAGATACAAATATAAGCACATGCTTTATGAATTTACAGCTGATCTCATGAGATATTTGGAACAGTCATGAGAAAAGAAAGGTTTTAAAAAGGGTGCAGTGTAAGTGGAGCATGAATGATTTTGGTGAGTGTATTTAGGGTCTTTGTAAAGTGGCGTGCTGACTTTCTAATGTAAATAATCACACCCGTCTTCCCAAATCAGTGAGATGCACCTTCAAACAAGCAGATACTACTAAGTTATCAGTCAGGCAGGGGTGAGTTCTTCCAGTGATAAGGCCTTTTCAAAAGCTGGTGTTGTAGAAGATGGGAAGAGCACTACTGCTGAAAGGTCAACTGTCACAACTTAGTGTAAGGATTTGCAACACTTCTGGGTCAAATATGAAAGTTAGGTGCTGCCAGGTGTTGTACAGTCCAGCTCCCAGCCCCCCACAACCCCAGCCCCACGCTCACTCATCTACTCCCATGCTGCATCAGTCCATGGAGAAAAACATCCCGAAGAAAATAAAACAAATAAATACATCTCTACTGATCTGTCTCCCTCCACACAATGTGAGTGGTAACAAGCACTGCTATATGCACAAAAAGTGGTCACTGAGGGATACGGGTAGAGGTGGCTGGCAGGAGCAGGCCTGGCCCTTTTAAATTGTCAGACTACCCTCGCCATATCCCAGAAACAAACCTATACAAAAAGGACAGTCAAAGAAGAACCTCAGCTGAGCCAAGGAACGCGCTGGTGTCTGCACACTGAAGTAAAGCAACAGCCTTAAAGGCTGCCATATTTCTGCCAGACACTTCCAAAGGTGCTGGTGTTTTAGCCCAGACCACCTCTTCTAAATTTCATACAGAAATTACTGCAGAGACTGATACTGCCAGAATGAAGCAGGCAACAAATTCATGAGCTCCTTCATTCATTATAGGAGAGGAGGAGGGTTGGCAATGGTGTTTCAGCAGCCACAGGGATGGACAACCATTGGTTTACACAAGCGCATGTGGAGCTGAGTTGGAGACACTGAGCCTCTGCATGGGTGGGGCAGGCAACATCCGTGAAGCAGAGCCCTTTATGTAACACTGAACTGGACTTACACAAATCAATAATGTTGAATGACTCCCTGTTCTTCTTCAAGTAACAGAAGCCTGTCTTTGTTTTTCATCTGAGTGTATCACTGTGACTCATTTGCAAGCTGACGTCTGATTATACAGAGGAAAGGCCAAACTCTTAAAATATTACTACTTCTGCATAGACCACTAAATCTATTTTCTCCTGGGTGAGCTTGCAGGAGTAAACAATTCAGTGAATGATGTGGTGTATGATATGCAACAAGGAACATTTCTACAGCCTGTCTAAACTCCCAAACAAGATGAGACTGTGCTGTCATCAAAGACATTTTCACAGCCTGTCGTATCACTTGAAAGACATAAAAAACACCTTTACAGAACAGTCATGTAAAAGTGACAAATAAAAACAGCCTGACCTGCCAGCATCACAGTGGAAATCTGAGCACAGTAACCTTTGACAATTTAGAGATTATGTTACCAATATGGCAAGACGTTTCAGAAAACATTTGTGAGGAAGGGCAACTCCTGAGCAAGTGAAGGCAGTCCAAAAAATATGAGTCATACACGAGCAATTTTGCTCTGGGCCATAAAATCACTTTATGAGAGTTACAGATAATTCTGTATGCATTCTATAATGTTTCCCTACTGTGTAGAGATGGATATCTAAGTATCCTATCACAGATAATGATGGAAAACAAATTCTCTACATAAAAGTTGATTGCTCAGAGATTCACCCTTAACTGTTCCAAAGGATTGTAATGCCAATGGAACACTTTATACAGCATTCATCAACAAAGATGTAGATTCATCACTGCCAAACACACTGCAGTATACACGTTTTTTATAAGATGTAGTAGGGTGAATTGAGAGCAGCATTAGATATAGAACATGCATACTGCTATTCTCAGCACCTGAATACTCTTTTACCATGCATGCACCTACCACCCTCCACAACGTCACCTCTCATTTCCACCTGTTAGTGCTTTTGCACATGCTTAAACATATGAAGTATTAGGAAGTATCAAAAGAACAGATGCATTCTGTACCTGTCATGCTGACAAAAATGTACAGCATTATCCAGTCATAAAATAAGAGATAATGGAGTATAAAAGATGAATCCTTCAGGACCAACTTCAAAGCAGCACTTCATCTTTTCGCACCTTGATTTTTCTCTTTATGTTTTTTTAAGTTTTTCCAACTGTACCCATAGAACCATTAACAAAGCAGTTTTAAAACTAGTGAAAATTTTCAAAAGAGACTTCTCTCACAGGACTTTAATATTAGAGTTAAGTCTTGCAAGGTAAGTTTATGACTAACACACTGTTGGTAACACAAATCCAATGGCAACTCCACGGAAAGAAATCTGCTTTATTCTTTCTCAAACTTGGATGTGTCAATCTCCAGGAGCTGATCTTAAAAAACAAAACAAATCCAAAAAAACAAGTAAAAAAGCAAACCAAGCCAAACCCACAAAAAAAAACCCCAAAAACCAAGCAATAATACCTCTCCAACATCATAGACCCATATGCGGCCTTCTGAATCACCAACTGCTACCTCCTTCCCAGCCTGGGCCCAGCGGACACGGTTGAGAGCAGAAGCTCCTTCTATGGTGACACTGGCTGTGGGAACCTGTTGAAACAATAGGAACAGGAAAGACAATAAAATCACACTGCCTACAAACCTAGGGGTCGGTTTTGAATGTCCTGCTTTGCTGGGTGAGTCAAAGTCCCTTGGCATTGCTAGAAGAAACATACAACTCTCACTGTGGGGAGAAAAAAAAAGGTCATTGTTTCTTTGATCACATGTGCTAAAAAGAGGAAAGAGTAAGGGATTGTGAGAGCAGGCAAGACTTTTCCACAGTAAAGGGCTATAAATGAAAGGGGTTTTCCCCCTTAACCCTGGAAACATGAAAACCCACATCTGCTTTTCCCTCAAAAGTCACTAATACAACCAAGAACTAGCTGAGGCTAGGACTTAGCTTCAATCCTGCCCTGGCTTCTGGCCTTTGACTCCGACCCAGACAACCTGATGGTCAGCAGACACATCCCTGTATTCATGCTGACACATCCTTTGAATCCATATTCACCTCTGCAGCTAGATGCAAAGGTTGAAACTTAGGTATTATGTAAGAAAAGTCCTGAGGTAATCACTTTAGAGTGAAGACACAGCAGAAGTGAGAACAGCTGAGCTGACATTTAGGAACTCCTACAATATATTCCCACAATTCTCTTTTACATTCCCAGGAGATTACTTCTGCTTTAAATACACCTGGATACGGTCTAATTTCCAATCCTGCTCCCCACCCCAAGTCAACCAACTTAACAGGTGATCCACAAGAATTCATACAGATTCTGGTTGATGTGTGGGATGAATAAAGCAATGAACATGATCTTAGGAGAAGTATTTGTAATCAATGTTGGAATGAGGGCATCAAAAGATTCTGCAGGAGGAAGGAACTGTGTGGGTGTTTGTCCCAGATAGGTGGATCACTCAATTGATTTAGGTCACCTCTAAGACAAATGACGGTAACCTGCAAACCTGCTAATGCTCCACCCAACTGCCTTTAATAGCAGAACCTGCCTGAGCATGGAGCCTGTAGCTTGGCATAACAGTCTTTCAAACAAGGCTTTTCAGTTGCAATGCTTTTTAGGTCAATGCAAATGGGACAGCACAGCTGCAAAAGCAGGTCCTCCACCAGATCCATCTGGTGGGAAAATGTCTTGGTCACACAGTGAGATGAGGACAAGGGAATGCCCTGGGATCTATAAATGGGCACAGAATTGGAGAGCAGTCCAGGCAAGAAGAGGTAGCTGGATAGGAAGCAGAGTCCAGGCTACTTTGGGAGGAGTGACAGGTACTCCTTCTGTAGTCACAGCTGGCACAAAGCAGCAGAAAGGAAGAAAGCAGCTTGAAGGTCACATTAAAGCCTGGTCTGAACACTGACAAAATGACAAGATTAACAAAACCAGTATTTTGCTAACTTCATCTTGGTTCTGTGGCTGTAGCTTTATACTGTTCTTGTGAGCTAGGTCCAAAGATCCAGGAGAAAAATAATTTTCAAATAAAAATCATATAGCTCCCATGCCAGTCACCTTCTCCTCAGCTCTGATGCCTTCACTTTGTCACACAGGATGAGTGACAGTAGGAAGCTGAACCTTCACAGACTTGCTGAGACTCTCATTACAATCACAGTGTGTGCACTGCCACACCAGCAGCTGGACAAGGACTGGGAAGCAGGGCTGCTTCCCTTGACCCTCACCCCCTGGAGGCTCCCTGCTCCTCCTCACCGACCCTGACACTGGGCTGCAAAATCAACTGGCACCTCAAGTACAGCGAGCCCACCGAAGCTAAAGCATCACCTCTGCAAAGGGCTTCACGATAGTGTCCTGAGCCCCACATATGAAATACAAGAGTTTGTTTGCAGAATGATGTGGAAATAATGCTGGATAGCAATCAGAAAGCAGATACCATCCTGCCCCCCTTTAAGAAGTCATTAAAATGCAAATAACTACCGGATTCATCTCCCCATTGTGCAAGGCCTAGGTCCTGTCCAAGGCAGTATTACTCAAAAAGCTGGCATGCACTAACTCCTTGTCCCAAGTCTGTTACCTAAGCCAGAGTCAATGGCCTTAAGCTGATATGGAGCCATTGGTCCATGATAAAAATCACAGTAGAAAACAAGCAAGTTTTACTGTTGTGATCACTGATTTCTGGGGCGGCAGGAGGGGGAAGGCAAAAAAAGCTATTTTAATTCCAGCCAAAATTAATTTCATACCATTCAGAAATGGATTATTTCAAACAACTAAATGCCACATTTCAGAGGACTGAGCCACCAACCAGCTATGTTTCTCAGAAAACTGTAGATCAAACATATTTGTTTCATGTACAAATATACAGTGTATATTTGAGGCACTGGATTTCACAAAATCAGGAGGCAGAAATACATAACTCTAGAGCTGGGGTTTGGTTTGGTTTTTCTTTTTTTGTTAGTTAATACAGCATTCTTTCAGTGCTCCACATAAAAATAAGCAGCAGGCATGCCACAGACACAAACCATGATTTTTTTCAAAACCCGATGATTTTGAGAAATCCTGTTACTAATCCACAAAGCTATCTAGCAAAATAAAAAGCAGTAATGAAACAGTCTTTAAAAATCTAAATAAAAAGCCTTTTATCCAGTGATACAGAGAGAAATATAGTAAAACCATGGTATCTTAAAATAGATTTATCTGCTCTCAGTAGTGATAGGTTAAATAACACCTGCCTATTTTAGATTTCAAGATAAGAGTTTATTTATAATGGTAGCATTATGTTTTTAAAGTCACATTTGAAATACTATATAAATTTTCTGAAGTTGGCGCTTGTCAGATTTTTAACAATTTTGAAATGAGATTTTAATGGATAACAGATTAAGAAAGATGCAGTCAGAAAAACCTGCATGATAACAATATAGCTTTTAATTATTATTTTATTGCTTATGTAGTGCCAAAAGCTGCCTGCTAATACATCTGTTATCTGTTTCTAGATATAGACACCATCCTCACACTTTCAAAGCTAAGATACGGCATGCAAAAAACCCCAACAAACATTTGAATGGGATATAACACAAGAAATAAGCGACTTTCTAAGTCACTTTTGTATCAGTTCATAGATAAGCAAGACTCATGAATCACCTAGAGATCTTCTCCAGTCTTGATCAAAAAAGAAGTACAGACACATAGGTAAGAAATTGGCATTTTTATCCTGAAACTATTTGCAAACCTCACTATACTGATCCATAAAAATAATATTCAGTTTGCAAAAGAATGACAGAGTGGGTAAGGATTTTTTTCTCTTTTAAAGGTTTTTTTACATTCATTTATCAGATATAAAACATGACTGTTTTCATTGCTATTATAAAAACAATTTCTGATATTCAGAGATCAACATGAAATACACCGACAGCATTGCTAGTTTGCATTGAAATTTTGAGAATAATTATACTGATTAAATCCTTGCTACTAAATGATCTTAGTTATTTTGATCAGAGAGCATCTAGCTCCCCGGAAAAATATTTTTAATAAATATAGAGAGTAACACTAGTGGAAACTGTGTTGCAGTTCAAAAATTTGAAGGTAGCATATCGTAACTAAACCCAGGTGTTTTCTTAATTGATTTTCAAAATAACATCTCAATAATAATGCAATTTATTCCCCAAATTAGACAAAACCAGGACTCATTAATAAAAATCACATCTAGTTCTTACACAGAGATTTTGATCAATTGCTAGCAGTTAAACACAGTAATAGACCTGTCATTTTCTGCTGTCTTCACAAATACTTTGACATTACGTATCTGACATCTTAAAAGTAATAATGATCTAAAAAATAGGTGTTTAAGAGCTCTTATTACAAACGCAAAAATGCTGACAAGGAGTTTTTCTTAGCAAATACCTGCGCAAACTTAAACAGTGTGATCAATTACAAAAATCTTGAAAATCATTAACTAATTATGACCTACTAGATAGAGGGTAAAAGCAAACAATGATCACTTTCAGTTATGATGCTTGGAAAAACAGTTTACAGTTCTTCCTTTCAGAGATACTTTTGCTGCTTCTCCTGTATAATAAAACTTCACATCTATTCAGAATCTGTCAGGTTATCATTTATACAGATTTTTTGTTTCATCAGCGCTCAGTAAGGAAACCAGATGGTATTTCTGTGTCCAGAGACCTAGATCCGATTTTCACAAAAATACAAAGCTCAGATACCATGAAAATAATTCCAGTCTGATCCTTTCATAAGAGCTGATTTTGACCTCTCAGAACAGAAGTAATTTGTGAAATCAGAGGTGGCCTTACATGCAGAATAAAAGCAGGATCGAGCTTGAAATTCATTTTTTTCCCCTGATGTTCCTATGTATTTATATGTAAACACACTGAAAACACACAGCAGTTTGCTATGTACAGCCTTATTATTCATGGGAATGGGATCAAGAGGTCCATATTAATTTCATTGAGTGAAATGGCAAAACATCAGTTGATTTCAAGCAGAGCAGGATTTCAGCCCTGGCATTTGGGGGAAAAGGTGGGGGTCTTTTGCTGGTTTTTTTTTTTGTTTTGTTTTTTTTTTTTGTTCTCAAAATGCTGGGGTTTATGCTCTGTGTTTAAGCCTGCATTAATGAGAACACCTGAAGGATATGTCCCTCCCTTCCCAAAATAAATTCTGAGGAGACTCCTCCTGTATATCCTCCAGCTGTATGCGCTCTAATTAAAAAGGCTGCACTGCTTCCTGCTCAGAGCACTTCAAAAGGCCTTACTGCTCCCCTTGACAGTGCAGTGCCCGGTGCTGGTTCCTCTTACCTGTCTGTGCTTATTTATGGCAAGCACCACTCACTGGAAGCCATAAACTTGCCCGTATTTTATTCTGTCTGAAATGCATAGCATGTTTACATGAAAGGCATATTAATGATCCAACTAATCTTAAAAAAAAATAAAATAGGGTGTATGGAAAAAAATACTGGTTCTTGCTCTTTTGTCTTCTCTTTTTTGGACATAAAATGAAAAGGTCAGGTAATATGTGACCTTTTATTTTCTTATTGCGTGGTTGTTCTCAGTTTTACATTGCATTAAGTAAAAATATTCAAGATTTCGTGTGTGGAAAAATATTTTGATTCCTGTGCTGAATACTGATTGCTGGTCATCTAAGACTGATTTTATGTGACATGACAGGTTTTCTCAAAACCATTTTCTTTGGGAAACTCAAATATAGAAAAAATAGTATCAATTTAAGCATTTTTAAAAATCTGATATAATAGGAAGAAAAAACGGTGTTTGGCACATTTTAAAAGATACTTTTTTTAAAAAAAGTAGTGTTTATCAGTCTCAATCTTTGCTAAAAAGCACTCTGATTAATCTTTTCTCATCAGCAAAATTCAAAGGTGAGATGTTGCCTCCCTAGTGGTCCCCACTACTCAGTTAATAGCAATGGAAAGAAAACTTGTTATTTGTCATTTGCATTTGTACCTTTAAGTCCCATAGCAACGTTTAAAGAGAAAAATGGTGAGCGTATAAAGTCCCAAATAATATGGTAAAGAACTGCCCTGTGCTTTAAAAGAATGAAGCGGGGTACCCAGCGCCTCGGATGCGGGAGGCGAGGAGAGATGCAGGAGCACGTGGGGGGGTTCTGACACGATGGAGGACCGGTACCGGGTTTTCAGGTTATTATCTCCAGAGGATTCGGAGCAGAGCATAATAAACACGGAAGGAAATGAAGTGCAACACGAGCGCGGGAGGCTGGCTAAGGGCTGCCCGCCGCCTCGGTCCCGCTGCCCAGGCGTGAGCCCCTGGGTGAGCGCAGGCATCGCAGCCCTGGCGCTTGGAGCGCCGTGCGCCAGAACGGGGGGCGAAGGGAGGTGTGGTAAAAAAACCTGCAGAACGGGCGCGGTTTAAAAGTGCACCTTAAAATAACAGAGCTGGAAGGAGCCTCCTCCCCGAGTCGGCACCGCGGCATTTAATTGTGTTGGCTTTCTGCCGGGGGTGCCGGAGCCAGCCCTCCCGCCCCTGACAGGTACGGAGCGCAGCAGCCCCGCCGCAGGGGAGGGAGCGAGCGAGCGAGCGGGGGAAGGAGGGAGGGAGGGAAGGAGGGAGGGAAGGCGGGCGAGGGAGGGGGGCAGGCGGGCGCCCCCGGCAGCGGGGCCTGCCCTGCCCTCCCCTCCCCTCCCCGGCCCGGGGC
>JAWWMO010000083.1:24286930-24310264 GCA_035047845.1 Dendrocincla fuliginosa | reverse complement strand
GGGCGGCGGCAGCGCCCCCCCTGCGCCCCTGCCCGCGCCCCGCACCGCGCGGGAGGGAGGCAGGGAAGGAGGGAAGGCTGTCATCTGCAGCAGGCGGGGAGTCGGAGGGAAGTTAGGAAGTGCACCAGGAATAAAGTGTAATTGTCCCTCATGAATTATTCATCGCATCTGCCTTGTCTTTATTTTTTTTTTTTTTTTTTTTTGCATAATGGCTGCGCTAATCCCCGATCAATTAATGGAAAATGAAATTTGAATGATAATGAAAACTCCAGAGACGGAAGAAATTAAGTATTCTCATGGCTTGTGACAGAAATCTAAACAATGGGGCTTCTCCAAGGGTCTCCCTCCCTCGTTCTGCCGCTCCCTGCCGCCTCCCTGGCAGGAGGGGCATGGCCGGACGGGAGATGCATTGCCCCTGCCCCGGGAGATGCAGCACCACGGAGGGTCCGAGCTGCACCCCGAGGACACCTCGGTCAGGTCCCTCTGGAATGCACTCCCGTGCATTTTACAAAGGAAGCAGTGCCTCAATGTATATAGCCATGCATTGTATTTCCAAAAAGTGGAGCAATTAATTTCAATTATTATATAGCTTTTCTTTCATATATTATTAATTTAGAGCAATAAAGCAGTGCGTTTGACATCTATTTACAGCTGGGTCCTCGGTAGTTTTGGTTTTGGTCCTCTTGCACCCCTTGGTGCTTCGATGGATGTTGGAGCTGGAACCACTGCACATGGGACAACTGTGCATCCACACCTGTAATCTCTGTGTTGCCATGGGCCATATGGATTCCCAATGCCTATCTGTTGCACTGTGTATTTTCACTGCAAACATCTAATTTTGGTTCAAATACATCAAGTGTCTAAATGCTTGAAAAGTGGCCACTGAAGACAGTAGTATCCCAAAAGAAAAGGAAATCTAGTCAGTTGCTAGGTGGATGGTGTTTTTCTTACTCATGGGAAAAATGCTGCACATATTTTAAAATTTCATGTCACGGGAGAAGTAACAAAATTCCACGTTAAGTTAGAGGTCTGTTAAGGTATCAGTCAATTTGGGGCAGATTTCAATCAGTATTTCCTTTTTGTCAGCACATCAAAAACTTGATTTGATCTTATTTTGAGTGTGGCACTTTTTAATGCTGTTTTTAGTTCTTCTAGTTTATTTTTCAATTCATGCTTGAAGATCAAGGCATTAGAAGAAAGGGTCAGGAGATTTGGTACTAGTCTGTACCTTGCTGTTCACATGCTGTATAGTCTCTGTCAAATAGCTTTAGCTGATGTGCCTTGGTTTCCCTATTATCAAAATAAAAACTCTTGAAGTGCTGGTATTGGAGGTGAAAAGCCTCAAATACCAAAAATCAAACACCTTTACCATGACAGTGGAAATACTCAGTCAGACAGAAAGTCAGACATTCCTGTGCAACAGGAGTAATATGCCTTTTGAGAAAGATCTCAGACATGCAAGGAAGGACACACAAATGAATGGAGATGAATAGGGAGTGGAACACTGCAAAGAAATAAAAAATTGCAGCCAAATAAAAGGCAAGATCAACTACAGTGTCACTGGACAATGGAGGAGAAATCACATGCCAACACCAGGCAGTGGTAGTGGAGGTAAGCTACAGCCTCCAATACTGCCCCCAGGATCGCTGCCCCCCCAGCCTGACTAGTCACCACTGAAAAAAATAAAAGTACTTCCCATACTGTGTCTTGTCTTCTTGTACTATTTAACTAGAGAGAAGGTAACAACTGCATCAGGTCAGGCTGGAGGTCCCTCTTGCTTCCCATCCTGTCTTCAACAGAAAGTGGATTTTCTTAGAAGTTGACATTTCATCCTGGTCTGATTTTGTCCTCTGAGAGCAGGTACATTGATTTCATTGTGAAGACTCTCTTTGTAAGGTCAAGTCCTGTATTCACAGGACTTCATTACTGTAAGCCCAGGCCTGCAGAGTCTTTTAGTGCAAGGATTTCTGAGTATGGACTGATACTGACCGCTTTTAGAAAAAGTTGAAATGTGGAACCATGTTAAGGTCACTTTAATGCAGTTTTAAATTACCAAAACTTCAGACTTACACAATCTATAACCAACATATGGCTATTATTATAAAACAACTGAAATTTAAACTTGATGAGCTTTCATTCTTAAATATCAACCCACTCTGTTATTCAATAGAGCGGAAGAAATAGTTTAAAGTGTCTTCGGACAAACTTGAGCCAAGTCTATTTATTACTGAAAAAGAAGAGTGTAGGGTGAAAATGTGGCCATACTGAATCAATGGAGTTTTGATCATTTAGTGGAAGAAGCAAAATAGCCAATTCCAAGACACCACATTCTGTGTCATTTGTTTAAGTATGTTGTCAAAATCAATTGTTTGTCCTCAGTGTTTGTATACAGACATTGTTTAAAAGGACAATGAAGAGTGAACATTTTAAATAGCCAGGAGCTGTCTAGGAACCAACACTTGTCTATGAAGTAAGAAACTCACCTAAATAAATTCTACATATTTATATAAAAGGGTTTTTTCCATATAAAATGTTGACCAGTCTATTCTACTTATTTTCATAGAAGAATTTTCTTTAATCGAGGAGGCGCCACACATAAAGTAGCTAATTATCCATATAAAGGAATGTACACATATCCACAGGTTATAACTAGCATCTGACTTCTGAAAAGCCATGGAAAAAGCTATTGGCTTTGCCTGTTTCATGAAAGAAGCAGTTTACACATTGGCACAATTTCTGTGGGTGTCAGCTCCACTTAAAAGTACTTCCCTAGACTGTACCTTCAGCAGTACAGATATACAGTGACACCACACACCCTGCTGTCTCCACTTCTTTCTTTCCACTCCACTGTCTTCCATTCTAAAGACAGCAAGCCAAACACATACTTTCTGGCTCACACCATATTAACAACATCCATGAGTATTGTGCAGTATTGTAAGTTGATTCAAGCTAATTTGATTTTTCTAGTGTGCAGCAAATATGACATATTCATTAGTCCTTGACACAGAAACTTTCTGAACAAGCTGATGTGTTTGTTTAGGCTCAAGCTCAGGTTCTCAGGCACTCGGAAAGAGCAGAGCCAGAGTGGTCCTGAGCAGAGTGCTTCTGTGTCTGGCCCCAGATGATCTTTAAAGTCCTCTCCAACCCAAACCATTCTATAGTTCTATGAATTTAGCCCCTCTAGGACCAAATATTGTATAAATAGTCTTTATTGATTAAAAAAAAACCCCAACAAAACCCTACAAAATTGTGTAAAAGAAAGATGTTTTTTCAGCAGAGATAACACACAGGGAAGCAAAAATCTGCATTCTCACACTGATCAGAGGGATGCAAATGAAACCGGGACAGGGCTCAGACCAAGCAACTTCCAGTCATTAGGATCGTGGTTTGCTCAGTATTTTATAGAACCCTAGCTACTAGGCCTGGTCTTCTCCACCTTGAGAGGGACATCTTAGTATTTTGCTGAATCCAGGCTCATTTTTTCCATTCTGACTCTGTCACTTAGGCCAACTCAAAAAATGCAGACAGTATAAACAGAAACTAAAAGCTCCTGGGAATTCTGAGGTAAACACTTCTCAAATCAGCTTTACCCTGGTCTTGACCTTTCCCTCTTCAATGATCTCCTTCCTGGGACACCAGCTATTACCTGTTTGGGGTTACTTGTGCATACCTCTTGTGGTGAGGGGTTAAGTCCTCTGCTCTTTATAAGGCTTTACTGCTCTTGCAAGTCTTTGTGTTCTCCATTTGTATGCAGTCAAAGAGGCCCTGTTTTTTATTCAGCCTGATTGATCTCCGCAAGAATTTTGCCAGTTCTGGACTACCATGTTTCTCCCAAATCTCTTTTCTAATAGTTATGATGATCTAGGCTTATCCAGTAGTTCCTGCTTTGATACTCACGGTACTTGACTTAGTTCAGTTTGTATTAGTTTTTAAATTTTGCTACAGCAATCCCAGGAACTGTTACTAGATGTCATAAATCAGAAGCAGTAGTTACAGGTACATCCCTGATGACTCAGCAAAACCTCTCTGCATTCTCCACAAAGGGTATCATTATCCCACAGACCCCAACACTGTACAACTCACAACTTGTAATCTACTCCATCTTTTCCAGCACCAGCCAAACTTCCAGGATGGCAATGGAAAAGCAAAAGGGGGATGTTCAGCCTTAGCCACCCTATGTCACTGGCTAACTGAGGTGCCCTACATTGAGTTACATGAGTAAAAATTCCTTTACCTGTCTTAAAATTCCTTCTGGCTGCTAGTTTCAGGACTGGATCACAGATGAGCCTCTGGGACTCAAAAGATATTTCACTGATTTATGAGCTATGTATATGTTATGTCACCTTACTCTTGGATAATTATTAGGTCACGGAATCAAGTCACTGACTTGGTTGAGCAAGACAACAGGCTTAAGTTTTAGATTCAGCAGCAACATGGGGAAAGAAATGAGTGTGGAAATGATCCCTACAGTCTTCACAGCCCTGTTTTGTGTAAGTACTGTAATATTCTTATGCTGATTGGTTTTTGGCATCCTAAAATTTGCAGACAGACAAGGCAGAAAACTGTTCACTTTTAGAACTTTTTTTGTTCTTGCAGAGATGCTGAAACTGTTGCCTTTCTTAATTGCCAATAATAAAAGAAAGTCCAATATTTTTGCATAAACATGTGGGAATTATTATAGATGGAGGAGGGGGCAAGGGTGAGACCAAAAGGAAAGGGGCTATGAGAGCAGACCAAGTCTGGAGATAACGTGATGATTACATTTTTGTGGTTTCCTTCAAAGTCAAAGCATCACTGGTGAGCATAAAAGAAGGAAGCAAGGGCAAAAAGGTTTGATGGTTGGCACAGGCGCTTTTAACCTGAGAACTGACCTTAATGTCTAATACTTTGGCATGAAGAAAAAAATAAAAGAACTTGGGAAGTCAGACAGCACCTGACTTAGGAGCATCAGAAAGTCAAAGAGCAGAGCTTTTGGAATCTGTGGAGACAGCCTGGAAGCTAGATTTCCTGACAGTTAAACTGCTTATTTGGCTAATCCCTCTTAACTGTTTTAAGTCCTTTGCAGCACATTCTGGCTGTGCTACTAGACTTCTGTAGTTTTCTTCTACCCTGCCTTTCAACTAATCCAATGGAAAAAGACCTTTTTATTTTCTGAAGAAAGAAAGCAGAAAGCACGGCATTCCTCTTCACCACTGCATAATAGCTGAGCAACTATTTTCAGTGAGTTTGATATAAACGTGTGTTACTTCATGTCTAGTGTAAATTTAAATTACTTAAGAGATCTCCTTGCAATGGATGAATTTTACAAACATCAAAATGTATGCAAGGCTTTGAAACTCTACAAAACAGGCTCAAGAAAAATTTTATGAAGAAGATAGTATGCAGACTGGGTTACAGTGTTCCCCAGCTCACTTATGTCTCCAGTTCCAACTGGCCAGGCTGGTGTATTCTTGTTTCTGCATTTTAGATCATCCAGTTTCATTCCCAATCTGGAACCCTACTTACTCCACACTTACAAGGGCTGTGACTATAGATTTCCACTGTATGAGGTTTAATATTCTATGCTTCACTCACCCACATCAACCTGGATACAGTGCAGATGGCAACAATGGAGAAACCTGTCCAGGTATTTGCCATTTGCTCTGTATTTCCTCAGACTGATGAATTCATTGCTAAATGTTAATCAAGTTTTCTACCTTTTATTTAAAGCATGTTGTGAGCAGGACAGAACTTCTTCCTAAGCTACTAACTATGCATTTGTGTGACGAGATTTCTTTGGAAATGCTATAATTTTCTTTTGTAATTTCTCCCTACTTCTAAAAATGCCTCAATTTCTTTTAAGAAGCTCTAAACACTATAGAAAGTCTTACTGTCCCTGCCTAGCAAACTGATTCACAGTGTAAGTAGCTCATACTCCTGCCTTTATATTACTATATTCCTGTATTTTTTTTTCAGAGAAGCTCTTGAAGGACTTTGAGAAATACGGCAAGGTATGTTTTTCCTAGACTGATGGAAGAATGACCAAATCCTGGTCAGAGGAAACACTGAACAGAGAGTGAAATATTGAAGGGC
Organism: Dendrocincla fuliginosa; assembly: GCA_035047845.1. Taxonomy (NCBI): domain Eukaryota; kingdom Metazoa; phylum Chordata; class Aves; order Passeriformes; family Dendrocolaptidae; genus Dendrocincla; species Dendrocincla fuliginosa. Next base: position 24,304,192 of record JAWWMO010000083.1, on the reverse strand, counting down.
AGATTTGATCTTCTACCTCCAGCTGTCACTCCCTGTTTATATCCCACAAAGATGGGATAAGGAAGCAGAGCTTCAGAACAAGTGGGATGCTTTGGGAGAAGCTGGATCACTGTGCTAGTACTTTCCTGTCACGCAGGAAAGGCAGCAACATGCACTTAGGTCCCGAGTGTACCTCTGTTGGAGCCAATGGGAATGGTATCCCTGCCTTGGGCCTCAGGTTGTTAAAGAGAGGTAGTTTAGCTCAAATTGCAAGGCGAGGAGTGGAATAATGAAGCTGCAGTTTGCTTGTTTCCCACCCCTGTGATTCTGTCAGGAACATTCGGTATGAGGCCCCTGAAAATTAAATTTTTCTTTTAATGGAAAATGCTGGTTCATCACAGGGTACCTGGCCCAGCATTGTGTGTGTACCCAGCACATTGCCAGGCTTTCAAGTGACCTTGCTGCTGCAATTCCAGTTGCCAGGAAGCAGAAGCAGGAACATGAGGAACATTGCAAGACAGCTGACACAGACTGATGTTATGGCACTGTCTGCTAAACATCCAAGATTAGTATTTGTAGCTGCTGCCACCAGGATGCCTGCAGAGCTTTCATGGGTCAGCAAGCAATGATTCTGAGGCTAATTATTATTGAAGATGACTCCATCTTGTAGGACTTTGAAAGGTTCCTTTCTTTTTCACTGATGACAAAAGTCTCTCACACAGCAGAGAAAAAACAGCTGCATGAAGCAGGTGGGAGAAAATTTCCATTAGGGAAGAAGTCCTGGGCTTTATATATTGATAATTGTCCTGAAATGTTTCATTATTACATGTGAGCTTGATCCTCCAGCATAATTTTGACAGCAACAGAACTGTCAGTGGGAGGTTTGCATTTAGATTTCAGCAGATTATATGAGCTCCTGAAATCAAATTCTGCTTTCCATGTGCAAATAAAGCTTTCACTGCTACAGCTGGATTTATGTTAGGGTTTTCTGAAATACAGTTTAGCCCACTGAATTTTTTAGAACAGCCTTGGTATTTTAGATGACTTATTTTTATCTGTGTGTGTGCCATTCTTCACAAAACATTTCACAAAAAAAAACCCCATATTTTGTGCGAGTAGATGAAGTATGTTGGCCAGCTGAAGAATATTTTCCTATCACTTTTCAAGTACAACTACAGAGAAAACCAAAATCATGAGAAACATTTCATGTGAAGAACTTGGGGCTGATTTCAAGCCACCTGACTTCACTTTGGTCTTGCTCTTTTAAATTACCTAGAAAATACCATAATCTTCTTTTTTTTTTTTTTTTAATACAGTTGGATGAGAGCCAGACCTCTGGCTCCAGAGGTAAAGGGCAAAACCTAAAAAAATCTTGTCTGAACAGGCAACTCCACCCTCTTCCCCAAGTCAGCTTGGCCTTTTGACAGAAAGCAAGCTCTGAAGCCAATTCATTCATTGTCTTGTTTTTGGACAAAACTCAAAATTCTGAACTCACACCACAGAGAGACCGTTTCCATGAAATCTCAGAATGCTATTTTATCACCCTTTGTCATTCCCTATAGTCAGAAAAAAAAATGACATTTGGACAGTGATGAATCAAATTAACAATTTTAATTGCTTTTATCAAAGAGAGAAGCCCATGCTGGAAATGAGCAATATCAAAGGAAGGTGATTGCCTTATGGGGAGAGTCAAGAAGGAGCTCTGTGTTTTAATGCAGCATCAAGGGAGACCATTCTAGCCAGGCATCCAGTATAAGAGGACTGAAATCATCCCTTGAGATAGATGTTTGAGCCCCACCAAAATCAATCAGAGGGAGGAGTAGTAAAGAATTCCAGAGGATTCTGGCTACAAATCAAGGTATAGCTATGTGTGTGTGGCGTGGGATAAAGAAGCTGATTCCTTGCTGGTAGTGGCTTGGGAGAAGCCAGAATAAGAAGATAGACCCAGAAGCTCAAAAGTGCTGACACATCTGCCAGTTTAGGTATGGCCTGAGGCTGTCCAGATGCAGGAAAAGCCATCAAAAGCTACAACTGATTATCTGCCATGTTTGGGCTCCTGTATAGTCAGTTGGGTGAAGTAACAGTGGTGCCTCCAAGAGATGTCTAATATATGCATTACAGTTACTTCTTTCCAGTGGCTGCATAAGAAACCAAAGTATGAAAGACCTAAATAATAAAGGATCTAGGAGCATCCAATTTCATATGCAGTGAGTCATCTAAAATGCCTTATATGATAATGTGAGAAGATGTGGCTCAAAGGATTTTGGAAAGCTTAGAAAACAACATTAAGAATGAATATGTTCACGAGGGAAAGACCAGCTCTCATCTACACTTAAGTGCATGCAAGGTAAGGTACATGAGTAACCTCTGCATTTCATCAGTCCCTTTTTGCTGCTGGAGGCTTGTCTGATCCTGTTACAAACTGGAGAAGTAGGGCTGGCCCCAATTGGACAAAACTGGTTTTCATCAAGAAGTGTCAGCACATTAAAATCAAAGCTTCACTCTGAGAAGATCCTACTGTCAGTGAAACCAGTGTTGTTCACAGGCATAAGATACAGCTCAGAGCAAAATGGGAAGATCATCACAGGACTTCCTGCCCTTAGGGAAGACACATGTTCCCATTCTACTCAGACCTTTGCAGCATGGCTTGGTGCCCAAACCACTGACTTACAGGATACTCTTGTGGAGCTCCTACACTCTTCATAAATAACTGCACATTCACTGGAATAGGAACATCTTCCATAAGGCAGTAGAATGCTGTATACCATTAAGCACTAACATCAGCGTCTCTAAGCTGTGATCCACTCTAATCACCTGCCACAGGACCTCACTAAATCAAGTAATTTACGCCAGTATTTCAAATTACAGGTACAAAAAATGTTCACAAGGAGCTATTCACCAATGTCTCGTAATAGTTCACTAAGTTTACCATCCTTTTCTCATGATTACGTATCTGACTATATTTCTGTTTGGATCTTTAGCTTCAGGCAATGCTAACTGTATCACAAGGGGCTTTCACTCATCCATTCAAGGCGATTGAAATGACAAGAGAAAAAAAATCTCAGCCAGATAACTAACCAGATAACTTGGAACATGGTATTTGTGATGTAAAAACCGGTAAGTTCTTACTCTCAAAAAAGTAACAGCCTGACCCCGCTATTTTGGTAACCTTTAAAAATTGCCCACTGTGCATGTATTGTTTTCTAATTCACAGAATCAAGCAATACTCTGATGCATTCTGATACACCATTTTCCATCACCATAAATTTGGTCTAGGAAGTTGAGCCTGTCAGATCCTACCAGCCAGGCCTTTTTATGAAGGGGACCGGCGAGGTAGAGGTACCCGTCTTTAGCAACACCACCACCACCACATGCTTCTTTGCATTTTCCTAGTGATAGGCTTCAGCTTGACCCCTGAGCAGATGGTGTTCAACCCCTACACCAAATGAAAACCAGTGGAATTTGAACTTCAATGCTGATGGAAGTGCAAGGTAAAATAATTCACTCCAAGTGTCAGGAGGACTAGGTTGTACCCAGATAATCAACAAATACATGGGCATAAAGTATTGAAGGTACGGAAACATAGGCCAAGGCATGTAACATAGAAATGCAAATTTTTGCTGTTTGAAATGTGGTTTCTCAAAAAACCAAAACAGAATCCAGACTGGAACAACACAGCATACCAAAAGAGAAGAGCAGCATGCAAAGAGCATAAGAAAGAAATGACAAAGGAGAGGGACTAGGAAGGAGCTATCACTGATGCACAGGCTAGTAAGGAAAAAATGAGCATGGACACACAGGTAGTCTATCACTGAGGGCACACATGTCCCCTCGCTCGATTGACCTTGCTAATGGTTATGTGCTGGCCCTACTATCAGTCTGCTCACCTCTGTCCTTCCTTCTGAATATGGCACTTACCCCCATTACTTAAACATTAGGCAAAGAGGGAGCAAGCATGGGTGGGGATACAGCAATGTAGTTACAGTTATTACCATCTCTCTTCTAGTCAACTGCTCATCTGAGCATGACTTGGGCACAGATACAAGAGAAGACAACCAGTAATTAACACCTCCCCTCAATGGAAGGATAAGAGCTAAAGGAAACTTGTGAAGGAGGAAAGAGCTAACAAAATTCTGCTCCCTATCCAAACATTTATTAAGTCCCTCAGCAGCAAATAAGCCATCTTTTAGTCTTTAGCTGAAACTGGCTTACGTTTTGATATGCTTTTACAATTCCAAGACAGCTCCTGTCCCTTGACACAATATAAAAAAATTTGTACTCCAAACAGCAATTGCTGTAATAATAACAATACTTACATTTCATTATTTAACCTCATGCTATTCATTCATGAGGATTAGTGCTTAATTAATTAACAACACTTAGCATTTCCACTTAGCACTTTACCTCTTCAATGCATCATACCAACACTATCTAATTAAGGGCAGAGCTTCACAGACACTTCACATCAGGACTTCCCTTTGGCAGCTCTGCATCCAAGACTTGCCCACATGGTGTAGCATGAATTCAAGTTGAAAGCCCTACTAACCTCATCAGGAACCTGGTTATCAAGTGACTATCTTTGAAAATTCCCTTTCTTTTCCTCTTGCTTCTGGTTGCCTGCTATTCACACAGAGATCTAATTCTTGGCTAATGTGCTAGAGGATAATGTGAACCTTGTATTAGTGTTATCTACAAAACGCTCATTCTTCTGTTAGTGAAAACCTTATTCTCAGACACCTAGTTGAACTGCCTTTGGACAGAAAATGTGTTAACCACAAAACAGATTATAAAATATCAAGCAAGAGTTTTTAAGGGGATGGTGCTTTCAATCTATCAGTCAAATGCCTGCAATGAAAGTGCCTTTCTTGTAAGCACCCCAGGATGCTACACAACATCAATAGACAATATAAACACAAAGCTATTATGGTTCACTTTACAATTGGGCATTGACTCTGAACCTGTGTAACAGAAAGGAATTGAATTTCATGACCAAAGGCGATAATGTGCACAGGATTAAGTAGACAACACTGGTAGAAGCACGAAAGCAATATGGCATTGGATGTCAGTAGGGAGATTAAATTTGCAAATAAGAAACCAGAGGAATAAAACAATTCAGAGTAAAATCTTGTGAGCCAGCAGTAGCACTCAATACTTCATATCACAATTTCAAATCCACCTTTTTTTTTCTTTTCTTTTCCCTCCAGAGAATCAAACATGCTGATGAGTTTGTTCAGAGCCCAATGACTGGCTGGGCCTTGACTATGAGCACTGAACAAATTAAGTCCTAAATGTAGTAGCTCCGGCCAAGAGAATTATGTAGACAGTATGGAAATAAACTTCTGATGCAGTCAAATTGGAAGAAAAAGAAAACATTCATCACAGTTCAAGAACTTGTTTAGTGCCTCAGAGGGTGTTGTCACAGGGCAGTGACTGGCAGGGCAGCAGCCTGGGGGCTGCTGCCGCTCAAAACCTGCTCCAGAAGAAAGCAAGAGATCCAATAGAGCAATGTGGCTTCCAGCTCTCAGTGGTGCTGTGGTGTGTCACATGCATATCACAGCTTGCATCAGCTTGATCAAACAGCTTTCTCAGGAAGTCCCTCTTGCCAGATGAGCCACAACTTGATAGATATTAGAAATTTAAATGCTTTGGTTCTTTGAAAACTCATTGTCTTGAACAGAATCAGACCCAACCATTCTGGCACTGAAGTATTCCACAAGGATAACTATGTGTTACAATTTGCAGTGTCTTTGTGCCTGAAATACGCTGTGTTAGTGTTAGTCCTAACTTCTAAAATCCTAAGAATTTAAAATAAAAACTAGGCTTTATTATCCCTTAATAGAATTTAATTTAAACTGCAGATGGATGAGACCCTTATTGCCATATTTACCCTCAATCTGAGGGTCAGATACTCATCCCAGACTTTTCTGGACATGTGTATGGAATTCGATACCTGCCTTTCATCTTCCCCCCACTCCCCACAATTTCTTCTCTCCTCACTCAGCTTCAACTTCAACTTCAACATTCCAGTATTCCCTTGCCACCAGTTACCACAGTCCAGGACTCCCTTTTGTCAGATACCAAATAGGCTAGCTAGCCCCAGTGAGCTAACCCCTAAGCTCTCCATCACCTGGTTACCCTGCAGCCCTTTCTACTGTTTACTACAGAGGACCCATCCCAGACCCACTCCAGTCTGCCCCTGTCCACTCCCCTGGACCACTTCTGCAGTGGTTAAGGCTGGGTCTGTTGATCTGTATGGTTACGTGAGGTAAATCATGCACCTTTCCTATTACAAGTTTCCTAAAATGTAATGCTCAAGACAAACCCATCCACTACAGTCACTGTTGATCAGGAAAAGATATCTGTTAATTAGCATGCACATTGGACGAGGCCATTAACAAATGCACTAGGAAGCTATTATGGAAGCTGATTCAATTTATTATCTAGGTAACTGTGCTTCTGTTTCCAGCACAACGCTGTCACATGAGTCCTTCTGATTGCTTTTTTATTTACATTTGCTGTGCATCTGTTCTAGCATCTCAAAGCTCTGATGTCTTGGAGGAACACACGCTGAGATTCTTCCTGACTGGGATCAGCTTCCAGTACTGGAACTCTGCTGGGTGCGGCTCAAGATGTGAACCAAACACAGGCATAAAAACAAGTTGGTAAAGAAAAACCTTGCATTTGGAAGGCAGTTCTCTACTCTGGTGTATGACAAAAATAAATTTAGATGACTTATACGATTAGGATTTTACCCCTCATCCTCCTGTTTCACTCAACCTATACAATAAACCAGGTTGGTCCCTTTAGTCTGCTCCACGGGGTGTTGGGGTTTCCAGGTTTCACAGAACTGTGAAATTTCTGCTGTTCATAGTGTTCTCTCTGTAAGAGGTCCCAGGGAGACAGCCACAGAGTAGTCAGCAACAGATCCATGGTGGTCATGAATGTAAGTTCCAGAATGTATTTCCCCCCAGCTTCCAGTGTCTAATGTCATTGTGACAATTTATACTTTTTGGCTATCACAGCATCCTACAGCAGTGAATTTCACAAGTGATATTGATTGCACTGAGTAGTACATGTGCTTCCCCTGTTGCTTCATCAGAATAAAGTGTTCCTGCTGCTGCACCACCACGGTGCATAGTATTAGCCTTGCAATTTAGCCTGCACAGGGCGTGCTGGATGGATTGTTTGATGACTGAGAATACAAGACATCCTAATCTGCTTGCCTAGTGAAACTGCTCAGAGCTAGGGTTAATAATGAAATATAGGCCAGCAGAAGTAACCTTTAAAGGGAGTGGTATGCTCCAGGGCAAATATGATTGAGAGTTATACTATCTGTATGTTTTATTTATAATTTTATCACTATGCCTATTCTAAGCACAGCCTTTGAATTAATTGATTCTTAGGACTAGATATTGACAGTATTGAAACATTTCTGACAACAGTGATTTCACAGGTAGCATTACTCATTCCATCCCAACTCAGATTTCTCACCTTTGTGGTCCACAATTTGACTGTCCAGTCAAATGATGATGTGACAAAGAGATGAGAAAAGTCAATTGGACCCACTGCCATGTGACAATTGATTCCTGTGACAGGTCCTTGGTGGCCTTCAAAAATTTCACCAATGCCAGCTTTACTGCAGGAAGAAGAGACATTTACATGTAGAGAGTCATCTAACGTAATTTTTCTTTATTCTTAGGTTCCTGTTTCCTTCTAAAGTTCTATACAACCTGTAAATCTCTCTCCTTTCACTAAGGTTTTTGCCTGCAGAGGTTTACTCCCATGGGCAAAATTAATGCTCAGAATCTAGCACAGGGAGACTTTCTCTTCCCTGAAGACTCCTCCCTTTACTCACTTCTACACACAGTGTGTACTATTGTAGCTTGAAATAACATTTATATATAATTATAAAATAATTCCAAATTGTAATTATATTATAGCTTATACCTCTGAGTATGCCATTATCATAAGGAATAACCATTAAAATAAAAATGCAAATATGTTAATGACTTATCATGAACAATTCTTTTTCCCTTAAATATCTAAAATAACTTTTCACAGCAATCAATCAAGTCATTAGGAAGCAAATGTTTTTTCACAATAAATGAAGGAACTGGTCCTGTGATCAGGTATCATACAGTCATTACTTTGGACAAGGGGAGATGTGCATTTCACCAGCCTGGGGCTAGAAGAGCTATTAGGAAGGCAAAATACACCACCTTGTAAGAAAGAATGTGCACCGTTTTTTCCTTCCTGGAAGCAAATGATGCCAGCTCAGTTGTCAGTGCTGTCTCACAGTGTACATAGAAAAGGGAATCATGAAATTACCCTTTTAGTTAGATTATAGAAAAATTAGGAGTGGAAGAAAATACATTAAAAATAGGCACAGCCCTGATGAGGCTGTCAGCCCTGTGCCAGTGTGAGTACATTGTTCTGAAAGAGGTGTGGAGCTGCACCAGAGAAAATTAGTCCCTCATACAGCTAGCGCAGTGTTCCCTCCCAGTTCCTGTGTGGACAGAGTCACCTCCCTTAGGCTCCCCAGCCAGACCCTGCAGCATGTACTAGAGCAGGGGCCAAGTCCTGCAATACCTCTGCAGGGCTGGATACAAAGCACACCTCTTACTGTATCCCCAACTGCCACGTAGTCAGTGGGATAAGGGGAGTTCTGGAGCATTGAGAACACCTTGGGTATCTGCTGTGCTTTGACACGCCTTTTTTCAGAATAACATAAGGCTCTCCACTGTACTGGGCTGAAGGACGTGGGTGCCTTTGAAAATAAAACGCGTATGGTAGCAAAAAGTTCCAGGAAATACAGGAGCAGAAAAGCTTTTCTCAGTGGTCAGCAGCAGGTTTGCTAAAAAGGTGTGCTATATAAGTAAAAAATGCTGAACCTCACCTTCCATGACGACAGGCTGTATAGACTGTTCCCTCTTCACTGCCAACGACAAAGTTATTGACATCTCCGGTTGGGAAAGCCATTCCTGTAACCGCCACTGGTTTGGACTTATTGTAAACGAGCTCCATGCTCTCCTACCAAAACAGGTTTTTGTTATTGGTCATCCTTTTGTAAGTCTGGGGATTTGGGGCTTTTTTTTGTGTGTGTGCTTTTGTTTGTTTGTTTTTTGTTTTAGCTTTTTTTTTTTTCCTAAATGTTGTATGGAGTAGCAGGAGAGGAAGATGAAATCATTTGATCCAGTCACAGGACTTTGGTTTCTACATAGGATGTTGTGAGAAGATGCAATGTCATTAGGATGTTCCTGCCATCCCCAGTGCTACCTGTCACACATTTGAGATGGGCAGGAAGGCACTGGTCTTTCCTGCATCATTTTAAATCAGTCAGAGATGACAGGTGAGAATTTAAAATATGATGGTGCAGAAACTAAAGGTAATACCTTAATGGTCACACTTGCCAACCCCAGGCTCTGAAAAATCATGCAATACCCTTCTATTTACAAACATTTTGGAGATCAGTTGTTAGAAAGTACATGTAATACCATGTGCATCTGAGGCATTTATTGCACTGTGTCATCTGTCCTTTTGCAGAACAAAATTAAAAAGTTGGGGTTCTGTCACCACCACCATTCTAAGCATTACTTTTCAGGGACTTTCTGAGGTAACCAGAAACACTCCCTCTAGACTTCACTATCAAGCTACAAACCAACAGGAATGTTTTCTGTTTTCATTTGGTAGCTATGTTTCAAAGTAAATCAGCATGCCCATTTTTTATTACTGCAAATACAATCACCATGAACAGTTTGTGGCGGTTGCAAGATGGGTACACTTTGAGCAGACTTCGCACAACTTTTCGTTTTTTCAGCTGAAATAGTGTAACCTAAGAATCCACAAAAGGGCTGAATGATTTCATCATTTTCATTTTTCGCTATTTAAGTATGTTTTGTATGTTTAAAGTGTCTAAGCTGCTGTTCTTCTAGGGCCAATGCCTGTAGGGTTTTTCTCAGAAGGGTTTTTTTGCTGTTCCTAAAGAAAGTGGGTGCCCCTGTGAGAGGAGAGCGATGCAAATCCATAGAGAAATACTTTTGCTTGGTGTATACTTCTCTTTGAAACACATTTGGTTCTATTATAAAGGTAAAACATGGAAAATGTCTTGGGAGAACACCCCATATTTCTCTGAATATGTGAGTGAGAAAGTGTGTGACAGAGAAATTCTGTGAATATGGGAGACAGACCATGTATATTTTTGCGAAAATCTTCTGGGGTGAGATCATCCTTTAGTGTCTCTGTGGAGACAAAGCCATAGCCTGTGGTGGACTCCCTCCTCCCCACGCCCACACCATGGCTGTACACAAGTGCTCTGGATCTGTGTCTTCAGAAAGTTTCAGACTGACACACATCAGCAACACTTTACTCCTCCCAGTTTAAAGCTCTGGCATGTAGCTTTACGTCAAGTCCTGTGCCTTTCTTTTCTAGATCACCATGAGCCATGTGCCAAACTTCAGCGTAATGTGGGGTGTGTTCCCATCCTTTTTGAGAGCCAGTTTTGGAGCAGGGAAATTCCCTCTGAGTGATGAGGTACTGGAACTCAGATGTTCACAGATGTGTGCTTCAGAATTTACTATTCCAGCAAATGAATACATAAGGGTATGTTTACATGAGAAACTGGGGAAGGGATTTGGGTGCCTGGACGTGGACCTCTGGGCAATTTTAGATGCCTTGACTTGTATTGCAGAAGAGCATTGGTTTTTCACAGTCCCAGGGTGCAACTACCAAACCCATCTTGTTGCCTTGGGCAGCATGGTTGAACTTCGAAGTTGGCCTCACTTTGAGTAGGGGAGCAGATGGGATGACTTCCAGATGCCCCTTCCACCCTAAGATTGGAGAGTTCTGTGTCCCAGGGTGGGTATCTGAAATAGCATTTCACACTTGGATGGGATGAGTCATCCTCCAGAAGTACCAGCCTCTCTCTACGTTAACTGGAAAGGAAACTTGAGTTGTAGCTTAGGCTTGACACTGACCTAACTTTTAGATGGCTGAGGTTAGGATAGAAGAGTCCCACCTCTTGAGTCAACACTGAAAAGCAAATAATTTTATAGTAATTGCACATTAATGCATGATTAATGGATGATCAATGGAATCATTAAGGGGAGTCTCTATGAAGCATTTTGAACAAGATCAGATCCCATGATGCTTAGTAAAAATATATTAATTTTTTCTAATAAATTATGTATAAAGAATGAGTGATGTATTAGAATAGAAAATGTACTACTCCAGAAGATAACACTTAAGATGCTTTCTATACACCTTTTTCAGCACTGGATTCTTTGTTTAGTTTCCATTATTATAATCACTAGTGGTTTGGGCAATTTTACTGTGTTTTCTTTCATTTCTGATACAAAGGAGAGGAGGGGAGGAAAAGACAATAGTAGCAAACATTCCAGAGGGGGAAGATTAGTTCTAAAACTTTTGATTTGCATTGTTTGTTCCTTTGGCTACTGAAGACAGGAAGAAAAGTAAACTTTCTGACTGTGTGCATGGGAAACCCATAGTGCCTAGGGTGTGTTCAGCAGCAGTGCAATCTAGTCCACATTTGTTAAACAATGCTGCAGAATAAGTGCAATTTATACCACAGGCGACTTCTGTAATTACCATGCTTTAAAATGGATTATTTCATTTTCACTTGAAACTGACCTATGCATTAACGTATTACAATAATTACGTGATTTGTGGTAAAGGAAATGGGGTTTGGCTCTTACAGAGACTGCTGGAAGCAAGCTGTACTCTTTCAAGTGCATCCATTGGTTTTAGTTTGTATAGGATGTGAGGGTTTGGCTTTTAGGAGCTATGTTCCACTACACAGGTATCCTGCTCTACTGAAGGTTCTTTTTTCCCCCCATATAGGTGAAAACAAACCCACCTGTGGAGTTGAGAGCATGTCCAGGCTCCAGGAGCACATTTTGCCATCTGTAGAGACGGTAATGAGATTGTGCGCATTCTGTGTTCCAACTACATTCACACAATACACAGGATGCTGAAAACACATTGACACTGGAAATCAGAGAGCCATTCTCACATTTTCACAGACAAATTTCTAATGTCTCATATGTTATTTTAAAGAATGATTAAGTAGTCACACAATCCCTAGAAAATACAAGACTCAGCTTTTGTCAGATAGGAATTGTTTTGGTTGGGTTTTTTTTAATTTAAATTTTAAGAACTACGTTATGGAGGTGGAAATGTTTTCAAAGTTTCATTTTCCTCACAAAAAAACAACGCAGCTGAGTAATGCTGAATTATGTGGATGATATTTCACCCACAGGGACATGTATCACTGTATCGATGGCTTTTGACACTGAAAATAACCAGCAGAAAGAGTCAAATTGTCCAAACGGAATCCAAATGAAAACTTTGTTTGAGAAAACAGCTGCATAAAACTTGAACTCTGTCAGAATTTGGCTTGCATGCTAAATATTTGCAAATACACTCTGGCTGAAGAACATGAACAAGCCAATCAGGGTTCTTTGGCATGGGCCAATACACCTTTCTGAATCTGTTATTATACATGGGGAGTGACTAAATTTAGGGTGTTACACCTGGTTCACCATAACACAGTCATTCCATGGAGGCTGAATTCCATTTAGTACGTATAATGAGATTTAGCCTGTTCCTTTTCCAAGGAACCTGGTAACATTTTGAGCCTAAAGTGTAATTTGACATCTGATGGTGCCATATGAGGGATTGGTCAAGTTCAGCAAACTGCAGAGTGAAAAATCAGTCAGGCTGAACAATAAGATTTAATTTCCTTTGACCTGTACAAGTGATACTGCTGAATTAAGGGTTAGACATATACAAAAGTCAAGGAAAGAAAAATTTAATTTCTCTGCTACTTTTGCCAATAAATAGAAGACCTCTCTTTCCAGAAAGAAAAGACATGTTCTCTAATACTTTCCTTATTGAAAGAAAATTAGGACCAATTCACAAGAGATCTCCATGGAACTTCTAAGCCAACTCCATGCAGAGTTAGAAATGTAGGATTTGCTCCTACTGAAAGGAAAGGCAGAACTGCCACATGTCAGACTACTTTAAGATCCAGCTGCAGGTCACCTACCCAGTCAGTGGGAAAGGCAGAAATCTTCAGAGCTCTGACCGGCTCTCAGGTTTGATACCTAAGTGGGCCCAGCAAATGTCCCCTGCCTAGGTGCAGAAAGGGCAGCACCTGTACAGTGTTTGTGCACACACTGAGAGGGAGCAATTACTGCTGAAACGGTACCTTGTGCTTGCAGGTCACCGGTACACACCACTAAGTCACAAGGTCCATTCTGACCCTGATTCTTTTCTTTCTCTCAAGATTGCCAGGCATCTGGTTTCTCTCAGATCATCAAATGGACCCCAATTGGTCCCTCACACGTGTCTCACACTATTACCTTCATACAATGGACCTTTTTGCTGTTTAGCATTAAGCTAATGACCCCAGTACTAAACACGATTACTACATACTGATGTGTGAAATAAGCACAGAGCTGGTTTTTTTGATGGGCATTTGAACTACAGTGGTCCAAACAGACAAGGACAGAGTGGGTGGGAGGAAGGCAAAGCGAGCAATGGACTATCTAGAATACTCAGCAGGGAGGGAGATAGCGAGCCATGTCTTTCCAGCAGCACCTCAGTGTGTCAGGTCTGGCTTTGATCAGGGCTACCAGCCATCAATTTCATGCACAATAAAACTCATGGCAGAAATGAAAAGATGTGAGGAAAGCGGATGAAAAAGACAACCAACTGTATGTAACAGAAAGTCTGAACAGGCTCTTTCCTTTCAAAGGGTCACTGCCAGCTTGCTTTTATTTATTTTGGAAATGAAATCATCATGCAAAAGGGTTTTGTCTTAATTAAAATTTCCTGTTGTCCCAAGTGCAGATGTGTGGTGGGTGTGAAAGGAAATTAGTGAGTAAGCAGCGGGTAGAATTCTCTTTCCTGGTGAATCCAGGCAGTAATCAGTGACACTAAATTTCAGGAAGGTTTAAGTCAGTGAAAACAATATGATCTATTTGTTTCAAATAAACAAAGCAAGTGAAAGAAAAGAGAAAAACCTTTTTTTCACATATGACATGAGTTCAAATTAGAAATGACTATTCAACTCACATATCTAGCGCTACATAAAGTAACATTGCTACAGCAGTTGTCTTAATTTAATCTTTTTTTTTCTTGGCAGCTAGGATTCAAGCCAGCCTTTTGCAACCAAGACCTCAATTGCAGTTTATCTAAGTAATTCCTATATATAAACATAAAATAAGCACTTTTTTATTGTAAAATCTGATCACTCCTTAAAAGCACCACACTTCCTCATGTTAGACTGTTTAAACACTTATTTATACCAATCCATGACAGCACATAAAGTGCCCATCCACAAGTGAAAGTAATTTATTTATATTTGTCAAAAGCAAAACATCACATTGTTCTATTGCAATAATAAAACTACTTTAATATATAATTCCAGGAGGCACAATTTTGCCTTAAACGGTTTTTGAGTGTAAACAAATTACTTCCCATTAATCTTTGCTTTTCCACTAGATTTTGAGTCCCAGTTGTTCAATTTGCAGTGATAGTCAGCTTCTTGCAGCTAGTTTTTTGGTCTGCTACATCTCTAAATTTCACTTCCAGGAGAGACTGTTTCGTTTCATGCAGATTGAACAACATTACTGGCGACAAAATGAGCAAAACATTAGGGAAATGAAAAGCAATGTTGAAGTTGCAACCCCTGGCACAGATCATTAGATAATTACATCAGCATTCATGATAGCGGAAATTTAGGGAACAATATCTGTACTGCCTGGCCCACTAAATGTGTCTGTGCACACCTGTCATTTTTTAATAAAAGAGAGTGGCCATCATAATACCGACCCCACACTGAATCTTTCACGTTAATTCACATGGCATGGCTTCTAGAGCTGTGTTATAACTTCAGGGATTATGTTGTCACAGTCAACTAAAAGCTGAACCTTGATCTGCAAATTCCAAAGACTAGAATTGCAGAACTGTAAAAACTGAAGGTGCAAAAGTACCATCACATTGCCCAATCCTTCGCTCTGCTAGAACAAGATTATTATCTCTCAGAGTGCTTTTTGTAGTTCAGTTCCTTATGTTTCTGAAAATCTTCATTTTTCTGCACTCATATATCATACTTATACATTTTTTTCCTCCTTTCCACTTTCCACTAAGAAATTGCCCTAAGCCCACTTCCAAGATGAGCTACTCCACCTTCCAGCTCTCCTGAAGAGTCTGCCTAAGCCTAAACTCTGGATGAGGACAGTTCAAGAATGCACAGCATCTTTGTGCAGAGTGGACTGGAGGTCAATGCAATAGCAGAGCGAGGACATTTTAGCAGGCAATCCAGGCTTGTCTCTTTGTCCAGCACAATAGTCTCCTACCACAGATGTTATCCTTGTATCACAAAGTCTTCCTTTTCAGGTCTTTTGTGCTACTGCTTTGCCTGTATATTTCCCAGACATCCTAAGAGCCCGTTTCCACCATCACTATCTGCAGGTATCTGTGTGTCAGCCAAATGCTCTCCCACATCATTCTATGGAAACAAACCGTCCCTCAGTGCGCAAGCTCTGTCTATGGCCCTGTCTTGACTAGGAGGCCATGGCAGGCATTTATGTATTCTGCTATTAGAAAACAGAAGCAAACTGCCACACTCTTTTAAAGGGCACCCCTGTGACTCCAGGACTCCACTGAGACCACCACAAGTGCCGACTCTGGTTCAGAGGAGAAACTTGTGTACACCAATACAACAATAAATGATTCAAATTGCCTGCCATGCTGAACTGACAGACATCTCTAGAGTGACCTGTCTGTCTTTACAGGCAACGGAGAGCAAGAGTTACAGAGCCACTGAGCTGGCACAAAGCTGTCTCACTCAAGTGTTGTACTCAATCCTGCCTTTTCCTTGAAAAGGAGAATAATCTGCTGACTTGATCATAAAAAGTGTGATGGTTAAGCACTTATGGGAGGTGACTGTACATCTCTCTTACCTACTTCTTTCTTTTCAAGGGCCATACTTATGTTTTCAGCTGTGTGGCAACCAGCATTGTAGACACAACTATACAGCTCCATTTCCCTGACCATTTCCTCTAAGGAAAGAAGGAGGTGATTTTTATCCTTACCGTGTGAGCAGCAGCAGATAAGGGAGTTCTCTGAACTGGAGTGCGCCTGTGACTGCGATTATCCCACAAGACAATTTGGCCAGAATATGTTCCACCGACGACCAGGTTTGGGTGAAACCGGGCAAAACAGACTGACATCACGGATGACTGGAGTAAAGAAGGTAGAGAAGAGAGGGGTTACATGGTCAGTCATCTTCAATTCTCTCCTTAGGGAATTATACTGTAATTAGCATTTTGTATTTTAGGGATCACTGAGGGAACTCTATTCATAATTCTTGCGCACCAGTAATTCTAACAAAGGCAACAGGACACATGCAAAGAGCTAACTTTGACTCTAAAATGTGTTGTTCCACTGGTCCTCAGGAAAATATACACCATAGGATGAGTTTAAGCATGATGCTAAAAACCTGAAATAGCCTCTCCATGACAGTGATGGGAAAGTGCTTAATTTCATTTCCTAAAGTGAGAACGTCAAGTAACCAGATGCCATCTGAACCGAGGTTGGCATCCTGGCCCATGATATCCCATCAGGGAGAGCTCCTCTCCTATTGCTCCTCCAACTCTGAGCTCTCAAGCAATTTGAGGTGAGTCTATGAGCGACCTTCCAGAGTTCACCTCAGGGTGTGCTGTCCTGAGAGCATCAGCTGACAAGTAGCCTCTCATTGCTGGATCAGTGACTGATTTCTCTGTTGCCAAGGTCCTCTTCTAATGGCAAAGGCAACCACACCTTCCTTTATACAGTTCAAGCAGAGCTGAGTTTTCCTTAAGGACAGATGAGTTCTTTGTACATTTTCTTTTACTGGGGATGCTGAGGAACCAGACTGGTGTAATGGTTACCCTGGCTACCTGGTAGAGTGCCCCCCAAGCCAGTATGGAGATGGGTATCTATCCCAACTACTGCTTTCCAGCATCTTTAAAATAACATACAATAGCTGAAGTCCTCAAGGGAGCAGTCCCCAGAACCTTCATGTGCCAACAACCTATAGCCAAGAGCAACAACCTGTAGCTCCTTCAAGACTTCCCTTTCCTTCCTAAGGAATTATTTCCCATTTTTATATAATTGGTACTGGATGTTATGTCTCTGTTTTGCGTAAATTGGAAAGAAAATGTTACAGCATTCATATAATTTCCTGAGAATTCACATACTAATAAAGACAGTCTGCAA
>JAWWMO010000083.1:24207152-24286830 GCA_035047845.1 Dendrocincla fuliginosa | reverse complement strand
GCGTAAATTGGAAAGAAAATGTTACAGCATTCATATAATTTCCTGAGAATTCACATACTAATAAAGACAGTCTGCAACAAAACAAACAGTCAAACAAAAGCAAATGTCCCTTTTAAAAAGGCAGTTTTAGTGATGTTTACTAGCTGTAGAGGACGGCTTGAACTGCTGTGGCAATTATGGACAGGCAGTTAAATTCGCTGTTAGTTGTTGCATTCCTAAAATTCATTTTCTGGATTATTCCAATGAGTTTTGCTAACAAATCTTTTTTTTTTTTTTTAATTTTAATGACTGGATATTTTGAAGTGTTGGTGTTCCTAGGTGGGAACGTACTTTATTCAATGATAAAAGGTTAACTAAATTACCATATTTCAGTTGCATAAAAAGCATTGCAGACATTTAAGTAAACTTTGTTGAATTGGGAACATCGGAGCTGCCAAGCTGAACTATATCCAGTGTCTACCTAGGTAATGACCCTGTTTCTGGCAGAGGTGGATGGAGTTGTAAAAACTTTGTCATGGGCAGATGTGTTGTCTCCTTTCCTTACTGCTACTCATCCTGATTTCTAGTGGCTAGAGACTGATTTGAACTCACCAGAGACTTAAACCCCCCTCTGATAGGGCTAGCATTAGTTATGCTAACTCTTGATGTCTATAACTAGATTAATAAGAATAAAGCAAAATGTGAAGTTTAAATACTTTTTACTGGATTCATGTGGCTGTTCACTTGACATCTTTGATACCTTCCTTTCTTTACTAAAGCTTTTGCATACTTTTCTGTGATGTTAGTCTAGCACCTAATGACTAGCTGATTAGTATACATAAATGCCTACTTTACTCCATATCTATCTAAGCCCTTGAGCATAGTAATTACACTATGGTCAGTTGTAGCAACAAGAGGTAGCTTCCAAACACTATTTCCAAAGGACCTAGCTTTACAGAAAAGAAAACCCACCTCTAAGGAACAAGATGTAGGTACTGCTAAGAAGGGTTTAAAACTCAGCTACACTGCAGCTGCCATCCAGTTTCCACAGATGCCCCCCACATTATAATTAAAATGACCCTACAGCACATGTTCTGCATTTTATCTCTTTGTTTAATGGCTTTGTGAGCTGTTTTAATCAACCCCTCTCATTCCTTATAACTAAGCTGACAGATATTCTTACATGAAGTGAAATAGCCAGATGATTTTAAAATAGTACAGCTCCACCACTGTGTACACCCCACAGCAGCTACAAGGCTCCACATGTATTTTAAGAAACCCCAGTTCAAACAATCATTCCACAACAAAGTTCTCAGTTTGTCCCAAACAAACTTGGGAGACTCTGAAGCAGGGCAAAGAAGCCAAGTGGACAGTGTATTTTTAAACACTCTGTTTTCATGGTTAGCATGTTTTTGAATTCAAAATGCCAGAATACAGTTGAATGGTCAGGATATAAACTGCTAAAGTGTGTTTTTCATAAAGTTCAAAAATAACCTTCAGACGTGACACGGACTTAAGCCCTCTGTGCTGCTTCTGCTTTTACATATTGCTCCAAAGTAGCTCGCAGTCTTCAAATAGTGAAATGTTCACATCCTTTTAACTATGCCAGTATTATTTTTCTATCAAAGAAAAACTTCTGTCAAATATTAGAATGTAACAGTTTAAGGGCTCCATTCCACAGCACTTAATATAGTGATTATTTTTTTTAAATTCATGGCAGATGAGTAAGGACTGTAAGATCAAGCCCATTCATTTAACAACTTTAAAAGCATTCATTTCTTAGCCATAATGGGAGAGAGCAGCAGACAGGTCTCCAGTCTGTCTGAACAACTCTGTGCCCAAAGAGAGCTGCAGAAACCATTCCCCATAAGCTTCTTCTGCCTCCAGGCTGCCTCTTGTTTGCCGATTCAAGTAGTCTTGCTCCTCTAAAGGAGTGTTTTGCCACTGACTTCAAAGGGGGAGGATCCAGCACACGGTCAGGTTTTTAAAATAACAGCATATCCCTTGTTGCACTTCTGCCACACCTTTCTAGGGAAACCTCACAGCACTTTACAATTACAATGGAACAGTTTTACAGTTAGGAATATTTTATATGCTGTAGGTGCTTAGTTACCTGTTGTAGAAGACAGAGGCAGCAAGTTCCATAGTGTAGGGCAACAGTGCGTAAATAGGTGTAAGAGGAATCATGTCAGAAGGCAATTCCATGGGGATTTTATTGTCCACAGTAAAAAAGCAGCATTTAGAAAAGATTTCAAGCATTATCTTTTTATGGGAGCATCTATATCTTTCAGCTCACCAGAGACTGGCAAACACCAGTGACTGGTCATCTGCATTTCTCTGAATTGCCCTGTGCAGTGAATAATTTAATTATTTACTTTAGCTTAATGTTCAAGTGTTTCCTCCCTCTGTGCAAATATAGCCTGGATTTTGCTTTCTCTGTCTCTCCTTAGCTTTCTCAGTGGCCTTACTAAAGGCTTCCTCTGGTACTTCTGGCTTTGTGATCTTCCACCCAGATGTGGCCATCACACTGATGCTGCAGCCTCATTCCCTGTGCATGCCCTGCCTCTCCAAGGAGGTGAGGCGCTCTCCAAGGATCAGAGGAGCAAGGCTGAGTCAGTTCCATGTGGGTGCATTGCCCAGACATAAGGGAAGAGCTCAAGCTGATAAACCTGGGTTTTTTGCCTGACAAATGAGCAATCCTGCTTCCTGAATCCTAAAACTTCTGCTCCCAGCTGCTACAAGAACCACACTGAAAACATAATTAAGAAACAAAACTTGCGATGTATGTGCTCTTGTCACAGTAAAGAGAGGGCTGGCATCAGAAACAGAAACACTGCCTAGCCCTGGGAGAGGTCTGCAGTTAGGGGGATGAAGGAAGCACCCCTGGCCGCCTTGGTGGGTCAGGTTATCTCAGCCTGTGGGGAGCAGCACTGTGGAGCTGCCTCTGCCTCCCTCCTCCTTTCCCTGCTCCCCGCTGATGCACTGATCCAAACAGGCCCTGAGCCCTCTTCAAGTGGCTGCCAAAGCTGGTTTTTATTTTAGAAGCTTAATAGGGCCCAGATTTGGATTAATGATGGTGTATCCCTTCAACCACAGGTACACATGCTTGGAACAGACAGTCATTTAGCTCCTCCTTACTGCGAAGCCTGACCTCAGTACCCACATCTGATGTGTGTAAGGCTCTGGAGACTGAGCTGTCTCTACTCATGTCCATACGTTTGGATGGCACTCTGCCCAGCCACCAGTCGAACAAGTTCACAAAGACCTGGGTGCTAAACAATAATGACTCTCAATAGGCAATGACTACTGCCTTCAGCCAGACCTCTTCTGTAGGAAACCGCTCCCGGAGCCAGCGCTGCCATACTGGTACCATATGCCTACGCTCAACACCAGATGGATCTCAAAACAATACTTCGTCAGTGGGAAGAAGCAATACGAGGAGTTCACAGGCATTTCCAGGCTCCAGACTATCAGGTTATATTGCAGCAGGCGCTCAGGAAGTTCCTGAGTGGATTTTCCTGCATGTGAAGAAACACTGCCATCAGTGACATGCTGCTCTGGGTCAGTCTGGCACAGACAGCAGTGGACAGTGAAATCAACTGCAGCTGAGATGAAGTGACAGATCCTTTTCCATGCTTGACAGAATTGGCTTAGAGGGACTGAGAGCAGATGGACAAAGCTGTGGTACTGTTGCTTAACGAGAACCATGAAAAGGTGCCAAACTCATAGTCCTTCATTCACAGGACCTGAAGAACAGGGACTGGACCTCTGAACACCTATGTCTGCCCTCCTAAGGAATAAAAAAATAAAGAGAACAGCCAAAACTACACATCCAATTTAGTCATAGACTTTTGCTCTCACTCCTGCTCATCAAAAGCAGCATTTAAAGAGTCTGAGCACTCACAGTCCCTTGGAGAGCTGCCCAACTTTATTCTGGCCAGGCCGTCAAGAGATCATTTTCCTTCTTACATTGCTACACACACTTATATCTGCCCCCAGAACAGATATGGACGTTATACTTCAACTACAAAGGTGGATTAAAATCATCATCTAGAAATAAGACAGCAACTGAATTACTAAATAAAGCCCTTTTCCCCTGCCAGATCATGGGCTGAGAATCATCACGGAAACTAGCAGTATTAGATCTAAACACTATTTTGTCCACTTTAGTGCCCTGTAGCCCCCTTTTTGCAGCACAAAAGGTGTGAGATATCTTGAAAGAGGCAAATGTAGGGTGACTTTACTCTGGCCACTGAGATACCTGGATTTGTACATTGAAATAGAGGCTGTGTTCCTTGCTTATTTTTAGTATCAGCTATTGTGAATCTGCATATTTCTGTGTTTCATATAAATGTCTAAGTATAATTAATAGTAATAAGAAAACAGCAGAGAGCATAGCAACAGAATTACAGCTGGTTTTGAAATTAAATTTGAAAAGGAACTTAAAACATGATTTATGTGTACCAAAACCTTTACCAAAGAGGTTATCTCTTAATTCTAAAAGCTCTAAATGCCAAGACTTCTGTACTGCTCTCCTCCAACTGTCTTACTATTAAACTATGAAATAACATCTGAAAGATTTTGTGCTAGCGATTATTTCTGGGACCATACAAAATTTGTCTCTACTAAAAATAAAATAAAAGCAGTTGACATCCTTCATGTATTAAAAAAAATAAATAAAACCAAACAAACACTTCTTCAACCCAAATGTCAGAATCCTATTTAATTAAAAAAAGGAAGTTTATACTTGGTTATGGTGTGTGTTGACATCTATCCCTTTGATTTACAAGAGCATGGACGGGAAAGAACAGATTGCTTTATTCAAGAGAAAGACGGGGGGCGGGGGGCCCAGTGTGACAGGAAAGAGTGTAGGCTGTATTAACTTCAGTGCTTGTTAAAACATGAAGGATTAATGGTAGAAAGGGAGGGGAAAATTGTGAATGTCTCCAGTTTAGGATCTTCAAAAATGTTTGGGGATTCTAAGAATGTCTCACCAGACCACATGAAAGCTGCACAGAGAGACTCAGCCACACGACTGCTCTAAATCCAAAGCTGGTATTGCTCCACTTATACCATCAAACCAATGGAGCTGAAATGTAGCCACAAATTAAATTTATTTTTATTGAAAAAGTACTAAGTCCTTAAAAAGAAGGAAAAGAGTATGTCAGGAGACGCAGCTCTCTCTTAGCCAAGGTTACGGGGTAGAAAACTCTGACATTTAACCTCAGTGCTGACATCTGTGTATTGCAGTAGAATCAGAGCACTCTGCCCAAGTCTGCAGAAAAGCACTATCCAGCCCCATGAGTTTTACCTCTGTAACTGCAGGTTCAGCCCATGTAACTACAAGAGTAAAATAATGAGGAAAAAAGACCACAAAATGCCTTGTCAAAAGGGAATCTACACTTCAGCCCTTTTGGAAAGTGCATTTGCCAACATGATTAATTTGGTAGTGTCATGGTGACTCAGAAAAGCAGCAAAACTACCTTGCTGTATTGCAAAAGCAGATAATCATGATACTTCTCCAGTGTGATACAGGGAGATTTTGTGTACCTTTATCCATAACTGTAAAAACCAATCAGTTTGGCAACCCTGAATTACTACACAAAAGTCTGAGAATACAGTCTTTGCTGAGTATCATACTTTCTTTGTTAGACTGATGATGAGATGACTAAAGCCTGGAGAAATAAGGAGCAATTTCATAACAACACATCAAAATCAAGTTTTTTTCCCACCCAACTATTTACATGGTAAGTACCCAAATATCTATTTTCTCTGATTAGGACCTGGCTGCTTATCAAATTGCAGGGTCAAACGCTTAAAATCCATGTGCCTGCCTGTTGGAGAAGCAAGCACTTCCTTGGTTTTTCTGTTTTATTTAGGTCATGATACTTTAACAGTTATACATGAGCACTCTTAATTGTTTTGACTAAATTACTGACAAGCCTGATGTGATAGATCTGCACCACCCTTTTAGACTTGGAGCCTGAGGGCATGTGTCTGTGGGTGGAGTGCACAGACCTGCTCATACCACAAGCTGGCCAGAATTTGGAGCAGATGGTAAGTGTCAGCTTGAGCATGGCATTCTGGCACTCTGCTTGCATACAGCAGGGCTCAATGGTTTCAGCACAGTATTAGCCAAAGTCTTCTGGACCAAAACTCCTATACATGCAGTCAGCTCAGGATGTGGATCATGGTGTCACTGCCTGCCACTGCCACTAACTATAGCTGCAAGTTCTTTGGGACAGAGACTACTTTGTTATGATGGGCTTGTAACAAAATTCTTATTAAGGATTCTCAGTCTGGTGAAGGCCTCTAGAATTCAAGATGTAATAGCATTACCTGAAAAATTTACTTGGTGCAGTGGTCAGAAATGCCATTAGGTAAGAAGCATTTTTTAAAAATACTGCAAATGAAATACAGATGTAGAGAAGCACACACGCAAAACATCACACAAACCAAAGCCCTCTCTAAGTGTTGTAGTTAGGCAACTCCAGATAAAAGCACCTACAAAGCCACTTCTATCAAGCAAATACCTGGGGAACCTGGCTGTGATGGACAAGTCCAGGAATTTTGGTCACTCCTCCTGAATGACTTCTGCTTGTTCTCTCATACTGTCTGTTACAAAACACAGCTGTAGTCTTGGCAGCTCAGCCCCATCCTCATAAAGTGTCCCAGCCATTGGTTTAAGAACTTAAGCTTCTTGTTGCTGTGCACTTCTTCTCCAGGCAGAATCTCCTTTCTGCTGGAACTAAGACCAGGCTTCAGGAGCGAGGCTCAAGAGTCCCTGTGCAGGGGGGTTCCCATCTAGCACTATGCAAAAGCAGAAGAAATCTTCCAGACACTGATGTATGGGTAAGACTGGGATCTTGGTGTCCTGGACTCTTCTTCTCACAGAGAAAGCACTTGATGATCACTTAATGGCGAGTGATGGAAAGAGCAAGACTTTAGAGAGCCCACAGAGATAGCAAATTCCAGATTTGGAGAACAGGAATAGAAACACGAGTTGTTCTTGTTCTGTGGTGGTGGCTTGCTGGTTTCTATGATAGCAGTTCCTCAAATCAATTCATTTGATCAACCAAACTGTGTGAAGCCATATATGAAGTAGAAGCCAGTACAGATGCTGCAAGAATGATTATCTACAACTCAGCCTATGATGTTGGGTGTAGTAGTTGCAGCTGATTGTAAGAGAGTTGCACATAAATCTGAAGTGTAGCACTTGGTCCAAACCCCCACAATAAACACACAGACCATGAGAACCCAGGCACAGTCAGAAGATCAAACATACCGAACCAAGAATGTTTTAAAGCCCCAGCTGAGGAAAAAGCTTACTAAAGTCCATCTTTTCTCAGAAGTTCATGAACTTAATTATAGTCAATTCTTCTAAGTTCCCAAATATTTCAATGACTCAAAAGCCTGTTCACAAAGAAATTGGTAAGCACTTTTCTAAACAAGAAATTTTTTGATTCAGGACTTCTGAATGCAAATGACTTCCTTTCTGGGAGGGAAGAAGGGTGCCCTGATGTTCAGTTGGTCCTGGAAAGACTCTGTAGACTTAGAGACAGTCAAGCGGCTGAGGTCACTGGGTCTGTTCAGCCTGGAGAAGAGGAGACCGAGGTGAGACCTCATTGCACTCTACAACTTCCTTGTGAGGGGAAGAGGAGGGACAGGCACTGATTTCTCATTGGTGATCAGTGACAGGACCCAAGGGAATGGCCTGAAGTTGTGTCAGGGGAGGTTTAGGTCGGATATTAGAATAAGGTTCTTCACCCAGAGGGTGGTTGGGCACCGGAACACGGTCCCCAGCGAAGTGGTCACAGCACCAAGCCTGGCAGAGTTCAAGTGTTTGGATGATACTCTCAGGCACATGGTGTGACCCTTGGGGATGGTCCTGTGCAGGGCCAGCAGTTGGACTCAGTGATCCTTGTGGGTCCCTTCCAACTTGGTACATTCTGTGATTCTGTGACTCTGTGACTTTCAAGTAGTGTCAGAGACAGGGGAGGGAAAAGGAGTATGAAGTGCCAGAGACAGACTCACTGAATTGCCAGTGTTGGAACGCACTCCAAGAGATTGTCTAGTCCAACCCCTTCCTCAGAGCAGGACCAGCTGGAGCGGACTGTCCATGACTGTGTGTTTTGACTGTCTGCATGGATGGAGACTCCATTGACAGCTCATGTTGAGATTCTCATCAACCAGCACCCCCAAGTTCTTCTCCTCAGGGCTGCTCTCAGTACATTCTCAGTCCAGCTGGTATTTGTGCTTGTTATTGCCTCTACCCTGGTGCAGGACCTTGAACCTGGCATTGTTGGACTTCATGAGGTTCTCACAGGCTCACCTCTCAAGCCTGTCAAGGTCCCTCTGGAATGCAACCCTTCCCTGAGGTGTGTTGACTGAACTACATAGCTTGGTGTTGGTGAATATGCTGAAGGGGCACTCAATCCCACTGTCTATGTTGCCAGCAAAGGTATTAAAAAGTGCTGGTCCAAACACTGACCCCTGACTCGTCACTGGTCTCCACTTGGACATTGAGCTGTTGACCTTAACTCTTTGAGTGTGGCCATCCATCCAATTCCTTATCCACTAAGTGGTTCATCTGTCTAATCCATGCCTCCCCAAATCAGAGACAAGGATGTCGTGCAGGACAGTGTTAAATGCTTTGCACAAGTCCAGGTAGATGATGTCAGTCATCTAAAGAATTAAAGGCTGTTAGATTTGCCCACATCCATCACTTTCAGTAAAGTAGCTCTTATAAGTAGTGTCACTACATAATTGGAAATAATTGAAAATTAATTAAACATTGCACATAGATGTGGAAACTGAGAGACTGAGATGCACAAATAAACAGCTATCTAGTGGAAACACAGAAGATGCCACAAGCAAGTCAGTATTTAAGAACGAGGGTGGGAACGTGAATTGATTTTGCATTGTTCATGTTTCCTATCGTAAACTACAATATATTCTGATATGAGTAGCATGACCCTGCACCCACGGAGCATTAGGAAGTGGCTAAGATCATGCAGAATAAATGACTACTTCCAATTATAGCCAATATTTAATCTCCCAACAAACAAACCTTAGTTTCCTTAAATTTCACATCCCATTTTCATCACCTGCCAGGTTCTGCTGTTTGGTTTCTACTATTGTTTTCAATGAATAGTCTTGTAGAGAAAGAAGGAATGAGATAAGTGTTTTTTCACTCTCAGGGTCAAGGCCTTAGTAAAAATAAGTCAGCATACTTATGCCATCCTACATTTGCTGATTCCTGGAGTATCAGAGGGCCACATCTTACTGAAAACCTGCATCCCTGGGTCATCCACTCTCACCAGTGATGGGACATTTTATAATGTATCATTATCTTGTCAGAAAGAATGGATTTACCCCAGACAACTCATGTCAAACAGCAGATCTGCACAACTCAAGTCCAAATTTGGCTTAGTCTATTTATTTACAGATAAACATGAGACACCAAATGTTAAGCATGTTCTTCTCTCCGTGAACTAATTGGTAATTCAGTGTGTGTTCATGAACAATCTGGAACTGAAGTGGAATCAATATTTGTCTTAGCTACAAAAATACTAAATGGTGTTATAAGAGCAATCAAAATGAATTAACCACAGGTGCTAATGCACTCTGGCACATTTTGTTGTAGATAAGAGATGATGAAAACACTCCGATCTCTCCAATATGACAGTTTTTTAAAAGCACGTTGCTTCTTGCATGTAGGACATTTGCTTGTCGTCTTATGCTAAAATAAATTTACTTTATCTTTTGTTTCTCTCTGGCCCACAGGAAATGTCTTCCAAGGATAATAACAGTATCTTAGCCACACGGCACGTGCTTCTACTTTCCTATTGTGGGAAGCCGGGAGGGTTAATCATCATTAAATCAGTGTTGTCCATATACAAAAGTTCTTTTCAGAGAAGTACTTGTCAGTCATCCAGCCATGGGGGCAGAGGGTGGAAAACTGTTGATTTTAGACCTAAGGCAGAGGAAAGATGTATCCTGGGTTGTAATGATGGATTCCTTGGTTTCTGGGGCCTTTTACAGCACTTTAGAAGAGTAACTGTTTTATATTTTGTGCCAGGTAACACAGAAAGAGGCTTCACTCCTCACATAGAGCTCCCACAGAGACAAAAATCATGAGGTGAAATAATTTTCTTGAATTTGGACCAAATGTACTCTTCATTGCAAGTAGCTTGCACTGAGAGCAGTTATATAACCCAAACAGAAAAGTCATGCCTATGGCTGTTTATCCATCATTTGCAGTGCAGCTAGGGAATTGCATGGTATTTTACATCCTTTATGAAAAAAAGGCTGTGGAAGGATCTCAGTGACTTATTGATTTCACATCTGATCCTGAATTTCGTGCTCACCCAAAACTCTTTTAGCACTGGGAGTTTCAGATATACAAGAAAAACTGTAAAACGTAATGTTCACATCAACAAAGGAAAGTTGCATTCTTTTTTCTCTTCCTTCCTCCCTTTTACTTAAAATATTTTACACTAGGTCATGTTGAAATGTGACCAAATCAACAAGTACTAAACTGTAAAATGCCCTCAGGAACAATTGCAGGATTTGGTGAGTTTTTTCTCAGTGATTTTGGGATAGTGTGACAAATCTGCATTTTTTTTAACAGACTTTTTCAAAATTCTGAGTCGAATGAATATTGTCATGTGTTTGTAAGTATCAATAATCTAAGCCATCTGCAAAGGAATGGTTTTGCAAAGGCATCTCTTTCAGGACACTGTGGATTTTGTCATTGCTTGAGGTTTTGGCAAACCATCAATATCACTATAATTTTCTCTTATGAAATATGGGTTTTGACTGACATTTTTTTTTCCTTAGCTAGCTAAAGTTTAAAAATACTGCATGTCTAACTCGGCAAATTCAAAGGTTAGGTTTTCTCCAAATTGCATATTAGATGCCAGTAATTCAGAAAGGTATAATGCAAGTTATTGGTGAAACAAAGAAACTTAAAAAAAAGAGAATGCTCACCATATCAAATAGCCAACATATTTTTTATATTTGGTCTGAAAGGAAGATTATAGAACTAGGAAGAGAAACAGCATCTTTAACTACAGATTCATTCCAAATCACTATTTTAACACTTGCAAAAAGCACAATGCTATAATGCTATTGCTAGTAGTGACAGCATATCATTTATGTGTATGACAATCTATCCCCTCCGAAAAAGGCTTAGAAGTGGGAACTGCCTAAAATTTTATATCCAAGACAAGCAAATTTATAATTTCCTAATTCTTTGATTCATAATTGAAATCTCAGTTTCAAATGAGGAAGATGATCTCTGTTGAGCATTGCTCTAAGCAAAGAAGCATTCTGTTACTAGGCTTTGTATGTATAAACACAGTCCTCAAGTAATTCAGAATGCTAATTAATAAGTTTGTATTAGCAGCCATCTCACAGACTGATGGGATATGGCACACAATTATTCTGTTATTAGATACACATTGGCTTTGATGGGTGTGTTGCTCCTCTGGGTTCTGTACAAGATAGTAATAGATCCAAGTCATGAAAAAAGAAGCTTGGCTAAGGAGTTGGAAAGATACAGCTAAAACCCAAGGGAAGGCATATAACTGCAAATCCAACTGACACCCCTTTAGTATAAATAATGATCATTATTTGCTCTCTGATGCATGAAAATATAATGATATGAGTTTTCTAGAAATAAGTCAGTTTTAAGAGATTTTAAGACTGAAAGGTGAAGTGCTATGTGAAAAACACGGCATACTTTGCTTTGATCCGCAAATGCTAGTAGATTCCATGTTAACAGCAGTGGTATTTCAGCAGTTAAGCAAGACTGGTGATCTCAGGACCGGTTAAGACACTGTGGCCCCCAAGCCAGAATATACATTTTCATATTTTCAATGCCTTTTCTTGTCCTCCCCCACTAATACCTCTGAGTTCAGTAGTATACTGAAGACAGGGGATTCTGTCTTTTGTATATGTGGTCCTCTTTGTCCCCCTCTACAAATCTGCTGCATGCAGGTCTCTCCTCTCACCTAGGACACCAAAAACCATTTTCCAAGTACTACTACATTTAGTCTTCAGATGTGTGGGTATAACTTCGACTGACTCAGGCACAGCCTCTCCACAACTACTTGGCCACTAATCCTAGGCCAAATGACAGTTATTTTTAATCGCCAAATGGTAGAAATGGTGTAGACTCCTATGGGAGGAGCAAAAAAAGACAACTGGTATCAGCTGAGAACAAAGGGAAGAACCTAAAACAAAAGTCTAAGAGATAAGAGATGAGCTTTTATTGGCTGAAATCTTTATGGCACAAACTGTGCTCTGTGTTTCTAAAGATCATCCTACTAATGATGCACACCAGGAAACAAAACAGAAAAGGAAACAAAACAGAAAAGAAAACAAAACAGCCCCTTTATCTCTGAAAAAGCCCTGCTTGATTGGATTTACAACATTTAGGTATGTGTTACAAAAGTCTGCAACAAATTTGGGACTCTGCGTGCTGAAGTATTCCCAGTAAGTGAGCTGCCTCAGTATCTTCACAGGCAGATGTTCAGTGGTCCATTTACCAAAGTACTATGAAAATGGGCATAATCTGATTCCTATTTAGGATCATAGGGTCACAGGGAAATTCAGGTTGGAAAAAACTTTCTCTTTCAAAGAAGGGTTTTTGTGGGGTTTTGGGAAAATTTGCAGTCAGCTTAGCACCACATGTCCTCTCTGAGATTTAGAGACTCACCACAGGTGCCCCCTCTCACTAGAAACTGAGGAATTAGACAAGTCATCTCTGGGACTGGACATGCTGCTGGTTCTTGGGAACAGTTTTCCTTAGGAAATTCTGTCGAGCTTAGAGGGAGTTTTAGAGTCTCTGTCATTTCTTTTATGTCTCTGAAGAGCTGAGTCCTTGCTTGAAACTTAGCAGAAAGAAGGTGAGGAAGTGTTTCTGGAAAAGCACCATTATAATGATCAGCAAAAAATGTCTTTATTTTTTAAGTACTCCAACCATACTTTCTGGACAATTAAACTTCTTTTAGTACTTCTTTTCTTTAAAAGTTCTGGAGGGACTGAGCTCTAGTCTGGCTTCCACAGAGGAGGAAACTCAAGGACAAGAGGAAAAGGGGGATATTAGTCATTCATTCTGTTACCTCAGCCTGTTCCACACACAAGTCTCATGGATTTGGGCGCTCAGCACCTTAAGAAGGCAGGCTGCTGGAGCAAAAAGAACATCTGAATTTATGTTGATTTTGAAAGAGCAGAAAACAACAAAGGAACCAAATTAGGAAAGAAATAAGGCAACTCTGGCCAATATCAACCACTAAATATAGCCTTTCACTTACCTCAATGCATCTAATTCTAAGATATGCATTTATGACTCCATCCATTTAGTTGAAAAGGGAAAGACCACACTAGGATAAGCAATGAAGAGTGGTCAAACACATAACTTAATGGCAGTGTATAGAAGCCACTACAAAAAAGCTAGGGGAGAATGAAACATTTTGTGGTGTGGCTGAGTGGCTGATTTCTGTACCCAGTCCACCAATATTTTCCAAGCATGGACAACTTTTCTTGAAATTAAAATAGAAAACACAAGTCCCATATCCCACAAAAAGCCTGACAGTTTAGTAAAGAGATGGAACCCACCAAGTAAATCTGATTGCATGGCATTTTAGGAAAAGGACAGAAATAACTGCAGCTATTAAAAGTGATATACTGCTGAAATTTTTCTGTGATTATGCTAAAAGTCAATCTGACTCCTTGAAAGAACTCTTCAATGGTTACTGCTTCCTCAAATAAAAGCTACTTTACACGTGCAGTCCTTCTTCAAAAATACACTGAATGGAGTTGCTTCTAAGTGTCAGATTTGTACTTCTCACTGCTTTTTTGAGACATTTGGAAAAGACATAGCTGAGAAAGAGGAAATCAGTAGATCAGAAAATAATCCATAATAAATCAAAAGACAGTCAATGTAGTAATTGTTTTGTTTCTATCATTAGATTGGATGTAGTAAAACAGAATTCATCAAACTTTCCAAACACAGTGCAGAGTCCTCCAAATCAGACAGAAATATTAAATTTGGTTTATTTGCATGAAACTAATATCTTTAGCTGTCTGCCTCCAGCCCTACTCTCCTGAAATGATGGATGTTTGAAGTTGAGATCCAGATACTTCAACCAACTTTAATAACCCCTTTTTAGGTCCAGAGGAAAGGAAATGGCCTGTAATACCCTAAAGTCCCTTAGAGACACTGATTTTTTCTTTTCCTTGTGACTTCTGTCTCTGCAGATCAGCTCTATTCCAAAAGCCATGGGATCAGATAGAAGAGGAGTTCTGTACCCATGCTAACAGGCCCTGCTGAAAGAAAGGGTATAATAGCTCAGACTTCAACTAGACAATTTATTGCAGACTCTCAGCGTTCTCATTTGCCTCACTCAATCAGATATGTTGGTGCAAAGTTTCACATAATTCTTCAGGTCACTCTGGCTTAGAAAGCTTAGTCAGACTACTGTAAACCAGAAATACCATCACAGGCAAAGATGGCGAGTAGTATTAATAATTCTCATAATTAATGGATAATGTAGACTTTTATTTATACATCCAGTGAAAAAAACACATTATGAACAAATGAGCGTTTTCTGAAAAAGAGAGTAATACTGAGAAATATGGTTGGTGCTACTCTGTCAATCAGTAGTATGGGAACATTCACATACAAGGCCA
Source organism: Dendrocincla fuliginosa (assembly GCA_035047845.1). Lineage (NCBI taxonomy): Eukaryota > Metazoa > Chordata > Aves > Passeriformes > Dendrocolaptidae > Dendrocincla > Dendrocincla fuliginosa. Next base: position 24,272,151 of record JAWWMO010000083.1, on the reverse strand, counting down.
GCCCTGTGGATTGCATAAATTGATATAGGATTGAACTCATGTTGAGTGATATCATCAATAACCATGCCATGCTGTTTTCATTTTTGTCACCCCCACCTAAATGCAGACCAACAGTAGCTGAGAGAAGTAGTGTGAATTACAGTTTAAAATTCTCTCAACCAAACTGAGGGAGAGTCAATGTGATTTCCATGTTGTTGCTGGAATTCATTCCTTCTCTGGATACTGCCAAACCAACCCAACTAGGGATGACTCATCTGCAGGGTCTCATAAAGTACTTCTGAAAGGCTTGTGTTTTGCCTTTGGAATGCACTGGATTACAGCAATAGTTTTTCATGCTCCAGCATGGGGAAAGAAGACATCCCTGACTCTTTCTTACAAAGATATCCCCACTCTGCAGTCTGCAGTGTTAACTGCATGCTCAGTTTATTCCTCAATACCTAAGGAAAGCATTGAGTGTTCATTCCTTTGGCAAAAATCACCATCACTCTCTGATTTTGCTTCTGAGACAACATTTTTTTGCTTGCACAGAAAAACAAATTAATAAATTGCCCAATCCCTCACCCTTCCTTGTTTTCCTATTTCTAACCTTGTGGTAAAGAGATGTATGATGAGCTATAGAGGAAAAAATCTGGGAGTCACAGCTGAAATACTGTCAGCACAGAAAGTAAAAATATAAAAACCCAAACAAGGGCAAAAATAAAACAGAAGAAAAAAAAATTATTACATAGGAGGTGAGAGTAGAAGCCATCAGGACTGTTTTATTTATTTATTTAGATCACATGGCAGTACACATGAATTGATGAGTTAACATGTCCACTTAGCTGACAGTCATTTTTCCTTTAACTTAACATTTTTCCATTAACTAAAATTGAACACCATATTTGTAGCACAACATATTGTAGAGCTATGTCATTTGCTACCACTTATATTGTATTAATGACCCAACAACCTAATATGACTCTAAACTGGATAAGAATTTTCTATTTACAGAATACACCAGCCCTCACACTTAAGAACTGAAATCAAATGTTTTGCTGATTGGAGTTGGGAAAAAACATCTTTGCCAGTAGATTTTCACATCATTATCTGTCATGGCTGATAGACAACTTCAGCTGAAGACACTGGGTTCTGGCAGCTTTCAGCAAAGGCCCTGGGAAAGCCTGTTCTGATTATGACAATTTCCATGATCCTATGCAAGCTTACAAAAAGTCACAGAAAGAAGTAAAGAAAATGAAAAAATTCCATGTTAATATTCTCATTTAAATCTCTATAATATACTAGGGAAGACAGAAAAACATTGAGATTCCTAGCTTCAAGACTTTACCAAATGTGCACAAGAGGTATCTGAAGTTGTACCTGATGCACTCCAGCCAGCTCCTTAGCTGTCCAGGGATGTTTCACATATGTATCTTTATTGATGTTATCAGAACTCCTGAGGTGAAACTTCTTAGAGGTTCCTCAGAAATGGCTTAATAAACCTATTTATTGATTTGGCTTCTCAGAAGTGGCTTGCAAGAGCTCCTTCACAGTCACACCTGAAATGAGTTTCTACTTGCTTGTCTTGCTCTGTGAGCCCAAAAATTGAAAGGCAAAAGGTATATTAGTCAGCATCATGTAGGATTTATCGCTACCTCTTTTTTACAGAAAGTATTTGTAAAGGAAAATAGAGGCCTATTGGGAAAATACACTCCAAGTTCTGTGTCCATCATATCTGGTCAACCTAGCTGTAACGATCAGGTGTGTGTTCACCTCTAGCTGTTGGGCTGGACTGTTACAAGATCATGTACTGTAGAACAAGAATTGGGTCTCTCTCAGAAAACCTAGAGAAATGACTGAATCAGGACTGAGTGAGAGAGTGTTTCTCTAGCAAAATGGTAATATAAATGATATGGGTCTGACTAATAATACAGTTGGTTTCCACTAACAGAATAACATGATGATCTACAGAACTGAAATACAAACTCTGAGCTAAGATACTATTTTTTCTTATTTTCCATCTGAGTCAGAACAAAACCTGTGTTCAAGAGACCAAGTTGTATGTTTTTTGTTTCCCCATTTAATCACATGCGGGTATCCCCACCCAACCTGAAGATACAGAAGATATTCCATGACAAAAGCCCCATAAGCGTGGTTCAAATAAGGTTCCACTTCATAATGACTTACAACACAAATTATCTGTGGATGGTTTTACCAAAAAAATAAATATCTCCCATGGGGCAGAACTGATTTCATTTAGCTGAAAGAGGATGAATCCAGGATACACTTACAAGCACAGTGCCATATGTGTCTCTCAATTCACAGGTTTTAAGGTTCTAGTTCCAAAAAGAGGTACATCCAGCTTAATGTGAGGACTAGACAGAAGCTCAGCCATGCCAAATCTCTGGCCACCACTTTTCCTAAATGTATTTTCTAATATAGACTATCTCATTGCTTTCCATTTAGTGAGTCATACCTTCCCTGTTCAAGTGTACCTGCTCTAAAACCTAGATAGAACCTCAAATTAATTGTTATATCTGCAGTCAATCTTCCTTTGTGTACTCAGAAGGGCTACTCTGAATCTGGTAATTATATTGAAAAATCAATCTAGTTTAAGGATTGTTCTTCTTAGAAATTATTCTTCTTCAAGGGGGCATCTCTTTAATATATTGTTCAAAACATTAAGTTGTATGTACATCATAGAAGAATCTGAACATGGGATCGGAGCCAAGATCTTCACCAGTCTGAAAGAACACACTGGCTGCCGAATATGATATCCAGAAAAATACAAGTTCTCATTTCAAAGGTAATACACACACACACACACACACACACACATATGTATATAAATCTGTACGGCATATTTGCTGTGCAGGCCTAGACTCCTTGTGAAGTTGTTTTGCAGTATAGCAAATTAGAAAAATATGCCCAGAATTAAAGGTTACTTAATCAGGTTGAAGCAGCAACTTCAATTCCAGCAACTCCCTCCCACTATGTTACATCTGATAACGTACCCAAGTCCAAACATAAACTTAGTTCAAAAAGATGTTTGGTCCTTGAATGTAAATTGACACTTAGCTTACACAATTAGCCAGGTAAAACATATCCTTCCAAGAGAAGCAATTTTTTCCACAGAATTATCTGTACTTTACTAATCTCTGATTGTTAAGTTTTACTTGCTGAAACTTTTCCATATGGCTTTTTGACTACTGCTGTCCTGTATTTAATTACCACAGAAGGATATTAATGAAGAGGTTGGAAATTTGGCCCAAGCCCTGTTCCACAATTTGGACAGTTTGATGGAGATAGAGCCAATGAGCTGAACAATATTCTGTCAGTACGAAACTGTGCCATTTCACACACAAAAGCAGTGGCAAAAGAGGAGTTAACAGACATATAAAAATAAAACACTCAACAATTTTTGAATTGTCCATAAACTTCTAAACCAGAATAATTGTAAAGTAGGGCTGAGTGAAGTGAAGCACTGTTCTGCCAACCTACAGGACAGTCAGAAAGGAACTGGTGGAGGAGTTCTTGTAATTGAGATCATTTTGATCAAGCTGTAAGTCAGACACATGTCCAAAAAGGCAAAGTGTGCTTCCCAATTTTAAAGGCAAAACATGATATTGAGCAGAACCAGGCAAGGGTAGGCAGTTTGAGTGCAGAGGATGCGAGGAAGTTAACGTGGGTGGGAAAGCATGTGTTGCTGTCTGGATGAGGAAGTGGTACACCACAGTTACTTCATGAGTGTAAGGGCTTTATGAACTAAATCTCCTAGGGACTGTTTTAAATACACAAAGAATGACATGCAGCCTGGAGAGGCTTTTGTCTGAGAAGGCTGGTTGCCTTCTAAAAACACCAGGCTGCCACTTGTACTTTTTCCAAAAATGCCTATTTTTAACCTCAGCCTTTTCATACAAACAGTGGAAAGATGCACCGTATAGTAAACTCCGTTTTGTCTAGCATGAAATTAATGGCTTCCTCAGTCTTACCTGACAATGGAACACATATTCTGGTGTGGTTTTCTTGAACTTCATGTTCCATACCAAGGCTACCCCATCAGGCTCATGTGGAGCATCTTCATTATTGTTATAAGATGCAACCATCAACTCGGGGTACTAAAAAGGAAAAGAAAAAGCAAGTGAAATAAGATGGATGATAAAAAACCTGTGCAAAATCGTATGAGACAAATAATCTACACTAAATGCAGAATATCTGGTTTTAATTATAATACACACTCTTCAATTATGCTACTCTTTTGGTTTATATTTTACTAGTCCCTAACATCCTTAAAGCCCCAGATAATTGCTCTCTATCAGTTATTCTCAGATATCTCAAAGGCAATGTTATTTTCTGCAGGTAATCCTCAGAAAAGACAGACTGCAGAAATTTTGTAAAGGTAATGCAAAGGAAGGAAGAGGAAAAATCTGAAAACTGGAGTAATTTTAGCATATTTGCTTAACCATCTCTTCAACGACGAACCACTGTCTTAGTTGATTTTGATAATAAAAACACTATGACCATAGAGTTGACTTGTTTTTATTGTGAAATTCACACTTTTTTGCCATTCCTGAAAATTATTCTTTCTTATTTCATTATGCACTCTTCTTTACTTTTGCAAAGAATCAACCTGGAAGTTCTTTTTGATGATTCAAATAGCAAACAAAACATTTTCTTCTCAAAAGCTCAATTTTGCAAGATGCTGAGATCACCTTACAAAGCACAGGGTGACCTTGAATTCCACTGACTCGGTGAGATTGATGCAATGAGCGCTCTAAAATCTGATCCATATTTTCTTGTACACCCATTATCCACTGTTGTATAGAAGTAGATATGCACATATGTATTCGCTTTTTATATATATATATACATATGTACACATAATAGCATATATGAGAAATCAGATTTTCACATTCTCTTGATGACCTTGCATAATTTCAAAACATCATAAGAAGTAACAATCTGTCCACAAAACATCAATTATATTCAGGCTATACAATAACTCCCAGTTCTCCACTCTCATGTTTGACACTAGGCACCTCTGGTAACCTCTGTCCTTCCCTCTAGATAGTCAAAATAAGGACTTTATGGCATGTCCAGAGAAAAGCATGTGGCTTTTGCAGACCAACAAGACAGCAGCTCAAGTTCCACAAGACCCACACTCTTCTTTTGTAAACTATACATGCTTTCCCTCAAAATTTCTCAATAGTTATCTGCAAATTATTGCCACTTTTTGACATTCCCAGGTAAATTCCTGCAAACCATTCACCACTTTACAGGGAAACAGTACAGCTGGTAGATGCAAAGGGAGTGGGACAAAGAAACTGCCAACTGGGAGTTGTGAATTTAGTCCAAAGGCATTTTGACAAACAAAAAAACCCAAAACCAAAAAACAAACCACCCCCCCTTTTATAATTATTATTGGGGTTTGGACCTCTCTGCTCTCAAAATCCATTTGGAAGAAATAATGCACACAGCTGTAACTTTTGCCATCAGCAGCTGTTACTTCCTTCTTTCTATATAGTTCCACAGCTAATGCGTCACAAAGCTGATGATTTTTCTATTCAAGCTCCTCATTCTAAATGAGCCTGGACTCATGTGTGGAAGAATCAGCAATGACATGTGGCCAGCATAGCATCCTCTTTCCCATTTTGAGACAGCACTGACTGGGTTGGACCTACATCCCAGCAGGCCCCAGCTGCTGGCACAGCTTGTAAGGACAATTTAGCATCTAATTCACTTGCATGGGATTTAGAGGATGCAGCAGACCTACACGTCTCTCCTCAAAAACAGAGGGACACCTGAAGGTGGATTAATCCCACACCTGAGACACCACCTCTCTGGACATACTTGTATGAGCCTGCCCTCCACTGCTCTCATCCATCTCACCCCTCTCTTCTTCCTCTCTCCCACAACAGAGATTACAACCACATCTGAACAACGAGCTCAGCTTCTCCTTTGAACCTTTTCATCCCACACTGGCCCATGTCCAAGTAAACAGCGTGCGCGGTAGGCTCTTGACAGGGCATCAAGTTTTGGCTGTTCATATGAGTAGCTGAGCCTGCAGTCATGAGGGGGCAGACACTTTGGCAAGCAGAAGTGACAAGCCCTTCCACCAGCATGACTTCAACCAGCAAGGGGGTGTGACCAGGGTCAAAGTACCAATTCTGAGGCACTTTGGAGGTGGTTCAAGCTCCTGGGAAGTTTAGTGAGCATGGTTAGCAGCATGTCTCGCCATAAACAAACACTGACTCAACTCTTGCTCTTGTCTATATGTAGTTTGCAATCAGTTTCTGCATTTAATTGGAAAATACAGTTTAGATTTTACACGGAGTAAGGTGATCCCACTCTTTCATTGTGTCTACTCTCAGTCTGCTGGGCCTTTCCCTAAGATCCCTGATGATGCATCTAAGCCATTTTCCTGTTCCCCTCTGAAAGAATCAAGGGGCTAGTGGGTTAGCTTTACTGGTATGAATGATCTCACATGTTTGAGACTGTATTTTGCATGTGACTGGGACCAAAATAATTTGTTTAATCACTGCATCAATGTCCTTTGTTTGATTAAGCTTCTATTTGTCTCCAGGTCATTTCGCAGAAGCAGTTTTATCTCAGAAAATTGAGCAATGTGTTCTGCAATTCCCATGGTTATTTGAGTTATCCTTTGGCACACTGGATACTGTCATGTCCTGGAGAATGTGTGAGAAGTAGAGCTAGTGGTTTGGTGGAATACATCTGCCTGGCTCCAGCTCCTGTTACATGGATGCAACTCTAACCAGGCAAGAGAGGAGGCAACTCCATACTCCCAAGCTAGTGTAGGGCAGCATGCAGAAGCCCCGCGGCACAGAGGAGCCCCTGCTGGAGTGCCAGGGAGCTGAGTGCGAGGAGTTAACAAAGGGGAAGGCAGGAGGGGCCACCCTGGAACAAAGAGGTGGGAAGCAGAACATGCCTTCGAGCCCCAGGGGCTGAGCAATTACATTTGGCAGTGCTCTTCTGAGGCGGCTTTTTTTCTTGCTGCCCTGGGAATACAGTAAGAGCTGCTTGTTAGGAAAATATCAGATAAGAATTCCATGTAATTTCCAGCCCCTGAACAAGTGAACAACCTAAGATAAGTGTTTCCTCAGGCTTATATTTGATTTCTGTGGAAATCCATATGTGCTTAAAGGCCACCCACATCACAATAGTGCATACCTGTTGTTAGGCTGATATTTTGTATGAAAGCAAAGGTATAAATCATTTCTCACACAGGGCATAAGCTGGATATTACAAGAAACCTTTCTGCAGCTGGCTGTTTGCACCACCCAGATCTGCTCAGCCTACCAGCCGCACTTTCTGGGACCCTACAATTCCTCCCTACTGCCTGCCATGTCCTCTGTGCAGTCAGCTGCCACCTTATCTGAGAGGGAACCAGAAGGACGGAAGCAGCTCTGCTGCCATTTCAAGGGGAAGGAGAGAAAGATGAATGTGAAAGCCACTGTACTCTTTATCCACTGCCTCTTTCCAGCCCTCACATACCATTTACGTACTGGATCTTGAGCACTTGCTGTGTCCACATGCACCACGTGGTGCAAAAAGAGCAGCTACTTCTAAGATTCGGTAAAACTTGCTGTTAAGACTGGGGTGAGCTACATCTGTAGCACCTTTGCTACCCACACCATGTTCCACTAGGGCTCTAGAGACTCAAGGGTACACCTGAGGCTGAGTTTGGGACCAGCTAGGCAGACTGGCTTGTGCTCACATTTTTGAACTCTATGTCCTCTTGGATCGGTTTTGTTTTATCTGTATTGTGGACTTTGGAGCAGAGTCTCCTGGGTTCTGCCCCAGGGAAACCAGATGCTTTGCTCCAGGCTGGAACCCAGGAACAAGCTAACAGGGATGAAACAGAGAGAATGAGGGGGACCAGAGTGAAACTGGAACCAAATTAATTTAACAGGACCAGTGGTGATGGCTGTGTGTTTTAATCCCAGCTCTCCAATAGAGTTACTATTTACCATGATTTCTGTACTTTGCTGATGTGACTGTATTAGTTTTAGAAAGCTTAAGCAGCTCTATCATCCCTTTTATTTTGGAATGAAAATGCTTTGTGATGCACAGAAAGTGGGTATATTCCAGATAGGTTGCTTTAGTTTATGCCCTGTGGGCAGCTGCAGCCTCTTCCTCCATTGCTTGAAGAGAGACTCCAGCATTTTTTGAAAGACCTCTTTTCAATCTTTTCAAGTTGTTCAGATACTTTCACATTTTTAGAATCACAGAATATTGGAAGGGATCCATCAGGATCACCAAGTCCAACTCCTGGCCCTCCACAGGATGCGCCAAGAATCACACCACGTGCCTGAGAGTGTTATTCAAATGCTTCTTGAACTCAGGCAGGCTTGATGCAGTGACCACTTTTGCTGTAGTGTATTAGAAAAATTAATTTTATTTCTCAATAATATTTTTATATTTTATATATTAATATGTACAACTATATATTAAATCAATTGCTACCTGTTTAGTAAATAAATTTTAATTAGTTTAATTTTAAGCCTTTTATTCTAAAAAAAATTCACTGTGCTGAAGGAGTGGAGAGGGGAATAAAAGTAAAAAGTAAGACTCCATCTTAGTAGGTTTCTAACCTACTAAGGTTTTAATTCAATATCCTGGTTATGAAGACCAAGACATATACAAAAAAATCACAGCTTCACTACTGTTCATTACTCTTCTTTACAGAGAAACATGCACTTTCTCATCCAGGGCACTGCTGTTATCTAAAAATAACATCCTACTCTACATAATCAAAGAGCAAACCAAGGCTGACTATAAGTTTTTTAGGGAGAAGTGGAATTGACATGGAAGCATATCTCCCAGCTTCACATCTTACCTGAAGAGACCAGTCCATACAGGTGACAACACGATGCTTTGACCAGTGTTCATCATAAAACTGTCGGTTAAAGGAAAGATTGGCTCCTGCTTGAACATCTCTGCGGGAATTCAAACAAAGTGACAAATTTTGAAGTACCAGCATTCAAAAGCTGAGAAAAGCAATGCAGAAGTTTCTGACTGCTTCTCAGATCTCTGCCCAGCCTGGGGAAGTCCGCCACCTTGATTTAATTGCTCTCACTGTCTGTCTTGCTGTAAATGAATCTACACCAAGGAACAAACTTTACATCTGCTTCACAAAACCACATCTTCATTTCTCACTGCCTTCTTAACTCTTCTGGGTCACCTTGGGCCATCTCTGCCCCTTTTAAGTCTCAGGATGAACCTGGCCCTGGCATTCAGTGATGGAGATGACAGATACCGCAGACTAAAGCACCATGCTGGTCCAACACTGGCACACTGATGCATTTAGCCAGTGCACAGGGACGATGCTCTAGAGTAACCTCCAGTAACTTCAGTGCAACATAGCTACTGATCTGCCATGAGGCTTCAACACATACATAGCTGTTGAAACCTAAATACTTCCTCTTCTCCTAACAAGTTTTACTGCTGAATACAAAACCTGCCAATTGCTGAATAAAAACCTGCCACTTCTTGTCTCAGCCATTTAGACTGCAAACACTTTGGGAAATCATAATTTTCATACCCACAAAGCATAGTACAGTGGGATTCATTACAGATCTGAGACAGTAGTAGAATATAAACAACACTAGTTTGAATTTGTAAAAATATCATATGCACACACATACACAACACTGGAATGTATGCATTTACATATACATGTGTATATACACATTTATCTATTTCAGTTATTTGTTCAGAATTTGAAAGTTCATCCCAAAAGTGAAACAAAGAATTAAGGCAGCTGGCTCAATATGTCAGGTAATCTACTTCCACCTCCACCCCCCCCGCCCCCCACCTGAATAAAGCACGAAACTCTTTACAATATAATTTCAGATGACAAAGTGACTCAGGCCTGCATGCAGACATTTTAACCTTTTTTAACTATAAAAATGCTAAATTTTGTTTAAAATTAAGGTTTCCTGTCATTGGAATTATCTTTATAAAGCTTATTTTACCAAAGCAAAAAACCCCACAAACTGACCCATCTTTTTCTTCAACATCTCTGCCACTATAGTCAAAGAAGATGTCTGAATCTTCAGCCAAAGCTCGTTCAATTACACGTATTGTCCGGTCAAAAAAGATCAGGAATTCTTCTGAATGGAGAACTTGCTGTTTTTCTTCTTCTGTCAGTTCTCTAGGAGGAGCTTGGAAAATCAAAAGATGTAATAAGAGTATGACATTTTACCCCTTTCCCAATGAATCAACATTTTCAGCAGGTTTCTTTTGACATGAAAGGTTGTTGTAGCAATGTCAGGAGAAAAATCAAAGCATTACTCTTAAAATCATGACTAAGAAGTTTTTGATATATCTAAACATACCCCTATATATTCTCAGAATGTTGCATTTACACAGAAGGGATCCTATATCTTACATATTTATTATTCTGAAATGGAAAATACTTAAACCCCCCCAAATTAAATAAACTCAGTGTTCCTGTTTCAGGAAATGGCCATGACTGACATTTAGGCAATACCTAACTGGAAAAAGCAGAACACTTATGTAACAGGGGACCTGTCAGTGAAGCAGAAGATAAAATAATCTTCTTAACTTATACTATAGTTCTTTGTATTAAAAGGGCTCACATAATCTCTCCCTTCACTTCTTCCAATTTCTACTTGGTGTCACTGACAAATTCTGCCTTTGCTTCAGAGCTTTTCCAAAGCAATGAAGTAAATAACCAAATATATTCTCTGAAGGCCACAAAATTGAAAGCAATCAGCCAACACCAGTTTCTTTAAGGCAGTGTTCTTCCTTTTAGAGGAATCCCAAGACCCAGAGCAATGAATATTACTGAGCCATGGGCAGAGGTGCCCTGGAAGGGGTAGGTGCTGTCTCGGGCACCGATCAGGGTCGTTTGTCCCCTACAAGATGAAGTTGCTTCTTTACACACACACAGAGATGCTAAACCTTTACTTCCAAACCAGTATTTCCAGTATGCCACTTCATTTGGAAAATACTGTCTTTGTAGAATGCACCAGTGCAATGTCTCCACCTCTTCAATGACCTGTTGGTAAATTACAACTCAAACAAGAGCATCAGGAGGAAACAAAATTGGGATGCTGCTATTGCTATGGTTCAAAATTTTGTTCTCAATTACATTAGCAGGCTCATATTGATATTGTGGCAATATTGCATATCAATTATGCCTTGGTGCCCCCATGTGCTTTTAAGTCTTCATTTTGTTTATATATCAGAACTACTTGTATTTCAAAAAATGCCATTAGTATCTTCAGAGTTACACCAAACCAACCTTGCAACTAACTTAAATTCGCCGAACGAAAAACTCTGTTGACATCATAAAAATTACGCTAACAGAAAATTGTGTTCCAAATTTATAATTAGGAACACAAACTGCATATCATAAACAGATTTACTGCAAAATTACAGAGACTCGTACTTAGACTTTAACTGGTGATCAAAGATCTCCTGCATTTGGCTTTACACTACAGACTTGAGGCGTTTACCTGTGAAAACAACCTTGAGGTCTCCCTAGGCCTTACTGAGTTAAAGCACCAACAGCCAAAAAAGGGAATTCAGCAGCTCAGAGAACACCCACCAGACGTCAAAGTTTAACTCCCAGCCCTGTCATACATATCTCAATGTTTAATTAAACAATGAGTGACACAGTTTAAAGCTGCAGCTCAAAATTATTTTCCAGTTGCAGTGCCCCGCCACATGGCTTCTTTCTGATTTTCCCATGCTTCCCTTTAGATTCATGTGCTCCAGTGCCCAAGTATGATGCCACCACCAGCCCTTGGGGCAAGAACGGAACAACATCAGGCAGGAGCGACACAGTCATTGTGGCTGCAGTACTCAGCCTCCCCAGGTTTCAGTGTACCAGCTTTTGGTGTGGTTGTGGTTGGGAGAGGCTGCTATCACCATGCTTAGGTTTGCCTCTGAAAGACAAGATCTCTGCACTACACCTGAGCTAAATATAGAGGGTAGGAGAAATGCAAAAGGTGAATGAGCAATTTGGCCCTCAGGAGACAGGGCAGCTAAGAAGTTACACGCTTTAGCCTCTGATGATCTCCCATGGCCTTGGCCCCCGTGTCTCCTACCAGCAGGTTAGGGGTCCCTGTGGAGCTTCACACATCCCAAGAATATCTGCGTCCCACTGCATGGTCCCCCTGAGTAGCAGAGCGACAATTACAAAGGCAGGAGCACAATTTGCCTCTAAGTGCTTTACACAGAAGCAAAGCCTGTGAGAAAAAAAGACTAACCAGCAAAAAGTACAGGTTGACCTATTGAAGCATCTATTGCTGAATAGTAATTGGCACTAAGGCAACTCATCTGGCAAGGAAGCCTATAATGAGGCAATATCCCATCATCACCCCTAAAGCATTGCTTTCCGAGAATCAAAGACAACAAGCATGACAGTGCAGCAATATGGCATAAAAAGTGGGAAAATAACTGTAAAGGCAACTGGAAAACTAATTTTAAACTGCTCCAAATGGCAAAAATTATTTGTTAAATCAAATCCTCTCTACAGCTTGGAAATATAAATTTATTAGTCAGCCATTTGCTGACTGTAACTGCAAAGAAAACACAACCAAAAGTCAATAGAAAGGGAAAAGGCAAAAAAAAATAAATAAATAAACAGCTTGGAGTTGTGAAGTGCTCACAAGCAGTGGAGACACACATGACTGTAGTTCTACCTCAGCAAAATCTCCTTTGCAGTTAGCAATGATCTGTGGGAGGCCAGCAGCCTATTAAACCATCAGGAACACCTTGGCTAAAGTTTGTAGGGCATAAATCAGCTTACCTCATTCATCTGACTGACACACCAGATGCCCCCTGGCGATATTAAGCTTCATATTTTAACCTTATTTTCTTCTTTCATTCGGCTGCCTCTGAAGTTTTATTTGAGGCAATCTCTTCTTACAAGAATGTTAACATCATTACTTTTTCCAGTGTAAAACATTGCTGTAACTATTGTAAATACATGAAGTATAAGCAAAAAACCAAAACCAGACAGGTTTATTCTTTCAGATATGAAGGTTTTCTAACCATTTATCTTTCAGAGCCATTTCCATTTTCTCCTTGTTCCTTCTCCCTGTCTGTCCATCACCCTGAATAAAATAAAAAGAATCTATGCAATTTTCTGCAATTTTTCTTCCGATCTGGGAGCTTACAGTGGCTTTGATCTCAGCTTTCAAGAGATGCAGGCTCTCTTTAAGGAAAACTCTGAGAAACATAAGTAGCTGATCAAAGTATTTTTTTGTTTTGTTTTGTCACAGAGACCTATGTGATGTGACAATATCTTAAGAAATTCCCTGTAAGAATACAGCATTTGTCTTCAAGTGTCTGCTCTCCCTGGCAAAAAACCCAAACCAACCACATCTAACCTTCTGCGTCTAACAAAGCCCAGCACAATGTGTAGTTTACCACTGCTAAAAGTTACGTGTTTATTGCCTGGAGAGCAATGAAAGCTCCTGCAAAGGAAGACCCACACTTTGCTCTTGTTCTTATACTACAGCTTCCTAATGAGCTGTTGTGCCTGTGCTCTGATCACACCCAAAGCAGCTGAACCCAGCTGTGGCCCTGTACAGCTCACAGCAGGACTCATGGTGCAGCCACCAAGTCCTGCCTAACAGGACCACTGGGCATGCTGTCTGTCCATGAAGTCACGGAGGCATCGATGGAATAACATATCCATGAGCAGAGGGCTGTCTAGGTGTCTCTGGGATTATAAGGTCAACAACATATATCAAAAAGTCCTGTGTTCATGCTAATGTATAATACTGCACAAAATAAAATGGAATTTACATTTAAAATAAAATAACTGTGTAATTATATATGCACAGAGGACACCACAGGAAAAGAAAATATGAGGTGTATCGCTAATGAAAGACATTATACACTTGTGCTTGCATAGAAGGGTCTAGAATATGTAAAAATAATTGAACTTGATGTGAAAACAACCAGTTCATTCAAGACTTATTTATGAGAAATAGGAACATTTTACTATTTCCTGTGATTTAACATGATCTTCAGGATCAGGTCCTTTGTCCATAAATTTCTTTGGACAAAACAGAAAAAATAAGAAATTATATCAAAATATTTTCTTGCATTTTTAAGAACTAAGACAAAACTACTGCAGACTTGTTCTTATCTGACAGAAGTATATTTGTAGCAAATATAACATAAATAGTTGGGATAGCAGTGAAGGATTAAATTCACAAATACTCAAATAATAGGATTTGAGTCTTCTCCCAAGGGAGTTAAAAAGACATTAAAAAAACCCAAACAAAAACACATTTAAATAGTTATAATAGACAATAAAAAATATTATCCTGGAATCTCAGCAATTCTAAAAAACCAACAAGAGAAATGAAGTTGATTAAAGACCAAAAAAAAAAAAAAAAGGCAAAAGACCAAAAGGAGTAAGTGAACAAAAGAATGACCAAACTAATAAAAAGAGTAAAGCAGGAAGCAGCCTTGTTATGAACCCAGAGATACAAGAGACAGAAGGAGATTAGTAAAACCCCTTTAAGAACTCTATTATTTCCTTCAGCATCTATTTAAATCCATGTAAACTTTAGATGTGCTGATGGATGAGGACAGCCAAATGGTACAGGCTGAGAACCTTAAGGTGCGAAGAGGCTCTCAGCAGCTTCCAGTCCTTGCCGGCCGATAGCTTGTGATCCTCTTGTTTTTCTTGTGCTTTGCACTTTCATGTCAGTCTTGATATATTCTGCTTTGCTATGTGCCATATCATGGTTTGATATATGTCATATCTTGGTTGTGTTGGCAAGCCCCTACATGGCATAACTGCTGAACAAATAAAGGAAGATTTCAAGCTGCATTTAGGGAGTTTTTGATTCTGGAGTAGCAAGCCACAGAGCCTTAAGTCTGCATCTGTGCTAGGCAAGACTGTTCACACTGACTGTGCTTCTCCAGGGGCTGTGCTGAACACTATCCCTGCCCATGCCTAAGCTGGGCTGCAAGGGTGGGTCAGCACACCCGAGCTCACTGGCTGTCAGTGTCAGTGAAACTGTAGCATTACTGGCTATTAAAAACCTACCACAACCTGTTCTGCTTTTCCGATACTGGTGCCTGCCTGTCAAGAGCTTAACCACGTCCAGCAGCACAGCCGGCTATGTGGACACCTAAGCCCCAAGAGCAAGGCCAGGGCAAGAGCAGGGCACAGCAAGTCTTTGGTGCTGCAGATCCCACACCCCCAGCACAGCCTTTCATGCAGGTTTCTGTGGATATACCCATGACCTGAGGTGGAGCTCCAGAGTTCTCTGGTGGTGGAAAGCCCCATCCCACTTGATGCTACATTTTGCGACCAGTCTCTTGTTTATGTGGTCAGGAGAGGCGGGGAACAGACAGAACCCAGCTCATCTCACCATCAGGTATCCCGCACTCGGTTCTTCCAAAAAAAATGGGGAGAACATGCACCTGAGACACAGATGACAACAGGCAGCCCCATGGAAGAAACATAAGGTAGCCCCAAGGGTTCATATGCTTTAAGTGGTCAGCAAATCAGTTCTTCATCTCCCACTACACTTTGGGGGGCTCAAGCTGTTCCTCTGCCTTTTGCATCTCCATGGCACTGAAGTTCTGCAAGAGGTGCTGTGCCAGACAGGCTGCCCCATTGCAGGTGCACTGTGTGCCTTATGGTGACGTGAGACATGTACAAAACTAGGGTCAGACCCTGCAAACACCCGTGACTGCTGAATTATTCCACTAATTCCCATAGAGCAACTCTGGGGTGTGAAGGGTGAAGATGAGGAAATTAACCATGCTATAAATGTCTGAAGAATTAAAGTGGGCTACCTATAAACCACAGAGGAAAAAAAATCATATTTCCTCTTAAAATACCATTATAAAAATAGAGCACTCCTGCCCTGTTGGCTTGGAGAGAGGGAGACTGAACAGACTAGATCCAGGCTCTATTTTTTTATCCTAACATATTTTTGAATTATATTAATGAAAAAATTGTCTGCCTTTCTCTCCCTGCACTTCTCTCTCCCATGGATTTTTTCTACACTCCTATAACTCATAAAAGGCCATGCTGGGGTTTTTTTTTAATCTGTTAAAAAATGTGCTCCCTGAGCTGAAACCAAATTTCAGCCCAGAGCAAATTTTTACGGCTGGGTTATAAATCCCTGAAAAACAGGATTCATAATGGAAGTGCTGACACAGCCTTAACTACTATATAGCAGTGTGAATGGCGCCACTATAATATCTATTAGAGATTCTTTAAAAAGTTTGCAAAATATTGTCTTGCCTTGCAGAGAAAAAGAAGCCAGAGTACTTAATGCCAACATAAACATGCTTTTAACCCATCATGTGCTAATTTGCAGAAAAGCTATTAATTCTGAGTAGGCACACAGAGTGCAGCACCGACAGGAAATGTTCTTCTAAACTCCTGTTTGACTTGTAACATGGTTTTAATCACTTCCATGAAACACAAACGATGGCTTCAAACTCTGAATATTGCTCAGAACATGAGAAGGGTGATTTCAACAGAGAGGAAAATGGGATTTTGTAGGCAAAAGGGCTAAAGCCAACAGGGAGAGAATGACACCAAACACCAAAGAAATGGGACTCCGTTCCATGTCAGTTTGGAGATGGCGGCTTCATTTGATTCACAGCATTTAATGCCTGTCATCAGCACGCCACTGTTTTATCCATCACAACACATACTGCTGGTCAAATTCACTTTCTATCAGGCAATGAGCATGTTTTCTTCCTCCTTAAACCCAGTCAAATATTAGTACCTCACAAAGCTGGTTCTGCTAAAACAACCTGTGCCCCGCTTTTACCGCCTGCAGTTTGTGTCTGAGACCAGTGTTAAATCAGTCCAGCTGACCTACCACTCCTGGGGGGTCTGTCTGCTAGGCAGGGGTGGGGAGCACTGCCCCCTGACTAAAACACAGCAAAGAAATAAAAGATGTTGGCAGTGGTGGTTGGGATACAAAGTACATGAGGCTAACTTGAAAGCCCACAAAAAAAGTGAAATAAATCAGTTCAGGATTATATTTTCATTTTTTCTTCACTTCATGCAGCAGTTTGGGCTTTCTCTCCATGTGTAAGTGTTAGCGTTACCTTTCTGTGGGAATAAGTGGGTGTTGGATCAGCTGTAAGCTGAATACTAGAGGGACATTCAGCAACTCAGAACAGTGCTTATACACTTATACTCCAGTGATGGTGGGTTTTATGGCTTTGTGTTGTCACCAGTAAAAGAGACGCTGTGTTAGGTCCAGTGACTGTTAGAGCCCACATGTGAGTTGACCCCATAGTTTTGGAAAGAAGGATAATTTTAATGAAAAAGTAAGTTTTTCTGTGTTGCTACGTTTCTTCCTCATGTCCTCAGTTCTGCATTTGTCGATTTGTCTGACTGCTATTCCTTGTCACCACTGCTCCTGCTGCTCCCTCTGCCCATGGCAGCAGTGGCTGGGCCCAGTGAGAGAAAAATGAGGAGTGGGAGCAGTGACTTTCTCCCTCCATGTTTCCACAAGAACCTAATGAGCAATGAACACCACAGGATTTATGGCATGGGTGATTTCTATGATGCTTTTAAGAGGAAAGAAAGATCAATAATCAAAACAGTATGGCTAGTACTGCAACTCACTTCAGTGTGTGAGGATAGCAAATGTGGACACTGTATACTGGATTCAGGTTTTTTTGGACACTGATGAAAAGATACCAGTAGCCCCTGGATGAGAAGGAAGCGTCCACTGTCACACATAAGGATTTCACAGCTGTCTGTAAAATGACTCCATATTTTCCCCTAGTGAGATTGTCTTCTGAGAAACAAAACCAAGGGCACAGAATCATCCTGATAATGATAACAAGAAGGCACTTAGGCCCTATCTGAAGAAGTAAGTTACCTTTCAAGATGCTAAACTGCATTTTGAGCAGTCCTGGCAATACAGAGATAAGAAATGCTGGAGAAGAAACACATTTCCTCTCACCCAGGAGCTGCTGCTATTTCAGCCTTTTCCCTGCTTCAGACAGGGTTTAGCAATGACTGTTGAAGGCATTCACATACTAGAACAATCAATACTCTAGTAAATTCCTTGATGAGGAAGACAAAATTTTACATCTTTCTTCTGATTTGAAAACTAGAACATGTTCAAGAGAAGGAAAAGAGACACCCTGCATATCTACCATGTCCGGTGCTGACATGCATGACTTCAACAACTGCCTCTTGTCTGCACCAGAAGCAAGAGGTAACCTGAATTTCTGTCTCCTGTAACCCTGGGGAGTGTCCCAGTCCAGAGAAATGGACGGAAGGGCTGGGCCTGCTTAGCTTCAGGTGTGTTTTCTAAGTTCCCTTAAAGCAGATCCCACAAAAAGTTTTGATTTTGACAGTCAGCATTTTTCCAGTGAAATGGTTTTCTGCTGGAAGACTCCTGACTATCAACAGGTTTAAGTCTGTCCCTCTCAAACAAGGCAGATGGTTATGGGCTCTAAGTACCTTTGAAGACCAAACAACTTTATAGAGCTGATGGAATGCCTGGCATTCACATTTTAAATCTTTCATGTAAGCAGGGTATTTGAGCCAAAGGAAAAATTAGCACCAGTCCTGGGATCCAAGAATCTCTACTTTGTTCCCAAACTAAAAGGACATGTAGCTTCTTCTAATCAGCTGAAGTCTTGTGCCTTTCAGAAGCTTCTCAGGCCTACCAGCTGGGTCACTGGGATACAATTTTCTGCTTTCGTGCCCCTCATAAGGTTTTGAATCAATGGAACTGGTGATGGTTTCAATTTCAGTATTCTCAATAATGGAAACAACCTATAAGACTAACTACTAGCAGGATGCAGTCCTTTAAACATCTAGCAATATCCTTTCCATTTTTAAAAATACCTTCTTTCACTTCCTGCTTCTGGTCTTGATTTTCCATCTCCAAGTCATCTTGTGCTTTTGGCTCCACCATCTCTTCGTCATCTTCATCCTCTAAAAAAAAAAGAAAAAGGAAAACATAAAAGAAAAAAAAAGATGGGTGAGATTCTCTTTAAGGGGCCTGGAAATTGTATGTCTTCTTTACAATTATAAACTGGTAACAAACCCAGGTTAAGCAAAGTGCACAATAGCTGGAACATCTACATTTATGCTCAGAGTGACATTCTCAGACATTTGTCCCCAGACTGCAAGATAATCTGCTAGCACACGGAACTTGCCACTTCTGCTGCCTGTAGCAACTTCCCATCTCAGATGTCAGCTGAATACCTCCCTGACCTCAGAGATGACTTCTTGGATGGCATAAGGACAGATACAATCATGTTTCAGCCTGGCAGCTATTCCATGATTGGGACACCTGCTATCCAGACACCTCATTTCCAATTCAATTCTCACAAGATTAATTTGTCTTTTGACCTACAGGAAGAGGTTAAATAGAAATCTGACCTCAGGTCAGATGCCACTAGCAAGGAAACAAGCATGGTACAGTTCTGAAAAGTCATCACCGTCAGCTGGGGGAACACAACAACCAAAAGTGGCATTTGGAGCTTAAGAACTATTCTTGCATTAATACGAATTTAATGAACACTAAAATTTGACACATGTCAGTTACTACTGCCAGATGTTTTAATGACCTTTCCTGACCTATGCAAATGGCTTTCTCCCTTCCCCTCTCTCCCCACACTCACATGCTCTCATTTTATTAAGGAGGGCAAACCATTCATTCCTTGATGTTTCCCTGAAGTTACAAGGGTTCTGATTGTTCAGATCAAAACATAATACAAACAGAGCTGGAAATACAGTGACACACCAAAATGGCCCAAAGCCTACCTAGCTCTCATTAGCTGTTCCCAGCTACAGCAACGTGATCCATTCTGCTGTGCCCAGGGCTGGCACCCAACCCACTCAACACTCTTGAGAGAGTAGAGGCACTCAGCTTTCTAGAGTCAGTGAGCTACGAGGAGTGAAAAGAGAGCTGGTCCTAAAAGCATTTGACAACTGGAATGAGTAAATCTGTGGGCTATGAAGGAATTATTTTAGAGTCATTTTGGAGTTTGACATACCACCAAGGCATAGCAAGTACAATGCCCTGTGTCAGTCCACACCACAAGAGAATACATGTTGTCCTGGCCTTGGGGCATTCATCTGTCAGGAAAAATAATGCAGTTCCTCCAGGGCTTTCTGAGCAACTTGCCTGTCACCACACAGTTCCCTGTGACACGATGCTTCTCCAGGCACATTCCCTGCTCTAACCTGCCATATTTACATGGCCTGGAAGCAAACGGGGAAAACATGTCATGCTTCTCCAACTACTTGGCTACTGACACCTTTTCCTTCAAAGGCTGTCTGCAATCATTCCTGGCATCTTGGGTAGATGGTGGTGCTGACAGGTTGCGTTCAGCCAACAGGAACATGCAGATGTATTTTGTTTTCAGTAATGTAATAGGCACCATGCTATTCCCACCATGTTGCCTACCCAAGGACTTCTCCCCCAGAAGCCCACCGGGGACATGTTGCTAGCTGATATCTTGGCTGGAGAGGATGGCTTAGCCACATACTGTAAGGAAGTGTCTCAACTTGGATAGATATGCTTTTCCCTCTTGGAAAAGTGAAGAAATCTTGCATAAGATCTGCCATCACTCCCCCTACAGCTAGTGACTGCAGTGAGAAGCAAGAGAAAGCTCATCTCCCCAACCACCAGGGAGGAGGGATAACCATGTGCTCCACTGGTTGGGAAGGGAAAAGGAATCCAGTATGGATGAGGAGACATTTCCAGAATTAAAAGCACTACTAATGAATGCCGCTCCTTTATCAGGGATTTTTCAGACCATGAAACTTGAAGGGGAGAAAAGATAGGGTACTTATGATGCATCCCTTTGATTCTTCCCTTGACCATTACAATTCCCTAGGTATCCTACGCAGAAGGGCTATAGAAAAGAGCTCTTAAAGAGCAAGCCAGGGCATTTCAGTTTCGCAAGGTAAACACATTGCTCTGTCCACTGGCTGAAAGATACCATCTGAGGTAGTTAGCAGAGAGTCATTGAGAGGAGCTCTCCTGCTGTACACACATAGGAGGGGTAAAAAAAGATTCTTCTGCCATTGGTCTGTGGCATTAGTGGAGATGTGGACATATGAAAAAGAGAGGCACTCCTAGTCTTGAAGAACGGATGAGAAGTGTGAGAAGAGAGAGGACTGACTGGCATAGCAAAGAGTGAATACTCTGCTAACCTCAAGTGCATATGCACGCACCGATAGGATCACAATGGTGTACTCATACATGCACACAGACACGCTTATGGCTGATACTAATGAAGCCAACTCCCACAAGAGTTTTGTGAATCTTGCATTACAAGTTTTCATTCCCTAAAGCACCAGCTCTTGGAACCAGCTGTTTACATATGAATTTCAGCTTCCATTTTTAACCTGTTTCCAACCTGTCAGCTTGTGCAGGGAAACCAGAAACTGGAGGGTTTGAGAAAATTTGCAGGCAGCAAACAAAAACTAAACCAATATTTAATTGAAAATCTTGGGATTTTAGAGGCTTCATGCTATGCTTTTTAATGCTTCGGTTGTAATTTGGTAATGGATAGGGACAATGCAGCAAGTGTAGAATTTGAGATTTAGTAGCAGATTTTCAGATTGAAGGGAAACAAATTTATTTATCCCTGTCCCCTAGAAGTCCTTGATCCCCCTGATTTTGGGTGTCAAAGTATTTGTTTGCCTTTAGCCAATTCCTGCTTCTAAAGCAGAGTAGGGATGAATGGCTGAGGCACAGCTGGAGCTGGGGGGTATATCAATACTAAAGCACTTATTAAGGTAGATCTTCTTTACTTTCCTTCCTTCCTCTTCTGGGAACAATCAAAACCAAGTTTCCCAAGACTTCTCTAGATTTAATTGCAGCAGGAGAAGTAAGTAAAGGTTATTAAAACACATGTCATGCTTTTTTCAAAGAGCACAAACATCAATAAATTAGCTTTAGTGAGGAGGCAGTGCAAGAGTTTTTAGCAAATTAGACACTGTTCAGATGTCTGTTTCTCTGTTTATTTACAGAGAAATGTATACACATACACAGACAAACGCAGCTAAAAGAATGATAGAGCTGTGAGCCAAATTCTAAAATGTTAGCAAATTCCAGAATTTGGATTGCCTGGGCACGATTAGATGCTTTCCCCTCCCCACATGTAGGCATGATGACATAATTCTGGAATTTCCTCCCTCTTGAGTGGTTGGCTTCATTTTCTGGGTGCTCAACGAGACACACCTGGGGCCTGAAACACAGAAGTGCTGAGAGTTGAAGTCAACTGGCCCTTTGCTTTGAGGGAAATTCTACACATGCAAAGGCTCCCACAATTCCCTCTTTCAGCTTTCGCTGAAAGTTGTCATTCTGACGTTTTTGTCCTTTCTCCCTCTGTGCTTAAGTGCTTTTGCATGATGGCAATAATATAGGAAAGAAAATAGAATTCTTGCCCTGCATAGACATATTGCAGAGATATGTTCTTCAGGATTTGGGGCATATTAAGGTGCTGTTGTGGAAGCAACAGAGAAACAAAACCTTGGAAGAGAATTAATGTTTTTTCTGTGTTCAGTGTAATACTTGGATCATGTGCACTAAGGAGACCTGAGGCCAGAGCACTGAATGGAATAAGATAAAAACCAGAAAGGTTAAAAAACTGCCTCCCTATTGACTAGATGAAGCAAGAATCTGTTAAGGAAAAAAACCCTACATGTTATCGTGTAATTAAAATTGTAATATTCAAAAGGGCTAATTAAGGATGCCCAGGAGACCTGTATTCTGGACCATACAATGTTGCTTGGCTTTGCAACCTGAATTTTAATTTGCCATATTTTTTATATATACATTGCACACTGTTTAATGCTGATGTATGCATACTTACCCACATTCATAGTACATACATTTGCTATTGTGCCTAAATATGGCTATGCATTTTTACATTTGACTGCACATACACATACATTAGAGGATAATGTGAAATATTTCAGCATTCATTGTCCTGTGTATTATTTACATGTGAAGAAGATAGCTTTTATTATACATTTACTGGAGAGTCTGTAAACATCAACATAGTTATTTGTTTCCACAAGGGCCCACTCAGATTGCATCTGCCATTGCAGTAATTGTCCAGGGAGATGAAGAAACTTGTGTAGTTCCTGAATGCATATAGCCTTTCCCTATTTAAGAGCATATCTGATATTGGGAACTTTAGAGAAATAACTTTTTAACTGCTTACATCACAGTAGTAGGAGTCTTCTAGTCACATTTAGGAAACACAGAGATGCTACTAGCACCGGTAGTGTTACAGCCTGTTCAGAAGAGAACAGGGTGTAACACTATCAGAACTCAAGTGTCTATTAAAGGACCCACATGAAAAAGAGCTAGTAATGAAGAAGTGTATAGCTGCTGTGCAACACTTCTCCTTTGTAGATCTAAAAGGACTTTGCAAGGAGGCCATTTTAGTTATGCCCATTTACCACAAAGAAGCTGAAAGGTAGACCCACTCACTGTAGATCACCCAGTAGACTAGCAGCAGAGGGAAGAATAGAGAGTGGGCTTCAGCGTTTCAGCCTAGAGTCCCTCCCCACAAAGGTCACCATGCCATTTACTGAAAATAAACAAATCCTGTGTGGAAATGATCATTAAATTCTTAGGTTTTCAATATTTGTCTACTAAAGCTGGTGGAGACATATGTGGGATTAATGTAGACTGAAATAGCTGGACCTTTCCTTCTTAACTCAGAGAATGACTCTCCACTCTAAGAGGTGGTCAATCGGTCCTAACAGTGCTTTGTTCAACATGACGAAGTAAAAGCAGAGCCTGTATCAGCAACAGTGTGGCCAGCAGAACAGGGAAGTGATTCTTTCCCTGTACTCAGTGCTGGTGAGGCCACACCTTGATTATTGTGCTCAGTTCTGGACCCCTCGGTTCAGGAAAGAGGTGCTCGAGTGGGTCCAGAGAAGAGTAATGAAGCTGGTGAAGGGTCTTGAGCACAAGTGCTATGAGGAGAGGCTGAGGGAGCTGGGGTTGTTTAGTCTGGAGAAGAGGAGGCTCAGGAGTGACCTCATCACTCTCTATAACTACCTGCAGAGAGGTTGTAGACAGGTGGGGCTTTGTCTCTTCTCCCAGGCAACCAGCAATAGGAAAAGAGGGCATGGGCTTAAGCTCTGCCAGGGGAGGTTCAGGTTAGATAGGAAGAAATTTTTTACATAGAGAGTAATAAGGCATTGGAAAGGCCTGCCTAGAGAGGTGGTGGATTCCCTGTCTCAGGAAGTTTTTAAGATGACAATGGATGTGGCACTTAGTGCCATGATCTAGTAATCACGGTGGTGTTGGATCAAGGGTTGGACTTAGTTGATCTCGGAGGTCTCTTCCAACCCAGCTGATTCTATGATTCTATGATTCAATTGTTCTCAGCTTGGTCTTAGCTTGAACACTCCTGCTACGAAGTGATCTTGTTTGTCTAAAAGCTTGTCTGTTTTTTCAAACTCTAGAAGTTGCTCTGATAAAAGAGTATGAACTCTCCCTATAAACCTGGTTTTATTTTGTCTGAGTGTAAACTACTAATTTTCAAATGCTACCCAACTGCTAGCTCCAATGAGCCTGCTCTATGCTTGTTCTTTGCCTTGGCCACCACAACCCCTGTGCAATTGCAGAAAATGGTGAAGGGGGAAGGGTCTGTAAATACGTGGCCAATTCCCTGGCACCTGCAGAAGAAATGCCGAGATGTGCTGAATTGGATCAAATGTGCACAGAAAGCACAGATGATCTCAGAAAATCAGACCCTGCATTTCTACAGAGCGGGATTATTTATTACCTACTTGGACTTTCCAGGGGTTTAAACCACTGTATTTATTTTTACAGCATATAAAAACATACCAAGCACATTCAGGACAAACTAGAATAAATAATTACATCTGAGAGGACTGCACGTGACATTGGCTTAGGGTCTTAATTCTTGAGATGAATACTGTTTTGCCATTTTTGGATTGCCAGTTTTAGTCAGTTAGCACTAGTACTGCTCAAGTAGTTTACTAAGTAGCTAATTTTGGGGAGGATTTGTGTAATTATAGGCCTTGGCTCTGCTAATACGTGTAGCACCAGTTAAACAGCAGGCAGCATATTGTGCACTCTTCTTGTGTGGAGGATTTACACCTCCTCAGACCTGCACCTCAGAGACTAGCTATGAAGTTGCAGCTCCTGTGTATTGTTTTTAGTATTGACAGCTATCCGGAATTAGACTGACAGCTCTGGTTTTAATTCTGGGTAGGTACAAACAATCCCTTTATTAAAGATATAGCTTTAAAATAGCAATTTAATTAGCATCACAATTATATATTTTATTGACTGAGTCACTGATATATGAGAAGCCAGTGGGTTATTATATGGGGTTTTATATCAGCATTGACATTCCTTCAGTGCATGAGAAGGATCAGCCAGGCATATGACACATCCAATAAAATCAAGTGTCTTCACAAGAAGCAGACTCCATATTTGCAACTATGAAATACCAGAAACCATTGTATCAGTTTTATATTTACAACTGTTTTGTTGTTTCTGTTATGAAAGAACTACAAACTAAAGAAAGACAAATGCATTGTGTTTATATTAACATAACCCTGGACCAAAACAAGTTGAACACTGTTGGCATTATCCTAAGTAGGAGTTAAAACACTCTCTTTACTTTTTGAATGTGCTCTTTCCATCACTAGCAAAATATGCAAAAAGCAAGGGAAAACATACTTTTCCAAACAGGACTGCTTGACATTTCACATTTTGAAAATCTATGATTTGCAATCTTGGCTGAGTGACCTATTTTTCATATAATGCAATTTTTTGAAATATTTCCAGTTTTTCACTTTCATCTTCTGACTGCCCTTTGAAGCAAGAAGAGAATTAATTCATCTTTGCATGATTTCTGATTTTCTTTGCAGAGTGAGATGTGAAACTGGACGCACATTGGGCACATGTTAGTCATCCTAGATGGAAATATTCTTGCATGCGGGCTCTTGGCAATAGGCAGTTGTCTCCTAAAATGTATTTCATTTAGCTAAAGCAGGGAACACTACTCAGATCCGAATACTGAGAAAAAAATCCAGAGATGATCAGATCTTGCCCTAAGATCCATGAAACAAATTTCAGATAGGAATTTCATGTGAGCTGGAGCTTGCAAGCATATTTGCAGACAAGAATCATATGCACACAACATATTGCTGCTCCCTACTCAGAAAGATACTTAAATGTGCACTACAGGAACATAAAAAAGTTCCAGGTCGTCCTTGTGAAGTCGCCATCCCTGATGGCACATTCCCAACATACCATCTTGTCCTTATGAACTAGTACAGAGAAGTCATGCTTTCCAATGCCTGTCAGATGAAAAGAGAACATTAGAAAAAGGAAAGGTAAAATTTCTGAAACCATCCTATGGCCACAGGACCTATAAAACTTGAACAAAAGTATATGACATTCTTCCTCTGCTTTCTACATATGTGTTTTCTACTCCTCTGAAGAAAATGGTCTGTATGTATGTTATTTGGCTGCAGTTCTGCAAGAGCAAGAATAAATCACAGTGTTACAAGAACAGACTGCCTAGAATCTTCAAACTCCCTTGATTTTTTCTTATCTTTGTTATCTTTTGTTACATTTTGTTATCTTTATTATATTTTATCTAAATGCTGTGGTGCTTCTTTGTAAAAGAGAAGCTTTACATATTGGTAAAATACAGGCTGCAGGAGTCATGTTACTTTTACCAAAGTCAAGTACATTGACTGAATAATTTTTAAGAAAATATTGTTTTAAAATTTACTCATAAAATAATACAGTGTTTGACACATCTATCACTCTAATCCAGAAGATTGCAGGTCACTTTTCCCCATATTTATATTTAGCCTAACATCTTCCACAGCAAGTAGACTACTAATAATACACCAGTTTTAAAAGTGCAGGACTAAGAAAAAAAACTTCAGTGTTCTTAATCCTTGCAAAAAGAAGTATTACTCCCATATCTCTGCCACATCTAAGAAGGGTTTTCTGACCTCATCCCTTGTTCTGCAATGCAAATCCCTGCAAGGCTTCACCCCTCATCCCATAATGAGCAGGTGGTATTACCAGCCATTATGCCCAGATCCCTGGAGTCCTCCTCTCAGGCTTCAGCTATCCTTGTACAGTGCAATGAAGGAAATACATATTTCATCCCAAAAAACAAACTTACCCCGGCTGACTGAGAGGAGTCATTTAGTTCAGAAAATTTATTTTGCCTATAGCACTGGCTGTGCCTGTACTGTTACCACTTAAAAATTTGTCCTGAAATTTACTACACTTCCCTCTTAAAACAAGCACACTGTACATAATTTTTACTCAACATTTCTTCTTAAAGCTCTCCTTAACAATTACCACATTCAATTACTCCTGGTCAGGGGATTTTGAGGTCCCCAGAATATGATTTCTTGTAACCATCCCTTGGTCTAGGGTTACACCGCT
Source organism: Dendrocincla fuliginosa (assembly GCA_035047845.1). NCBI lineage: Eukaryota > Metazoa > Chordata > Aves > Passeriformes > Dendrocolaptidae > Dendrocincla > Dendrocincla fuliginosa. The sequence goes on along the minus strand of JAWWMO010000083.1, from coordinate 24,244,726 downwards.
CAGCTCCTGTCCCTATGCCTCTTCCTGACTTGTGTTTGCAGTCAGATTTCTTTTTGGTACATTATGAAGACAGATCTTGTTTTTCCATTTTGTGACAAATGATAGACTATCACAGCCAAACGGCAAGAAAATGTCACAGAAAAAATTGTTTTACTGTAGCATTTCACGAAGCTCTTCATAACCCTGACTGCAAACCTTTGCACTGGTTCAAATGTTAGGATCAGTGCTTCAGAATATAATAATTTTGTTACCGATTAAAATGAAAAGCTGCCTCTGATTCTTCAGGGAAGCATTTCTCTAACCCAAGAAACTGATTTTCCAGTTCCTTGGCCTGAGCACAGTTTTCAGTTGTGGTGAGAGTCTCAGAATTCAAAGTGTCCCTTGTTTTTAGTTTCTGGTTGGTCTAGACCAGACGTGGATTTTTCTCTCCTCTTTTGGACTGTTGCAACATTGCATTGGTTGAAAGCATTTTTCAGTCCCCAGAGAACTAAACTGTAGAGTACCCCGCTGGAGTCATCATCTCTTCTAGCTGACTCCCTTTTCTCCTCTCTTTCCCTCCCCAAAGCTCATGTTCAATTCTATTGTGCTTGAAAATATTCCAGTTGGAAGATGTAACACAAAAAGAAAATACAGAAGTTTCCTTTCCTTGGCCATGGTTGGGCCTTCAAATAAAAATGCCAACATGAAATAACATTTGAACAGCAGAAGCCTTACAGTAGCATATACAGACCTCCAGGTCTGAAACCAAATAGTATAAATTTAAAATATTCTGCTACAGTATAATTGCAGTAGTCTTAACCTTGAGGAAGAAGGAGATAGAGACCCTTCATCTCTGTGGGTGAGGAAGGGATTGCTAAACTGTGCAGATTTTCAGAGCCACTGAAACCTGTTCCTCCTGTGCTGCTGGAGGAAATCATTGTGCCAGAAGTGTGAAATGACTCCTGCCCTGGGAAAGGGCACTAAGACACGTGGCAGACTTTGTGGATAGGGCCTGCTGAAGTCATTTTCAAACACTCAGGTCACGAAATAGTGTTAAATCACAAAATCTTAAGCATGTTAATGCAAACCAGTCCCCATAAGCTGTAGCATTAGCAGCAATTGTAAAACAAAAGCTGCTTTCATATTAAACACACACATGCACACAGAGATGATGTATCTGGCATTTACACAGTGTTTGATATGGAGGTCAATCACAGTTGCCTCAGCCAGGCACTAGGTACTTAAAACCTTAAGTACAATGTTGACCAAGTAAATTCTGTGGGATTGTTACTGTTGATAAGTAGGGGACTAGGACTTTACTCAGATTCGTTTATTCCAAGTGCAAATGACTTTATCCTCCACAGGCCACCTCTCCTATTTTTCACCATGTTTTTGCTTGAGCAAGATTACAAAATCTGGATTTTGTAGAAGAAATTAATTCTCCACTTTCACACAGTATCTCTGTTCACAAAGCCACACTAATAATAAGCCCTAGGTCAAATTCTCCACTCCTGACTCTGGGTTTAACTTCTCCTGCAGGCATTAGCATGAGTTCTGGCCTTTTAGAGTTTCTTCTTTATTTTTGGATGTGACATTTGGACATAATATTTCAGTCCAAGGCCCAGAAATTAACTGAATGTCCACACAGTTGATTGTATGCATGGTTTAACTTTTGATGCCATCTTTTCCACAAATTTCTCTGTCTCAGTTCGATGGCACTGTATGAATAAAAATCATTGCTTAAGATGTCGCATAAACTTTTGTCACTGAAATATCTGAGAGCATAAATCTCTATACACAAACTTCAACAGAGAGAAATGGAGACAAGATTGCTAATACATTACAACTGGAAAGGATAATTGGAAAAACAACTATATTCATAAACAATTACCACAGCAAATACACAAAAACTCCCTCTCTTTGTCTCCTTGACACACACATGCATACACTTCGCTCAGCACTTTAAAAATAACCATTAGTCATATGGGAAATGCATTTTACATGAGCAGATCCATTTCAATGTTCTTCTGAAAAAAGGCAGGCAAAAAAAAAGCTTTATTAAAAAATTTTAAACTACAAAAGAAAAGCTGGATCAGGGCTCAGTGACTGTGTGCTCGTTACTTACATAGGCACTAAATAGACCCCACTTAATTCTGTTTCCCACTGACGCCACTTTACCTTAGTCACTGGTGTTAGGCATGATTTGCATCAGTGTATGTGAAAAAGAAATTCCCTCTGACAGTTTTGAACTTGCCATATTTTAATTTCACTGTATGTGTCCTACCACACTGGGAGAGGAGAAGCTTTCACTTCTAGTGGGTCAGCTTTGGGGGCATGACGGTGAGCAAGACCTTTCGGTGGTGAGGAAACCAAGGCACAAACACATCAACTGCTTGCCCAAAGTTGCTCCTTAAATAGCTGCAGATGATGGAATAAAATCCTGGTCTCCTGATTCCTAAACTGATATTTCAGGCACTGCTTCCCCCAGGGCATGTGATCAGGGCTGCTTTGGAGGCTGCTCAGCCTTCATTATGTCAAACTAGCTGTTAAAAAACACAGCTGGTTTCCCCCAGCTGCTTGCTGCAACCTGTCTGGAGAGAACCCAGCTCCCGGTGCTGCTGTCCCCACTGCTGGGAACTCCTCTGCCTGCATGCACTCTGCCCTCCCCCTTGCCTTCACTTCCCTGCCAATGCAGTCCTGCACCCTGCTGCCTGCCCTGGCTGCCCCTTGCCTCCACTCCCACCCTTTCCATCCTGGTTCTGCTCGGGGTCACACTTCAAAGTCTCCAGGCCACCCCCCGCGAAGGCCTCTTCCTTCCTCCTGGCCCTTCTCCAGCCTCCCCGGCATTGGTCTTCTTGAAGCAGATACCAAAAATCCCCTACTTGCAACCTGAAGCTTTGTGCATGCCAGGAGCCCTACCCACCTGCAGATACCTGTTTGACACAGAAATGCCCTCTGATTTGGATTCTCAAATGAACACTTCAAGGTTTTTCTGAGAATTTTGGTTGTAAGACAGTAATTAAAAAAAACCCAAAACCAAACAAACAACAAAACCACTAAAAACCAACCCCCACTACTCAAGTTCCCAATTGCTATGGTTAAAATCCAGTTTATCCACTGCAGCTTGGAGAATCAGGTATGTTTTTCTGTGCTTAAGCTCAACAGACGACAGGAGGTTCAGATGCCTAAACAGGCTGACTGCATTTGCAGTTGGGGTACATGGGAAGATTAAACCGCACCGCAACCTCTCACTGGAATATGTTTCCTTTTTCCCACTTCACGGTTCAGACTCAGCAGGAAAATAATTTCTGTGGTTATTTTATATCTGTCACACTGGAAAATGGATACTTTGAAGTGCCATACAACAGGATGCCTGTAAATAAAATCCTCCCTTTTCTCCCAAAACACTGCAAAGACCCTCTCCTCAGCCAGCTCTCAGGAGCTCTCAGTTACAGACAGGGGCATTAAGTCAGGAGAACCATATGAAGACAGAGATAAAATAAGCTGGGTTACGCTACCCTTGTGTCCTTCACTTGAAGTATCTTTGCATCAACTTTTTTTTCAGAGGAATGCAAAAGAAACAAGTTGCTGGCTTCAGTCTCTGTCCTTTCCTTGCAACACAGCTCACAGCTGTGAATTTACATGTGTTAACTTGGAATGCCACAAGCCAGGCAGCAATGAGGTTGTCATCCTGATCTGAGGAAACACGACGTGCACACATGCCAATGAATCTACCGCAAGTGAAGTGTTGAGCTGTGATAACTTAAAGCACACTATGTTTCATCAGTTGACTGCCCCATCTATAGCTGATCACAAAAGCCAGCAATGCTGGAGTCATACTCTGTCAAAAAGGTGCAGCTCTGTAACATCTTGGTCTTTTGCAAAATGGTGCCACTTCCTCTGAGGAATTAGAAAAATAAATAAATAAATAAATAAATAAACCTGCACAAAACAAACAAACAAACAAACAAACAAAACCAAAACAAACAAACAAAAACAAAAACAACAAGAAGAGGCAGTCCTGGGTTTTTTCATGTTTTCTGAGTGGATTTTTTTTAGTTCTCAGATTTTTTAGATTTAGACTATTTTAAAATATGAGATGATGCAAAGCAAAACTGAAGGATTTCAGTTTTGTTAAAACATACATATGTTCACTGACTAGACTGGAAAATGGCCAAATTTTACTTAAGGTGGAGTATATTGGAGTCTTCTGTCAAGATGGAACAAAATTATATTTTGAAATTTGAAATTTCACAGCATTGCATGAAGAAGAGATTCCTTCTGGGTCTGATTTTAATAGTCACTGCCAAGGGGATGCAGTCTTAGTTGAGTGGGGATTTTAAAATCTGATATGAAGTAACGCAGAAGCACATACTGGGTTGGGGGTAAGGATGTCTTTCATCACCATAATGACAAGAAGTTTTTTCCTGTGATCTGAGATTCCCTCTTTCAAGACTTCAGGTTAATAACTTCTTTTAGATTGGACAAACTTAAAGTCCTGCTTCCATGTCTGAGTGTCTGAAGGCAAATTTCACATCCATGTCCTGAGAACAAGATAACAGATCCTGGTGGTGACAAGTCTACTTGGTGCACATCTGAAACACAGCCCAGTATGTTAAACAGTGTAAATATTCAGAAGAAATATGCAAACAAGCATTAATTGCTTTTGAGGTCTGATCCTGACTTTCTTTATTTGCATGCAGAATTCATGAACAGGACAAATGCATTATGAAGCCAGCAAAGTACTACCAATTTGTCTCAATGGCCCTTGCATGGAGAAAGAATTGCCCAAGCAAGTCTGATGAGCTTCTGGGAAACCGTTGTCTTAGTTGCCCATACTGTTATATAGCTGGATAAAAAAGGAGAAATCACCACAACAGAGGTGTTTGTTTTGGGGGTAAGCACTGCGGGTAGTGCTAAAGTCAGCAGCCACAGCAGAACAAACAGAAATTGTGAGCTTTCCTGCACATTAATGAAACTTCATTCAAAAGGTGGAGCGTAAAGTTCTTCCAAGATGGATAATTCACAAAAGCTGTATGATTCAAACACTCATGTCTCCACACCACCTCGGGATTCATGTTTTATTTCAGTTTTCAGCAGGCTGCTCATGAATGACCAATGACAAAAGAACATGTGTGAATTTTCTTTTTCACAGGTCCCTGTTAATGAGGACCCTGTTGCACTAAGATAGTCAAGATAGTCTCTGGAAAAACGTGTTGAACCAAGGTGTTTGTGCCTGCATAGAATTAAGCCACAAGTAAAGCACTTATTTCTGACAGCAGATTTATAATAGGAAAATCCCAGCAGGAATGAAGAGTTACAAACCCCCGTTGTAGCCTTTTCCATAAACTTCACCTTGATTTAGTATTTCAAACAAGTAGCAGGAAAGGCTAACAGCAGAGGTAATCCTATCATCTTTTCTCCAACAGCACCATTCCATCTTTTTGACTTCCTCATGCTGCTAGCACGAATTCAAATCATCTGTGTTTCAAGTTAAATACAGTGATTGACAGATCTTTGTAGTCTCAGTCCGTACTGAAGATTATTCTAGATACCTATCAGTTATTACTACAAGCCCTGTCTGATATTCAATACCTACAGGGAAAATTGTTTTTAACAGTGTAATGTCTGATCTATTTTGAAAACTATTTTAAAATAAGAAACTAACTATAACCAGGTGGTTAAAATCCAGATAGGTTTTTTTATGGGTTGATTTTTGGGGAAAGAAAGTGGAAGATAACAGCAGAACTGTCTTATACTGTAGTAACAACTGTGATTCAGAGCAAATCACAGGTGAAAAAAAAGTGTTTTGTTTTGAATCCATGACATCAGTTTCTATAAAAATAGGATGCAGGAAAGTTTAGGGGTTTGCTTCTAGCTCTTAGTACAGACTCATGAGAGTATATGCTGCGACAAAGTAATTGCCTGCTTTCACGAACACAAGTCACATCAAAACTCAGTTGCTGTGCTGGAAAACTGGGATGCTGGAAGAGGCATCTGGGTGTACTACAAATCTTACTGTGGACACAAATGCCAAACAAAACAGGAAATGCATTGGTCAGAGCATCCACTGTGCTCAAGGACCTGTAATGCAGAAAGGTAGAAGGATGTACTCTTTAATGAATGCTGCAATGCAGTGATAGCCTTGCTGCTCCTGATTACAGCATTACAGAATAGGCTGGCTTTAGGCACAGGATCAGCCAGCTGGTAGGAAAGCACTCTGGTCCTCACAGGGAAGAAAGTGGAAGCACTGCTGTCTTACATGGGCAGTCCAGCAAAAGTGGAAAATGGAGGAGTGACGGTTGGGCAATGACAGCTGATGCCCATCATCTGTTCCATGAGCTGATCACTCCACTTGGCGGCAGGCTCTTACCTGTCTGTCCCATCCTTCCTCACCACTCCATTTTGCTGCTGAAAATTTCTGAATCAGTTCTAGCCTTATCCTGTCAGTGCTTTCCCCCATCACACAGAAATGTAATAGTAGGGAAAGAAGCACGAGAGAAGCAGCTTGGCATAAGCAGCAGGCAGAATGCTGCCCTCAAACTGCACCATTTTTCAGAGTCCTACTAATGTGACTGAAATCACACATGGATCTTTGTGAAGCTTGATTAACTTCATATTCACAGTCAAATGAATCTGAAACTGTTAGGCAAGGGCTTAACAGTGTTGCTCAGTCCAACCAAGTCTTTTCTGGTTTTGTGATTGGGATGTGAGGAGCAAGCACAGCTAGAGTGTTTTGGCTGTAAATCATGGTAGGAAAAGAATAAACAAAACTGGGGAATGGAGCTTGTGTGTCTTGGGTTAGATGGGATGGTTCAGACTGCTAAAAATTCCTGGTGGCTTTTTCAAGATTGAATCTATCCCTGGTTGTTATTCTGTGTGCTTAGCAATGAAAAAAAGAAGTAGAAAAGATGAAAATACAGACTTTATAAAGCCCATACTCAGCCCGCTAAAATCAAAGGCAGTAATGGCATCAGTAAATTCATCAGTAGTTTGGCCAAATCAGAAAGTCACGGAGATGGGCAAATTCCATTGGCAGAATGACAGCTAAAAATAACCTTGCATGAAAATATGCACGGAAGTTCATTTTTCATGCACTGGCAAAACAAAATCCAATCGACTTTTGCGTTCTCGGTATTACCCCATTACACTACATGAGAGCCTGAAAGAAGATTATGATTTAAATAAAAAGATCCTCCCCTGTTTGTCAAGTTGTCAATTTTCCATCTGCAAATAATGAAACATAAACTACTCTGAAAGGCAGAGAGATGGAAGGGAATGTGTTCCATGGATCTGTGGAGAACCACATAGAAACATATACAGAAAAAGAAGCTGCAGCACGGAGCACTTCCTGACCTCCCCTTGGCTACAAGTCTAAAAGAAGTCTCCAAAGCAAGAAGCATGAAAGAGCTTAAACAAGAAACCCTTCAGAAGTACAGCTCTTTGCTGCATGAATACCACAACACAGGGAAAATCTGCTGTGTAGGAGTACAGTCCTCCCACTTGAAAAGAGCTGGTAATGCCACCATGTCACGGAAAGATTTTCTTCATGGCTTTTGTGCATTGAAGGCATTAGCAAAGAGGGAAAAGTGTGAGCTGACAATTGTGTGAAAAGAAGGGTTTCTTAATTACATTGTAAAGCATGTCTCATTTAAACATGCAGCAGAATTAATGTGAAAAATACATGCCTTCCATATAAATGGATGCAAAATCAGTGCAGATTAATCTAGCAGATAGTGCACTCCAGAGCTCTTTACAAATGTTAAGGAGATAAGCTTAATCAATAGCACATAAATATTGCTACAACCCCAGCTTCCTCCTGCAGTGTTTGATGCAGCAGTACACACAGTCACTGGCTGGACCTTCAATCAAGTCACTCTATGCTTCAGCATTCGATCAAATGCTTTGTCTGTCCTGTCTGTTCATCCTTTCTCAGTTCACAAATTCCCAGTTTGGGATGTGTTGATCCTTCCCTATTTAGCCATGTCTGGATATCTTTTCATGTTCCCTGTGCCATGTGGCTTCAACCAGTTACACCCATCCTGCTTGTGGTGCTGAGGCTGGAGCTCAGATCAGTGTCTTGCTCACCCAATTGAGTTTCTCCACCTGGAGATCACAGCTGGCTCCCAAGTGTACCAGACTGCAAATCACCAGCCAGTCAACATGCAGCATCAAGGCATTCAGCCTTGAGCAAAGGCTCACACTGTGAACCCTCATGACAACAGAAAGACACAGCCCAAGCATCAAAGACAAGAATTGAAACCAGAAACTCTGCATTTTGATCTGACACCTTACACAAAAGGCTGTGTAAATGACTAAGTCTTTGGCACCAGGAATACAAGTAAGATCTGCTGGGTTTCGACCCACTACCACTACCAGAAGACTACACCAGGATGCAGCTTTGCTGTTAAAGCCTGACTTCTTGGGTATGCTGGATATGAACATGTGTATTCATACTATTTCCTTTTGCTTCATGTTTGTGAATAGCAGCCTTCATCTCTGTGCACGTCATTTTTCTCATTTCAACTGGCATGTCTGTCACTCTGCTGAGCCTGTACAAACCAGAGAATATTCCATGCAAATTAGTGGTACAGTCACTTACAGAGTACAAAATCCTTACATGAAAAAAATGCCAGAGATACACTTCCCTTTCTGCCCTGTTCATGGAATTCAGAATTAAAAGCCAGACTTGCTTTCTTTCCCTGTCCTTTGAAAACTCTAAATACCATTATTCTCTTCCTGATCCATCAAACACCATTTTCCTCCACTAGTATGACTTTTAGTTTGGGAAACTCTTTTTCCCTTTCCTTCACTCACCTTGGAAGTCCACTGTAACACATACAAAGCATGAGCCCTGGCTCTTGTGATGTCTGTACAAGGCGTGACGTGCACGTGCAAGCTCACGCCTGCCCGTTCAGACAGTGGGAGCTGACACGCACTGGTGCAGCTCAGCACCTCGCCTTGCTCTGGGCTATGCTTTGATAGAACGGCACCGGGGCCTTGCAGCATGGCAGCAACGAGCTGCTCCAAACATGCTTTGTGTTTTATTTTCAGAGGAGGTGTGGTGGGAGCACAAGGGATACTTAATCATCAAAATGCTGTATGTTTAAGCCCTTTAACCCACCACACATTTAAATCAGCAATGCAGTTGGAGTGAAATACAACTCGGCTTTCAAACATTTTCTTATTTAATTCAATTTACTTCTAGATTGATAGCTAAACTCAAAACAGATTTTAGCCCTTTTCTCCTGAATGGGGAAATAGAGATGACCAAGTTCCTTTTGAATTAGGTATAGAATGTATCTGTTTTTTCTTATTAACAAAAACCAACCAAACAAAAGAAAGCAATTATTCAAGTAGTCTGTAATACATTTCCAGTAGAGGATTGCAGTGAAATGGGATGAAGAGCTGAGTCTCTGCAAGCCTAAGGGACAGGTGTTTCCAGTACTGACACATGGGTTGGTGGTCTCAGAGAAAGGACAAGATCTTGAAGGAACTTTTTATTTTTAGAAGCAAGCTTTCTCTGCAAAAGTTAAGGTATGGGTGATAGAAACCTTGATTTGAGGGTAGATAGCTCCAAGAGCCACCCATACATGTAAAGAGAGAAAGACATGGGTGCAGACCACAAGAGGTCAGGCTAAGAGAACACTCTACCCAGCCACCATGTGTGTTGTACCAGTTGACTTTTGGGAGGAGTAACACCAAAGTAATATGTGATCACCTATTTTGGGAATGACATGAGCAAAGGGGAAGGGAAATTGATAACCAAATCACAGTTTCCATTCATGGAAATGCTAAAATTCACCAAGTAGAAATTTCAAACACTGTAAACAGGGAATATTGAGACTTTTTTTGAGTGATCCCTTAGCAGAATGGAAGATTTAAAAGATTGTGCACACTGGGCACACAGTTCACTTGAGGAAAAGCACTACCTCAGTCCAGCTCTGACTGAAATTGTGCTGCCAACAGCTCCATTCTTAACCAAAGATGTTTGATCTTCATAGATGTCAATTTTGCCTCTTTCATAAACATTCATTGCATATTAATACTCTTTTTTAATCTTTTGTGGTTTGGGAATTTTTTTTGTTTGTTTGTTTGCTTGGTTTGGTTTGGTGTTTTTAAGTCTGGTTTTGGTGACTGTCCCAGAGTTCATATGTTTCTTCAAATATTGAGGAACTTCATTCCAACATCTATTTTTCTTCCGAAAGTACATTGAAAATTTCACAAGAAAATCTTTTTGCTTTCAAATTGTTCAGGTTTCACCCAGGTCAGTATTTTGCAGCTTGCTCACATTTTTGTTTCCTGGGTTTGCTCAAGTCCAAAAGATAATAGGAGAAAATGATGAGCAGATGACCTCCTGAGGTTCCTTCTGGCCTTGACCATTATGTGGTTCTGTGAAAACTGGCTAAATATGAAGTTAACTGGATCTTCAAAAATACAAGTTGTTTAAATTCTGGACAGGAGAGGAATCTGTGAGATTTTTTATTTAAACATTCCTATTGCCAGCACTTACTATTAAAATGCTAAATGCATTTCTGAACAAAGAAGTACCCTCACAGTGTTCATAGCTGAGGTCTCTGTTTAGCCATTTTTGTCAGCCGGAGACCAGTATGCTCTCCCTGGAGTTGCAGTTATCTGTGTCCAGTAGGAGGAGAGTGGAAAGAGCTGTTCTTTTACTTCCTGTAATTATTCCAGAGCCTACAGTAAATGAAACACATCTAGAATCTCCTTCTACATTTCATCTTCATTCAGAGTCCTATTTTACACACTGCAAGTATGGCTCTATTTCACACCTCTCTCATAATTTCAGTGAAGTCAAGTTGAGGCACAAAGCCAGCCCTGTTTCCCAAGGATCCAGTCCTGCAATGTCTGTTCATGCTTAGTTCTTCTCTGATATTTAGAAAGGCATAGCCTCCCTTTAGAAGTACTTCACAATTCAGAAGTGAGGATGAGCTGTTTTCTGTTTAGAAAACTGCTCTGGCCTTTCTAGCGGACCCAGACTTTCCTCCATGTGCACAGGAATGCAATAAACACACAGGGAGAAAAAGATCTGCGAGGAAACTATTTTAGAAATCACAGGGTCATAATATACCACTTATAGTATTTTGTGGATTAAATTACCAAATAATACTGAAAGATGAAAGATTAATGGCAATCTGGTCCAAAACCTCTATTTATACCTAGGCCAAATAAAATGGTAGGCAGGTGCAGTGTATCCCTGACTCTATAGAAGACTTCTGTCTGCCGCTCAATTTTCAATCTCATTAAAGTTATTATACATGCTTTTGTAAAAAGACAAAATATATTTCCCAGAGTTAACGAAAAATATATTTTATCTTTAGTATTTACCTCCATCAATTACATTTTTTGGCACTGCTATAAAACAACACATGACAAAAAAAAAAATCTCAATTCATTTGAAGTAGAATTCCCTCCAAAATTACTTTCATCTTTTTTTTTTTTTTGAGGAAATCCAGACAGACTATTGAAATAGCTTCTTCTTCCTTTTTTTTTTTTTCCTTCCTGAACAATCTTCTGAGATTTTTTTACTCTTAAGAATGTGAGGAACTTTGATTTTGTTTTCTGTTTTGCCACTGCAGTGTCATCACAAAATTGCCAGAACAAAAAATTCTAACACAACTGCACAGAGTTTCTAGAAAACCCCCCAATATTTACCCTTTGTTTCTAAACAGCTTTTTAAAGTTCATCCATAAGTAAAGCCATGTGCATGCGTTCTATAGCTCCTGTTCCAAAGGCTCTTCTACTCTTACACAACTTTTTGTTGCACTTTGTCATGTTACTTGTTCTGTAACAAATAGAAAAGCCTCAATAAATAAATTTTCTGGCAGCCAGTTTGCTCATTGATGAAGTCTTTTAAAAACATGGGGGGAAAAAAAGATGCTCTATTAGAAATTTATGGCATCAGATATTTTATTTCCCCTAAGTTTAAGTTATATTGTGATAAAGAACTACACCAAATGGCACCAACAAAGATCAGAAGAGTGAACATAATGGACTTTCTAAGCTAAATCTTATATAATAGAGCATTTATTTCAGTGTTCAAGTTATAAGGAGGAGTAGTGAGTGGGGAAATGAATGATACAAAAAAATGGTCTTGAGGACTTCTATGGATCAAATTCTGTTTGATGGCAAGAAACAATTGCAACCTGAAAGCTGTTCACCAGAGTGTACAAAGTAGGAAGGTGACTTTAGTCTAATTCCTAATAGACAAATACAAAAAAGCGCAGTTACGTGCTATATATTGACACATGACAAAGCAGGATAGACACTAAGAGTAGCAGACATTTAGCTAAAAATTGGGTTGTCAAAGAACTTTGAGGAAATTAAGCTTTTGGCACTGAAAGGGCATCACGTTAAGGCAATTTCAGGATACCTGTGATTTCAAACTCTGCATGCAACATATTTTAGTGATTCTCCTTGCAAGTGACATACAGCAAATGCAGCAGACATCACTGCAAAGTGAAGCCCTATAGAGAGGAACACAGTTTAAACCACCAAAGACTGTGGGAGGAAAGGAAAGAATGGGATCTCAGCTCTATAAACCTTTTTTAGACCAAACCCTAGAACATCAACTGGAAAGGCTGCATGCTCAGCACTTTGGGTAACCAGGCTATTTGTTTAAGTGCCTGTATACAGATTTATGAGGCAAAGTTCTAGCTCTTTATAAATCCTTAAGCACAATGGCAGAAGATTATTATTTCATGAGTGTGTATTTCTTAATTACAGTAAAAAAGATTGGGTGCAAATCTACATTGTAGAGAAGATTTGCAGAAGACCTCAAAACCAAACAATTCCCAGTGTGGCCACCTTGAAGATTGTAAAGAATCAATTACAAAGTCTACTTATCTTAGACCTAAATAAGGCCTAAATGTATTTACAAACATGACCATAGGACTCTATCCCTAAATGCACTAGAATAGTTAATTTCTGTGTCAACTACCGTTAGATGGGCTGTGTAAGACTTTCTCCATCTCAAAGCCTTTGCTTGGCTCTTTCATCTCAAATGAATTTTGCTGTCACATGGTGGTTTTACCATTCTTATTTCATCTCAAAACCGCTGTTCCTTTGTGAGAGCAGCAAGGGCTGCAGAAGGCCTGAGTGCACCAGAGGTGACCTGCCAGAGGTTGCTGCTCCCCAGACCTGCCACTTTTCCACCAGAATACCCTTCCTATTGAAATCTATGGTCTCCAGCACATCCCCAAATCAGGGTCAAGTTCAAAATATTAGGTGCTGCTTACACAGCCTGTCTGACAGGAGACTGTATCACCATTTTCCTAAGGACACTGCTTTCTAAACAAATACATCACTGAAAGAAACCTTGAGGAGAGTGGTGGAGAAAGGAACTGAGGGGGGAAAAGAAACCCCAAGATGAGGGGAATTGACTAAAACCAACCTAAGGAATATTTTTCTTTTTCCAGCATGAAATGTTGACAGAATTAAATGTGGGATTAAACAACCCAACCTTCTAACACACAGTTTCATGTTACCTCCGCAAGAGTTTTGATTCCACTTATGAGACTTCCCGAATGAAAACCCTGGCTGTGTGCCTGCCTCAAAAATACATTTTTTCCTCAGCAGAGTGGGTTTGCCAATAGTCAATGCCATTTTTTTGCTAGCCAGCAAAATATGTTCATACTCAGAGCAGGCAATTACCATTCTTTTCTCTACTGGTAAGGGGCATGACTTCACTCCTAGGCTGAAGATCCCTGGATCCTTTCTATATTGCATAGCCCAGTTAGCCAGTGTAATTTATCCTTAGAGCAAATGGAATAATTATTTACTTTCTCTTTAAAGTGAGTTTAAATAGTTTCATCTGAGAATGCTTTTACAAACAGGCAAATCTGTTTTACACAACTGCAGCCTGTTCCAAGGGGCATCAGTTGCTGGGAATGGGAATGTCACTGGAGCAAGGCTGCCTCGCACCACCGCTCAAAAACTGCTGTTACAGTCAGCACTCTGAAAACAAAAAATGCCAGGGATTGGATCCAAAACTTCTTGAAGTTAATGGGAGGCTTTTAATTAGTTTCAGTGTCTTTGGGGAAGACCCTTAGGGCAAATATTCCTTTTTTGAAACTTGTTCTCCAACTCGTGGGGCCGGGAGGTGGTATTTTTCATGCATACGCAACAGTGCTGCAAATGGTCCCAAAATGTTCTTATTACAAGCCCCAAACCATATTGGGAAAGAAGGAAAAAAAACCCAAGGATCTCTGGATTCTGAATCTGATCTGCTTTCTCTGATAAGAGTGATATTATTCCAGCAAACAGTGAATGTGATAGTACTAACAGATCTGGACACCTCACTCACTGTGAGCCAATGGGGCCAATGGGACTTTTAGGGTGCTGCTCTATGTGAGTAAAGCATAGCATGCTAACCACTGAAAGAGGCCACAATTATAAACATAAAAAAGGTAAAAAAGAAAAAGTCAGGGTGCTAATATAAAGCAATTGTGAATTCAGCTGCACAAACCAGCTGCTTCAAAATGTCAGGCATACAGACTTGCCTACCATCAGGTAGATCTTCCATATCCCAGCTGGGAAGTTTTGGGATCAAACCACCAGACATCCATATTAATTTATAGAATACATGGATTACATCTTTCCTTGTCAAGCAGAAGCATTATTCCTTATTTCTGCCACTGCACAGCACTCGCTCCAAAGCCAGCATTGTGCTACAAACAGACAGACCTCGGTTACACTCCAATATGTATGTATCCCAGCTCTTTGCTCAAAGGAACAAAGTCACCAGCTTCACCCCATGTTTACACCACAAAAAACGGGATTAGAAGCTGCATCAGAGTACGTGGGCTGCAATTTACGAGCCCAAATATGGTCTGAGCTGGACTTACGTAGAACAACCTGTCTGTACCAGAAAACGCAGACAGCTTCTTAAGGGTTACATTTCCTTCTCACATACTTCTACATCAAAACCATATTGCAGCATAGCCTGGGATTCAAGCACATCCTAGAAAAACAGGCAGCATAACTCTGATATTGAACTCCAGCCCAGTTTGAATTGACTGCCAGCTCTCAGCCACTTCCTAAAGATCCAGATAGCCAATACCAAGGTTGTAATTTCTAAATGTGTGCTTCTCTCAGCTGGAGACCAACTCTAAGGGTTTCAGCTTGCTTTTTGAAATATAAACATGGTTATCTTAACTCCCACAGTGGAACCCACCTTAGACACCTTCCTGAAGGGGGCAGAAAAATGGAAGAGGGAAACAGGCAGTCATTTGCTTATTAAGATGATATCCCTGAAGTATAAACAACCTGATATTTTCATCATTCATTGACAAATAATTTACAGTGCTGCCGGTGAAATCTCTTAGAAACCTCTTCAGGCCCTGGCAATGGAGTAGACCGATAAGTATTTTTAATTAATGCCACCGTAATCATGCATTCTGTATACTTAAGACAGTATTTTCATGCCAATAGTTAATAGCAAAATGGTTTCCAGTGAATGCTACAGTTCCTAAAAGCATGACTCTACAAAACTCAGAAGCTGCAGTCTTGGGCAAGGGAAATGTTTAATCATGGGAATGTAGCTGAGCACTATGCAGTAGTGTACATTGCTACGGCCAGTGCTGGCTGACAGAGCACAGACATTTTGTCCTAGCTATGTGTCTAGGAGCAGCCTCATGAACATTTCTAGGCTTTCCACACCAGACAGATCTGACGGAGCAAGTCAGTTGATGAAATAATCCGGGGACTCTTGAGTCCCACCCTTCTTCAAATGGTTACTCACCATTTTGATTGTCTGTATTTTCCCAATTCTGCTGTACTCACTATAGTCTCCAAACACCTCCAGAGAAAAGGTTTCCTCTGCAGAACTTTCTCAGGGCAGTGGTCAACGAAACTGTGTCCCTTCTTTCCAAGTCAGAATAAATTTTTAGGCAGAGACCAGGGATTAAGAGAGCACTATCAAGGAATGGAGGGTTCTCAGTGTGTTAGCAGTAGCAGACAACAAGTAACACTAGTTTTCTTTATTTACAGGATTGTCTGAAAAGTTTCAAAAGTGCAGTGGAAAACATAATGTCACTTCTTGAAACAGGCATAAGGACATATGAAAACATGTTCTCCAGCCAGAGAATGTGGTTTTGACAGCAGTGAGGAAGGTGCCTCTGTCACTCTGGGAAATGCACTTAAATGAAAGCTGAATTTCAGTACTGGCTCCCAGTGTAAGGGAGGGGGGCGTGATTTAGAAATTATTTCTCTTGCTTATTATAGCATCTCATGCCTGCAAAGCTTGCAGAATATTGGCACTATCCCAAAATATCTCCAGCGCTGATAGAACATCACAAAGCACCAGAGTGCAATGATGCATCACCACCTCCCCACACAGCAACATGACATCAACATCACTAAAGAACAAGACAGTGACTTTATCATTGAGTAATTTAATTGATGACTTGAACTCTAAATAGCCACTTCCCTCCACCTCCCCAGCTGCATCCCTACTTCTAAAGATGTCATCCACACTGAATTAGCACTTACTGTTGTGATACTGATTGATGCTTCATGGCAGCAAGTAACAGAAGAAAAGCTCCAGTGGAAGTTCATTAACTTTAAGCTAATGCATTTCATGATAAACAACAAACTGAATCACTGGGGGAGGGAGAACAGCTTTGATTAACAAGTAAAACATCAGAAATGACCAAAGGCCAGATGAAGCAAAGGGAGAAAGAGAAAGATGGAGAAGCTAGAAGAATGAAAGATAATACCATCTCCAAGCACAGGACTGTCAACACAAAAACCCAAGAGGTAGGTTCCCTAAGTGTTTATCAGACAAAGAAGGATCTCTATTCCAACGGATGCCTAGGGTGTTCATTTATTTTATTCCTTTTCAGAAAAGAAAAATATACAGAGAAGCTGAGGGGAGAACTGGATATGAAACTACAGTCAGTTTATTTCACATACTGTGACTCATGTGATCTTTGTCACCAAAAATTTCAAGATAACTTGAGTGATCAGGTTTCTGCTTAGACTGCAGAGATGCTGTGAACCCACTTCACAGTTACACCAAACTCCATGGCTCTATTGGAGGCAGGCCAGAGGTTTCTCCATGAGCACATACACTGACAGAGCTACTCTGCCTTTCCCACCCAGGCCCTACTCCAAAACTTCTTCCTCTACTCATGCCTTGGGCCCACTTTGTCCCTTTATGAGTAATATTGCCTACATCCTGTGCTCAAATGCTTGGTCAAAAGACTCTCGGGTGGTCCAGACAGAAGCAAAACTTGTGACCCTCTCCATATTTCTAGGCGTCATCACATACCAAGACTGAGGTCTCTTAAATCTCCTGGACTTGGGGAATGCAGGCAAATTCCCACAGTTGAGCAACTCAGAATTGCACAGGCTTCTAAAATTCCTCTAAACTTCTTCATTCAGTCTCTAAACAGAGTAGGGATGTGGAACATGTCAGTACTTGAAACTTAGAACTACCGCTTGGTTAATTATACAGCTGATTATGTAGGACTCCGTTGGCTGACTTATACATAAAAGCTTGGGCATTCTAGTGAAAAAAAAAAAAAAAGGTAAAATAAATAGAAATGCCTACTGCCACAACGTGGCAGGAGCTAGGAATGATGAGAAACAAGGTCCTCTGGCTTCATGTGTGGCATTTACAATATGGAAAACTCAATGCCACACATGAAGTACAGTAAAAGTAACAGAAACAACAAAGTGGCTCTTGGTTTCCTTATTTAAACACTTCAACTACAGCTGGAAGCTTCCCTTTTGCAAAAGCAACTCAGTCAGCACAAGCCTTCTGAACTTTTTCACCCAACTTGCCTGGTAGAAAAAATACAGTTTCTTGCTCCTCAGGAACCAAATTTTTAAAAGTACGTGTGTCTATTTAGTGAGGTTGTTGAATTATGGAAACCAGAGCTACATCCAGCAGATACTCCTTAAAAAAGAAAAGCCTTTTGTGCATTTTGATTGAGATGACTGCTAAAAATACTCCAATGCAGCTGTTTAATTTGCTATAGCTCGAATGCTAGTTTTATACTTTTAATTACTACTATACAAAATTCTTTGATTGCATTTGATGAAATTAAGATTTTCAGTGTTTAATGATTAAATCTGAGGGGAAAAAAGTAACCATATGCTAGTTAAAATGTAAATTGTCTGTGTTGAAAAACCTAGGTAAATCTATTTAGATAGTTGTCACAGACCAAGTTACACCAAGCTTGATAAATTTCTCAAAAAATGATCATTACAGTCTCCTAAGGGTCAAAAAAATGTGTGTCTTATTAGACAGCTTAGACCCCACTGCAGTCACATAAGTTTTGAACTTATTTCTGAGCATCAAATGCCTCTCTGAAACAGCAAATGTCACATTTTGTAAGACCCAAGACAGCCTGGTTTAGGCACAGGTAATTTTGTGGGTGAGTTTTTTAAACACGGGCCCTGAGGCATGCAAACACTGGGATTCACATGGACAAAACCTATACACTGGGAGTGTGCAAATATCATGTGTATGTATAAAAGAGATGTTTACAGGAGCACACAGAACTTAGTGGTTGAGGTGTTTTGCTACCCATACAGACACAGGGTTTGAGCTCTCCTGGCCCAGTGTCAAAAGCCACCCTCAATTAACCACATCTTCTTTTGTGTGTTGTACCTTGACCACGTCAAGGCAAGGACCTGCCTGGGAGAGAGCAGGGTTTCGACCTTAGGACATCAGAGCCCTTGCTGTACGATCACTGTTCAACTACTTTTTCCTTGTAATAGATTCATGCCACAGCCCTTCTCCCACTAAAATTTGGAGTGCTACATATTGTTTAGTCTTACTGTAAATCTGCCATAACAGCCATGCACTTCATCTGATATAGTTCCTGTATCTGGCAGAGGTGACTGTTATGTCAACATCTGGGATAACGAGGCTGGTGTTCAGATTATCCACTTGAAACTCAAGTCTATCACCCCAGACAGCATTACTCAAGCATAGCTTTGGCAACAAACTAAATATATACTGCTCTTTTAAACAAGAGCAAGCCATGTGAAAGAGGAGGCTGAAGTGCTAAAGAAAAAATACAGTGGGTGTTACTGGAAGCATGTACCGCAGGAGCATTTGCTCCCACAAACTTTGTAAGAAATACAACATAGACTATAGAATGCTGATATCTGTTGCAGAATCTGAGTCTCTGTGTAACTGCACCACCAGTACTGGACTTTGTTGCTCAATAAAAATTGTGCTCCTACTTCACAAGCTGCACAGGGACACCAGGAATTTAACAGAAGCCTCTGCTCCCATGCATGTATGCTGCAGGCTCTACTTGGTTCTGTAACGCCATTTTTTTCCTCACAGTTACATTTTTACCTAGTAATTATATTACAAAGGCACACAGGGAAAGCACACAAAGCACAGTCTCTTTCCATTTTTTTTCCCCCTGCAGAAAACACCAGGATCTGAGATGATCTATCTGACTGTTTCTTACGGGACTAAATTCTACTTTGTTTTAGGAATCTAGTATATTTTTGCACCATGAAATTTTACTTAACCAAAATATTTTAAGTCAGGCACAGTTGATTATGCCTCCTGAGCACTACAGTCTAGTGTAAATAACTGTAGCCATACATACGTACAGCAATCTGTAAAAGCTCTATAAAGTCATTTATTACAGTACTCCTAATGAAAAAAGGATGAAATCTCATCTTCATGTCAGTATGTCAGTTGTGCAAGCTCCCATTGATTACAGTAAAATTAGCATGTACATATATGCATCCAGATATTTTTGTTGGCGTGTTTTTTGTGGCTTGGGTTTTTTGGGTTTTTTTGTTTGGTTGGTTTTGGGTAGAGGGATTTTTTGTTTTGTTTGGGGTTTTTTTGGTGTTTTGCTTTGTTCTTTGGTTTCTGGTTCTTTTCGGGGGAGGGGCTGGGTAGGGGGATTGGGATGGGCAACAAGGTAAAATATTTTGCATTAATGGCTTGAAGAAAGAATTGGACTAGATTTCTAGCTCAGAAATCTGAAGGAGGTGCTGTCATAAAGACTCAGAGCAAGACTAGGGTCAAAACAGAGACATGCAAACACTGTCTCTGGCAAGGAGTTGATCATGGTGTGCCTCTGTGACATATTACTAAGGGTAGGAAGGGGCTAAGTGTGGGACAAGAGTTCCTGTTTCTGCACCAATTCCCTGTGCAGCCACATACTCATGCATGATTCATGCTGCAACATGTGCTTGTATACAACCCAGAACATGGAAGAGGTGAAGCCTGATCTCCCATAACCCTGTAAGTGAGCTGGCCTAGATACGTCCCATGGTGTACAATATGGACAGTGGGAGCACAGGTTGGAAAGAACGCTGTGCTCTATGGCTCAGCCCCTGCCTCATGTGCTTACAAACAGCCCAGATGTAGCCAGCATAGCTTCAGAGAAGTCTCACACTTCCTTTGCATTGCTCTCCCTGCTATGGAACATATAAGAAAAGCTTGACCTGTTTAATTTCTGAGTGTCTAGCCATGGCTAGAGTATTTGTAGGAAATCACACCAGAAATATTTCCCCTATGTGTTAATAGTAACGGCACCCATATTAGGCAGAATAAACCCTCATGCTGATTTTGCTACATTCTCTGGCACGGATGCATTTAGGTCCTTAAAGGCTCATTATGACTGAAGTCAGTCTGCTCCTATCCTGCTAAATATATGGTTGCAAATGTTAAATAAATGTCATTAGGAAAGCTGTGATCTTCCCTCAGTCATCTCAGGTATTTGCTAAATCTGCCTTTTTCCATGGTGTTTTCTGTGATCATTTTGATGCCTGCAGCTCCAACAGAGGTAGTAACAACAGGAGCACTTGTTTATACAAGCCATGAAGAGCTGTCTACATCTGAATACTGTTCCCTTTTGATCTCACACACACTTACAGTTTTACCTATTGATTCCATTTTTTTCACTGTGGCCACTTTTCCCATCATTTCCAGAAATCTCAACTCATTAACATTAAAATCAAATTTCTTCTGATAGACTGCTCTTTTTTGTGCCAATGAATACAGAAAAAGTCATATTTTTAGTTTCATGTTTCTAATTAAATAATTACGATTTTATTAATGCCACAGGCTTGTTTCAATGAAAATATTTTTTGATACAAACCCAAAATAATAATCTGGAGAGATCCTATCCTGTAACACAAAAGTATAAAAGCGGATGCTGTGGAACCTAGGAAGATAAGGGCCAACCTTTCTATTTATTGATTTTTACCAGAAATAAAGATTAGGAATATTACTATGTTTTCTCCTAGGTTTTGCATTAAACACAGAGGCTTATTCAAATTATAGTGAGCAGCAAACTCCATCCACTCTGAGGCATGACTCATGTTTTTTTCTTTTGAACTCCTAGTCCAAGAGCAGCATGCGTGGTAGAAGGCATGGGTTCATTTGCCAATGCGTGACATTTTTCATGCTGTCACAACACATCTGGTGCCAGCTAACCTGCCAGCCAAGAGTGGCACCCACCAGCTGTGAAGGATGATCATCACCTCCATTCCCAGTTGGTGGGAAAATGTCATTTAGGGAAATGTTTGGACACATTGAGAAATTCTGGGTTTAATAAGTTATTTGTAAAAAAAGCAAGCAAAACCCAAACCCTTATGAGAACACTGTAAAATACAATATAGCAGTGAAAAAGAGTCTTTCAGAAACAATGTGTTAAACTATAAATATTTATAATGCATAGATATTTAAATATTCTTATTTAAATGTAAATATTTAAAGTCTTATGCAAGTTCTGGCATGAAAATACCGCAAAGTCTATATAACCAAAGCAAAAGGCTATGAAAGATCCTGTACAAAATCAATTCCCCCTCCCTAGTCCTCTCTCAAATAATGAAGTTGCCAGGGTTGCACAGATGTTTTGAGATCATAACATAGGGTCAGGGGATAACACATAAGGTCAGCTGAAAAATAGGCAATGTAAACACTTGTTTTGAACCTTCGTGAATGGGACCCTCAGAACAGGAACTTCAGCCTGAAAGAAAAAATGAGATAATCTGACTCCACTGCTCTCCTATACTGTACTTCTGGCTTGGGGTTGTCAGTGTCTTCTACACAGCTCAAAGTCATTTTACCTGCTGACTTTGTGAGTGACACTCCATAAAAGGCAATGGTAAAGGGACAGACATTCCAATCTGGCAAGAATAATTTTACATTAAGAAATAATAAAAAGAAAATACATTCCGGAGGGTCTAAGCAAACCAAGGATTTTTCTTTTGTTCCATCATAAGAGAGCAGCACACTCTACTGGTTGTTTCCTTGCAGTTTTCTAGATAAAGCCCTACACATTTCTGTAAATCAGTACCTTTTACTGTTCCACTGATACAATAAGAGACAATATGATGTAGCTAGAAAAAAACCCCAAAGGACACGGATGGCAAGTCCTGCTTCTGCCACCAGCTCATGTTACACAAGGCAAATGACTTGACTTGCAATATTGCAGTTTCCATGTTAAAAGAGCCAGGAGAATGAAACTAACCACTGCAAAGCACACTGACACTCACAGTTTAAAGGTACAGACAGAGAGTATTAGTACTGTTATTCCTGTATTAACAATAAAAATACAATGGTAGAGGTTTACATTTTGTCTTTCATACCAGCTCAATCGTTCAAGATTCTTAGACACTGTAGCACAGCAGTCTCAGGAGAATGAATGTCTGTACACTTATCAAGATGTTTGTGGTTAAACTTTTTCTGTTCTTTTGTTTTGTGTCTTTGTTCAAATACACGATTTTGCATGGAAAGTCTATAACTGATGAAACTGACGACTGCTATTTTGCTGATTTTGCATGGAGTACATTACAAAGAGATGTCATTCACCCTCATGAAAAGTCCGTTTCAAAGGCATATGCACTACATGCCAAGTTGTGTGTCAGACCACAAGAAACAGTTAAACTGGTGCTCCAGTGTTGTGTGAGGTTTCTGCTGTTAGCACTCGGTACACAGAATCCAGTTTCATGTAACTGATTGGTTTAACGTGTTATTCCTTTCAAAATATACCGATTCAGTACATTCCGAAAATGTTACAGTTAAAAAAAACAGCCTGCATACTTACACATCCTGGAATGGCATATACAGAGAACTAACTCTTCTTTCAGATTAAAATAAATTAACTTACTAAAAAAAAAAAAATCCCAGCTCCTAGAGCAAAAACATTGGTTTCACAAACAACTATCAGTAGTCATTAGTGTACTGCAGTAGTTTAAAACAAATCTGTAAGTTTAAATTTATGCAACTATTTGTAGTATGTCACTTCTACAAACATCTTTGTTTCCTTATGGTAGCTCTACACTAACTTCTTTATAATTCAAAAGAATGTATCTTCATTCCCCAACTACAACTTTGAACCCATACAGACCACTTAGAACGCTGTAAAAAAAAACATCCTAGATAGAAGCATAGAATTAAGACAGAAGGAAAAAAAAAACAAAAACAAAAACAAAACAACAATAAACCCCACAAAATAAAACAAACCCAAAAACAAAACAGAAACCAAAAAGAAACAGATTCTACAAATAATTTTGTTCATATTTGCGCAGCAAATTTTTATGAATAACTTATTTCATTACTTAAGATGATTTTGCCTTTTTTTTTTTATTGCAGATAAAGAAATATAACCAAACTCTTAGAGTCTAGAAAAGAGAAAACATGATTGTAAGAGACTTCCAGCCTTTTATTCTACAGAGAAAGAGACAATTCCCTGGCGGTCACTGAAAGTCAAACTGGCTCTTACGTGCAGCTGTAATTTTTCTTTTATATGAAAACAAATCAATACAATCTCCACAAAACTCTGACTCTTCACAATAGCACTAAACTGAACTCCCCTTTATCAAATTCTCAGCAGAATTTCAAGTTTATTTTTCTATGTTTACAAGAGATTACATCCAACCACTCGCACCTACGAATAGAGTATCTAGCTCTTTTGTCTGAAAAACTGGACAAGAGTTTGTTTTGTGAAACTACTTCACTGTGTACAAAAGAATATATGATCATATACAGTATCACAGGAAAATAGGTAAGATAGTTTTCAGAGAATGGCTTCTTTGGGGCAACAGGCACTTTTCACACACTTCTTTCTGTCTCACAGCTAAGGAGGGATGAAATTTAACCCTGCAAGAGAAGCTAAATCCTTCTGGTATTATAATTCAACTAGTCAGACTTCAATTCCTTCGTCCTTAGGGCTTGATTCAAAACCTTTTGAAGTCGATAGAAAGACTTCCCCTGACTGCAGTAGCTTTGGCTCAGATCCTAAACCATGCTTCTATACCTTTCACTCACCCCTCTGCCTTCCTGCCTTCCCAAACCTTGAAATCAGTGTGCATGTTTCATGGCTTAGAGGAGCCTCAGGGCTGCTCTAAATTATTTTAGCTAATATTATCTCCCGAAGAACTAACTGGGTGGGTTACAGCATCAATCTATTGTACCTTCTCCTCTGGTGTATCTCCATAATGGCCTCAGAAGAATGGTTGGCTTGAGACAGCTAAGATTTTTAGTGTGCCAAAGGAATTCATATCCAGAAACGAATTCAGCTGTTTTTATTTTACTGGCAGAAAATAATGCCAGGTTCTGGCTGGAAACAACGACAATTCATTTCAGAAAACAACTTTCTTCCAGCCCTGCGTTCCCTCCCAGCAAAGGGGACCTACTCAGAGCTGGGCTCTTGGAGCACTTCACTGCAGAGGAGTGCATGGCATAAGACTCTCCACATCCCGATAGCACCAATTAACAGAACAGACACAATAGTAAGGGTCAGATGCACAAGCACTGCCCTTTTTTTATGGCGATTACAATCACTCTAAATTTATAAAGGTAGAATTCACAGTTCCCATTACAAATGTTTTAAGAGACACTAAATCTGGCCGAGTCCTAGCAGGATGCCATCCAGAACCCTGAGTTCTTCTCAGAGAGGCGCTGCCTTTCACTTTTTTCTTCTATAATCTACATCTCCATGGTTGTCTAGCAGCCATGCATTATTCAGCAGAGAATTGATTAGTGTGAGTGACATCTATGGTTCATTTTCCCCTTCATATTCTCATCAGAAAGAATTATATTTCATTGTTATCGGGCCCAAGGTAATGGTCAGACGGTATGGACTGTTGGCAGAGCGACTTGCCAGAAACAGCTCTCCCATTGTCAAGTAAATGTGTCAAAGTGATTTGACCATATAAGCATTTCCTGAAATCACATTTCATCTCACTGTTACCGAAATGAACGTACATCTCAGAGGTCTGAATGAACTACACAAAGGAGCTGCCTGCTGAACTCCATAAAAATGCAGTCACTTCTATTATGATTGAGAGTCTAGCAACACAAAACCCAGGATAAAATAGTGCAGAAGATTTACCAAGAATAGGGATAATGTGATAAGGATCAAATGTGTTCATTTGTACATCTAAGGAAAAATTAACTTCACTAATTGAATGATGTCTTTTTCATATCCAGAAGAAGTGTGTAATTTTCTGGTAACACAAGTGCAGAACAGTTGAAATGCTAACTTTGCATGTAGTTAAGTACCACAGAGTATACAATGTGCAAAAATATCACAGTCCAAAGCAGAACCAAAAGTATATTACACAGAAAACCTACAAAGTTTTACAGCCACGAAAGCCAGACCGTGGGGTATTTTGGGTTTGTTTTGGTTTTGTTGGTTTGTTTTTTAGGTTTTTTTTTTTGCTAGTTCCTGCTCACTAATTTCCAGCTTTTCTCCTAAGTGTGATAATAATATTGAATGGATCCATTTTATTTACTTACCTCCTTTAAGATAATCTGACAGTCTACCAACTTATCTGCATGCCTCTTCCATTCTAATTAATGGATTGTCTGAACCCCAGAAAAACAAGAAGCTACATCCACTCTGCACTGTTTGTACTTTTTACCATCTAATTACCAAATTTGTTCATATAAATTTTTGTGTGATCACTGACCAAAATTTCAGAATATGCACAGTCACAAAATTCCTCTTTAGGACTTTAAAAAACATGCCAGTGTAGAGAAGAAATCTAATTATCACATCAGCTCATCATGAAACACACATACTCTTCTAAAACAGACTCTGAATTACATGTTAATAAATGTTTAAAATGCATGGTGTTATTTCTATCTTGTGACCTGGTATTTTTTGAAAGCTTGATGAAATATAAGCACAGCAAAAGACAAATGTTGCTACACCCTGCAACTGCATAAAATAGGAAGCAATCAGAGGGTTGCTTAGCTTTAGCTGCATTGCCTAAATGTGGAAGACAACTTTGAGCCTTGGAAATTCGATTACGAAGCATTTATTCAGCTGCATGGATATGTTCCTTCTCTTTTCCAAAGCATCTTTCAAACAATTTGCCTGCTGCAGAGCCTGCCAGACAATGTATGACACGTGATTGTGTTGGTGGGCCAATGACCACTACTGTGTTTTCCACAGTTGCTACCTGTTGGTACAGGGTGCATTTGCTCCTACCTGAATTTAATTCAGTTTAAGCAAGCTATCTGGGCTCTCCATGTGGTCAACAGACTGAAAAAGGCACCTCCTGAAGGCAGCTCCTCCCACCTTAGATTCTTACGTTGCTGCTCTCTGCAGATGTCCCTGACTACACAGGCAACTCCAGCAACTAACAGAAACAAGGAGCTCCATAGCAGGGTGGGTAAGATGGATGCTGTGCTCAGGGATCAGGCTGCAGCTGGGGTCTTAAAAGGGGCTGGCTTAAAGAATGAAAACCACGGCACCCCTTAAAGTCTTTGTTGGGTGCTTCTGGTGAAATGTCACGAGAGCCTCTTCCCCTCACTAACTAACCAGTGGCCTGGTGAACACTCCCGGCTGGGCACTTTTGCTCTGTCATTACAAGTGGTGCTTTTTGTCTCTTGCTACTTTTATCTACACAGATTTGATCCACTGGTGAATAAGAGAAAAGCTTAAAATATTTGGAAAGCCAGTTTATGACAAGGACACGTTTCAGTAGTGGTGTATCCACAACAGAAATGTAGCTCAAAATTCCTATTGTGCTCTGCAAGAACAAGAGAATAGCCTGTATAACCAAATGGCAGCAAATTCAGACATGAAAGGAGAAAATAGTTTTTTCAAACAAGGGGTAATTGGACCTTGGAGCTTATTATGACAGGATGTTACCAGGGTTTTGGTCTTACAAGAGCATAGGCATGTACCGAAACAGTAGTAATATCCAGGGGTTTAATAGTTAATGCTAAAAGGAAGAGTATGGGAACAAAAATGAAACCTTATGCTTCAGGATTTAAAGCAATCTCATTTTACTAAGAGAGATCTTTTCTGAGTGTGATGAAAAGGGAGAGGAATTATCCACCTCTGCCTGCTCTGAGTTGCTGAAACATTTCTCTGAAATAGCTCATTCTGGATGTTGTTGAAAATAAAAGTGCTATACTGGATGGATCTCAGACTTGATCCAGGCTGCCATTTATGTTACTGAATATCTCCTGTATGTTGCATTGTTGATTGTATACTACAACAGGATCTTACTGTATGTAAGCTATCTTTCTTTAAACACAGAACATTCCGATAGATTAATTAACTATCTGTTTATTTGTTTACTTTAGTGTCAGAGATGTCTTTTCAAGACACATATATATTCATTTCACATAAAGTGCAATTAGACTTTGGAGCTTATAATCACATGATCTCCCTAGTGCATATGTATGTAAGAAAAGATTTTGTATTTTTAGCTGTCTCTGAGGACCACAGAGATCACAGTTCAGGCAGGTTAGGTAAGGATATTCCTCTGGGAAAATGGTAGGATGTGAACAAATCCCACTGACGCTGGTACATATAGTACATGCAAAATGAAGGTACACACAGCCCAAAAGAAAAGGCTAAGGGCAACAAGGGAGGGTTGTACATACCCACAGAGGTTTCAGCCATGTTAAAATAAGATGGGTTATTGTTAGTACGAGGTGAGAAATTTTCCCCTCATCAATTAATAGAAGGTCTGAAATACAGAACATGCTGACTTATGTATTTTGCTGGGGAAATAACTGGAAATATTTTCTAATTGAAATGGAGACAAGTGGATTTAAAACATATCATGGTTTTGGACGTTTAGGTTTCCTCTGTATGGAAGAAGAGGTATAAATATTGCATTTGAAAAATGTCATGTTGATAAAAAAGCTACAGTTTCACCAATATAAAATATGAATGTAAACAACATGTCTGTCAGACATGGCTATAACATACTGCTTAACACTGCTAACTTATAATATGCACCTATTATTGTTAGTTCTCTTAATGAAAGAAAGACACTGCATAAATTCTTGAACACATGTTTCACTTTTCCAGCTGCCTTGTGCTGTAGAACATCATGCTAACAAGAAGTGATGCTAACAAGAAGCTAAAAGCAGTATAGCAAATGGGGCATTTAAATATATATAAACATACAGACATTCATATATAAATAGAAAATGGCTATTTTGGGGAAATGAATGGATCCCTAGACAGACATATTTCAGTTTAATATTACCTATATTTTCCTACATGGTAACCATTACAGTCCTGCTTAATCAGAAAAAAAAAAAAATTGCACTCTCACTGCTAAAATGAAAAGTCAATATCCAGCTATCATGTCTTTTAGGTTCAATATGAAATTTTGCCTGTTGAGCACGAGGAGGAAAAAGAATATGACTTTTGACATTTTTGTTCAGTCACTTCAAATTGATTCTTGACACCTATACATGCTAGCAAAAGGTGTGTGTGTTCACGCTCAGATCATTGCCATAGAGACTGCCAGCATGCAACAGCTGACAAAGTCAGAAACATCAAATCTTTGTTTTAACATTATAAAAAAGCATATTTTAATACCATCTACAAATATGCAGTACTTATGTTGTTTCAAAGAGATTATTTTGTTCTTTCCTGCACCAAAATCCATATTTTCTGCTGTGATTTCCAAACTCTGCTCAAGTACAAAGCATCGACATCCTTATTTAGTGAGAATTGCAGCTCAATATTGCAGCAGGGTGGCATACCTCTATTTAACCACCACATCATAAAAATGGCATTCTGTTTGCACTGTGCACTAAATACTGACTGCATGGTCTCATGTAAGCATTAAGCTATACTCTTTCTTCTGAAACAGAAACAAAAAAACTAAAAAGAAGCCAAGCAAACTACATAAAACAGGTTGAGATGTTAAATACTTGATGATGATTACTAAGAAGTCTGTAGGCTTGAGTGTCTGATTAAACAGAGAGCAAAAAATGACCCTTTGAACTTATAACCTACTGGGGGTGGTTTCTACTGCAATAACACCCCGTTTAAACCCTATGGCTACAGTACATCTGCGGTTCACTGGTTATAATTACAGCTTTAATACTGTAACTGTAGCAAACAAGTCCCATGGTGTATTAGACTAAACACACGAGGCATTTTGTCCTCTGACTACAGTCTGTTTAATGGCATTTCAGGCTCCAGCACATGAGTCTGCTCTTGGCCATGCACTACTAAGTAGTTAAATTTGGCCTGAGCTAGTTCCAGAGGAACACCGATCCAGCCCAACTGGGCATTGGGCAATTACTTGAGAATATCATTTTGGGTTGAAACTGATATTTATCTAGTGATTGAAATCAGTTGGGAACTCAGTTACTGTTGTGTCAGCATTATGCCTTTCCTGGAGCCTTCGGCACTGTTGGTTTGGCTTCTTCTTACACTGGGCATCTACAGCTGGGCTGACGTGGCAGCTGAAGAAGCAGCACACTGAGTGTATTAGTTTGTGTTTTTTATTATACTTCCCTCTTTATCCTGGCCTCTCTCCTGAGAAAAAACAAACACAACCCACATCAGGAGAACTGAACTCACTTTGACTGTTCCTTCTCCTGCTTTTCAGAAGTCTGCTCATGCTTCCCCATTGCCTTGCATTACAGGGAGAAGTCCAGCCCAGAGCCAGGGATGCACTCTGAGCCTCTTTTGTTGGACATGTTGCAATGTGCAACCACATCTCTCTAGCTTCACAAAGAGAAATTGGTGTCTACTTAGAGTAAGTGACCTGTTGAAACTCTTCCTTGACCAGCTGTCCTGGCTTTATTTCTGCTGTTAAGGACTGGCTAGTAGAGCTCCTGCTGCCATGTATCATGATTCATGTACATTGAGCCCTGTAATCCTCCTTTTACTGAGAGGTTTCATCTAACCAGCCCTGCCCAGAAGACCACCTTTGAATAGCTTGAGTCTTCCTTAAATTCTCACTAAAATGAGTCATTAGCAGTCATACCCTTGTTCTGACCCTCAGAGTAGGAGCCAGGGGTTTTTCCCAAGTAGGATTTCACTTTTATTTTCCTTCAGTAAATTAGCATTTTTCCAGTTTTCCAACTATATCACTTGTTCAGTGAAACCTCATGGCCCTGTCAATGCTCCTGCCTCCCACAGCTGGACATTTCTCTTATTGACTTTTTATCTTTCTTTTTTGCATCTTCTTTCAAACCCATTATTCAGTATTTCCTCCCACATACCAAGTTTATCTAAATGCAGAGCAACTCAGAATACAGAGACCTGACATTTTGTCTGCAAGGTGGAATAGGCGTCAGTCTTTAAAGCAAGGCCATTCTTTTTCTTCATCACTGTTCATCCTTGAACATCTGTTCCCCTGTATCCTGCTTTCTTCCACAGCTCCTCCTTTGTAACTGCCCTCTCCCATCACCATGAAACACCTGCATCCCCATTCCCGTTTCCAGGGACACTATTCTATTCCTGCAGGCACTGCAGAGTCTTGAAATGGCCATGCTGTTTAATTGCCTCTGTGTAAAGTAGAAAGTCCAAATTCCTAACCACAAAGGAAACATAGTGAATATAAGACAAGTATATTCTTAGGGCAACTATTTAAAAAAAAAAATCTTGTTTTTAACCTTGGGGGTTTTTGTTTGTTTTTGTTTTGTTGTTTGTT
The DNA here is from genome assembly GCA_035047845.1 of Dendrocincla fuliginosa. Lineage (NCBI taxonomy): Eukaryota > Metazoa > Chordata > Aves > Passeriformes > Dendrocolaptidae > Dendrocincla > Dendrocincla fuliginosa. Next base: position 24,213,856 of record JAWWMO010000083.1, on the reverse strand, counting down.
CTGTTGTTGCTGCTTTGTTTTTATGTAGAATGAATGGTAGACTCTATAAATATGCAGCAGTAGCTTATACCACCAGTTAGGGTCTAGTGGGAGCTGTTTCCACTAGCTGCAGGTGAAAATCACAGATGGACACTTATGATCTCATACCACAACTACCAGCCAAAGCAGTATCAGTCATTTCCTTAAAATATAGTAAGTACTCTGCACTCAGTTTGGTCAAGGAAAGGAGAATGCACATGAATATTTAGATTCCCACTATACCCTCAACTTAATGTAGGTTAGAACTTTAATAATAACAGTAATAGTTCACAGGGTTGTAAATACCTTTCAACCCAGATTGTCAAAACACTTTATAAAGGCAGTTAAGTAAGCATCATTATATCTCTTCTGCTCTGAGGTGACAATGACTTTGTCAGTTATAACTGAAGAACAATCCAATACTTATCCATTATTCAGCTCCCCAAAATAACCTGCAATTCTCTAGGCAACTCTAACAGCAGAACGAAGTTACAAATGGGGAGAGTTATCACTTCATTGCACTCATGCTACAAATAATGACAACTTGAATCTACACAGCATCTTTCACCCTGGATGATCACAAAGCAATGGATAAACCCTGCATTAACAGATGAGGACTGCATGTGACAGCACAATGCAGCCACCTCTGGGAAGGAATGCAGATAGCATCCTGAAGCAGAAAATTAAAGAAAAATCCCATACAAATATTAGCTTTTTTAAAGGAAATATGATAAAGAGCATAAATTCTCCTCACTGTAGAAATATAGCAGAGCTTTTTTTGGTAGGCAACATGAAAGTTACCATGAGACAATCATGTCAAGAACTTTGAGGGATTTCTTAAATAAACACAAAAGCCAGGGCCCCAACAGGTGGCCAAGTTTGATATTCAAATCATTAACATTTTACATGTTGAGTTTTCATTAGAACAAGGTTACCACATGATGGACAATCTGTATATATTTGCAGATGTGGCATGTAGGGAAGTCAAACCTGGGCAAGGAGCATAATTCACAGCAATCTCTCTGCCCGAGAATAGCTGAAGGCAATGTCCAATCAAAGTACTGTCAGTGCAGTGCTCGGCGAATAAATGAGTTGCTCTGACAGGAAATTCCAACAGCAATTTTAATTCTGATCAGGCTTCAGGAAGTGGAAAGAATAAAAACACATCAATTATAGTGACAGGAAGTTTTAAATCACATGGCAAGCAGCTGCTGCCAAAGGACACGTCTGCCAGCTTTGTTAAGAAGTATGGTATTTTGGTGCAACCAAAATTTTACACCAAAGTTTTATGGGCTGACATCAGTCTCTAATTGTACGTTATTCCACTACAAGGGTAAAGAAAATGACACAGTGCAGGCAGCACACCATCATTGCAACAAATCAGAGAGACCGCTTTTTTTTTTTTTAAATCCTGACCCAAAATGAGCATATTTATAACAACTCCCGAACAGATCACCAGCTAGTGATATGAAGCACAGGCACATCTCCCCTCATTAAAGCAGGAGATCCCAGCAGCAAGGCAAAGAGACCGGCCTTTCCCGAGTCAGCCTCAGGCTGCAGAACAATCAGCACTTTAATCATTTTACATGCACTGCCTTTTTTCATTAATCTGTGTTGTAAATGGTGACCACTGCGATGAAACAATGGTGCACTGGGAGCAAGCCTGAAGAGACGTTTGATACCAAGTTCTTATTGCGTGGTGCACCTCAAAGTCTACCAAACAGTGGTAGGGTTGGGTGCTTTTCCATGCTCCCTGTGTAGCACCATGTCTAACACGAACAAATTCTAGGCTGGATTTCTTATCACAGAATAGCAAGGGTTGGAAGTGACCTCTGGAGATCATCTAGTCCAAATACCCTGACAAGGCAGAGACACGTAGAGCAGATTGCACAGGAATGCATCCAGACAGAACCTAATTAAGCTGGCCTGGGAATGGGATGGTGGGGCTTGGGTGGGCAAGGGCAGAGGTCTCAGGCTACATTGCTGATTTGTCTCTATGGTTCAAATGGCTATCACCACAGGGAAAATCATTCAAATGGCTGCAAATTATTCTGGTGTGACTTTCAGGTACACTGAAGCTGTCTTGTACAGCACTGGGACTGAAGAAGGGCATTAAAGCTAATGCAAATGTGATTTATATCCTTGCACAATGCTGTAAAGCAGCCCAGCTATACAGGGGATTTAGGACCCTAGAATAATATCTTGATCTCAGTTTTGTCAACAGAGATTTTGTAATTGGCTTCAGCAAGTACTTCTGTGCTAGAGTCCCAGAAGGGAATTGCTGTCACTGGCTACACGTCACACACCTACAGAAGGTTAGTAGGATGTGGCAAGTGCCATTCAGTGCAAAGTGACCAAAGAAGGGTGTTGACCTGCGAAACATTGATTGACCCATATCCTACATGGATAACTGATTTATACCCTCCACAACTGAACTACATCCTCTGCTTTACAGCTTCCTGGCCTGAAAAACTCTTGCTGTCCCTTCACTGAAATGACCAAGAGGGCCAAAGGGCTCAGAGCTGAAGACTGTTTTTCAGGGTGGGCAAATATAGGACAGAAAAATTTGCACTCAGAAAAGGAAGTGTTCACGAGTTTTGCTAATCACATGGTAGCATAGTACTTTCTACAGTACTTTCTGCAAACTGCAAAAAGAAATAGTCAAAAGTGACAGAAATATTTATGCAGATTTAGCAAAGGTCACCAAAAGGTGTGTCATTTTGACAATACTGGCAGGCTCTGTATAAAGTTTTGCATAACGAAGTGAATATACTTCAGTAAAAAGACTACTGGAGAAAAGATTTAAACTAACTCCACATAAAATTTTTCATTATGTCTTTGGAGACAGTGTGAATATTGGATTCCAAAACAAAGAAAAAAAACCTGTCAAGATAAGACATGATACATCTTTTTATTTCATTTTAACTTCTACTTAAATAGTAAATGAAGCTAAAACATAAAAGTGCTCATAGTTTTCTGCATAATTATCCACATTCATGTCTCTCCTCAGGAGAGGTTCCGTGGGCTTTGATCCAGGGATTTTCAAGCATGCAAGGCAGATACAGGAGCCAAATCTCATATTTCTTCCGAAGAAAATACGGTAAAATTTCCTTACACTTTTAGGGATGTTCCACATACGGACAATCTGGCCTGAAGCCAGAGACAAAACAAAAATACAGGCAGAGTTATTAAATGTCCATTATTTTTATATGTCTGTTTCTATTATTTTTTATCTTTATAAGATTCCCTTTATATTCTGATAGAATCAGGGTTTCCAATCCAAGAACACTTAAAGGATATCTATAGTGTATCTTACTAATTGTCCATATTTTTCAAGAAAATTACCCTATTTCACTCTAAAATGACATGTCAGTCTATGTACACAGATATCTTTCCCAATTATCATTCAATATTTCAACTGCAAATAATGAAATAATACACGAAAAATCACTTAACTCTCATCACGTGCTGCTGCCCTGCACAATATATATGACAATGACAGTAAGCTTAGAAGAGTGTGAGAAACTCTTCTTTAAAGAGAAGGACTGAGTCCTAAGACATTTTTAAAGTTAGCAAAGAAAATGAAATGGATGTTTCAAGATGAGAGGAAATGGTCTCAAAATGTGCCAGGGGACATTTACATTAGATATTACCAGAAATTTCTGCATGGAAACAGTTGTAGAGCATTGGAACAGGCTGTCCAGTGTTGTGGTGGAGTCAACAGCCCTGGAAGTGTTCAAAAAATATGTGGATATGGCACTTGAGGACATGGTTTAATGGTGAACATGGTGGTGCTGGGTTGATGGACAAACTTAATGATCTTAGAGATCTCTTCTAACCTTAACAATTCCATGATTCTATGATTTGGATATACAGATGGTACCTCCTAATGTCCACTCTGTCTCTAAATCACTTTGTCCTTCAGTAAGTCCCTAAAATGGGCAAAAGAGTAAGCAGCAGAAATTTCCTGTTTCTGTTCCCCAGTATTGTCCCGTCAATAGCTGTGAATGTATGTGCACGGTTTTGCTTCCATAGTCCAGCAATGGCCCAAATCATCCAGAATTTTCCTCACTTAAGTCACCCAGAAGTGTACCTTGAAGGACAAGTGTCCTATGGCAGGCACATTCACGGATGTGTACCTTGGCTACCTTGACTACCCATCACATTCTTAGCAGCACCCTTTTAAATAATGCCTTTGTTCTGCTTAAGGCAGCAGCAGCAGGCAGCTGAACTGAGAAAGGGCCCTTTTTTCAAGCTAAATTCATTCTTCAATCCTCTGTATTTCTGTGGGAGTTTCACATGTCGATAAAACCTGCTACGAATCAGATCCTCATGCATCTTCCTCCTTTGTTAACTTGCCACTTCATGCAAAATACCTACAAACCATGGAAATAAATATTTGATTTCAGTCATTTTACTTCTCTCCTGCCTGATTTCTTCTCTTTCTGTTTTTATCAGGAAGAGTACACCAGCACCTGGACTCCTACACTTTCTTATGGCCCTGCCTTTCTGTTTCAGAGGACCCACTGGTTCACTTTCAAGACTGTCAGTGTTCACAGGCTGATGAAATACTAACTGTGCATCATGGGCCTACACAACTGAAACTCGACCCTTGTAGCCTCAAGCCTTAGTCCTTCTCAGGTCTCTTCTACTTTGTTCCCAACACTGCTTGCCAAAAGTAACTCCAGGAACAAAGGGTACTAGTTAAACATACTGTTGTTTTAGAGCTGAAGACCAGAGGAACACAGATCAATGCCTTAAAGCTTGACCACTTGACAACATTAAGCAAAGGCAAAGGGCAGCACTGGTTTACCAGGGGGTGAGTTACAGAACCTTTGATGTCCTGACTGATACTGTGTAGTGAAGTGCATACCCCCACATTGCCTGATGAAATCATTACATTATTATGGCTGTGTGATCTTCCCTTCCTGTGGCCCTGCCTACCTCCAGAGAAACTTCCCACACCATAATGCATAGGGTGGCAGTTCTGAGACTGTCACCTTTACGCTCAGGCTAAATTAAGGTTGCTCTGGTTTACATTGTGCAGAATCAAGTCCACCAGCTGACAACAGACCCCCAAAGACAGAACATGACACTCAGCGGCTGATACATTTAGTCCAAGAGCTCCTCCTGACAACTAGCAGAAGCCCTGCCTTCCCTGAAGGGTACACTGCAGCTAATCAGACCAAATTTATTTCTTATTTACTCTAATGAGCAAAACTCCAGTGAAGACTGCAGTCAGAGCTTCTGGAATCAGGAGAAATGCAAGATGGCTCATTAGTCTGTGGTCAGCTTTCTTCCCATGCAGGATGGTCAGCTCCTCACATCCTTTCCTCCTGCTACCTCCACAAGCATCCTGTTAATTTCTGAGGAAAATACAAATATATCTTTGTGGGTTTTAGGACTTCCTCCACTTTGTTTTAATTATTTCTTCCTTCTTTACAAACTATTATTCATCCACTTTCTTGTTCTGTTCATTTTGATTTCTTGTTCATGCCTACCTCCAGGTGTTATTCTTTAGCTTTTGTTGCTGCTGCATCTCTTCAGCTCTTTGTCATTCCACTACGTTCCAAATGTCATATTTTTCAACATTTTCTCCAGAGACTCCTTCCAATTTAGCTTATGACTGGTCTTCTCGAGTATCATTTTGTTTCTTCATCAGTTGGGGATTACTATTACTGTTACTATCACTATTACTGTCGCTATTATTGGCCAAACATTGGAAAACTGTGTTAAAGATCACAAGTGGATTTAACAACTGAAATTCCTTCTCCCAAGAAAACAATCACATCTCCAGATAACCACTGATTATTGGTTTTCCAGCTGATACACTGATACTCCTGGAAAGCCTCTTCTCTTAGTCACCTTTCAATGAGACCATGTAAATGGCTCTCTCCCACCTCAATGAGTTAGTCATTGATGTAAAAGTGTGATACTGATAGGGGTAATTTTGTAACCAGTGTTCTATCCAATTCCTCAAAACTATTAGAACAAGAGAAATCATGAAGGTGTCTTTCAACGTTCAACTAAGTTTTCCAGTCTCCACAAAACCACTGAAAGTTTGTAGCCTCCATTACAGAGACTTCTGCAGGGATCACACTACTCCCTGTAGAGATGTGAGTTGTTCCTAAGTCCTATTCCATTGGTCCAAGACATCTTGCTTCATTCATTCCTTCCTGGAGGAACTTGTTCAAGATTCTTGCACAACTGAGACCTCAGCATCCAAAGAACTACAAAAATACAATTCTGTATTTCAGTTTGGCCACACCCAGATTCAAGATTTTGAAAAGTAAGTGCTTAAAACAAATGAAGAGCTTATTTCTTTTAGTAAGACCTTGTTTCTTGACAGAAGAAATACTGACTGAACACAGCTTGCAAGAAAGCAGGACAGGTCACTGCCCTCTTCAGAGACCCTGCGTGAAAGCACCCACAGAACAAGGGATTCAGAGGACTACAATTCCACTGACTCCAACCAGCCATGGGAATGATCCAGCTTGTTGCAGTGTCTCAGCATGCATGTCTCATAAAATGCACTGAAACATTTGCTAACAGGGCTATCTTCATGTTATTGTTCATTTTTATTACAGCAGCACTAGGAGCGCCCATCAATATCAGAACCTTGTGCCTGCTTCAGAAGTCAGTGTGTTAACCAAAGAACATATTATTCAACTTTCTATTCCCAATAT